>CM031244.1:477611046-478344926 GCA_018340775.1 Taxus wallichiana var. yunnanensis
AACTGCATCAATGAATTGCTTGGGGCTGCAACAAATGTTTCACAAATGAAAAAAGTAATCATTGATCCCTCGTGCTTAATGGTGTGAAAAGAGAAAAACTATTCCACTCAGCCTAATGAAGGACAGATATTGCCAATTACAGATCAGGAATTATACAAAGAGGACACTAACAATGGAACTTTACCCATCGGTTCAAAAAGAATACATTTCAAAATAAATCAATATTCACCAATCCAAATATTGGCACATATTTCCATGGTCATAGGAGCCATCGATGAATATTTTGATATGGCGATCCTGAACGAGTTCAAGCAATTCACTTTCACGCACTTATTATTCTACATTGCTTGCATATGTATGCAGAAAACCCAAATACGAACAGATAATGATAATGATAAGTTAAGTAGGCTCAGTTTTATTGGTCACTAATTATGTCAACAATAAGTGGTCCCAGATTAATGAATTAAAAATTACTGCTATAGAACCTTACAATATTAGAATAGAAATACGATCAACGTTATCTATGGCAAAGTGTGGTATTGATTCTTGGTTTAAATTTCACCAATAGCTAATATAAAAAAAACTATATCTCAAGGGCATCTTTGTTCTTTTTCCGGAAGAAATTGCAAAAAGCAAAAACAATATTGGATATTGTGTAGAAAGTTTTTACAACATAATTGATACTAAGAATTGCACACAAGTTTGAAGTAAACACTGCTTCATCAACTGCCATGTTTCCTACAAAATTCAATGTCTGCTATGTGCTGATTTTGATTAATATCTGATATATGCCTTAGCTGGAGAGGCTTATAGTAAATTCAAATAAGCAATAACCTTTTCATGTATATTATACAAGAACGAAGAACAAAACTGTTATACATAAATATCATCTTCTGGATTTTACACCGATACATGCAAAAATGGTGTGAATTCAGAACAATAATGCAAGGAATACGTACAAGATAATTTTCAAGAGCAAAAATTCTGCATAACCTGCCATAGTCATCCAATCATTACTGGCAACCTAACAACGTACTTATTACAGACAGTTATACTGATCAGTGGCCATCTTTTGGTCACTAAGTCTCCTTTGGTCTGGGAATCTTTTTATATTCAAAATTGTTGATATCGATTTTTTGTTGCAAGGCCTGCACAAAAAGCTCTACAAATCAATACATGCCAGCAGAAAGCCTATTCTAACACAAAACAACATGACATTGGGAAAGATTATCTTCCCTTAATGTTTTTAACTCGTTCCTTTCCCCACAACATGTTTTCAGCATACCTCTACTATTTTTTCAGTGTTCGACAACTACGTATAGAGTCTAGACCCTTAACAATCTGAATGTTAAAATTTTAAATTCTAAATCAATTCTCGTAAGAACAGACCAAATAATATCATGCATAGTTTCTGAGCCTCAGGGCCCATGTCATTATTTAACTCTGTTAGATAATTAATATAAACACACAATAATGCAATGACAAATATATGATATCATTCGCTGGCATACAATGCAGGTTGAATGCTTACCTTCAATTCGTCTTCTAAATTTATTGGTTTGGATTTAGGGCTCATAGATTTGCCAAGTGGCCCTTCTCTGGAAAGTGCTTTGGTTAATTCAATATCCTCCCACTCACGATCTTCCCTCACCTTCTCCATGTCCTTTCTGCTCAGGAAGCACTTAAAAATGTTATTATCAGACAATTTCTATATAGCTCATTAGAAAGGAGAAAAGTATGAACATTGAATAATGTGGAGGACAATTTTGAGCAAACGCCCAACTTACCTCCCTTGTTGAAGATGACCAAGACCAACTGCCCCTAATACCGTGAGAGAAATTAGTGGCAGACCAAATCGTAAAATGGATTTGAACGGCCCCATCTTTTATAATTTGCTGACTTGTATGCTTTCTTAGTGGTAGTTGGTCTTGTAGCCCCCTCTGTAGCAACTCTTGTACCAATCTCCAATTTAGAGTCCATGCTTTTATACAAGCTTAACACATCAGGATCTGCAGAAGAACATTCCACACCAATTACCTTCCAAAAACAGCTACGTGTGTTGAGAATCACATGAGTCGGTAAATATCTTGATTTCTGCAGTTTAGAAGAATCTCAAACAATAGCTAATATTACAATGGGGATTTCATGCCTATATTCATATAAAATAAATATCACAGCTATACAAGATTGAGTCCATGCTTTTCTCCAAGCTTAAAACACCGGGCTCTGTAGTATTAGAATATAAGGCTTACCTTTTATAATTAAGTCACTATTAGTTATGTATTAACTAATGTTCAGTTATAACCACCTCAACCATTTTGTAACTATCTCTTGCATAATAAAATGACAGACACACAATCTACAAGGTGTGCATTCCGGTTTTCTCTTCATTCTTTCTCTGTTCACATCTTCTAACATTGGTATCAAAGCTTAGGGCACGAACTGAGGATGAACAAAAGTTGAAGAGGACATGGTTGTGTGAGGCTTCAAGGACAAAATACAGTTGATGCCATTGCAAAGGTGCAAAAAAAAAGCCATAAAAACACCACTCAAAGGCACAACTTTTGCTATGTTTTCAAAGGAATTTAGGGCATTCCAAAGTACTAGGGCACGATAATAAGAAGTCACCATTTTTGAAGGATTTTTGAGGGATCTTCATGCAGTTAGAGCATGAAAATAAGACGTTTGCAGGAAAAACGTGATTTAGGGCACAAGTTTTTGCAGAAAATGCGGTCTGGAATCACAAGGAAAAGGTAAAACATGATCTTCAAAGGGATAAACAAAGAAAATACAGTTGTGATTTTAGGGCGCACGACTATAATCGTGATTCAGCTAAAAATCCTCTCAAATTAGGTTAGGAAAGGGCAGATTTATCCGCAAGTTGTAGACTAGGGCACGATTTTGTGTATTAGAAATTTTGGGTAAGAAATCAGCAGTTAGAAATCATAATATAAATCGTATATATATTATATAAATATATATATATATATATATATTGTGCAATTACCGATTAAAAATCAGGTTACTGTATTGTACTGTTGCATTTATTTTTGTGCATGAAGTGAGAAATTCATAATATAGACTGTAACTTTCATTTTTACTGTATGAATTTATGGACCAATAATTACTTTCCTGTGACTAGTATTCTCCATTCCTCCATTGTTAGTTGTGTCATTCTTGAACACTTTCAAAACCTTTGTTTTGCATATTGGTTTTTAGTTCCTGCTATTCTGATTATTATGTAATGGTCAATTCATATTCCATGACTCTTACTGAGAGAGACAGACAAAGAAGAAAAACTCAGGAATGAAGATAGAAAGGTATGATGTGCTGTTCATCATTCAAATCAGAAATAAAATGGGTAAATATATATATAGAGAGAGAAATGACCAACCTATGTCAATGTACTTTTATAATATAAGTACTTGACTTACATTTATGACCATTATACTGAACATTCTAACATTCCCAGAAGCTGCTATTAGCTGAATCTTTAATTTGTTAAGAGAAACTCCAATATATTTTATAGTATTCCCCATAGGCCTGAATGATACATGAGTTATTGGCATTTAGTTAATGTCCATGGTGCAGTTGGAGATGCTTTTTCTTCAGAAAAAGGGTCAGCATCATATGTATTAAAAAGGTAAAAGTAAAAGAGCACAAACAAAATCTCATAAGCTAGTAGAGGAAAATGAAACATAGTTTAAAGATACCATCTTGCATCTCAAAAGCACCAAAAATAAACTATGCCTCTGTCGTACTGAAGCACAGAACCATCCAAACACTGAAAAACATTAATGAGTAAACCACTATTAAAAGTAATTACTAAAATTGAAGTTTTTATGAGATGCACCAAGCAATCTCTTAATCAACAAAGTATTGTCCATGATTTAAACTTTCCAAATAGAACATTCAAAACCCTGCAACATTTATCGGCATCAACAGCCCAAAGCATCATCCCAAGATCAACTAGCAGGCCCTTGAAGCACTTCTGTTATGCTCTTGTGAGGGTTTCACCACCACCTCTGCAGATCCTTCCTGAGTAGACAGGCAGAATTCCCAAGGCGAGCCACTGATCACGAGACTAGAATGGGGTGAGCCTCTATGTTGATATTATCTGCACCCGAGCTTCCTTCTTGCGTAGCCTTATTTCTGGCAGGAAGTCGAACCATCGTGAGAACCTGCAAATCTTCGAGCTTACATTTGTGAAGAACAATTGGCATAACGATACTTTCCATGGCCTCTAGACGTCTCCCCATTATCTCAATAAGGTTTTGTTATTGTTGATTACCAATTGCCAGGTGTTGATTTCTGGCCACCAGGTGCTGATTGTTATTGACCAAATACCCAATGTATTGCTCCAGCAAATTTCAGGAAGGGAGAGGGACAATCTTGTTGTTTAATACCTTCATGATGGCCATTGGCATCTATGAATGGGAGAAAAGTGGCATGGATTGTGTCCTCCTTTGTGGCCTATAATGTACAATTTAAGCTAGTTGAACCCCCTTAAAGTTTAAACACTGCTGCCCGAGTTTACTGGAGTATAATACCGGCTTAGAGACCCTAAAGTTCATTCAGGAAAAGGATTTCAGAGGGGTGTTCTCATGCTCAAATAATGGGGCCGAAGAGCGGCTTAAAGGACAGCTAGCCTCTAGTGAGAAGGAATTTGGGTAGGATTGGGTGGGAAGAAATTCCTGACATTTGCACCAGCATTACCCAGCTTGACAAGGCTATTAGCATGAACATGGGGTTTTGGAATAGGAGGAAGCTTTGCCCGGATAGGGCTGTTAAAGAGCTGATTATTCACCATCAATTTGTGTAAATTGGAGAGTACCTGTTGCCATCAGTGAAAAGCAAGGGCCTGCTTAGCATTGAAACTGACCAGTTGATGGCTGACATACCCTTGTTCCTGCTGTTTGCCCATGAGGGCCATGGTCTTCTGGTCCTCCTCGTCCTCTTTATAGCCATCTGGTATGTGACAGCCTGCTTCAGCTTTTGCTTCGCACTTTGATCTCCTCTGATACACTAAGTTTCTTATGTGGAGTAGAATAACACTTGCATTTTCAGGAGCTTAGGACCTTGTTTATAACAAGTGTTTGCAAATGAGACCCCTTCTGAGGGCCATGAATGAGAAGAGAGGGCTTTGGACATTTGAAAGGGAGTACTGATGCCTTAAGAATTCGATTAGTCACACAGGATAACAATCTTCAAGGGATTGTGTGCATTCAATCTAATGTAAAGTTTGTTCCCGGATTTTTGAATCATATGTGAAATGGAGGCTTGTTTTGTGTGAGGTTGGACCCTCAAAATAGGAGGAATGGAAAAAAATTACTGTGACAATCCATCTGCCTTTAATATTAGCCTCGTGCATAAGTCGCACACACAAATCTTGTTGAAATAAGCACTCATCTGAAACCCCTCACTCTAACCAGGGTTGAGCCTCTTCCTATCACTTGGACTGGCCTCTGTAAAGTTGCCAAATTTAGCATTAAATTTACGGTGCATGCAAAGGTAAAAGCAACAGCGCTTGGAAAGAAAATGTGAACTACAAGCAGGAGAAGAAATCGAGCAAACATGACTGCCTGAACATGCACCAGCAGGAAGATGAGGGTTGGATGCTATCATGGACCTTGTTGTCATTGCCCACTTTAGAATTTATAGCAGTCTCAAATGTTTGAAAATTCCAAGACACATCAAGACTCCGGGAAATAGGTGAAACCTGTGTATACAAATTCAATGATATCAGACTTCAGTCCATTCTTGACCACAATATTCTTGTTACAAACCATAGTTACCTAAGACTCCGGGATGGCGGGACGGGGTTTCCGGGACGGCAATTTTTTTTGAAAATTTGGGGATGGCGGGGACGGCAAGGGGACGGCTAATAAAAATATATATAATTTATTAATTTTACAAATATAACATGAATAATTCAATAAACTAAGACTTAAAATTGAAAGTTTGAAGATTGAAACCATTAATGATTAATCCAATTATTCATCTGCATCAGCTTCAAAAGATTTCGACAGGGATTTAAGAGGTAAGAGTCTTTATTTGAGGTTTTTCATTTTACTTTTTTCTGTTTCCCATTTAAGTAGATCTATATGTTTTGAAAGTTAATACGTTTGTAACGTGATTTCATCCACTACTACATGGGTAACTGCATCTATATGTGGTTGACGTACCTATTACAAAGCCACTGATTAGAACATAACAAGAACAAGAGTAACTGTTACACTGTTCTCATGATTTTCAAATGCTAACACTCGACTAAGCTAGCTATATCTAGTTAGTGTCTGCTGCAAGTCCACAGAAAACTACAATATCTTTATAGAAAATTAAGCAAGCATAAAGATTACTCATTTTTCTGAATGCCACAACATTGTACAAACTATAATCTCTACTTTTTCCTTTTTAAAAAATTGTGACTATTATATTTTATATTTGAGAATAGGATTACATACATTCTGATCCTTGCTACATGCAGATGGGTCTGAAGCAAAAACTTCTGCGATATATAAAATCTTAAATATGCAGCAAACAAACAAAATGTCCTATCACTGAAACAGAAAGAACCATAAACTATCTCGAGATAACCAGCAACGAAGAATTAACAAACACTAGCTGTATAGTGTATGACTGAAAATTTATAAAACTCGACCTGTGACCATTACTTCATATCATCAGACATAACATGGAGGAGCAACAATACTTCTGCAGTTTATGGCAATTATGAGAAATCTGCATGTTGTTTTTTACTAGAATGTATTAAAAGTTTAAAAAAATATAAAAAAAAGTATTATAAAACTGAAATTCACATGTTTTAATGTTGGAAAAGTGCAGATTTCGTTGGGGACGTTGTGAAGTCCCCGGGACGTCTCGGGACGTCACGAAGTCCCCAAAGCACCCGGGACGTCCCGGGTGCGTTTCTGGTTTGTGGGGGACGTCCCCCTTTTTTTTGGAAATTGGGGACGGCAGGGAAACGTCCCGTCCCCGTCCCCAAGTCCCCGGGACGTCCGGACGCGTGGGCGGGACGTGTCCTCGCGTAACACTCACATACAAACATGGTGAAGATTCGAGACAAGGCCATGCAATCACTTGTTGGATCCTTCATCTAAGTTTCTTTTGGTAAATGCATAAGAATGGCTATAGTTCTTAATGTTGGTTGTACTTGTAATCTCAAAGGATAAGTTGAACTCGCGCATGTCGGCTTTAGGGCGTTCATGGTACTAGTAATGATTGTAATATCGATAGCCCATTCTCGTACTTTACAAACTCGTATTAAAGGAATTATGTAATAGTTTTGGCACTGTGTCACATATAGCTTAATGTTAGGAATATTTTATTATACTCACGTGGAAGTGAGTTTGTCAGTAAAATAATTGTACATAGAATAATGTAATGAGTTGTTAGTAACAACTCATAGTTAGAAATAGTATGCGTGTGAGTTAGCAAGATATTAATAATAGATGTTACAAGAGTTGTTGTAATAACTCTCATAATGGTCTAGAGGTGAGAGTAATTGTAGGAGATTACATTACGTAGATTTGATCCTATAAAATGAAATATCTCTCATACAAGAATAACATAAAAGAAAAGTATTATTGTGTTATTACATTATTGTGCAAACTATGTTTAGATTCGTAAGTAAACTTTGACCAAATCTTACATTTGGTATCAAGGCAAAGTTTTCTTTGATGGAGGATTAGAGATTTGATCCTATAAATGTAATATCTCTCATACAAGAATAACATAGAAGAAAAGTATTATTGTGCAAACTACGTTTAGATTCGTAAGTAAACTCGACCAAATCTTACATTTGGTATCGAGTAGGTTTTCTAATGGAGGATTACAAGGATAATAGGGCAAAGTGCTTATTTGCCTAAGTCATGAAAATATGAGGAATGGTTTTAGCTTCATTTGATATAGTTTGTATTAGCTTAGGTTAGGGTTTTCTTTTTCCTAAGAGATATTTATTATTTGTGTACTCCCATTGATTTGGTCATACTTGTCATTTTTTAAAGCGCATACCCTCGACTGTGCCACACCGCAATCGGATCCAACACTAGGGTTTGACATCTCGGCATTTGCATGCATCATTTTTTTCATTTACTGATTGTCTATAGTTTGCATCAACATCAAGGTTCAATATTCACCTAGTTTTGTATTCGGATCTAAGTTGTATTGGGTTGGCCTTTCGTAATGCAATCTTGCATTTACATTGGATTATGGATTGAATCAGTTTACACCAACATTGTCAAAGAACTTGGCTTCGAGCTCTTTGCATCAATATTGGCGTTTCCACGGCTTGCAGATCGGCCTTTGAGCTTTTACAATGGCTCGGTATTTGAACAGGTTTGCTCGGTTGACATTGATATCTCGCTTTCCACATTGACAACTTAGTTTGCTTGTGTAATGTCCCTTTTTCAAATTGAAGGACATTAATAATATTTCTAAGTTGGGCTTGGACAATTCAAAATCTAGGGCAACTTACTAGTATTATTATAAAAATTAAATGTATTTTTAAATACTTGGTAGGTAGAAGACTCCTTTTTAGCCTATTTTCCATTGTATTCAGTTAGAATGAAGGAAAATAAAGGAGAAATTAATAATTTAATTTTAGTACTAAAGTAATTCTTATTATTGGTACTTTAATTAATTATTAAAGGTGGGTGGAAAAAGTAAAGTAATATTAAAATAGAAAATAAAGTTACTTTACTAATCCCACATGGAACGCCCCACTTGAAAAATAGAGACAAAAAAGTATAAAAGGAGGTGAAGAGGGGTTCATTTGGCATCTTTGGTCATTTATCTAATTTCACTTTGGAGAGTTGAATGCATTTGCTTTCACTTTCAACCATAGAGGACGGAAACCCTCCTTGGTATCCTATTGGGACGAAACCCCTCAATAGAATTCAGATTTGAGGACGAAACCCTCAACATCTATTGGGTGACTTCATTCAGAGGTCACATTTGGGTGCAAATGTCAGATTTTCATAGCTGGGGCACATTTTTTGGGCACATTTTCTACATTTTCCGCTTCAGATCTGCATTCCAAACAAAGAAATTCAGCCAGTGGAGAGACATCTACCAAGACTTCAAGTAGGGACTAAGACACGATTTGCAACCATATCTAGGGCTATCTACACCTTGTGAGATTTCAAACTGATGTTTAGGGCATCATCCGTGGGAAGATCTCTTCGGTTCCGGGTTGCATATTCATCATTTGGCCTCTTCATACCACCTAGAATGTCATTTATCAGAAAATTGTTGTAATCATACACAGGCATTTTCTTGGTTTTAGGTGTGAAAAATAAATAAGATAAATTCAGAACCTTGTTGGAAAAATATTTCATGATTATGTTCTTAGAGGCTTCTTGGATGTTTTAAGCCTTTTGGGTATTCTAGATTACGGATATTTTGATCAATAAATAGAAATTTCAGAAGTCTACGTTTTTTGGTATCAAGGGTTTGAAATAAAAATCAGGACATTATCTTATTCTTGGCATTAACAGCTGATTGTTGTCATAAATTTCAGTCTATTATATTTTTGCAAAAAGGTTTGTGGGAATCTGATTTTACCCTAGGCGCTAGGGTTTGGAGAATTAAATTACTGAATATTCATTCTTTTCCAGAATTTATTGTTAGTTGAGTTTGCATACTTTCAAATTTTATTTTTGGGGTTTTGGGAAAACCCGTTTGGTACTAATTTTACCCTGAAAGGGGACATTCCAGCTTGGCCACACTCAAATCAGAATCCTTCGAACTCACTCGAATTGGTTTTTCATTGCATTGGTTAATCTAATCAGCTTGCAGTGAAAGTCATTCTTGGTTGCAATAACTGCACTTTGCACAACTTTGACATTGGCCATTTGACTCTTCAAGTTGCGTTGTTGAATTTTGCAATGTTCACTGTTCTTGCACAGTTTTCCATATTCTTCAAGCTCCACATTGCATTTGTCTCTTAGTGCATTGGATCTTGCAACTCCATCGACTTTGCAGAAGTTTCGTTGTGAACATTGCACTCAGCTTTGGAAATTCCTTCACTTTGGATGCTCAACTTTAGTCTTGTTCCAAGCTCGTATCCATTAAAACTGCCCTTAATACTACCTTTGGCCGACAGTTTCAAAACTTGCCTCAAAGCATCGCAACACTCGCCAAGTCTCCATCTCCCCAAGCACCTACCACGCAGAATTTTAAACAAAAGTTTAGAGATGTGATTTTCTATTAGCGTCATTTACTAAAAGTTATACAGCTGATGTTTGTATTCAAGTGTTTGAAATGCTAAATAGCTTGAGTGGGAGGTGAGCTTTGATAAAAAAAAACAAGTGAAATTTTGCAAGTGGTGAATTCCAAATTTTTAAAGGGGGTTGTAATTGTTTTATAGTAGGAGACCTATTATTATTGAAAAGGGAGGATTTACAAAGGAAAAGTTTTCGTATAATGGTAAAAATTTGTTACAAAAAGGGGAGATTTATTATTTTGAGGGGCTATTTAATAATGGGCTGATGTAACATTCTACAAAAGAAGAGCATTTCCAATAGTGGTAGCATTTTTATTTAGTGGTGACAAACTTTTTATAAAGGGGTGTCAGTGATAGTGAATATTATACTGTAGAATTCATCAAATTGTAATAAGTAGAATTCCACATTAAATATTGGCTAATCTATGAGTCGTTTTGTAAAGCACAAATTCAAAATCTCTCTCTTAGTAATGGACACATTTTCAAGTGAACTCAACATCCACTTGAAATGGGGTTGTCGATCTTGTGTGGGTGGGGTGTTGTAAAAACAACGTGCATTTGAGCTTCGGCAGTTGTATCTCACTCAGTAAGCAACACATCACTGGAGGATGGAGGCAACAGAGGAAGGAGGTCGATTAGCAACCTCTCATCGATCACTAACGACAGGACCACGAAATCGCATTAGTGACAATCGGCTAATCCAAAACGACTAAAGCCTAGACCGGTAATCATTGGCAATGGAAACTAGTTGTGCCATTTGAGATCAAAGTGATAGTGATCCAAAATGGTGGCTACATACGAAGACAATGAGGACTAAGTCCCCGTCATTTCCTTTTTGTATTTTCATTTTCAGTTTGTGTGGTTGAAAATAAGAACAAAACTGCATACTTGTTCACGTGTGTAGTTCCTTGTTTTCCCTTGAATTTAGAAATTGTAAAATTATTATACTCTCGATCCAACAAAATTCGATTAACCCTTATTTAAAAATTAGTAAGCCCTAAATTTGAATAGCATTCTAGGTGCATTACAAGGAACTACACACATGAACAAGTATGCAGTTTTGTTCTTAATTCAATAGGATCTATTGTTTTGTTGGTGTGATCTACTAATCCCTTGCTTGCTAAATTGTAAATTGGCTCTACATTAGGGTTTAGCAAACCATAATGTAGAATTTTAGTTTCAGTGTTATGTGGGGATGTGATCCATTGTTTTGTTAACGTGGTCCATTAATCCCTTGCTTGCTAAATTATAAATTGGCTCTACATTAGGGTTTAGCAAACCATAATATAGAATTTAAGTTTCAGCATTATGTGGGAATGCATCTCCTCCATCTAGGTGACATCCACGGATTTCAAAGACATGGGGATGTGTAATATCCCTGAAAAATACTTTCTAACAAATCTGGATATTTTGTCAAACCCTAGGGCAGTAGTATAAAAATTTGAACTTTTATGACAATAGCAACAAACTGATTTTTATTAAAAACAACCACCCCAATATGTAGGAAAACAAACTTTATTTATTTATTTCAAATCAACTTTAATAAAAACACTAGAATGTCTGAATACAAATTTTCTCACAAAAGATAAGAACATGCAAATTGCTTCTAAATACTGAAATTCGTTCTCGAGGGAGACGTCCTAGTTATACTTGTTCTGGGATGCTAAAACAACCCGAATATGATGCCCTAGTTGAATTGGATGAACACTGTACCCTGAATGACCACTGCAACCCCGAATGGAATTGCCAAGCTTAGATATGAGGGATTTCATCCTCATATTTGTATGCAAATGAGGGTTTTCGTCCTCTATTGCTGATGCAGAAGCAAAAGCTACTTGCAGACAATGAAGTAGTTGATAAATTTCCAAGATGATGTAATAATAAACCCCAAATCTGCCTTTATAACTTCCAAGGCCTTCTCCAAAGTTGGCGCCCCCTCCTAAAAATAGGAATAAACAATATAAAATTGTTTTATCCTCTCTCCATCCTAAAAATAGGATCTTGATATTGATGTAGTCCATTCTATCTTTCACACCCCATAATAGAATGTTTTATTTGATCATTATTCTATCTTTAGAGCCCCATAATAAAAGTTCATTTTATTATCATTTTATTCTATTTCTATTTTTTTGTATTAATAATTTAATTTAAGTGTCATTTTTCCAATTAATAAGTACCCTTGGACCACTTAAATTAATTTATTTCCCTCTTTAATTTCCTCTAACCTATGGAAAACAATAAGAATAGTCTTCGGGTATCCAAAATTAATTATTTTTGAAAAGGGGATATCACAGTCCACCCTTCCCAAAATTGCTTTACCCTCAAGCATTCAGTAAGTCCCATCTATAAATAATACCCAATCCCAAACTCTCATGTTCACACAATTTGGAACTTGTAAGAATGGATCTATATGCCCTTTGCCACTCAAAGTGTTCTTCACTCTAACACCATTTCCACTATGTTGTCCATGATGACCACACATTCGAAATGACTTAGTAGGAAGCAACAAATCCTCAACACTTTCATACCTTTGGTTGTCCTCAACTTGTTCACCTTTCTTTGTTGAATGATGCTTGCTTGAGATATCTTCAACATCCCCAACCTTATGACTCGGAATTTATGGGTTAAGATCAACATTCTTCTTCACCTTGCACTCGTCACATTAAACAAGTGAATCTTGTTGATGCATGAAAACATTAAAAGTCAATAAAACATCTTCATGCTTCTTGCTAAAGTCATAAACACAGTGTTGGAAGCGATTGTCGTTAATCCAAAAGTTCGACCCATCAATTTCTGATACAAGTGCTAGAGTTAAGGAATCCGCGAAAGGCGGTTAGTCCATGTCATGAAACCCACAAGGAGCGCTAACAATTTTGCCAACAAACTCCCCAACGTTACCCGGGGTTCGAACCCGCGACCTTTCACTCTGATACCAATTGTTGAAAGTGATTTTCATTAAACCAAAAGGTCGACCCATCAATTTTCGATACAAGTGCTAGAGTTAATGAATTCATGAGAGGCGGTTAGTCCATGTCACAAATCACACAAGGAGCGCTAACAATTTTGCCAACACTGACCAATTTGCTTCCTATAGGTTGTTCTAAAAATTCAAGCAAACTGAAAATCAACATTAGCAACCAATAATGCCTTTTTCATGATCATGCCCTCAACATGGTCTTCTTGGAACTCCACCCCAAAACTTTCTTGCAGATCTGATTTTTCTTTCTTTTGTTCATGCCCCATGATTTCTTCTTCTCTCCTCGTCACTAAAGGAGAACTCTTATTAAATCCATCAAAAGTAGGCAATGACAACTTCCCTAAAGCTTTTTGCAAGTCTCTCTGATTAGTTTGTGGCCTTGGTTCACCCCTGCTTTCCTTCAAATTAATAAAATTGGTGTGAGATGTGGCATCTCTAATCTCACTAGGAAGTACCTTATACTCATAGCTAACAACAATATCATCTGCTATGGTAGGCTGAATTTTTGCCTCCCGAATTGTTTCCTCTCTACGTAGAAAGTTAGGCTGGAAGGGCCTAACAATAAAACCAATGGTTGTCCTCTGATAGGGTTGGTTATGGTTCACTCCTAAAGAGCTTCCCTCACCATTTGGAGCCCTTTGCACATTTGTGCCTGCATAACTTGGATTAACTAACCCATCATATCAGCTAACATGCCCTATCCCCAAACAACCTATCAAAGTGTGCCTCATCTGGATCCTTGTTACCCATGACTTTTGGTTGTTTTGTACCTTTCTTTTCTCCCTTTGGTAGTACCTAACTTCTCTGTCACTACCCTACATGAAGTTCAAAGCTACAATTTTTCCCCCTTTTTTCCCTCTTCCACAAGTTGGGAGGAAATTTGCTTTGATACCACTGTAATATCCCGAAAAATACTTTCTAACAAATCTGGATATTTTGTCAAACCCTAGGGCAACAACATAAAAATTTGAACTTTTATGATCAGCGTGCAACAAACTGATTTTAATTTTAAAAAGCAAGCTAATATGTAGGAAAACAAATTTTATTTATTTATTTCAATCAGCTTTAATAAAAACACTAGAATGTGTGAATACAATTTCTCTCACAAAAGATAAGAACATGCAACTGCTTTGACTAAACATTGCTTCCAGATATGGCGCAAAGACTGAAATTCGTTTCTAGAGGAGGATGTCCTAGTTGTCCTTCATCTAGATGCTAAGACAACCCCGAATATGATGCCCAAGCTAAACTGGATTAACAGATGTGCCCTAAATGACCATTAACCCCTTAATCAAATTGGGAAGCTTAGATATGAGGTATTACGTCATCGATCTGTATGCAAATGAGGGTTTTGTCCTACATTGCTGATGCGATGCGAAGCTACTTGTAGACAATGAAGTAGTTGATAAATTTCCAAGATGATGTAATAATAAACCCCAAATCTGCCTTTATAACTTCCAAGGCCTTCTCCAAAGTTGGTGCCCCCTCCTAAAAATAGGAATAAACAATATAAAATTGTTTTATCCTCTCTCCATCCTAAAAATAGGATCTTGATGCTCATGCAACCCATTCTATCTTTGGTGCCCCATAATAAAATGCTTTATTTAATTATTATTCTATCTTTAGCGCCCCATAATAGAAGTTCATCATTCTATTATTATTTTATTCTATTTGTGTTTTTTTTTAAATTTAAGTGTCATTTTTCTAATTAAAATATAAAAGTACCCTTGGACCACTTAAATTAATTTATTTCCCTCTTTAATTTCCTCTTCGCCTACGGAAAATAATAAGAATAGGCTTCGGGTATCCAAAATTAATTAATTTTAAAAGGGGACATTACGGGATGGGGGAGAAATGCCCTCCCTCCCCGCATCCCCAAATTCCAAAAGATGAGGGACATCCCGAATTTCATAGATGTTTTAGGTATGTCTCCGAGACTTCCTACACATGTTAACGTCCTTGGGATGGTCGAGGGGCATCTCTAGGACATCCCCACTTTTAGCAGGTGTTGGGAAGTGTCGGGAGATGTCCTCGGGACCATCAACAAAGATTTAGGAGTCCTCAACTATGCACGAATGTGTCAATTTGTATCTAGACAAACTCTTTCCCGACAAATTAGCTCTAGAGATAGGAGGTATTGAGCGGGAACATGTATTGGGACCGTCGGGAGATGTCCTCGAGACCATCAACAAAGATTTAGGAGTCCTCAACTATGCACGAATTTGTGTCAATTTGTATCTAGACAAACTCTTTCGTGACAAATTAGCTCTAGAGATAGATGGTATTGAACAGGAAAGGCTCTAGACTATGAAAACATCCCATTCAATTGGATTTGTTGTGAGCATGTACATCTCACCAAGGTATGCCCTTCTCAAGAACCCCAAGAACAACATGAGCAAGAGCAAGTGCAACAGCTGGAAAAAAATGATCAACACTCATTTGCAGAATGGACAAACATAGATCACACATCATATCTTGTCATTAAAAAAATGTTAGCGAGACACAACAAAACAAATTCCAAAGGGCCTAGTCAAGGAAAGAAAAGGAAACAAAGGGAGTTGTAGATCTGATTTCAACACCAAACCCATTCGCCACATGTCAAATCCCGATACATTGGACATGGAAAATGTGCAAGCCACCTTGGAAAACACCAATCAAGAATCAATTCAATTCACATACAAAGCTAATACCACCAAGCCAAATACGAGTAAAAAGATCTAAACAAGCAAAGCTTTCAAGTACACCTCATTCCTACCAACATATAAATATGGAGCCAAAACAAGTATCCTAGATCAAGAAGAAGAGGAAAGTATCAACTGAAACCATTGAGTCTAAAGAAGAGCTAAAAGTGGAAAGACATGTTATGAAGCTCAAAGATATCCTCAAGCAAGGCACCGCAAGTCCATCACAAACCCTTCAACGCAGATGGTCTCATGGAACATAAGAGGATTCAACATTCCCAATAAATTCCAATGCCTAAAAACAAGGTACACCATGAATCAAACGGGTCCATCTTGGTGTGTTTACAATTCTCACAAATCCTTCACATGGGGACTGATTAAAAGCTTTTAATCTCGTGAATTTCAAATCGGAATTAGTGTTGTAAACATGTACATCTTCCATTATGGGAATAACTAAATCAATGTCTTAAAGCAGATAACAAATCAGAATAACCAATCCTCCTATTCTCATTTTGTGGGCAATGTCAATACTGATAAAATTCACAAAGAAAACAGGTAAAGGGTTAACCAAAAGACAACAGAAGCTCTCACAACTAAAGCCCTAGTACAATGAAAGCCTAAGCTTAGAATTGAAAAATGTGGATGTCCCACCCAAACTTCATAGAAAAGGTAGAACAATGGTGGCATGAAGCACGAAACATTTAGGGGCATGATATATTCGGAATCATAAGAAAAATCCAAGATCTCAAATATAATATCAAGAATTGAAGAAACAATGAGTTTGCAAGTATTCATAACAAGCATCCCACATAGAGACACAACTAATGGAAAAGCACAAAAGAAAATCCGCAAGATAGGTTTCTAACAAGACTCAAACAAACATGAACAAGATATCATCCAAGAACTTGCATCCAAAAGATGAAAAATTCAAAATACAATTAAAGGAAAAGATCAAGAGGGCGGTGGGTGAATCGTGGGAGGGGAGGGGGAATAGGAGAAAGATTGATCTTGGTCCTAAACAACCACCAATACATAAATTCCATACAACAAATCAAAAAGGAAGATGGAACAATTTGTAGACACTAGAAAACACACCTTGCACATAAGGTCTCCTATTCAAAAATACCAAAAACATCATAAAACACAATAATCCCCAAAAAATCAAATAATCCCACAAAAGCAACTAAAAATATAAAAAACCCCACAAAATGGTGATAAAAGACACCTCATCACTCATTTACTAACCCTCACCCACTCACATTTAATTTTGTCCATCCCACCTACCATTTGCATGCCCAATGCACTATAAACCCTTATCATCTCACCCACCTATGCACATTGCACCCATATGTGTCACAATCTTCTATGCACTCAAAAACTATAAAACACCACTCACCCCCATCATTCCAACCCCTTGACTCTTTGTGCACTTGAGCCCATACTTGAGTTTTTGCTTCTTTTCTTGCATATTTTGGTATTACAGGTTTTGGAGAGGTGAAGGCAGATCACAAAGGACTAGTGCAACTCACAAGATCACTGTTTTGGTGAAATTTCAACACAGGTGTTAGTCATACCCGCGACTAACCTACAACCTCCATGTGATTTTCAGCGAATCGCAATCGGATCAAGTTCAGCAAATCGAGTCGGGTATACCATTCATAACAATTTTACTCAATAAAATGTCTTTTATCTCCTTAAATGGTTAGGGATCTGACCGAGGTAGGTCCCCTAACCCCAAAAATAACTAACATTTTTCTAAGTGTGTTTGTGTGCAAGTTATAGATTCAGATTAGAAAGTTTACCCACTTTATTCATTGAAAGAACCCATGATTGTCCTCTTTTTGGAGGACGCCCATATATTTAGTAGCATTGATTTGGAGATTTTCATATCTACTAATACATCTTGCAAGTGATCCAGATCTAGGCATACATGTTGTTGTGACCACATTCGCAACCGGCTTGCGACCAACCCGCAACCCGTAAAGGTGAAATTTGGAGGGTGATTTGATGGAGTATGGAACTAGTAAGTATGTTGTTTGATGGATACAAGGCCTGCCATTGGTGACATTACACCACCGTTTTTCGGGTTTTACATACAGATTGCGGTAGTAGATGACTCACCAGAGATGGAGTTGATTTGGAGGGTGGGTTTGTTTTATATTTGAGCTTGAGATGAGGATGGATAGATGCTTATTGACAATGTTATTAAAGAGGTGGGACAATGACATGAACACATTTCATTTGGTGACGGGTGAGATGACTATCACATTCGAGGATATTTGAAGGATATTCTCGCATTTTTATAGAGGGTGAGTAGGTAATCTCAATGGCGGATCCGACGATATGGGATGGGATATTGTGGAGATTGTATGAGCCAATGGCATATGAGATTGAGATTGATAGTGGCGGATTCAAGTATCGTGAGCTATATGTAGGAATTGTACTTGAGTGATGGCCTATCTATGTAGTGTTATTTGCAGTATCATTTTGCCGATTCATTAGGTTATACATTCTCGTGGGGTTGGGTGAGGTGTTGTCAAAGCTCATAGAGCGAGGGACGGTATATGCATGGGGACAGCTGCTTGCTAGACAAACATATTCGAGTTGCAGCAGACACCAATCGATTGAGGGTTGGCTTGAGCATGGGGTACTATTACAAGTGTGGGCATTGGAGCACATAGCAAAGTGGACAAGGCCATACTTGATCCATGAGAAGTTCTCACTGAGAGTCACCAATCTGTCTACGATGGAGACTAGATCGAGAGTTGTTTAGACACGAGCCATACGAGGGCATGATAGATCACTATCGCCGGATGATGGCAGTTTAGAGCCGAGTGATATCATATGGAGGCCGTCGAGAGAGGTGGTAGGATTTGTGGGAAGGCGTGAGGATGCAATACAACTATGACAAGTACGGAGGATTAGGTGGGTGATTGGGAGACGAGCACGAGAGACAAAGCTATTCCAAAGATGTCCATGTGATGAGACAGGTTTGGAGTTACGACAGGGGTATCACTGCAGAGCCAATTAGGTACTCACGATTGAGTGGAGATAGGTGGCCATTGCCAAAGATATGAGACAACAGGTGATGAGGATGATCCGTTAGTAGAGCTTGTCGTAGGGGATGATGCGGGTACCACACAAGACTTTGATAGGTGGTGGGTAACGTATGGGCCGAGGGGACGTGCATAAGGGCGATTCCAAAGATGAGAGAACCACGAGATGGTAGCGGTACAAAGGAGGATGAGGAGAAAGAGATAGCAGAGATGGAGGTCGATGACACACCAATGCGTAGTCAGTGGTGCAGCAGAGTAGAGCAATCACTAAAGGCTAGTGGAAAGATAGGTGGGGATGTTGGTGATGAGGTAGAGATACACGATGTGCCTTCAAAGAGGGAGGATGGGGACGGAGGGAGTGCAGATGAGCCAAGAGTAGAGATAGATGGAGTGGTGGGGTGTACACGGGGACAAAGGCGGGGAAGGAGCCGTATCACATGTGGAGACGGGAGACAGCAGCGGGCAGCGAACACCGTCTGGGGGCCACGTCGAGAGAGAGGTCGAGATGTTGAGAGTGTGGTGGAGTCAGTATTGGCCTCATTAGATGAGGTAACAACAAAGTGTGATAGGCTATAGAGTGAGGTGACAAGCTACGAAGATGCCAAGAGGTGGATCGAGCGTGGGTTGAGGAGTTGGAGGGCCAGATGATGGAACAATCAGATGCTGTGAGACGTATTCATGATCTAGAGGCATCAAGAGAAGTATCGAACACACAATCACCGACATTGTAATTGAATGCATGTTCTCTAAAAAGATAATGATGTTTCAGCACATAGTCAATGTTGACACATTTTTTTGGTTGGCCTATAGTCTTTTGCAGTGATATGTTCAGCTTACGTAGCATGGCTTCAGTGGTATCGCTTTGTAGTTTTAGATGTCATTTTCACTATAATGTGAAGAATGTAAAACAGAACTACACTATGCAAGCCTAATAGACAATATTAAATGTAACATCAAATTTGAAACACAAATACTAACGAAAACTAGGCTTTGAGCAAGACAAAAAGTCTAGATCTTTGTTTACTGTGCAAGCTTATTGTCCTCATTGAGTGATTTAAGAAAATAGGCAAGCAGATGAGCCTACTCTTGCATAATTGAAACAATGAATTCACAATCATCTGCACCCACAATAAAAAAAAGAAATGAAATATTAGTGCAATGCAAGGGCACTATAAAAATCGTAGTGCTGATGTAATGTAATCCATCTCATGTAAAAATAAATAAAATACAGGGATAGCTGACTATTTTCTAAATTATATATAATCTTTGATTTTAGGTTGTGGTTATATGGCCCTACCCCCAAGACTATGTAAATGACTCCTCATCCACCGTAGTTGTGAGACCACTATGTCCTTCGTTTCGAACAGTGAAATAAAATTAAAATATAACATTTAACTCTGATATAGATCTAAAATCCAGTGCTCATACATTTGCATTTCTATGAATAAGGACAGTTTGCTCGCAAATCATATTTCATAGCCATAAAATTACAAATTTCACCTAATTTGATTTCTTGCATTCAAAATCTTACAAAATAGAATATAGTGCTTACAAGTAATATGAAAACGGAAAGGCTGTAAGAGGTAGATAGATGTTTAATATTATATATTAGAGGCCTAGGCCAACGTGTCATCCTATAGAAAGGAGGAGAAATGTTTGACAAATGTCAAAACTGTGTTGAAGAAGGTGGTGACGTTGAAGCCACCAATGACATCTGGTCGAAAGGAGAAAAGTATTAGCCACTGCCATAAAGTGGTAGAACTATTTTTTTGCAAGAGCTGAAAGCATTCAGCCTGCTAGGCCTGTAGAGCAGTTAGCAGCAGGGGAAACTGCAACTATAATGGCATCCGCTTCAATTGTATTTCACCAATCAAACCTGCCTACCCCAATTTGCTCCTCTAACATGCCAAGTAGGTAACTCTCAGAATTCATCTTTTAGTAGAATTCAAGTGCTTTTCATCGCTCAATCAGAAAATGCCCACTTGGGTTATACCATAAGTGAATTTGAATACTGAATACCCACTTGGGTTTTGATCATTGATGTGCATTTTTTGAGGTACAAAATTAATTGAATGTCGTCATAGAGTTAAAGCAGCAACACCTATTTGGAGTGTCTATTGATATTGCTATGTATTGAAGCTTTGGTAAATGCAGCTTGGTTTGTGGGTTCACTTTTGTAATGCGAATAGATGAGTTGGGTAGCTCTAAGAAACAAGAAGAGGTATATTGGCCTCTAAAATTTGGTCCTCCCTTTCAACGGGACATGCATACTATGCATGCAGGCACAAATGGGTATGTTATATGTGTAGGAAGAGGTACTTCTGCAACAGAAACTCATCTCGAAGTGGTATTATGATTTCTGAACTAGAGGGTAGTTCTGTGATATCCTTGAAAAAGAAACTTCTAGCAAATCTGGATATTTTCGTTAAATCCTAGGAGCAACAATATTGAAAAAATGAACTTTTACAACAGCAGCAATAATCTGAATTTTATAAATAAAAACAACGAACCAATACGGGAAAAAACAATCTGTTATTTATTTATTTCCAACCAGATACAATAAAAAAATACCAGTGTTTGGATACAATTTCCTGAAGCTGATCTGGCAGAACAATTGCACCCTGAAAGACCTCTGCAACTCTTGAATGGAATTGCCCAACCAAGAAGTGGGGATTTCATCCCCAATTCCGTATGCAAATGAGGGTTTTCGTCCTTTGTTGTTGTTTGCAGAAGCAAAAGCTACTTGTAGACAAAGAAAATAATTCATAAATTTCCAAGATGTGTTACAATGAACCCCCAAGTCTGCCTTTATAACTTTCAGACACTCTAAAGTGGGCGCTCCCCTTTTAGACTTACATGCACAAGCTTTGAATTATTAAAAATAATAAGCCCCTCCTCCATGTTGGCGCCCCATCCTAAAATAGGATTAAACACTTTAAATAATCCTTTATCCACCTCCATGTTGGCGCCCCATCCTAAGAATAGGATTAAACATATTAAATAATACTTTTTCCACCCCTTATCCTAAAATTAGGATTTACAAAAGCATGCAGCTCTCTCTTCAACTTTGGCACCCCCCCTTTAATTATTTATAAATTCTAAGTGCCCAATAATAGAAGTCAACTATCTACTATTATTTTGTTCTAATAATGTTTTTTTGATAGAAATAGAATTTAAGTGTCCTTTTCTAATTAAAATATAACAATATCCTTAGACCACTTAAATTAATTTATTTTCCGCTTTTAATTTCCCCTTAGCCTACGGAAAATAATAATAATAGGCTTCAGGTATTCAAAAATAATTAATTCTGAAAAGGAGACATTACAAGTTCAGTTCTAGCTTCGGCAAGAACCTTGTTTGGGAAAGTAGGTGGGCTGAGTGAGAACATTGAACATTGTTACAGTTGTTTTCTGAATAATTATGTGGGATAATCCTTTATAATGTAGTCAATGCAGGAGTCTCATAGATGCTAATTAATGCAATGAAAAAGAGAAATTGTCTAGCTTGGAGACTCAATATTATTGTGCAAGAAGCATTATGATTTTCAAGAATACCTAGGAATTAGAAGCTTTAGATTGAGGGACTGCTATTACATAAATGACGGAGATTTTGACTATTCTTTTAAACCAACAGTTGTCAATTTGACCAAGTGGCAATATGGTACCCTATATGGCATATTGAGGGACCGCAATATAGCCTACAGGGGCAGAGTCATCCAAAGAACAATCTCCATCCATAGTAGTTATAAGTGAAAAGACCTGTCACAGGTTGGATATGGAGTATCCCTTGAAAATCCGACCCTGTTTTGGTGATTTGATCTCCAAGGAATATTGTCAAACACTTGGTTGGCAAAGTTTGTACTTGCTGTTGCAGTTTCTTCTTTTGGTGTTTTGGTTTGTTTTGATGATTGCAAAGGACTTGAAAGAAGTAATTTAAATGACTGAAATAGAGGGAACACAATGCTACAGCTATATGCAATCTATATATGACTGAAATGACATGAGGAATGCACATACAACTTAGTGGACATTATTACAAACATTTGCCATGCAAACTATTGATTATGGACTGAAATAAGTAACTACAACAATGACATATTGACAAACATTTGTTGTGCAACCTTATTTCTCCTTTATTGAATGCATAGACTTATTACAATCTGATCAAATGCTGATTACAAACTGAGTGCAATGCCAAGACTCTTGGCTTACATCGAATCATGAATGAATGCCGCTACAATGTCCTATACCAAATATTCATGCAACTACAGCCACTATATGGCAGCGACTAACACAATGCAATGTAGCCTATAAAAATGATATGAAATAGAAGAACCTGATATGCAGCAAATGATCGACCTCCTCTTAGCTGATAAACCTGTTTGGATGCCACGATTTTGAGATGATGCTGCCACGATTTCCTTCTGTTTATTGCTCACACACTCTCAACTGTTGCCACTCAACAAACTTCTCAATAAGATGCAATAATACATCAGCTGTTGCCACTCAACAAACTTCTCAATAAGATGCAATAATACATCAGCTATTGCACCCAATTAGCTAGCTCTCAGAATTGCAATAATACAACAGCTATTGCACTTGATTGAATCCTTCAATGAAGCACAACTGGAAATCCTAAATGAATCTCCCACAATATGAATTGGGTTTTCGTCCAATCCACAATCCTCCAAGGGGTTTCGTCCTCAAAAAATAATAAGCATGAGCTGCTCTGAAATTGTCTTTGAAAATGATAGATGATAATCCCCAAATGAAAGAATGGACCCTTTTTATAAAAACCCAAACCCTGGAATCCAAACCACCTTTAATTTTTATTTTATTTGCCTTTCAATTCCAAAGGGGGAGCCCAAGTGTGGAATTATACTAATTCCACTTTATAAAAATAAAATTCCACTTAACGTCATAATTAAATATTATAAAGTCACTTTTTCCGACTTAATAATATGACGTTATAAAGTAACTTTGTAACCCCACTTAATAAAGTCGCTTTAATAAAAATAATATAATTTGCTCATTAAATAAACCATTGACACTCGACTCAAGTGCAGAAAAACATCTCATGCCATGGGAAACATCTCCTATCCACTGAATTTACCTACGGAGATGGCTAATAGGCAAATCTCATCATCTGAGTGATTGACTAGGAAAGTGGGGACATTACGGGATAAGGGAGCGGATGAAAAAACGTTAATTTTTCAGATGAGCTCGGCTACCTAGCTCGTCCGCCCAGCCTCGCCCGCCAAGCTCACCACCCAACTCGCCCATCTAGCCCGCCCGCCAACTCGCACCAAACTACTACGTGCAATCGCCAATTGTTTAGCAATAACCAAGAGTTGCGTAGAGCTCGTTCTATAGCCTGCAAAGATATCTTTGAGCCACATCTCACTCACATTCTCGCCGCAAAGATAAACTTAGATGCTAACATCTTGTTCCAAATAGTGTCAGCCTATTAAGGATGCATCACCCACGAGTTTCAAAGAAAACCTCCAAGAACTATGGGATACTTGCCAAATCCACCAGTGCACTTGGCTCAGGTGTTGGCTCCTGGCCGCCTTTATTAAAACAAGCCCTTTGGGCTCTCTACTCCATTGGATAGCCTACTACCAGAAGCTCTCTTCTCTACGTCTCTACAAGGCCTTCCTTCCTAGACCCTCAGTTGGGCATGGGGCCTAGTCCCCTCTTCATGCCCTCGACAAGTTGCCCGATTCGCCTACTCCTCATTGCAATGTGCCCTTCTCCAACTCACCCACACTTGTTGGCTCATGCAAGCAACTTATGTTCACAATCGGCTAACATTAAGTCTCCTTCGGTCTTGTACTCACCCATTTAGTCCTTAAGCACGGGCTACTCGAATAGCTATACATGACTCGCACAATGTTTCTCTTCACCCCGCCATGTGGATCCTCGAATCCAAGGAACGATTCACCACCTCTTTTCCACTCTCAGTAATGGAAGACTCCATCTTAGGTCTGGTGAAACCAACTCGCCCATCAACACGACTTGGCCTCATTCGAACCCACATAGATCTTCGCACTTGTTCAACAATTATTTTTATTGCTTTAAAAAATATATTAGTAATATGATATGAAAATCTGCGATCACAATGTATTGATTCCCATTGTGTAATTTTTAGGTATGACATCATTTTTGTTGTGTTTTCATGACAAGGCTCGCCAATGAAAAGGATTGGGAAGTTCATTTCCTCTTAAAATAGGTCTTGAAAGATTCCTAATGGCTCTGTCCCTCTGCTGGAGCAATTTTTATTAACTTATCTTGCAAACCTTGTATGCAAGTTGCGTTTGTGAATTGAAACACTAGAGTGTCACCAAGATTCTCATCATCACTTTCTTGATTTGTAGAGCTAGATGTAGATGAAATGTATTGTCTTCACTATAGTTAAGAATTTCAAGTAGAAAACGGTTCCAACTATGGTTTAGTTGCACGTTTTCCATACGATACAATGTTGTTTCACCCAGTTATTTTAAAGCTTTCATGGTAACATTTGCAAGCATTTCCTGATTGATAAGCGTGCTTGTATTGTAGCTGACGTTTTAGCTCAACAGCAACAGTTTTTGTTTCTTCTATTCACCACGGTAGTGCTCTTTGTATTATGTCAACATTTGAAGGGACGTTAATTATTGGTCCTTTTAATTAAAATTGAGGTTTTCCATGTGAACCACATCTGATCTGTGCAAATGCTAACCTCATTCCAGCCAGTCTTTCTTCAAGTTCAGTTAGAACCACCACAGATGGCAGCAAAGTATTCAAGTCAATGCTTTCAGGCAAGGCTAATTTTGACAATGTTCCATTTTTGAGATACCTCTTGCAAGCATAACATGTCTTTTTCTTGTTTTAATGCATTGTTTCTAGTCAAAGTGAAGTATGTTTCTTTTTCTGTTATCATAAACTCAACCATATTGAATCTGAAGTATGTATAGGCGTGTCTCTAAATTTTTTTTTTTTTAATTTTTGTATACGACAACTATGTTTTGATTTGTTCTTGCTGCCATCTCTAATTGCACATTTAAGAGATCAAAGCGACATTCTAAATGACTTAGTTGCATTGGGTTCTCTCAGTGAATATGATTGCCAATACTATGGTTGTATATGCAAGACATTGATGCCATAACTATATCGTTTGTGTCCTTTGTTGTAGATTGCTTGTGTTGCATTACAGTTTCTTTCTTACCTTGTGTTGCATATTTAACTGCTTAGGAAGTTTTTTGTAATGGTTTTGGTGGTGCGTTTTGTTGGACATATGGGTTATCGGGTATGGATTGAATTGAAGGATTTTCTGTCAAAGGTTCGTAGTGAATATGGTTTGTCAAAGATTGAAAATACACAAGATTATACGTTGTTTGGGGTTCAGGCCATGTAGAATATGTTTTGATAATACTCGATGTTTGTGATTCCCATAGTTGAATTTTCACATTAAGCTTGATTGATAACCAATGTAGCCAGAATTCATTAACTTCAATTCCTCCTTTTGATATGGAACAACCATGTTAATGATATACCCTTCCCAATTTGCAATTCTTGGTATGTTTTTTATGGTATGGATGTTAAGATAATCTTGCAAGCAAGAGATAGCCTTTGTGTTTTGAGACAAATACATATAAAAAAGAGTGTGTTGCATGTCGTCTTAAGCATGGAACGTCAAATTCTCCATTGCATAATTGGCAAATAGAGTTGAACAAAGTCTCCCCACATTCTCCAATATTTGTTGCCACTCGACGGAGGCCTATACTTTCTAGTCAATGGAAAATGGTGACGCTGCATGAGTTGAAAGATGAACAATGTTTTGATGTGGGGACACATTCCATTGAATTATTATATGCACAATTTTTTTCCAATACAATGGTTCATAATGGCCACAAATGGGATTAGCATCATGGAACAAAACACAATATGGGAGTGTACAAGATTCTGTGTTGAATTTAAGGTAGTCATTGCCTTTTGTGCTTGACCAAATCCATACAGGTACGTTAAGCCACTTAGACAACCAATTTATGCAAAAGTTGTCACCCCACAATCCAGGTTCGTTTTGATCTAATGTGGTTTTTGCAGAATGCTTCATTCACCAAAAATATGTTTCAATATCATGAATTTGATGTAAGGTATAAAGTGTATCAATATCTAATTCTAATTGTATTGATTTCAATGCATCTGGATTACCTTTTTCCAAAATAACAAAAAATGTTCTATTATTCCATTCGAAGTTGAAGGAAACTATATCGAAAATGCAATAAGACGGCAAAAGTCTCAAACATGCAATCACCGACATTGTAATTGAATGCATGTTCTCTACAAAAATTATGTTGTTTCAGCACATAATCAATGTTGACACTTTTTTGGATGGCCTATAGTCTTCTACAGTGATATGTACAGTTGACGTAGCGTGGTTAATGCAGTTTCCCTTTTGTAGTTTTAGATGTGATTTTCAATGTGTTGTGAAGAATATAAAATAGAACTACGCTATGCAAACCTGATAGACAATATTCAATGTAACATCAAGTTTGAAGCACAAACAGTAACGAAAACTATGTTAAACATTAGGATTCAGAAATATGAAAAAATCCATACCTTTGTTTATCGTGTAGGTTTGTTGTCCTAGTTCAGTAGTTTGAGAAAAAATGCAAGCACACGAGCCTACTTTCACATAGTTAAAACATTGAATTCCACAATCTTCTGCACCCACAGTAAAAAAAAGAAATGAAATGTTATTGCAATGCAAAGGCAATATAAAAAAGAAGATGTCAGCGATAAATATTCAAATAAATAATGTGTGATAAAAAATTTGAATTAAATTTGAGAATAATAAAATAAAGAAAAATTATGATAATATTTGGGTCTATATTTTGTGATGACGAGCAGGATTCTGATTATAGATTCAGAATAAATAGTCAACCCTTTTAGATACAAATCAACCAGACAAGAATGTCAGTAGCTTGTGATTCTTTAGCCAGTCTGCAAAGCACGCCACTAATTTACCACTTTACCACCATAGTATTTTCTCAAGCTGCAGTACTAATTTGTTTTTATTGAGTTTGAAGGTCTTAAAGAGATTAGTTGATGTCAAAGTTGGACATAAGGAGTGCATGATTGATCTGTTCTTTGTAAAGGGAATCTTTTAGTCCAGGTACCTTATTAATATTCTACCATTACCGAATAGTGCCTCCTCTAGACGTACAAATACATGTTTGTGATTGTTCACTTATTTTTGGTTTCTTTGCATTGAACACTTGTTGTGGGCTCAATATTCTTCTTGATTTTCCTCTGTAATTACTATTTTCCAACAAGACTTTAAAATCCAAAATGTGAAACAATAATATCTAAATCAATAGCCAACCCTCCATCAATTAAGTGAAAAACTACTATAGACTACTATATTTGTGGAGAATTTAAATTCAAACAGGAAACTTGCAGCTTAGACAGCCTGCTGACATTGCAGACTAACAACATGCTGATGTCATAGGGATGTATAGACGACCTGGACAAGAACTGACAGTTGGATTATGCTACATAATGACTTGGATTATGGCACATAGTGTTATGTGCTCAGTTGGTTGGCTGGCATAAATGACCCTCTCAAATGGCGTAGTCACAGAAAATTGAGGATTTGATGACTAGGTGACATATGGAGGTTCTCTAACAAACCAGTTATGTGCTTTGATTGTTGAGTGACGTAAACACTGACTTTGTATAACTAACAATGATAAGGGAGAGCTTAGATGACCAATTGCTTTTCTTGTATGCTGTAAAACACATTTTGAAATTTATGATTGCTTGATGTTGTGTGAGTGACTCTCCTCTCCTTTAGAAACTTTCTAGGTTTATGTGAACGATTTCATTGTTTAATCAATCCGCACATTCTTGCTTTCATGAATGTCACATAATTTTGCAAGAATGTAGGTGCAAAGAAATTCTTTCAAGGACAATTGAAACGTATCCTCTTCCCTATTCTGTTGTGAATCCCTGATAGACCTGTATGCAAAATGTGGAAGCATGGACAAGGCACATGAACTGTTTGACAAAATGGCTCAGCGGTGTCATGGAATGCAATAACTGCAGAATATGCACAAAATGGTGTTCTTGATAAGGCTTTGAGTCTTTTCAAAAAAATGCGTCAAAGAGATGTGGTTTCATGAACTGTCATGATTGCAGGATATGCACAAAATGGGTTTGTTGAAAAGACATTGGAAACCTTTATGGAAATGCAATTGGCAGATGTGAAGACAAATTCTACAACCTTTGCCAGCATCCTCCCGGCCTGTGCTAAAATGGGAATACATGTGGGCATCTATAAAAGCATAATTGAATGTGGATTTTTAGCAGATGGTATAGCTGTAAATGCCCTGATAGACATGTATGCAAAATGTGGAACTGCACACGAGGCACGTGAACTGTTGGACAAGATGACACAAGGCAATGCAACGATTGCAAATCAGCTCTAATTTTTGAACATGAAATTGCAGCCTCTTGCTTTTTCAAAGCTTCGTCGTTTCCAACCTTGCCACTTAACTTAGCAGAAGAAGAGGAAGATTCTAGTAGCTTCCTCTGAAGATACAGGGTTTGCAAAAATGTTGATATTATTCTTGACATAATAGCAAAATAGATGGTTACTCAGTTCACCAACAAAGTATTTCTCTACAAAACTTGAATGTTGATCAGGTATTTGCTAACTATAATCTGGAAGAACAGATACCCATGAAATTAACAGTTAACTAAGTATATCATTACAATGTACAAATTGACACAAATGTTATAAGAATTCAATATGAAAATATTCACTTGTCCAAATTGTGTAGTACAATTTAGGAAAACAGTTTACTGAGAAATGGATGTATCCTTGGCAAGGAAGAATGAAACTGAAATTTGATGGGACTGCCAAAGATAATATTTATTAATATTAGCCGTGCAAGTAGAGGAGAATAAAAGCAGCTAAATATGGAAGTGGAGGGAACTTCAAAGATAATATTGGTTCTAATTGGAGAAACGGACCTCAAAATTGAATGTTATATATGGTTGTTTAAGACATTTTTCTGTCTACAGATTGTTCATTCTCATCTCCTTTAACCAGGTTGCCAGTGGGAGTAACAATGTCGCATGTCTTTTAGCAAAAGTAAGGGTCATTCTAAGATCTTGAATTTTTGTGGCCTTTCAGTTTATTAGAGATGTACATATCATACGATTTGTAATTTTTTCAAAATTGAAAAGATATATTTTAACAAATATATGTATTACAACTCTTTGTCAAAAATTCTATTAACAAGTAGATCATAGTACCACATGTGTCAAATAGAAAATGAAATACAGACTTGCCAAATTCCAGGTGCCAGTACCACTGTGTGCATGGCTGACCTTCTTGGCCGTGCTGGCTATCTTAAGGAAACTTTTAACTTTATCATCAAAATGACAATTAAACCTATGGTGGTTGTGTGGACATGTTTGCTTGGTTCCTGTAGAGCACATAAGAATATAGGATTAGGAGTATTTACAACAACTCTTCTTTTTGAGCTGGATTGTTGAACTGATGCGGATTATGTTCTTCTGTCAAAAAGATTCCTGGATGTAATTGGATTGAAGAACATAAAATGGTACATGTTTTTTGTGCAGGAGATGGATCACACCCATAGACAAAGCAGATCTATTAAAAGTTGGAGAAATTGTCACAGAGACGCAAAAGTGGAGTTGCCATTTTGGTTGGCTAGGGATCTATGCCTCGGAGGAATAGTTGCTATCTACTCTTTCAAATCCTCCTGATTTCTCCTTTGGTTGAGGAATAGTTGCTATCTACTCTTTCAAATCCTCCTGATTTCTCCTTTGGTTCTATTGTGAATCCCTCTGTTTCTGTTGGGCCACTGTGGCATTTGGAAAAGATGCATTCCGAGAGGGGAATCTTCTCCCCTTAGCATTACAGGAATGGCAGGTACCTGTGTCGATATAGGCCAAGGGGCACCATTGTTTGCTCTAGCTGTCAGAGGCATATAGACCGACAGCCTTCCCCTGAATCAGAAGAAGACCCCATTGTATTTCCCGGTGGATTAACATGCCATGTCGTCTTCTTGTGGAGGCCAGAGAAAGAATGGCTGCAACCATGCTAGTGACGAAGGTGTGGAGGCATCTCGCAAGGTTTGTTTACTACAGATATTTTCCATTTTGTTATTTTTAATACTGATAATTGTTTAATCAAAATCCACATCATACCCTGTTTTCAACTTATGTATATAAGCGGGTATGTACTTATATGCACAGAGACAAATACAGACTTAGAGCGAATATGTCTCTTTGTTTACATGTGCACGAGAGATTCTTCGTGGTTTCTTATATATAATGTGTTTCTTGGGTTATATACATACACAGAGACTGAGATCCATTAAGATGAGAGTCAGAAACCATCCATACTTTCCTTCCTACATATACATGTGTGGGCTCTTTTGAAACAGGGTATGGACGTCCAGAGTACTCACGTTTTCATAAGTTGCAAGTTTTATTTTCAGGATACCAGGGAAAGTTGTACTGAAAGCACAAGCAGAAAGGCTATTCCACTGAATATAGCAATTGTATGCGCAGGTTTACACATCTTTTCCTTCCTTGGTATATGGTTGATACTGGATACTAAATTTCTCCACAAAAATTATGGAGAAAAATATACTAGCCTAAAATCAATTGGTAAATATCCTAAAATGAACTTGTCCTTGTCGAGAGAAAATGCAAAACCCTCTCTGCTACCCTCTAACATCCAGGTTTAGAACATTGGATCTTTATAAATAGTATAGAATCTATCAGAAGAAAATCAACAGAAATCAGAGAGATGCACACCTGACTAATTGGGAAAAACTCTGTGACAATCGAAGGTTCCACCGTTCTTGTACTGAAGCTGGAAGAAATAGAGAACTTGCTGCATCAATTAAACAAATCTCAAAGTCCTAGCGCTCGCAGCCGAGATTTGACGCACGTCCCGGACGTTTTTTTGCATGTTTTAACCGTATTTTACATTATGGGGGATGCGTTGAATAAGTTAAAATTAAGGGAGATGAGCATTAGAGGGGTATGAAGAAGGAGATTGGAAAAGGAGAAGTGTATTGGTGTGGAAACAGGCTGGGGGAACCTATGACCTATGCAAAAATCCCCTTTCTTACAACAAGGAATGTATGTAACGCATGTCATTTGTGTCAATCGTGTGAAGCAGAAAGGGGGTGTTAAGAGGTAGTCGTCGAGGAGACATACTTTAGAGATATATATGAAAGTAAGGTATGGTTGATGAATAGTTTAAAGGGAAACATGCAAGTGTTATGTTTTAACGTACATATGTTTTTACTCACATGCTGAACCTCTAAGTTTACCATTCCTCATGTCATCGATTACATGCATAATTGTGAAAAGAGTTTCTATGAAGTGAATAAGGTAGCAATTACGGTTTCCCATCATCAGTAGTGTTGATGAAACTTTCCGAAAATGATCACCGACACAAAACCTTGTCCTCTCATTTTCCGATTCATGTAAAGAAAAGTTATGGAGAATCATATTTGGAATTTCCTATTAGCATAATAAATTTTTAAAGAATTGGCATGAGAGGAAAATCATTTTTTGTGTGCACATCTCGGTCGTGTTTCAATCCTAGAACACATACAAGGTCATAAAATGGAACATTTAAGTTTAAAGATCATAATTCGATTGATCAATTACAAGATTATAATTTGGTTGGTCGGCATAAGGATTATAATCTAGTGATGAGGCAACAAATCAAAAACATGGAATCTGTTGAATGCATGGATGTAAGTCGAGGACAATTGGAAGAGCTTCCAACCATATACATTCTAACTGTATACGCATTCGGAGTAAAAATTAAATAATACACATTCAAATCGTTACAAGGAGAAAAGGAGTGTGGTGTGGAAGGCAACAAGGCAACATATTATGGAGATATGTTAGAAGGTAAGTATTAAGTATTAAAACGCATGTCATTTGTATCGGTGAAGCGGAAAGGGGGTGTTAAGAGGTAGTCGTCAAGGAGACATACTTTAGAGATATATATGAAAGTAAGGTATAGTTGATGAATAGTTTAAAGGGAAACATGCAAGTGTTATGTTTTAACGTACATATGTTTTACACTGAACCTCTAAGTTCAAAGTTCATTCTTCATGTCATCTATTACATGGATAATTGTGAAAAGAGTTTGTGTGAAGTGAATAAGGTGAACTTGTGAATTACGGTTTCCCATCATCGTGTCAGAGTGTTGATGAAACTTTACAAAATGATCACCGACACAAAACCTTGTCCTCTCATTTTCCCGATTCATGTAAAGAAAAGTTATGGAGAATCGTATTTGGAATTTCCTATTAGCATAATAAATTTTTAAAGAATTGGCATGAGAGGAAAATCATTTTTGTGTGCACATCTCGGTCGTGTTTCAATCCTAGAACACATACAAGGTCATAAAATGGAACATTTCAGTTTAAAGATCATAATTCGATTAATCGGATTATAAGATTATAATTTGGTTGAGTCGGCATAAGGATTCTAATCTAGTGATGAGGCAACAAACGAAAAAAATGGAATTTCATTGAATGCATGGATGTAAGTCGAGGACAATTGGAAGAGCTTCCAACCATATACATTCTAATTGTATACGCGTTTGGAGTAAAAATTAAATAATACACATTCAAATCTTCAAATCATTACAAGGAGAAAAGGAGTGTGGTGTGGAAGGCAACAAGGCAACATATTATGGAGATATGTTAGAAGGTAAGTTTTAGGTATTAAAATGACTATCAAGCTATTGAATTATTTTTCTCCACATTATCATCTCTATGCCACTTGCATTTTTCACATGAGTGGAATTTGCAGTTAAAGGGGTCAAATTAAAAATGGGGAAATTCCAAGAGGATGCAGGTTTGAAACCCAATCTTAATGGGGACATACAAAGGGGTCACTCAGTCAACAATGAGTATGAACAATCCAAGACACCCTTGAGGACAAAACAAAGCGATTGTCGAAAGGAGCAACAAAAACATAGCAATACTACGATAAAAATGCAACCGAAATGCAACAAAAACAGACAAAGGCTCGCCCCTAAAAGAAAAAACAAACCAAAAAAACTACTCCCCCTCATGGATTTCATATGTATTGTTGATCTAATTGTTACATGGTAGGTGGAATATTGCTTAATAAATACTCTTATACTACATATTAAATGTGTGTCCTCTTTTGCCAATCTTCAATCTACTTGTCTTTTACCTACATATCATTTTATAATAAAATATTTATGTATCTACACCTCTCAGTTACTACATATTAAAACACGTCCAAATCTCCCATCCACCTATCAAGCATATATACAAATAGAGTACTCTCTCATTTTCCAATAATAGAAATAAAATTAGTGTATTATCACTGGTAAGTAAGGCAAGTCACTTGCACACATTGTATTGGTGTTGGGAGCTTTCACAACAATTAAACGTCACCCACACCTTGTATGTCTTTTTATCAATATTTCCTTGATATGACAAGTATAACAATGAAATTTTAGGGTTTACAAGTTATAGATATTTTAGATTTATCCTCATCAATATGCCATTATCAATATTTTCTTAATAGGACAAGTTTAATGTAGGAAATTTAGGGTTTGAGTTAGGACACATTTTAAATTTGTTTTTAAGGGCATTCGATATAGATATTCCTTAGATTGATAAGATTGTGGTTGAAAAGATATGATATGAATCGTATAGCTTCAAAAGTATCGTATTTGTTGTTTGTTTCTCCATGTATTTAATAGCAAAATAAAAGTTGAATGGAAAAAATAAACCCATGTCAAACAAACCCACCAACCGGGTTAAGCGCTCTTCAAAACCCAAAGCAGAACATGGAGAGTGACACATCCTAAACGCCTTTCAGACCTACCATTTTCCTTGCATAATAATAGAAGCACTTTATTTGAGATCTAGAGGCGTTAACCATGTTGAAACCCAAGTTAACGTTGTAAATTTAGCATTAATTGGATAGTTGCAACAAGAATTAAATTAAATAAATAAACAAAATGTTACAGGAATTGTGCTAAATGGAGCTCTCGCTAATAGCCGTCCTAAAATCAACACCATTATGGGTTAAATCAAACCTACACATGGAGATAAATCTGTAACCCTAATATCTCCTCATTTTACTATATACAAATTGATTAATTTGGATTTGTATCTGTATCTGAAGTGGGTTCAATTGTCTCTAGAGAGGAAACTACTGCATATCGTTGTTTTCTTTGGTGTATGCAGAAGAAGAAGAAGAAAAGATTGATTATTAGGAGGCACTTCATTCGGGCATAATTTCTAGCTATATTGATTTTGCTTCTTTTTTTTCTTGTGAGCCCCTCGTGTTACATGCTGTAACCTTTGTAGCACCATTCTCGTAAAAGACGATGATAGTCCTATCACAAATGTGGATTGGAGTTTGCAGTCCAACCAATAACGTACTCATTCCAAGCAAAGCGAGTTCAAGGCACCAAAGATAAGCGCAAGATTTCAACTCATGTACTACAACCTCCCTCTGCATTGTTGATTTATTGAAATGCATCAATCTTGATAAGCCTCCACCCATATACAATCTAACTGTGTATACACCTTCGGTGTAATGATCGAAAGAATTAATGCCTCAACATTGTTGCTATCATGAATTGAACAGTCGCACATTAATTTTTTGTAAGAATAAAAACTCATGGGTAGGGGACGCGCCTATGCTACGTGGTCGTTGTTTATGTTAATAACAGGTTGATAATGGGGATTATGTTAATAGCTAAAGTCGTTAAACTAAACTAAAAAATTATATTCCGATGACAGGGCACCAACGCGTGGAAGCACAAGAACGCAATAATGTCACCGCCAACTGTAAGACACCCCGACCTTTCTCATATGTTTGAATAGTTTTGATTAGGGCACATTTTTACAGGAAAAATGAGTGAAGAGCCAAGACCTCTGCCATATGGGGATTACTTAGTGTGAAAGGGGAACTGAAAGAGAGAAGATGCGGTGGCATTGCGGAGAGAGGAAAATAAGGCATGCGGAAACATTCACAGCCTCCCTCGTCGGTGTTATTTGTTTCCTTTGGAAACGGAGCGTTTTTGTCGAGAGACCAAATTACAGAGCTTGCGCATGGACTGGAAGCAAGCGGCCACCGATTTCTGTGGGTCGAATGCACATTGAGAACATAAATATATTAGCTCTAATGACCAGGATATGGATCTTTCGCATCTTTTACCGGCAAGGCTGCTCGAACCGGGGACCTTGGTTGTTCCCAATTGCTCCTCAAATTCCCATTCTTTCTCACCCGTCTACCGGAGGCTTCCTTTCTCATTGCGGCTGGAACTCTACGGTGGAGAGCATTTCATATGACACCGATGATCGGTCGTCTGGTCTTTGTTGATAATAGGTTTATGTTGGTAAAGTGAGCACAAGGTAGCCATAGATCTGAAGATGGAAAGAGACGGCTTTGAAATAGAGCCGAAGTGGAAAGGGTAGTGAGGGCATTGATGGAAGGAGAAGAGGGAATTCGAGCAAGGCAGAAAATGAGAGATTTGTGTGAAAGGGCAAAAGTTGCATTGCAAAGGATTGAGCTCATACAATGCCATGGCCATTGCCGATGCTCATATGATGGGTTGAGTTAATGATTGTAGTCGAATAGTTTATCAACCAGTACAATGTAATAGGGAGAGGACCCTATAACCTTGACCTAAGGAGGGCACACAAATATAGTGTAGTAAAAAAATTATATCTTTGTGTAGAAGTTATGTGCCATAATGACATTTTGTTTTATTAAGTCATCAGTAGTTTTTGAATTGATTTAATATGAAGAAAATCAATATAAAGCATTTGAAAGAGGGACCAATTCCAGGCGCCCTATGTGTCACATTCTCATTAACTCTTAAAAGTACATTAACCATAAAAGTGAACAACCTTTGGTGCTTTTGCATACAACCTATGGTGAAAAGAGAACATGCAGTACCTTGGTATAGAGTCCTCTAACAGTAAGTGTGGTTCTCGTTCACTTGCTGTATAAAGACAAGGAGGAGCCTGATGTGTGTAATGGAGAGACAGTACAAATTCACCACATATATCTAGTGGTTATAAATGTCGAAAAGAGCATGCTCTATCTCCCTGCCGACGACATTCCACGATCTATGTCCACGATCTATTCTATGCAGCCCTGTCTTGTTAATGAAAGCCCATGTCTCAAATCTTCTACCTGGATGGCATGTTGTGGAAAGTAAAAACAAATAAAATGGACGAATCCTAAGAAGACATGAATGCCCGTCACTACATGAATATATGGACAAGTCAAGCACAAACAATGAATCAAACACTACATCAAATATACACTATTCACGCCATGTGGAGTAAACATGTATGAACAAATTCAATCTTTGACTATAGGAAAATATCTAAAATTCGGATTAAAGGTCTCACTTCACTATAGAACGCCGCGCATAATAAATATTTAAATAACATAAAAGGTGGTGCCAACTTCTGAAAATTTGTATCTAATGCGGTGAAAATGTAGACTTTTTATGCCTAGTTCTAGAATTTCACTGACTTAACAAACATTCATTCTCGGGAATATTGTGTTTCAGCTTAACTTGTTTCCCTTTTTAATGGATATCTTTTGCTAATGATATTTATGGCTATTTATTTTCAATGTTTACAATTATTATACATAAACTTTAGACATTGCACTTGGTGATCTTGCACAAACATGCTCGAACAACCAACATAAAATTGAAATAAGAAAATATGAAACATGTCAAATTATGAAATATATATTATCAGAATCGCAAACATAAATGTTGGAAAGCATTTCAGCTATATGAACATAGTTGAGTAAATACAATTTCGAGTTTTTTTCTTACGAAGACCATCCAAAACATAAATCAAATGATTTATGTATTAAAAACTACTATCATTATATATGGTGGCAACATTTAATTATGACTAGTATAGGTAGTATTGGCCTATGATATTGTTGATGTTGGATTTGGTTGCCCTGTTGATGTTGGATTTTCTTTCCTAGTGACAAGGATTCAACTTCCCTGTTGAAAAGGAAGTCAGTCCACTTATTGTTAAAGGATTTGGTTACCCTGTCGATGCTTGTATCCATGGTGGCATTGGAAAGGAGTTACTAGGACTATCTGAGCTTGTGTGAAGTAAATGAGGTGATACATACCAAGAGGGAATTGCACAAGAGCTATTAGGAAGAGATGCAGGTGTTCCAATTTGAGCATACCCTGGGATTTGAATATTTATCAAATCTTGAAAAATCCTTCGATTCTCATGCTCCATTGGAGATCTTACGTGCATCCACTTTTCATAATCCCTTAATTGGTTTTCAAGATCTCTCTCCCTCTTCTCTTGCTCTTTCCTTTGTTGTTTCAGTGCCTTCTCAATCTCTTTTTCTTGCTCCATACCCGCTTCTCCCTTTCTCTTTCAATCTTCTCTTGCATTTTTTTCTTTTTCTGCAATTCTAGCGGGCTTTGTTTCTTGTGCCATTTTTTTCAGAACTTCCAATTTTCTTGATCCTCCTTCTTTCTTTCAAGATCGGTGAAAAACCCCATGTATTCGAGAGACAGTGATCAATTTTTTGAATGACTACTTAACCTAATAGAACTTTCGAATCTTCAACTCTTTTTTTGGTTATGATCACCCTTGGAAGTCTCAAAAATTGAGAAATAAACTTACCATGCCCATGTTGGTTTTGAGTTTCTTGATCACTTGAGGCTCGTCTTTATATAAGTTCGAATTTATGCAGTACTTGGGAATCCTCTTCAAATTCAACTCCATATTGTTCATCCTCTTCTCCAACATCAACATAGTAATGAATTATTTCTTGTTGTGGGCTCCCTTCAGAAAAGAAGGAAAATTCAAGCTCTGATCTTCTATGTTAGAAGGTAATTTATAACCCAAATTTTACATGGCATCCTCTAACCATTGAGGTGGGTTAACTTGACTTGGCAAGGATAAGTCGTTACTACTTAGAAAATTTGAGTAACATTCATGTTGGGTTGAAGAAATTGCCTAAGTATTTGAAAAGCCGCAGAGAGTGTTGAGGCGTGCAAGAGGACGCAAAAGCACGCAAGTTTGGGTTAAGAAGGGTGCACACAAGAAGGAAATATTTGGGACTTAGCCGATTTTGCATGGCACGGGCTAAAAATAGGAAAAGCGGATGGAGTGCAGATCACGTAAAGATGAAAGCATGGACACTCCACGGCTAAGCAAAGGCTATTTTGGGAGAAAAGTGGAAGATCAAATGTCATGCATAGTTTGTGCTAATAATAGGATTAAGATAGAAGTCAATTATAGATTAATTTATTACTAGCCACCATGTAAAAGCATATAGTCGTTGGCGCATGGTTTGTTTCGAGAGCATGCAACTTATTTTTAGAATACATGGGCGGTGAAGGGAAAGTCCCCACCCCTATAAGTATGTAGTATTCTTCCTATTTGAGAGAGTTATGAGTTTTGAGTTCGAATTCGAGTTGTAATATAGATATGTTGCTGGTATGAATGTATGCGCATGATTCTATGAGAGTATTGTGATGTATTCAACTATTGTTTTGTGATGAGTTAATATAATGGATCATTGTGGATGGATATTGGTTGTTGATGTCTCTATTCATGGTACTTATATGGTAAATCTGATCTTGATCCTTATTTGATTCATTATGCACTATGGTTGTGATCTAATTCTTGTTATGCTTTACATTTAATTACTTGATCTAGTTATGGAATATATGAATATGCATGTTAACATCTTGACAAGAAAGTACAAAAGAGGGACCTAGTAGCTTCGCACACTTTAGGTGAGCATCCAGATCTATCTGGATGAAGTGTTAATGCGTGCCTAGGCAATTGAGTGGGAAAACAAGACTACATTTTGGTTTCATTATTGGGACCTCTTTTCAAACTGTTTTGCCATGATGTTGCATGATGATGGCGTATCGATTGACTCTTGTAGCCATTGAAGATTGGGTATACAAAGGACAAGATTAGTTTGCATGAAGATATGGTTCTGGACCTGATTTCAATGCGCGCAAGTGGGTGGAAGATAATTTGTATCATGAGCTCTATGAGACATTTTTAGTTGTTTTCCTATAGAATTGTACGAGTGGTTGTCAACATATGCATCAAAGAAAAACTGGAGTTACAGACCAAGGGTTTGGACGTAGGAAGATTACTAGACATTGTTTGATGCTAGATGAACCTTGGACGCGTGTTGTAGATCATTGGTGGGTTGGTGTGTGTGTGTAGTTATACTCGGAGTACGTTGTTTCTATGTATTCTTTTCTAGAAGTTGTTGAGTTTGAATTTTTGTGTGAGCCCAGAGGATCTTACATTTGCGTTATTCCTTTGACAATTAAGATCTTGATGGTGGTGTTGAGTTTAGAGCACCTCCCTATGGCTAGCTAAACATACCACCGCATGTAGGGGCAGGAGTAGGTGTGGTGAAAGATGACGGACCTTGCTGGAAAAAGGAAGAGAGAAGAAAGGTGGCTTAAGTATAATGAAGTGCGAGAGAGGGAATTGGTGAAGCAACACAAAATTGAGGAGTCTGTGGAGTTGCGGAGGATGATGTCTTATGAAGGATTTGAAGCTCACGTGGAAGACGTGGAGCGAGCATCAGGATCTCCCCACTTAGGAAGGCAAGTGCGGTAGATAATCCCTTGGCTTCTTGATGAGAGCTCATCAAAGGAGGAAATATTGAGGACCACAGGCGCACATCTAATCCCACTAGTGACCTAGCCCTTATGCTTGGTGTTCTAGTTCTAAGTAATCATTGATCCACAGGTGAGTGTAGGTAATCCAATAGCGAAAGGTAATATCATTTTCATTTGAATATAGAAGTACATCAGACAACACATATACCTATGGTAGCATGACGACATCATCTTTGTTTGGGGGAACCGATTGGAGGAATATTTTATGCGCATGTCATCAAGACAATGTGTGTGCATACACAAACATTGGGAATACGTATGAAAGTACTACAACTTTCTGAGAATGTGGGAGTTTAGTTTAGTACTAATGTTGGGACTCAAGGAAGCACATCCACTTGTCCTTTTCCGCTACTGAGAGGAGGATCAAGTGTATTAGGGGATCATGAGGCTCGGGATCAAGTGGATCTAGTGGTTTTGGTGGTGGAGGAAATATTGGTGGGGGTTTGGTTTTGGATTTGGTGGATAAGATCTGCACCCTCATCAGCCACATCAGTATATTACGAAATGTCTCTTCACTTACCATAATATAGGGGTATTGAAGATGTGTAGAAGCATGTGCACAAGTGAGAGTTGCTGCTATGACACATTAAAGGAATCACAACCTCATATAAAAAAGCAAGTTAGTTTTCTACTACTCTTCAAGGGCGCAGCGCATTGGCATAGAAAGTATGACCGCATCAAAATGCGGTGGATTATAATGCCTTACACTCTACATTTCTAGCAGAGTTCCATATTCTTGAGTTTGAGCATAAGAGTATCAACATGCTTAAGGACATTAAGTAGGGCTTATATGAGAGTGTGAGGGAATATGATGCGCATTTTAAAACTTTGTTGTCAAAGTTGTCTTATGACATACACCCTATTCAACATGCACAATGGTTTGTTAGTGGGATGTTGACTCCTTTTTGAAGGGCATTATCTCATAAGACCTTTATAGATCACATGATGCTTTGGAGGTAGCTCTATGTGGTGAGGTAGTTGGGAGTGTGGACACTGGAGTAAGTTCATTCTTAGAGGTGCAAATTACAGCTATGGTGAAACAGTTGGAGAAGCTCTCTGCTAATTCAACTCATGAGACGCGTAGTGGAATATGGTGTATAGATTGTGAGGTTGAAGGACACACTAAGGATAGTTGTCCTTGTAATTCGGTATGCGCCATGTTGTTGGATTGTGAAATTTTTCATTTGGACCATGATGTAAGTAGATGTCCCCTCTTATAGCGCGTGATCCGAAAGAATGTGTCTATGTATTGTAAGATTTGTAAGACTCATACTCATGACACCATTGACTACAGAGTGATTGATCATATCCATGAAGCCATTGAGATTGGTGTGCCAAACTAGTGTAGCAGTGGATCTAAGGAACAAGGAGAACAACATAATGAAGGGCACAATAATGGGGATAACAGGAATAGAGGATTTCATGGAGGATATAGAGGCCGAGGTCACGGTAGTGGAAGAGGAGGATTTCTAGAGGAACTTGTTATACTTGTGGATCTCTGATCATTATCAGCGCGAGTGCCCTCAGAATGTGGTTTGCTCATGGTGTGGGAAACAACACAAGTTTGAAGAATGTCTTGACTTATATGAGCATATGAGCAAGAAACACAAGCAAGACAAGGGTGTATGAATGATTAAAGTACAACGCGTAATTGATTAATGGATGTTGAAGGTAGCACCTACCCTTGAGTTACAACTTGTTAGTTTACTACATGCGCTGAGGCTGCACATGCACGTGAACCTTTGAAGTATAAGCTGACTATAACAAAGCAAGAAGTGATTAATGCAAAGTACCCTGATGCTACACATCAGAAAGAGGTTTACCTGAGAGACTATGGATGTTATCAGAGATCTCAAGGAAAGATTTAGAACTTGAAGGAGATAGGGCACGTAATGGAATGAGAAAAGAAAGTTAAACTCCTGTAGAAGGATGTAGATGACTTGAAGGAAGTATGTCGAATGTTATGTCAGGAGAATATAATCCCTCTGTTAGGAGAATGATTGAGAGCGAAGATACTGTGCACAGGTAATGAGCATGAGAGGTAAATACTTCATGCAAATCTGCCCCACATAATCATGAGTATGATAAAGATATTAAGTTCATTGTAGTCATAGATGGATGGCTTTTGAGAAACATTCTGATAGATATAGGTGTGGAAGTTAATGTACTCACGTTGGATGCTTGGAATTAGATGGGAAGACCACCATTGCAACCTTCTTTGAATGTGTTGTACATGGCAAATAGAACTAAGGCTAATCTTATTGGAGTATTAAAAGATGCAACTATTACAATTAGGGAGCCAAGTTTACTGGGGATTTGAAGTATTAGAGCTTGTTGATGCGAAAGATTCCCAAGCATTACTTGGGTGCCCCTAGTTCTATGCTAATAATGCAGATTTACACTTCAACAAGGGGTACATTAGCTTTGAGAACAAGGAAGAGCATGTAATTATACCTTTGATAGATGCAAAGGCTGCTCCATATGTTGAGCCTTTGAGTGAAGAGGACTTAAATAGGATATATGCGCACAATCAGGGACCCTGAGGTAACTAAACCATCTAAGGAAGGAGTGATACAGTGGGATGATGCTCATTCAATTAGTGATACTACAAGTATTTATTGTGACAATTGGGCACATGGAACGTATGAAGGAGTTGGGTGAGATATTAAAAACATAATTACTTACATGATCAGGTCACGCATGGTTAGGCACTTGAGTTATAACCAGGTACCTCGATATATTGGTGAAGGGAACCATGATGTATTTCTATGCGTCATGAAATCCCAATGGAATAATGAAGGGGATGGAAGAAATATGCTAGTAGTATATACTGCATGTGGACAACAAACACGCGTTGGTGGGAAACACACAAAGACAACCTATTGGAATGGTGAGAAGTGAGAATCACCTTTTCTACTAGGTTTCTAAGAGAAATGTACCTTCACAGATATGTGAATTTCATGGGAAGTCCCCTACCTCGCACCACATTCAGAATTGTGAGAGACTTTGGATGGAGGGGCAGGAGGCCTTACCACCATCACTTTGGGTGCATAAGTTTTACTTCACTTTAGGTGGTTTGAGCACACGTATGGTATGTTCATGCAGAATTGACAAGAGAAACAATTAATTGGAAGGAGATGACCTCAAGTATGATCCATACTTTTGATTACTTTTTTACTAAACCTTCGGTTAATGAAGCACTAAAGATTATGAAGCACCTTACTTTGGGAGATAGCATGAAGGATGAATAACTCTTGTTAAATATGTTTAGAGAGTTAGATTTAGAGGCACGCCTTTACCTTGACAAGACTGAAGAAGAAGAAATGATTCATGCCTGGGAAATGAAGGAAAAGGGTAAACTGGTATGCATGATAAATGATGAGGATAATAACTTGGATGTTAACCACACTGAAGGTACGTGCGAGGTGATGGACACAACAGATGAAAATGCATGCATGTATCATGAGCCTATGAAAACAAATAAGGTTAACATTGGAATAGATGTAGAGCCTAAAGAGGCCATTATTGGTGACTATTGGTCAGAGCAGGAAGTTTTTAAGATTATTGAACTCCTACGTGACTTTTAGGACTTATTTCCAAGGGGTTATCATGAGTTAAAAGGAGTACACCCTTCTTTAGGTGAGATGAGAATCAAACTTAAAGAAGTGTGTGCGATTAGGAAGAGGCCTTATAGGATGAATCATAATATGTGCATCAAGGTAAAGGAAGAAATTGATAAAATGCTCAAATCTAGTATAATTGAGCCTATTGAGGAATTTGAATGGGTTAGCCCCATGGTCATCAATATTAAAAGGATGGGAGGATAAGGATCTGTGTGGAACTACAGAGAATTAAATACTTCATGTGTTATTGATCCTTTTCCACCCCATTTAGAAGAGATCCTCGAAAGAGTTCGCAACACGAGATCTAATCTTTTCCTTATGGGTTTTTAGGATATCATCAAGTATGCATAGCAAAGGAAAATCAAGAAAAGACAACTTTCACCACAAAGTGGGGAATTTTTACATACACAATGATGCCCTTTGGATTGAAGAATGCGCCAACAATGTTCTTGCATTATGGTACAAGAATTTAGGACTTCATTCATAAGTTTTACAGGTGTATTTGGATGATTAGACCATTTATGGCTTAGTTAAAGACCATTGTGAGAATCTAAGACTTATGTTTGAGAGGTGTAGGAGTTGAGAATCTCTTGAATATTAAAAGTGCATCTTTGCAACACCTTTTGGCACTTTGTTGGGCATATTATTTGTAAGGAAGGGTTGTTGGTGGACCCAACCAAGGTCGTTGTGATCTTGGGTTTGGAGGAACCTAATAATCAAAGTGAAGTGCGTGGATTTTAGGACATACAAGATATTACAGAAATTCATTAAGGGTTATGCAAAGATTGTCGTGCACCCCTAGAGGAACTTTTAAAAGCTAAAGGGAAATTATATTGGCATGACGTGCAACAACGTAGGTGTTTGGAACATTAAAGGAAAGACTTACCTCTACACCTATTTTGTGTTTTCCTTCGTGGTACAAGTCATTTCATGTTCACATGGATGCTTTTGGGATGGCGATTGGTGTAGTGTTAGCATAACTAGGAGACATAATTGTAGACTACCCTATTTTGTTTTGCAGATGCAGGAAGTTAACACACTGCAAAACATAATTATACAATTACTGAGTGTGAGGCTTTATCCATGATCTACGCATTGCACAAATTCAGACAATACTTATTGGTAACACCATTTATTTTCTTTACAGATCATATGGCACTTAAGTATTTGGTCAACAAACCTATTTTGTAAGGGTACATTTATAGGTGGATACTACTATTTAGGAGTTTCAATTTATAATGATTATAAAACCAGGAAAAAGTAAATCAAGACCGACCATTTCATCAATAATTAATTATGGAAAGGATGCGCAGAGCATTGAGGACACAATTTCATATGCATATCTCTTTAGATTAAATTGCACACCCACCAGAATTGGAGGACATTGCGTAGTATTCTTGCACCTTTGGATACAGTGAATGAGGGAATGAAGAATTTAGAGTAGAAGTAACTTGCAATATGTGTGACACCTTACTAGTTGATAGGTGGAGACTTTTATAAGCTAGGTCATGATGAAGTTTTTGCACCGATGTGTGTTACGGAGCATGGCGCGAGGTTATTATGGAAGAAGCCCATGGTGGAATCACTTTGGAGGTCATTATGCAGGTGATGCCACTGTATGCAAGATTCTATTGGTTGTCCTTTGGTGGGAAACTTTGTACAAGGATACTAAAGAATATGTTAGGGTGTGTGACCATTGTCAGTGCCTTGGGAAGCCTGGAACTAAAGATGAGATGCCTCGAGGCCTATTGCAAGTGTTGAACCTTTTGAGAAATGGGTGATTGAATTTGTAGGTCCTATTTCCTCACCCGTGCGTAGGACTGGCAATGCTATATTATAACCGATATAAATTATCTCGATATGGTGGGTGGGGAAGCAACACCTACTAAGGATTCGCATAAAAATGGCAGCTCTGACTACAATAGTGAGATTTTTATGGGAGAACATTATCAACAGTATGGATGTCCATTGAGTCTAACAAGTGATAGGGGCACTCATTTCTTAAATGAGACAATCAAGATTTTATTGGTAGAGTTTATGGTGGCACACCATAAGACTACTCCTTATCACCACATGCCAATGATGTCTTATTGAAGCTTTCTACAAGATTCTAGGAAAACACCGACAAAAATCATGATGTTGGAAGAAAAGGTTGGGATGATAAAGTCTTTGTTGTACTTTGGGCATATAGGACAACATATAAGTGGTTGAATAAGGCCACACCCTTTTAGTTGATGTTTGGCGTAGATGTTGTATTGCATGTTGAATTTATGTTGCCATCCTTGTGCATGCTTGCTTGCAAGAGGACTAGATGATGAACAAGTCATTGAGGGTGCATAGACAAATTGATGCGATTAGATGAGCGCACGCTACTTTTTGGTGGAACTAGAAGATAGAAAAAGTGAGACAAAAGGCTGACATGATAGGCATATCATGAAACCAGACATTTGAGTCGGAAAGATGGTTCTTCTATATGATTCAAAGTTTGTGCACCACCCAGGGAAACTCAAAGTTCATTGGTTGGGACATTTTTTTGTAACAAAGATATTGGAATCGGGCACTTGTTAGTTAGTTGCGAGGTGCTAGATGGCACTTTATTTCCTGATTACTTCAATGGAGTAGGTTGAAGCCCTACTATAAACAAGACTTATTGGTGTTTTGTAATAAGGTAGTATTGCCACTTAGATTAGATTTCCCTTTAATGCATTTTCCTTTTATGTGTTTCCTTTCATCATTATTATGCTTTGTCAATTTAGTTCAATGTTTTGTTGTAAAAGTGTACTTGTGCACCAAGAGTGATTACTATTTATTGGGTTCATGCGTAAAGGATCACACATACTTTTAGTGTGGGGTGGATCGGAAAGAAGTAATTGGTATTATGATTCATATGCAGATTGGTGAGTATTTGAGAAGAAAAATGTTACATGTGCTCAAATCAAGGTATTTAAGGAAATTTTCTCATATTAAAGACCACACACAAAAGGATGAACACGTAATGGAATGTGAGGTAGGCAACAACAGGGGAAACTACTTGGGATAAGGCATAGTGGATAGGTACTTTGGCGCAGGAAGCACGAAAGGAGGTCTATGGCTGAGAAGTAGTAGATGCACCATAAGGTTATGACCTGGGGCGTGAAAGAGTACGATGCAGAGCACACAAGAGAAAAGAGTGGAATTAATGTCGCGTATGGTGGTAGGTGAGGAGAAATTAATGCAGAGAAAATGGGTGAATCTATAAAAGAGGTGTCTTGCGATGTTATTTTTACCTTGCATACTTTGAGTTTTCAAGTGATAAGTGCGATCAAAAGTGTGATGAAGTATGAAGTGCGAGAACAAGTAATTGAAGCGATGAACGAGGTGATATTGGGACATGGCCGGACTAGATCTCCATTGGAAAAGTGTTTGAGCTAGCGGGAGCATAACTTGCAGAGACCATAACTTTTGATCCGACCGTTGGATCGTCCTGAAATTTTATAGGGTAGTAGATATACATTAGTACTATGATGGGGTCAACATTGCTTGCAAGGTTGTGCCCATTTGCAACATTTTGGGCTCGGATTCCTTCATCTAGTGGCCTAAAATTGGCTCGTAATGTTTTTTTCACTTTTGACTAGGTCTTAGAACTTTAATAACTTTTGTTGTGCTTGTCATAATAAGTCCAAATTTTACGTGAGCCCTAATTTATGAAGGCATATTTGGCACACAAAATTTGGGGTCAATCCGAGTTGTTTTTCTAGTAGGTAATTTTTGGCATTTTAGGGTTTTTGGTGTAGACTTGAAATAAAAGAAGGATTGTAATGATATAATAGATAGGTGTGAATTCCATAATGAGAAGTAAGCTATTTTGAAGCTCTTGGTTTTTATTTGTAAATGCATTTATGTGTGTTTTGGAGGTATTCCAACCTCTTGCAGTTGGATTCACATCAAGTTATGGATCAAGGGCGCGAAAGAGTACGATGCAGAGCACGTAAGAGAAAAAGAGTGGGATTAATGTCGCGTATAGTGGTAGGTGAATAGTAATTAATGCAAAGAAATTGGGTGAATCTATTAAAGAGGTGTTTCGATGATGTTATTTTTACCTTGCATACTTTGAGTTTTCAAGCTAATAAGTGCGATCAAAAGTGTGAAAGTATGAAGTGCGAGAACAAGTAATTAAAGCAATGAACTAGGATGATATTGGGACATGGCCGAGTAGATCTCCATGGAAAAGTGTTTGAGCTAGCGGGGGTGTGTGCGACAAAAAAGGAAAGTTCATGGAGTTAGGGTTTGGACAAGACAAATTTGTAGTTAGGGCATGGAGTGTTGAAGTAACGAAGGAGACCAAGGTTTGCAAGGGTAAAAGGTGGTAAGATATCGAAATTTTCAGCAAAGCACGTTGTCATTTGAGAAAGAACAATGGGACCAAGGAGAGTCACGATCGTAGATAGGGAAACTATGATAGAGGAGGCACCACAAAAATGGTTCGAAAAATGTAGTTTTGAAGGAGGTAATTGAAGGAAGATCGTGGACATCTCAGTTGATGAAGTGCAAGATAAGTGACATCAATCACCGCACTGAGAAAACCTCAAGGATATCAAGGATGACACCATCTGAAGACTAACAGGAGGACTACAAATGGGAAAAGGGTATATGATAACATGATTTACAAGTTGTTGGAGAGTGTTGGAGTGATGTAATTATACGAGTTTCCCTTATTTGGAAAGCCAGAGCAATTGTACCAATGGCTTATGTCACGAGTCCACGAGGACTACTTCTACTTTGTGGGTAGAAGGATGAGGATTACAAAAAGTTGATTGGGAAGGTGACCAGATTGCACAACTCTGGATTAGAAATTTCTAGTGACCTTACTGATGATGATGGAGTAGAGGAAACGACCATCGCATTTAAGTATCACAAGGGAGGTCAAGCTTTTAATGTCAAAAACATAAGAAGACCGAGCTACAAGGGTAGTTGCGCATTTGGTCGGGCATTGTAAGTTGATTAAGCTAGGCACCTTAGAGAGGTGGAAGGAAGTGAACAAGCGCTAGTTGTATATCACGCATAAGATGGAAACAAAAACTACTACAATATCGTAGGATACATTGCAGAGAGCATCGTGGAGGAAGCGCACATTTAGACAAACAAAGGTGAGAAGATTACTTGGGGTGCTATATTACTCCTTATAGTATTTTGTGAAATTGGTGTGCCTGATGGGCCAAAGGAGAAGATGTGGGTGTACCCAATGGAGAACAAGTCATTAGCGAAGAAATTCGTGAAGTTCACTTGTCAAGGCACTATTTATGGCACTTACAAGAAGCACGTAGACAAATGGTATAAAAGGTTGCACGATGCGTTCAAGGAGAGTGGTGCATCCCATGGGAGTTACCTAGTGTCTTGGAGGGACAAGCCACCGAGTTTGCAACCTACTAGCACTTTTTTTTTTGGGCATGTTCTATATGAAGACTGGGGAGAAAAGCCCTTGGTGTAAGTTTCCCTTTGCCTTTATAGCACGTTATTTTAAGGATTCGGTGAACAAGTTGCATAATGTGCCTAAGTTATAGTTTGATGCGGATAAGGTAGACATAAATATTCACATTCTGCACAAAAATTATGTCTACCCCAATAAGGAGGCATATGTGGAAACAATGGAGTCTGATAATATTGATATCACTCCTAAATTTCTGGTTGTAGGGTAGATAGAGCCCACACGCGTGTATGTCTACTTAAGGCCGAGGTTTAAGGATGGAAAGTATATTGTTGGTGAGGACTTGTCGTTGCCAGGTCCTCCTAAGGGAAAAAAAATTATGGGTATGAAGAGGAAGTTTGAAGATACACCCCGAGGAAAGAAAAGGACTTAGAGAATGTCCTCGAGGGAAGAAGAAGAGAAAGAAGATAGTACTACGTTGGATCACAACAGAAGAAAACTACAAAGGAGGCAAGGATGCTGATGAGTGTTGGGACCTCACAATCCAGTGAGGTAGTCACCACACATGACGCCAAAGTGAAGAAGGGCGAAGAAAAGACAAAGAAAGGCGTAATTACATGCCTAGGAAAGAAGATGAAGAAGAATTTTGGATGAGAGTGCACGTATTGTACATGATGCACTATTTTTTTATGTCTCCATGCCCAACATCAAAGTATGAGAAGATGAATGGATCGGAAACGAAGAACCACAACACGACATAAGACCCCAACACGCATGAAGAAGAGAGTTAGGGTGGGGGATATAGAAAAGGAAGATAGTGTTGACCAATGGAAGGTGGACTGAAGGAAAAATGGGAAGGAGAATCAAAAGGCGCGGGAACATAGGAAAACACAAATGAGCGCTAAGATACGTAAAGGAGGAAAAGATGGTGTAAACACCTAATTTAGGATATGTCAATGACCCAATGAAGATAATACATGCCAAGTTCTAGAGCACTCTTGCGAAAGAACAACTTTAAGGATGGTAGTTGATGGACCCCGAGGGTGTAAACGCGCGCATAAGGAAACAATTGTCATGGAGTATGTAAACCCACATGAACGAACCTAAGTTAGATGTGCACGATGAATCTTGTGCAAAGTGCATAATGAAGAAGGCTCTGTAGGAGAGACATGTGACAATAAATACCACAAAGTTCATTGTGAGTAGACAAGGAATCCCTTAATAAAGATAGCTACAGATGTCGCACACTTAGGAATGTTGATAAAGCGTGCTACCTTGAAAACTTTTCTTAAAGATAAGAAGGACAAGGAAGAGGAAGTCCAATGCTTGAAGGAAGCAAAGGAGAAAGTGGAGAATAGAGTGAAGACTTGCCTTAAGATGGCCGAGAGGAGATCAGAGAGGAGATTTTAAAGGCACGACCACAAAGATCGAAGAAAAGGTAATTAACACCTTTCCATAGCCTTGTATTATTTACGAACCTTAGTATATTTGTTGTTAGAAGAGGGGACCAACACACACGGTCCAAGTGTAGAAGAGATAGTTTCTTAGAAGGAAAAGGAAGTTGCATCTGAGAAGGAGAGAACTAAGAAGCAGGTTGTGTGTTTTATAGTTGAGTATGATGCCATACTCCAAAAAATTAAAGGATGAGTTGAAGAAAGCAAGAATGGGTGTTGATATTTGCAAAGATCTAGATAAGATAATGAAGAAAAGAACACTACAAGAAGAGAATGAAGTTCTTATAGTGAAGAATAATGAGACACTAGGCCGAGAAGAGAAGTTAATCGTAGTCGCACGAAGCATGATGCTTAAAGCGGTTAAGGACTCTAATGAAGAAAAGATAAAAGAGTTGGGAAAGTTGATCATGCGGAGAATGGATGTTATGGATGGCATGATTTTAGGGTTGGCTGGAGTAGTGAGGGAACTAAAGCACAAGGGTGAATACATGACATTGGAGGAAATGGATAAAGTTCTTGGTGATGTTCCCACGAAGGTAAAAAAGGGGCTAGGAGACTAGAAGGAATTGGAAGTTGACATCAAACAAGAGTACCCTCGAACTCGCTTCTAGCTAAGGAATAAGCGTGTTGGTTGTTATCCCATCTTTACATTTGTGTATTCCATTATTCTTTGGGTTGTGGGATTTCCCCTATGTTTATGTGCACACTTCTTTTTGTTTACGACTATGATCGCCTTGCGTGTATTGTGACATCATGAGTGATGTCCCATATTTGCTGACCCACTTTGTGCGGCTTACTTATTTTCTTGCATGTTTACACTACTATGGTTGGTAGTTCTTACATTGTTTATGTCTTTTACACTTGTCTTATTACATGCATGCATTTTCAGACTATCACTTGTTTGGTTAGCCATCCCTTTTGTGTGTGCCTTGGTTTTACCAAGAGCTTTCCTTTCCCAAGCAAGCGGAGTTCTCATAGGTCGAGTGCAGTAGGTCCTCTTTTGGGTCCAAATTCTCCTTTTAGCAACGTCGCATGCGCCCCTAAAGAGGAGGGGCATCATTGAAGGTTTTACATACTAACACAACATATTTACACTAGATCAATATAGTGCACTTTCCACCCTTGTCGTTGTGGGTTTACATACAATGAGTGAGTTTAGACCAGTCTTCAAACTCCATACACATCAGCCTTTACAAGACATGGTATCCTTTGACATTTCTAGAAACGATTATAGGCTTGGGGGTTACAGTTGGTGTGCCTCTCTACACTACTTGACCGACTTGGCATCGATCACCCGAAAAACTAGGATGTTAAAGAGATATCTTCACACATTTCAGCAGAAATGGTTAGAGTTGGAGGACACAAAGAATTTCCTCCCTACAATTTTTCAGCCAGGGTGGCGTGAGATCACCCAAAAAACTTGCGACAGTATAGGATATCCTTCTTCACCCTTTTTATTGACATGGATTAGGTGCACATGTTCCATTTACACTTTTCTTTCCACGTATTTTACATTTGCATACTTTACACATCGTATTTTACACAATGTGTTTACATACATATATATTTGACTACTTGATCATTTTCTCATTACAGGTTTGACCGTATGAGAAACTTGATCAAATTTGGGGCAATAACAATGACGATGATGATGGCAGCACAATGACAAACACACCGTGACGAAACTTACATTTTCTAGCTATGCAAGTACACTACACATCGCAATAACTACACACGCATTTCGCCCTAAGTCCACTCTCATCACTTTTTATGCTCATTTTTCATCTTTAGATTTTTTGGGGTTAGCACACACTAGTTGTACAGATCTATAATCAGAATTGAAGCATACAAGAAATAAACATGAAAATTAAACTAGAAGAACAATACACAAGATATAACGTGGTTCACCTAGTGTGGGCTATGTCCACCAAGAAACAACCAATCTATTATTCTTTGCTTTACAGAGGAAATACAATGAATATTTGCAATCTTCCACACCTCACCTAGATGTACAATACTTTTCCTTCACAAGCTTCTCTAAGCTCTCTCCAAGAAAATCTTCTTACAATTATCTCTATTATCACCTTCTAACCCTAGTTTTCTAGCTTATAAGCATATACAAACATTAGGGCAACTTAGCTATGCATTTACAACCATCTGATCACCTTTATAACCAAGGGTCGGATCTAATCCCACGTTTAAAATAAAAACATTCATGCATAGGTAACCAATGCTCGGTTGCTTCCGGTGACCGATGCAAGTTGCTTCTAAGTGACCGACGTCGATTATTGTGTAAACCTACAAGTTTGTAAAGCATGTTATTTGTGAAGCCATTTAGATCCACAACTCAAAAATCTCCCACTTGGAGATAAATTGATATAATGTACCGTACATAAATCTATCCTTGGACCCTTTCTTCGCCTATTTCTTCCTCTTCAAGTCTCAAACTTGAAGACCAACGGGAGTGGAGTGAAGCTCAAACTTCTCCTTTGTCAATGGCTACATTAGCATATACACAGGGTTCTCATTTGTAAGAATTTTCTCCAGTTTCAGCTGCCCATCCTCCAACACCTGTCGTATGAAGTGATATCTCAACCGAATATTTTGTTCTTGAATGAAATGCTAAGTTCTTTTCCGGATGAATCACACTTTGACTATCAATGTATAATCTACAATCCTCTTGCTCCTTTCCAACTCTTCCATGAACCTACTCATCCATATCATCTCTTTGCTAGATTCGTAGCTGCAATATATTCGGTCTTTGTAGTAGACAAGGCCACAATCTTCTATAATCTTGAAATCTAGCTAGTTGTCGTGCCACCTACTGTGAATACATGTCCGGTGGTGCTCCTACCATCCAAATCTCCAGCCATAATCGAATCAACATAGCGCATAAAGAAGTATCTGACCCTCCATAACATAAATACATGTTGGATGTCCCTCTCAAATATTTGAGTATCCATTAGATTGTTTTCAATGCTCTTTACCTGGATTGGCCATAAATTTGCTCACAACTCCCATTACTCGTGGAATGTCTAATGCAGTACAAATCAGTAGTATACATAAGACTTCCAACTACTGAAGCATATGGAACTCATGCCATGTACTTGACCTCCTCATGTGATGTAGGACACTGATCTTTGCTCAATTTAAAGTGTCCAACCATAGGTGTACTTATAGGTTTTGAATTCTGCATTTTAAACCTTTCCAACACCTTATTGATATAATGTTCTTGAGACAAATACAACTTCTGTTCTTCTTGTCTCTATGAATTTGCATGCCAAGGATTTTCTTTGCAGCTCCTAAATCCTTCATTGCAAATGTATGAGCTAACTTTTCTTTAAGCTCAACAATGTCCTGCATACTAGATCCTACAATAAGCATATCATCTACATACAGTAACAAAATAATATAGCTTCCATTTTCAAGCTTCTTGAAATAAACACAATGGTTAGATTCACATCTCATATAACCATGCTCATGCATAAAACTGTCAAACCTCATATACCATTGCCTTGGAGCTTGTTTGAGCCCATACAATCTCTTTTTCAACCTACACACAAGTTTCTCCTTACCCTTGACTTCATAACCAAGCAGATGTTGCATATATATATATATATATATATCTTCCTCCAAATCACCGTGAAGGAAATTTGTATTAACATCAAGTTTCTCTAAGTGTAAATATTCTACTGCAACTAAACTCAAAACAATACGAATGGAAGTCATTTTTACTACAGGAGAAAAAATATCACCAAATTCAATACCTGCTTTTTGTGCAAATCCTTTACCACAAACTTTGCCTTGTATCTTTTATGTCCACTCTCTTATTCCTTGATCCTGTAAACCCATTTGTTGCACAATATTCTCTTACGTCGACAACTTAACCAAATCCATGTCTGATTTTGTTCTAAGGAGTCCATCTCCTCATCCATGTCATGCTCTCACTTCTTGTGGGTTTCCCCATGCATTGCTTCTTCAAAACTTTATGGTTCACCACTATCAGTCAATAACAGATAAAATAAGGAAGGCGTAAATCTTTTTGGAGGTCTATTTACCCATTCTGACCTTCTTACAGAAATTTGGGGTGTCGGAGGCTCATTCTGCTCATTCTCAGTAAATTAGTATTAATCTATGACAATGACCGATGCTAGTCACCTTTAAGCCGACGTCGGTCAGAAACCGCCATCGGTCTCTGTTATCCCGTAAAATTGATAAGGGCAATTTTACCGATAACTATACCGAAATTTTGTTCCGATCCCTCGTTAGGGATCCCTTGCGTTCGAAACGTTGTAAAATCCCTTCCCGGGAAATCTGGTTTTTCGAACTTAGTCTTTTGAGCCTTTTTTGGCTGGGCGCATGAAATTTCTATGTAACACCAACGTTTGGTGCGCCCCCTTTAAAACCTTTGGCGCGTGATTTTCAGTGTTAACACAACTTTTGGTGCGCCAAAGTGTGTCGAGCCTTCCCTGCGTGCGCCAAGGCGCATGCGCCTGTGTCGACATAGCGTTTGGTGCGCCACTTTTTGATGCGCCAGAGGGCGCACATAATCTTATTGCAACACAATGTTTTGGTGCGCCAAAGGGCGCACATAACTTCGTGTCGACATAGCGTTTGGTGCGCCAAAGGCGCGCTTAATTTCCTGCTGTCAAATATTTTCATGCGCCAAAGGGCGCACGCTTTTCCCTGTCGACAGCCACTCTCATGCGCCTTTCAAAAGGTGGGTGGCGCATTAATGTCCAGCTAACCTATATATATATGGTTTGCGCCCAAATGTCATTTTCACTATTCACTGTGCACGTGATTTTTCTGAGCCTGTCAGCCTCTGCCTCGTCGTTTTCAACACGTTGTGGACCCGTGCTCAAGATTTTCACTATTTATCCGGGTAAGAGGTTCTTTTCTCGTCCATGTGCTTTATTTTCTGGTTTTTGGCTTGCTGGTTGGTTTGTTGATATGCATTTGTTGAGCTAGCCTCCCCCTCTTTCCAGATCTGCTGGTAGAGGATGTCATTTTGAAAACTTGGTCTGAACCCCTTTGTCTTGAACCATTGAATATCCCAAAGCAGCTTTTGAACTAAAAAGAATGAAGTGATAAACCATGGAGAACAAACCCTATTTTTTTTCCTTGGGCGCACCAGCGCGTCGTGCAACATCATAAACAGTTGTGCCCCCATGGCGCATCTGTCCCCTCTGCAGCATAACTAGAACCCGCGCCAATGGCGCACCCATCATGCTTGTTGCATCAAGTTTTCATACGCCCTCAAGGCGCGCCTCTTCCACATGCTGCACAAGCTAAACTTGCGCTCCTTTGGCGCACCATCTTTCCGTGCTGCATCGCCTTTCCATGCGCCCTTGGCGCGCCCAGCATCTATGCAACACAAGCCTTATCTGCGCCAAGTATAGTCATAAAAGCGCAGGCGCATCTCTCCTTTACAGTAACATTCGTGTTTGAAACCCTCCGTGCGCCGCGCCATATTTCCTTTGGCGCACGAAAAGTCCCTGTTACACGCTTTTCCCATGCGCCAAAGGGCGCACCAAATCCCAATGTAACATGAAATGTCCATGCGCCTTTGGCGCATCCTGTCTCCATGCAACACGATTTTCTCATGCGCCCTTTACTAAAATGCACTCTGCAGTATGCATGCGCCATGCGCCTTTGGCGCCAGTTTAATCTTTGCAACAGCCCTTTCCCGTGCGCCCTGCCTATTTAGCCCTGTAAGCTGCATTTTTCCTGCGCCCTGAGCCTAAAAATCTCTAACTCTTTCTTCTGCTAACATTCCAATGGAAGATCAAATGGCTAATTCAACTTTTTCGGATTGGGTCTCGCTTCTTCTTCATGCAGATCAGCAGATAATCTTAGAAGAACATATGTCTACATCCAGCAAGAGACCCACCAAATCAAAAGGGAAGGCTAAGCTTACTGAGGAAGAGATGAAGTATAAATATCAAAGGGTCAGAATGCCCGAGTCACAGGCCGAATGCAGCATGGATGTCAGAGACTCAGAATTGGGGCATGTCGACATGGAGGAATTCTGGGCCAGAACTCAGAAAGTTACAAGGAGTCCATGGATGGACAAATTGATAGCAGTGCCCTGCACTTCGCCGGAGGAATCCCCAAAGACAAATCAACAATGAATTTATAATGGTGGTTGCTCAGTCTTACAACAAAGACACCAGATGTGTCGAAAACAGTAAGGGCGAGGTAGTCATTAACCTCACTGCCCGTCATTTTGAGATGATACTTGGCATCCCTCACCACCGGCACTTCGTGGCCGTCAGCCAAGCAGAGTGCATCAAGGCCTGGGAAGACAATGAAGACCAATGCATGCAACTAATGAACGAAGTCTACTTGAAGAACAAGAAGGTGGTAACCCGGTGGCCCCAAATCATCCACCGCAGTGACTTCTCAGAAGAGCTCAGCGATACCATTACCTTCCTGAGCAGGGTCTTCGGGCTCTCTGACGCCCATTACTTCCATAAATGGATGTTGCGCTACTTGGAAACAATGAATAAGAATGTGCCTGAGCAACGCTTTTGCTGGGGGGAAATTATAAGCAGCACCATTTCCGAGCAACTTACAATAGTTCAACACAACGGAGTATTCCATATGAACTCCTACGTGGTCTACGCTGCAGCATCAGAGAGGGATTATCCAGGCCTAGCACGAAGTGGAGTTTGGCCTCAGGTCAAAATATATGAGTATTATCCAGAGTTGAAGCTGGAGAATAGCATCGCCCAATTCGCCAAAATCAACGATGCATTCTTTTATCACATCATCTGCCTATTGAGGCCAAATCTGACTCATGGTCGTACGACCAAAAACATAGTGGCAGCCACGGAGAAATGGGGAGCCCTGTTCACCCAATTTCCTACATTCACCTATCTGAGGGCTGCCAACTTTTTGGGAGAGCCAACCAGGCTACCAAGGTATGCCGGGCCTAAGCTGATTCTGCTGGAGCTGTCAAGGCAGCTAATCACATATCACGAAAAGTGCCTGAAAAGAAAGAAGGGTGGAACTCCTTTCCCCCTCACAGTGGGCCGATATACATGCTCTACCCACCACAAGGCGAAGGAAATGTTTGCAGAGCTGGAGTTACTTAATTTGAAGCATGATTTCCCAGCCAGGCCTACCTTCGACCCAAGGAGCTGCCTGCCAAGAGCAAAGCTTGATCCAATCCACGTTCCTCAGATCGAGGATATTTATATTGACGTCCTCCATGAGGTAGAGCTCAGAAGAAAGGATCATTCTCGCCTAGCATTGGCAGAAATCATCCAATATGGGGTAGCCATTGTCCCCAAAGGCTACCAAACAACAGAAGATGAAGTAGACAAGGTATATACTGATACAGAGGGGGATGATTGGCCCTTTCCGGCCATTGATAGAACTAAAGCTCCTCAGACAATTGAGGAGAGGGTCAAGGAGACTTTGCGGAGGACAGAACATTGGTGCCGGATGAACGGCCTAATCTACCTCGGGGTTGATTTCACAACATCCCCATTGGGCAACGCACCTCCACGATCCAAGAAGCAGCTTAAAGGCAAAGGTGTAGAAGGTGAATCCAGCACCATTCAGGGAGAAGCCCCGAGAGTCCTCTTTCCACAGCGCCAGAACAGGTAATAACTCTGGATTCGCCAGAGAAAGAAGCAGCAGAGGATAGTCCCATAGGCCCATCCACTCAGGATGTCGGCATTGCTACCACAACAGAGGTCCCTTCTATCCCTTCTTCTTCTCTTCCTTCCCCTCCTCGAGTGACTCAAGCGACCATCCCTTTGGTCATGTCCTCTGTCCCTTCTTCTACTCTTTCCCCTGCTTCTTCGTCTATCTTCTCCTCCCTCGCTGATCTGTCCTCCTCCATTTCTTCCCTCATCTCCGGGCTCCCTTCCCTTCCTATGTCTTCGCATTTCTGATTTCCCTTCCTCCTGTGGACACTTCTTAATTTATTCTCTCAATGCCACCGCCGCATGTCTCCACGTTTTCCCCTCTTCTCTGCATTTGCCTCCTCTGTTTTCGGTCCTTCTTCCGTAGACCGGCTGGATCTCTCAAAGCGGTGAGCCAGCAAAAGAGGAAAGTTCCCATCGCTCCGATGGACTTTTCAGTGATCCCAGCCAAAGGGGCGAAGAAGCTAAAGCCTGTTGCACGCTTCTCTAAAAGTGCTGCAGGTGAGAGAATCATGGAAATTGCATACCCCGATCCCCTCAAAGAGAAGAAGGATCTGTCTCCGACAGATTTTACTGTGACCCAAGTCACAATGGGGACATCTTGAAAGTCTTGTGGGGAAGCTCTTTTCGCAGTCGCGCGCCCCTTTCAAAGCAAAAGCTTCAAGAAACAAAAGAAGAGAAAAGGCTACTAAAAGAGCAAAACAAATATCTGCTCCAAGCCTTACAGAAGATGGGTAGTGCGCCTCCCACAACTGCCGCCGAAACTTCTGAGCTTCTCAGCCAGGAGAAAATCAACGAATATGCAAAGATTGGCGAGCAAGGTATGGCCGTTTCTGCTTGGAGGAGCCAGATCCTCAAGGACAGTGAAAGAGTGATCGCCGAGTTTGTCAATTTGTATCTGAGCATCGGAAAGGCGAACAAAGAGCTCCAAGCATTAGCGGGGCCCATATCAGAAGAGCTAGATCATGCTAGACTCCAACACGAGACCTTTCAACAGATGTTCGACTGTTCAGTCGAAGATCTGGTCAAGTTCGGTGTCTTCGGCCATCCAAGGGCCCTCAACAAAACCATGTCCACTCTGGACTACCGGGTGGATCAGCTTGAATTTATTCTGGAAAAAATCGACAAGGTAAAGGAAGCAGCCCTGGATGCAATGCACCAAATGGAGCGAATTGTTCTCAACATGTCTCCAGGGTTGCTCACTCCTTCCTTTATCTTAAGGTCAGCTGATGAAACCATCCGGATCTTCAAGGAGATCGCTTCTCAAGGAACAGGGCCAGAGGTCACATTTGACACTGAATCTATCAACAACCTGCTGGCCTGTAGGGACTTCATCGGGTTCCTCATTGAGGTGGAAAAGGATTATTCCAAACTCCCAGAGAAGCTCATAGATGAGCGGGAGACTTGTGAGGCGATCAGCGAGCTGCACAAGGATCCTTCTCAGGATCAATTTGGGCCAATGATTAACAAGTTTTTGGAATACCGCGCTCAGTTCCATATCTCATCACCTGAGCAGCATCAAAAGCAGGCTACTCCCTTTCGGCCGCAGGATGATGACGACGAGTAGCTGCTCCTCCTCCTCCTCCTTCTTCTTCTCTCTCTTCTCCGACTTTCTTGTTGGAATGTCTGAAGTATGTTGATGCAAATGATGACATCATCCATGTTGCATCATGGGATGATGTCATCCATCAAGTTGTAAAAAGTCAACATGACTTTTAGATATTTTGTAAATATCTTTGTAAATAGTTGTTGGCTCCTTTTTGCCTTCTTTTCTCCTCTTCTTCTATAAATACCCCAACACTTGTTGTGTTGATGGATGGATGAATATCTTTCAGATGAGAAATAGGAGTAAGGAGAAAAGACTTTGAGCTTTTTGTAACAGAACAAATTAGTAATACAATATTTAGACTTTGTGCTGAATACCTGTGTTATATACATTAGATCTTTCTTATGTTAGATCTGTGTGTTTATTCTGTTGGATCTGCTTCTATTTTATTGTCATTTATTTATCATCAGTATTGCTTTGTTTATTTATGCAAGTAGGTTTGGCTCTGTTTACTACCAACCCGAAAACATAAATCTCCTGACCTTTCTGCTTTGGAATTCATTTCTTTTCTCCCTTCGGACCTGTTCCTTATTCTTCCTCTCTTTCATTCCTTTCTCTTCGCAGCCGGAAGTAAACCTACTGGGATGAGATCCCAAACCCCCGAAGGCTAGAATCTGTGAGATTTGCATAGATTCCTGCTGGTAGAATAGCAATAAACTAGTTTCGCCACTTTGACTCAAAGAGGGGCTATGCCCCACATACATTGTTGGCTCGTTTATCCATAGATCTCGCCCACGCTGTGATTTTCGGACCAACGAGTCCTACTCTTCTATAACCAATGTTGGTTTTGGCTCGACGCTATTTCGTGTCTGTCGACACTAGTTGCCCTCACCGATGCCGTGTATCTCGTAGATGACTATTTTAAATCTAAGAATGCATTTTCTTCCACAAACTCTTCCACCGGTTCATCCTTGGGTATCAAAATTTGATCCTGTACATTCTCTTTTCATTCCATTCAATGTCACGACTCCTAACAATCTTAGAATCATCTAAATCCCAAAAACAGAATCTGAAATCACCAGAGCCATAACCAATAAAAGTGCATCTCTTGGATTTAGCATCTAATTTATTCCTGTTTTCTTTATCAATATGCACAAAAGCTTATGAACCAAATACTCTAAGAAAATAAAGATCTACCTCTTTTTTAGTCTAAGCTTCTTATGTTATTCCACCATCTAGTGCACTTGAAGGCCCACAATTGATTAAATATATTATCGTATCTACTGCTTCTGCCCAAAATTGTAAGGGTAATTTAGCATGTATTCTCATGCTTCTTGCTCGTTCCATGATGGTTCTGTTCATTCTTTCACCACACCATTCTCATGTGGTGTTTTAGGAACCATTCTTTCTCTACGTATTCCATTCACTAAACAATAATCATTGAAAGCTTTCACCTGATAGTACTCACCACCATTGTCAAATCTAAGGCATTTTAACTTTAAATTTGATTCATTTTCCACAAGGATTTCCATCTTTTAAAAGTCTCAAAAACATCATATTTACGCTTTATACAATAAACTCATACCTTTCTTGTGGCATCATCAATGAAAGTCACATAATATTGGGATCCTCCATGAGAAGCTACAATTTGGTCCCCACACATCTGAGTGCACAAGCTCAATTTTTTCTCCTTCTTTATTGCCCCAACTTTAAGAAATATCACTCTCTTTTTCTTTCCAAATATGCAATGCTCACAGAAATCAAGATCTACATTTTTCAAATATGATAACTTACCCTTTGCCTTTAATATATGCATTCCCTTTTTACTCATATGGCCTAGCTGATTATGCCACATGCTTGCATCTGAATCTGAAGTAGATAGAATAGAAAAGGAATCGGTAGTACTAGGTAAACAAATACAATGTTCCTACCTTCTTTCCTTTTTCTAAAAAAAGATCTCCCTTGGTAAATTTCCAAGAGTTGGCTATGAATGTAACCATATAACCAACTTCACCTAGTTGTCTGTAGAAATTAGATTTCTCCTGAGGCTTAGCACATGCCTCACATCTTTCAATATCCATGTATTTCCATTCTTTAATTTTAGATGAACTTCCCTTTACCAGTAATATTACATGGTTCATCATCTCTTAAATAAGCATGCCCAAAATTACATTGGACATAATTTGAAATAACCCTTATTAGGGGGTAGCATGGAAAGAAGCTCTTGAATCTAAAACCCACGATTCTATTTTAAACTTTATTTGAAGCACTTAGTTTTTTCATATAAATTAGCTAAAGATTCATCAAAACTACCGTGGTAGTTTCATTGCCTTGAAAGATTAGAAGCTACGAATCTTTGCTTAGACTCAATCTCATGATCCAAAGCCTTTAGCCTGTCACAAGAATCTTCCATTCTTCATCAATCATCTTTGTAGGATTTATACTCGCATCCAATAGTAAATATAGATATTTATGATACGATAATCTTCCACCTATATCTTCTATAATTGATTATTACGGCCATCAAATTTCTCTACTTTGTATTTCTATCTTACGCCATTGTTGTGCTCCCACTCAATCAAATCCCTCGTGAGTAAATCTATCAAGACACAAAATCCTCAAACAAAAAGCTTTGATATACAAGTTATTGGGGTTAACACACACCATTTGTACAAATCTATAATCGAATTGAAGCATACAAGTAATAAACACATAAATTAAATGAGAGTAACAATACACACGATATAACATGGTTAACCTAGTGTGGGATACATCCACCAATAAACAACCAATCTATTATTCTTTGCTTTACAGAGGAAATACAATGAATATCTCGTAATCTTCCACACCTTACCCGAATGTACTTGGTACTTTTCCTTCACAAGCTTCTCTAAGCTCTCTCTAAGAAAATCTTCTTATAATTAATTATGTTCTCACCTTCTAACCCTAGTTTTCTAGCTTATAAGCATATACAAAAATTAGGGCAACTTAGCTATGCATTTACAACCATCGATAACCTTTAAAACCATGGGTCATATCTAATCTGCGTTTAAAATAAAAACTTTCATGCACATGTGTAATCGATGTTAGTTTCTTCCAGTGTGACCGTATGTCATCATTACCCAACTAATGTCGATTGCTCCGTGTGACTAACACCGGTTACCCAACCAACGTCGATTCTTGCCATGTAAACCTACAAGTTTGTAAAGAATGCTATTTGTGAAGCCATTTAGCTTCACAACTCAACGTAATCCACCCTCCTCCACTTTTTCATTTTGTCATTCCACGCTCAAGTCTAGTCCATCAACACGTATTCTACTACACTCAACATGGATATCAAGTACGCATTTCTATCTACTTTTATGTTAAGAGCATTTTAATCTAACGACATAAAGTGGGGGCAAAATGTAGTCACAAAATCATGCACTTTAGGCATTATTTAGCCCGGTCTTATACTACTATTTAGAGGGTTCTCAAGTGAAGAAAATACTAATTAATCCCACCTTTTGGCCATCTTATTTTTACCTTTTATTTCATCATTCCCACATATTTTCCTATGCATTCCCACCTATTTCGTAATTGTCCCATCATTTTAGCCTAAATTGGGGCACCTGGGGCTTATCTTGGGGCACCCCAGGTGCCTTGGTCCCACCTGGGGCGCCTCGATCCATGTTATACTTTCCTACTTTTTTGGGCCTCTTCTAGCCATTTTCATCCTTATCTTCTTCCTAGTCATCCATGTCAGGGTTAATTACGAAATTAGAGCAAGAGAACCCTATAAATATAAAGTTATGAGACCATAATGAGGGTCCTAGCGTCACATACTACTATCACTCCATCTAGAGTTGCATCCATTGCATCACTTACATCCACATAGTGTCATGCATCAAGGCTAGGAGATCTGCATCAACACACACAACATAGGGGGAGGGATTATATTTTATTCCATGTACACATACTATTACATTTTCTACATTTAGTTATTGCTCGCTATTTCACAAAGTGCAACTAACACAAGAGCACCTAGGGCATGACATGCACACACACTAGAACTACATTTGGGTCCGAAATGTAGTGTAACACTCAATTTAGTAAGTCCACTTTGTTGTGGTAGCTAAGGTCTAGTCTGACCCATTCATTTAAATTATTATTTTTTAGAGTTTTTATGCTTAGCTTTGTGTTTTCTTCATTATAGGGTTTTTGGAAAATCCATTGATCTTGGTGCTACTTTGGAGCGTGAAAAAGGGGAATATTTATGACACTCTCCGACCTTAAAAATTAAGATCTTGAAAATCTGATGACTACAGAGCCCATAATAAGACTAGAACAAGTGGGAGCGCTCCAGTCCCTTCCCATGCACTCTAGTCCCTTCAAATCCTCCAAATCCAGCCTTTACAGGACCTAAATGGCAGCCATTTCTACTTCGAAAATTCATTGTTAGACCTATAACGACTTTGCGACAATCTTCTAATTGGCTAAGTCCTTTCCCCTTTTACTTCTTTCCATACTTAAGGTTTTATTTCATTTAGCATAATTATTTTAAATTATTCCATTATGTTCTAGTGCATTTTACAATGCTTTAGTCCTCTATATTAGATTAACTTGCTAGGGTTAGCACAAGGTTGTACAGATAATATATCAAATCTAAGCATACATGCAATAAAAGTGGATATTCTACCAAGAAGAAATATACAAAATAAGAGATATAAATCAACACCAGATTTAACGTGGTTCACCCAGTGTGGGCTACATCCACCAAGAAACAAGCCAATCTATTATCCAAAGCTTTTTAAGATATACAATGAAGATTTACAATCTTCCACACCTCTCATGATGTACAATACTTTTTTTTCTCTCAAGCTTCTCTTCTTCTTCCAAGAATTCTCTCTCTCACAATTATTTTCACAATAATAATTAACTCTCTCTTCTAACCCTAGCTTTCTAGCTTATAAATACCTTATACAAACTTAGGGCACTTAGCCATGTAATTACAATCAATAGATCTGCTTTAATACTAAAATTAGATCTAATTCTCGTGAGTTAAATAAAACACTCACACACAGGTAACCAATGTCACCGGTTAGCCCTAACCGATGTTGGTTCCTACTTGCTTGACCGATGTCGGTCATAGGTGACCAATGTTGGTCCCTCCATAACCGATGTCGGTTATTGTGTTTTCCAAGAAAGTTTAATATAACATGCTAAAAGAAGTAATTGAGCTCCACAACTCAACAATCTCCCACTTGGAGATAAATTACTGCACTATACATATACAATGTCATTCTTGGATCCTTTCCTTAGCTTTGTTTCTTCCTCTTCAAGTCTCAAACTTGAAGACCAACAAAAGTGGAGTGTAGCTCCAACTTCTCTTTGTTAATGGCTTGTTAGCATATCCACAAGGTTTTCACTGTATGAATCTTCTCCAGTTTCAACTGCCCATCCTCCAATACCTGCCATATGAAGTGATACCTCAATTGAATGTGTTTTCATTCTAGAATGAAATGTTGAGTTCTTTGCCAAATGAATTACACTTTGACTATCACTGAACAATTTGCAATCATCTTGCTCCTTTCCCAACTCTTCCATGAACCTGCTCATCCATATCATCTCTTTGCTAGCCTCTGTAGTTGCAACATACTCTGCCTCGTAGTAGACAAAGCCACAACCTTCTTGCAATCTCGATATCCAGCTAACTATCATCCCACCTATTGTGAAAATATATCCAGTAGTGTTCCTTCTACCATCCAGATCTCCAACCATATCCGAATCAACATAGCCACATAAAGAAATATCCAAACCTCCATAGCATAATTACATGCTAGATGTCCCTCTCAAATACCTGAGTATCCATTGACTGATTTTCCAATGCTCTTTACCTAGATTGGCCATAAATCTACTCACAACTCCCACTGCTTGTGCAATGTCTGGTCTGGTACAAACCATAAGCATACATGAGACTCCCAACTGCTGAAGCATATGGTACTCATGTCATGTATTTGACCTCCTCATGTGATGAAGGACACTGATATTTTCTCAATTTGAAGTGTCCAACCATAGGTGTACTTACAAGTTTTGAATTTACATTTTAAACCTTTCTAACACCTTGTAGATATAATCCTCCTGAGACAAATACAATTTCTTATTCTCCTCTTATGTATTTGCATGCCAAGGATTCTTTTTGCAGCTCCTAAATCCTTCATAGAAAATGTGTGAGCTAGCTTTCCTTAAGCTCACCAATGTCCTGCATACTAGATCTTACAATAAGCATATCATCCACATATAGTAACAAAATAATATAGCTCCCATTTTCAAGCTTCTTGAAATAAACACAATGATCATATTCACATCTCAAGTAACCATGCTCATGCATGAAACTATCAAACCTCATGTACCATTGCCTTGGAGCTTGCTTGAGCCCATATAGGCTCTTTTTCAACCTGCACACTAATTTCTCCTTACCCTTGACTTCATACCCAAGTTTACTACATATAAATCTCTTCATCCAAATCACCATGAAGGAAAGTCATCTTCACATCTAGTTGCTCTAAATGTAAATCATCTATTGCAACTATACTCAATATAGTACGTATGGAAGTCATTTTAACAACAGGAGAAAATATTTCACCAAAGTCAATACTACTTTTGTGTAAATCCTTTACTACAAGCCTTGCCTTGTACCTTTTCTATCCACCCTCTTCTTCCTTGATCTGTAAACCCATTTGTTTTGCAATGTCCTCTTACTACTGACAACTTAACCAAATCCCAAGTCTGGTTTTGTTCCAAGGAGTCCATCTCCTCATCCATGTCATGCTCCCACTGAACATGGGTCTCATCTTGCATTGCTTCTTCAAAACTTTTGGTTCACCATTATCAATCAATAATAAATAAGATAGAGAAGGTGTAAATCTTTCTGGAGGTTTACTTACCCTTTGTGACCTTCTCACAGAGTTTGGGGTACCAGAGGCTCATTCTAGACCTCCTGGACATTTGTTTCAATTTTGACAAAGTGACCGATGCCGGTCACCTATAAACTGTCATTTGGTTCTTCGCTAACCGATGTCGGTTTGGACATCTTCTAGTAACCTATACCATTTCATTGACCGATGTTATCAAGGGTCAATCAACACACGGTTATCTTGTGTAAGCCATATAGGTATGATTTTTAAATCTGAGAGTTCATTTTCATTCACAAACTTCTCAACCGATTCATCCTTGGGTACCAAAATTTGATCCTTGTACATTCTCTTTTCATTCCATTCAATGTCACGACTCCTAATAATTTTAGAATTCTCTAAATCCCAAAAAATGGAATCCGAAATCACAGATCCATAACCAATGAAAGTGCATCTCTTGGATTTTGCATCCAACTTTTTCTATTTTCCTTATCAATATGCACAAAATATTTTGAACCAAAAACTTTAAGAAAAGAAAGATCTACCTCTTTTTCCGGTCCAAGCTTCCTCTGGTATTCCTCCATCTAGTGAACTTGAAGGCCCATAGTTAATCAAATAAATCGTTGTATCAATGCTTTTGCCCAAAACTGCAAGGGCAATCCAACATGTATCCTCATACTTCTAGACGTTCCATGATTATCCTATTCATTCTTTCTGCAACACCATTCTCTTGTGGTGTTCTTGGAACCATCCTTTCTCTACGTATTCCATTCATTGAACAATAATCATTGAAAGTCTTGCTATAGTATTCACCACCATTGTCAGATCTAAGGCACTTTAACTTTGAATTTGATTCATTCTCAACAAGGGCTTTCCATCTTTTAAAAGTCTCAAAAACATCAAATTTATGTTTAATACAATAAACCCATACCTTTCTTGTAGCATCATCAATGAAAGTAACATAATACTGGGATCCTCCATGAGAAGCTACGGGCCTGGTCCCCACACATCTGAGTGTACAAGCTCCAATTTTTGCTCCTTCTTAGTTTCCCCAACTTTGAGAAATCTCACTCTCTTTTGCTTTCCAAAGACACAATGCTCACAGAAATCAAGATCTAAATCTTTCAAATATGATAACTTACCCTTAGCCTTTAAGATCTACATTCCTTTTTGACTCATATGGCCCAACCGATTATGCCACATGCATGCATATGAATCTGAAGTAGATAATACAGAAAAGGAATCAATAACATAGTAGATAAATATAATGTTCCTACCTTCTTACCTCTTACCACAACAAAGGACACCCTTGGTGACTTTCCAAGAGTCTTGTTGTGAATGTAACCATGCAACCAACTTCACCTAGTTGCTCCTCAGAAATAAGATTCTCTTGAGGCTTGGCACATGCCTCACATCTTTCAATACCCATGTATTTCCATTCTACAATTTTAGATGAACTTCCCCTTTACCAGTAATACTGCAAGGTTCATCATCACCCAAATAAACATGCCCAAAATTTCCTGGACATAATTTCTGAAATAACCCTTATTAGGGGTTGCATGGAAAGAAGCTCCTGAATCTAAAACCCATGATTCTATTCTATTATCCAAAGAAAGAATAAGAGCATCTTGCATTACCTCTGCTGCAATATTTGCCTCTTTATTTACTTTATTTACCTTGTGTGGGTGTTGGTTCTCTTTATCCTTTGACCAAACAATCTTTCTTTACATGTCCTTTCTTTCCACATTTCCAATAGGTAATTCCCTTACCTTTGGATTTAGATCTGTCATTCCTTGACTTTGATTTCCCATTATTCTTACTCTTGGATCTCTCCTTTTGCCTACCCTTGCTTTCTACATTCAAAGCATTCCTAGATGATGATTCCTTTATACTTTTCCTATGAATTTCTTCATTCAAGATTATACTAACCACATCATCAAACTTCAAAATATTATTAGCAGATGTTGTATTACTAACACCATTACCAAGTTATCCCAACTATCAGAAAAGAACATAAGAATAAAAGTGCTTTCACTTCATCATCAAATGGAATATCAACCGATTTTAACTGATTTATAATAGATCAGAAATCATTCAAATGACTAGATGTAGATCCACCTTCATGCATCTTAGAACTAAATAGTTTCTTCATAAAATAAACTTTATTTGAAGCACTAGGTTTTTCATATAAATTAGCAAGAGATTTCATTAACTCTACCGTAGATGTCGCTTCTGTAATATTGGAAGCCACGGATGCTGCCAAGCTCAATCTTATAGATCCCAAAGCCTTTCTATCAAGAATCTTCCATTCTTCATCAGTCATCTTCGTAGGTCTAGAATTTTCATCCAATGGTAAGTACAAATCTCTTTGATATCAGATAATCCTTAATTTGCATCTTCCATAATTGATAATTTCGCCATCAAAATTCTCTACCTTATATTTGTTTTCTTCTGCCATTGTTGTAGCTCCCACTCAATCAGAAAACCCTCTGTGAGTAAATTTGTCAACACACAAAACCCTCAAACAAAGCTCTGATACTAGTTGTTGGGGTTAGCATAAGGTTGTACAAATAATATATTAGATTAAGCATACATGAAATAAAAACAGATATTCTACCAGAAGAAATATACAAAACAAGAGATATAAATCAACACCATATTTAATGTGGTTCACCAAGTGTGGCTACATCCACCAAGAAACAAGCCAATCTATTATCCAAATCTTTCAGAAGATATACAATGAAGATTTCACACCAATCTTCCACACCTCTCACAATGTACAATACTTTCTAACTATCTCTTAGGATACATTAGTTTAATTCTAAATTTTAGTTAATCACAACAATCAATTGATATTATATTATGGCTACAAGTAGTTCTCACATTATGGGCAATGATTTAATGAAGGGCCAACATTTAATTAATTCGCCATTGAACTCCCTTGGAATTAATTAATGGGCAACCGACTTGATTATAAGAGTTAAATTAATTTATGAAATGACGTATCTTTTGGGAACATTCCCCTCTTGGTGAATAGATGTGAAGGTATAAAAGATAGATGAAAAGATGAAGAAAAAGAAAGTATTGTTAGGAATAATCCATGGATTAGTACTCACATTATTGTTTGTAATAGTTAAATGTAATATTCATATATTACATTAGTAAGTTAGTGTGTTAGTAAGATATTAATATTGTTATATTAATATCATATTTGTGTGAGAAAAATAAAAGTTTGTAATATTATTAATATGAGTTATTAATTAACTCATTATTAATAATATAAGATAATATATATTATTTGTGAGTTTGTTGAATAAAAAATTCATGTAGCTATTTGGGAGTTGTGTGAGAGATTGTTGGGTTTGGGAGTGATTATAGGAGAGATATGTGAGGATATTGTGGGATTAAAGATTGGAGTTGAATCCTTGTTTTAAGGAGTTCATTCTCCTATATATTGTAAGCTCTCTCATCATGTAATTGCTCAAGTTTTATTCTATCAATAATATATGGTATTTTTGTTATAATTTGTCCTCTGATTTTAGTCTTGTATTCTACAACTTTCCTCCATTATTAATGTGATTGTTCTTTATGTAGCTTAGTTATACTATCAATTTCACATCATTTGGTATCAGAGAAGGATATGACGAGTTATGAGAGTCATTGCAGGACAAAACCGCAACCTCTTGAATGCAGATATGAGAGTTTTGAAGCTTCTGTCGCCATTTTCTGGATTCTGATCTTAAAAAATGATTGGTAATTTGTGTTTTCTCAAAAACCTAGATTCAAAATTTTGTGAAATTTTTTGGGTTTTTTTATTTGTATTATGGGAAACTTCTTTCAAAAATTACAGAAACCCATTTCTTATTTTAAGAGAAATCGTGGAAACAATTTCCGAGCGTTTCCGATTATTACATAAAATAATAGTGTCTCGATTTCTAAGAATAAAATTATGATATGCTTTATTATTTTGGTTAAATATAAAGTTGATTATTATTATAAGGGTGCATTATTGGTTGAAATCGACACCTAATAGAATTATAAAATGAGCCTCAAAGACAAATTCGGCTGAGTTAACATCATCATGATGGAGGAAGGATGCAACGAAGGAAGGAGGTTAATTAGTAACCTCTCGCCAACCGCAAGCGAAGGGGCCACACAATGAATTTGTGGCATTTATGTTTGTTTGTTTAATTTTCATTTTGTGTTGTAATAATAACGGATGTTTTATCCTATTCAATCTTGTAATAAGTGAGCTCTTGCGTGAGCGATATTTCTTGTATCTTCCCTTGAATGTAAGGATGGGGTGGGGAAATATATGCGTTGCTTTATGGAGTGGTTGGTGGTCCACTAGAAAACCAAATTAAAAGTTTTTGAATCTCTTAGAAAATCACGTACATGAGTGGTTAATAGTTCCACTAGAAAACATGTTAGAGTTTGTAGTCATTTTTATACCCTTAGACCAATAGTCTAATCCCATGCGTGTCGGCCTATCACCCAACGTGCCTTGGGCGCTCACACGAGGCACACATGGGTGCGAGTCTCTCCTTTATGTGAGTCTTGTGATAAAACATAATCTTGACACATAATCAAGTGTAAGTAAATAGAAAAGAACCATGCACCATTCTGATAACCTAGGATGAGTTGTCATCCCATTACATCCAGAAAAGAGAAATAACAAACGACATATGGAAATAATTCATACATAAAAAAATGCATAAGGATGATACTCATGAACACATATATGATTCAAAATAGAGCCTTATATTCATATTAATACGTTCAATAACCACATTACATCCCTCAAAGTCATAACATACCATATAACAATGCAAAGCCAAACCATACATCGAACTACACTATGTTCGTCACATTACAAAAATGAATGCAAACCCACCCCTCTAAATGTGCCATGATTCCTATATTTTCCTAATCCCAACCCATAGAATCCTCCATGGTATTTCTACAAAGCTTCACCTCTTTTCCGAGCACACTACTCTCTTAGAATGACTCCATGCATATCTCTATACCTCTTAGCACTCTCTAGCCCCCTCTTTCTGCTATCCGTGCACCTCAATATATAGCCCTTCTACCTTCACCATCATGCCTTCTGAGGTAACAGTTGGACTGCCAAGTGTCCAAGTGGTCCTCCAATGGAGCATGCCCTCTTTGATCGAGCTCTCCACTCTGTGTAATGATGCTCTTCTGGAACCTTCCATCGCATGCCTAGAATATTTCCTTTTTGATCCTACAGTCGCCAGGCTGGCACCTTATCCACAAGGGTCATGCTTTTCTCATGTGCTACCTAGGGCGCCGAATATGGCTAAGTCCAAAACCTATCTTGCCTTACGCGGACGCTCCATGTGTTCTACAAAACCCTACTAGAACCCTTCCATTTGCACCTTCAACCCTGCACACCCTTCTTTAACCAAATCCACCCCTTGTAGTTGTCAAAGATCACGAAGTGGTCGCGCCTAGTGTTCCCAACATCCCACCGAATCTGCGCATCGATGGTTTGTGATATTGTCCCACTACTAGTTGTGTGTCCCGCGCCACTCCCAGATGTGATACCCAAACCTTGCATACTTGCACCTTGTCAAAAATTCCTCCAAATACCAGAATGGTATGCACTGACCATGGATGTTCTAAACAAGAAATTCTATCTCATGGGCACATATCGATTACTCCCATCGATGCCAATTGGGTTAGTAACACTACTTCCTTGATCGGAAAACCAAACGTCGGGGGTTGGTCACTAGGTGGGTTCAGATGTGCACCGAAACGGCTCTCCTTTCTCCATGCGACAAAATCTCATCAAAATCCGAAGGGCTTCTCTCCCACGCTTGCAAGATGGGGTAAAGCATAGATTGCTCAGGTTCCACATCCTCTACGTGAACCTCAACTCCTTCCCTGATGTCTGCCTCCATAGATCCATCACACTTGCAACCTCGTGTTGTCTAGTCATCTCCCTTTCACGAGATTTGCTATACTTGAGTCATCTCTCCTCCCTTTCCTTTTCAGCCGCAATGTCCGCCATCTTCCTCCACCCTAGCTTCCTCTCCCAGCTCAGAGAAGCTTAGCTAGCCATGGGGAATGCCTCTAAACTCAATGTAATGATCAAGATATTCATAGCCAATGAAGGAATAACACGCAAAATGATCCTCTGGGCTCCTCGAAACTCAAACTCAACAACTTATGGGCAAGAATATGTAGAAATGGCGTATTCAGAGAGTATATCTAAAGTCAACACTCCTTTCCACTTTGATGATCAAAACATGCGTCCAAGTCGGATATGCATTCTCTGACCTTTGATAGTCATCTTGGGTCCATATGCATGGTTTGAAGTACCAACTTGATTTGGATGCATATGTTGAAAGCAATTCATATACTTCTACTTGGAAAACAACATAATAATGTCTCATCTGACTCAAGGTATAGGTTCTCTTCTACCCATCTACGCACATTGAACTTAGGTCTAGTGTTGAATCTTTGAGCAAACTCATAGTCCATGCTCTTAAACTATGTTTCAATACTTTCCAAGGTCAAACGTTCTATCATCACGCATCATAGGGATAAAGATGCATGTCATTTCTCACAATAACTTTGAAAAGAGGTCCCGACAACGAAACCAATATGTAGTCATTTTTATACCCTTAGACCAATAGTCTAATCCCATGCGCACCAACCTATCATCCAACGGACATTGGGCGCTCACTCGAGGCACATGCGGGTGCCGAGTCTCTCCTTTATGTGAGTCTTGTGAGAATACATAATCTTATGATAGATATTCAAGTGCAAGTAAATAGAAAAGAACCATGCATCATTCTGATAACCTAGGATAAGTTGTCATCCCATTACATCCAAAAAAGATAAATAACAAACAACATAAGGAAATGGTTCATACATAAAGGAAATGCATAAGGATGATACTCATGAACACATATATGATTCAGAACAAAGCCTTATATTCATATTAATACGTTTAATAACCACATTACATCCCTCAAAGTCATAATAGACCTTCATATAACAATGCAGAGCCAAGCCATGCATTAGAGCTACACTATGTTCATCACATTACAAAAATGAAAGTAGACCCATCCCTCTAAATGTGCCATGATTCATATATTTTCCTAATCCCATCCCATAGAATCCTCCATGGTATTTCTGCAAAGTTTCGCCTCTTTTCGACACACTACTCTCTTAGAATGACTCCATGCATATCTCTATACCTCTTAGCACTCTCTAGCCCCCCTTTTTGTTATCTCTGTGCACCTCGATATATGGCAAATCTGCCGCCTTCACCATCATGCCTTACGAGGTAACAGATCGCGCCAGTGTCCAAGTGGTCCTCCGAGGAGCATGCCCTCTTTGATCCGAGCTCTCCACTCTATGTAATGATGCTCTTCTGTAACCTTCCATCGCATGCCTAGAATATTCCCTTTTGATCCTACAGTCGCCAGGATGGCACCTTATCCACAAGGGTCATGCTTTTCTCGTGTCTTTGCACTGGGATGCCAAATATGGCTAAGTCCAAAACCTATCTTGCCTTATGCGCAGACACTCCATGTGTTCTACAAAACCTGCTTAGAAGCCTTCCTATGCACCTTGACCTTGCACACCCTTCTTTAACTAGGTCCCACGCGCCCACGCGCCTTCTCATCCTTAGCCAATATTTTGGGGCCCACAGAGTTGATGGTACTCTTTGAAAACCATCGTATCATGAGCAGGTACTAGAAAAACTCATCCATGTTTGCACTAAGGGGGGAATGTTAGGAATAATCCATGGATTAGTGCTCACATTATTGTTTGTAATAGTTAAATGTAATATTCATATATTACATTAGTAAGTTAGTGTGTTAGTAAGATATTAATATTGTTATATTAATATCATATTTGTGTGAGAAAAATAAAAGTTTGTAATATTATTAATATGAGTTATTAATCAACTCATTATTAATAATATAGGATAATATGTATTAGTTGTGAGTTTGTTGAATAAACAACTCACGTAGCTATTTGGGAGTTGTGTGAGAGATTGTTGGGTTTGGGAGTGATTATAGGAGAGATATGTGAGGATATTGTGGGATTAAAGATTGGAGTTGAATCCTTGTTTTAAGGAGTTCATTCTCCTATATATTGTAAGCTCTCTCATCATGTAATTGCTCAAGTTTTATTCTATCAATAATATATGGTATTTTTGTTATAATTTGTCCTCTGCAATTTTAGTCTTGTATTATGCAACTTTCCTCCATTATTAATGTGATTGTTCTTTATGTAGCTTAGTTATACTATCAATTTCACATCAAGTACGAGAAATAGTTCGATATATCATTAACGTCTAAGAGAAGTACGGAAAAGAGCATAAATGTATTGACAAATATAACGAAGAGAAGAAGAAAAATGACATTGCCATCATCCAGGTTGAAGAACACCTATAGAAGGTGGAAGTTTATTTTGTTGAGGTCGGTGCTTCACTGATTTGGGGATAGGTGTCTCGATGGGTTGGTACTTAACATTGGGGTTTGGTGTCTCCGAGTAGCTTGGTGCTTACAAACATTTATAAAGCATTTAATTTTAGGGTTAGATTTTGACGGTAGATCAAGCGGTCTTATTTTGTGTTTAACGAGAGAGGGTTTTCCACGTAAATCTGGTGTTGCACTATGTTATGTTATTTTAATGTCTTTGAATGCTTTATTTGGAGATATAATTTTTAATAAGTAAAATTTTATTTTATATTGATCCACCCCCTCTCTGTATAAGTGTGTGCTTAGAGAAGAGTTACACATAAGTTTCCCATACATTTTCCCCACCCCTTTAACTTCTCCTCCCTCACATGTCTTCTTTATCGCCTCTCTTCCTCTGGTAATATTTCACTCCCTCAAGTTTAACTACTTGACGTGTCCCCTTTGACGTCTCCATTGTATCGTTTGTGTGTGATTGCTAGTCATCCCTATGAAGACATGTATATTACGTTCACATTTCTAATTAAATCTACTTGTTGAGGCAATATGACGATTTCTTCATTCTAACATTTTATTTATAGTTTCAAGAAATACATATATTATATTTAAATGTAATAAACATTTATTTATTATTTGATTAGAAGGTGAAAATCCCTCTTTATTATCGTGTTGAAGGAAACTATATATTGCCTTTAACTTGCGTATTAAATATTTTTATATTCTGATTAATTGTTGTCATGTGTCCAATTTAATATTTAGACTATATTTTTTATAAAAAAATTATACTGAACAATAAATTGTATTCATCCATCATTTTATTGACTATATAACTCTCTTCTTTATTCTTTGAAAAAAACGAGGCTTGATGTGTGAGTCATAACACTCCTGCGACTATTGGAGCTAATACGTATTGCATTTTATATGTCATCTCCCAATATTTAATACACATATCCTTGCATTTCTAGAGGTTTGGTATGTGTGATTAAAAATAGAAAGCCTTTGGTGTAGACATAGTTTAGCACTTTACATTTATTGAGACAAATTTGTAAACTATTGAACACCGAGATTAAAATATATTATAATTTGCCAAAAAGTAATAGAATTGACTACTTGAATTTCTGACATTTAATACAAGGAAATAGTTCATGATATTGGGTATAATGCACAAAATAATCTATATTTCTTGATGAACATTGAAAAAAAGCACTATCGAGAATGAGATTTGAGGGTGACCTCACCTGTCAAACCAAAAATTTATGACGTTAAAGTATGTTAAAGGGTGTTAAACAACCCATCCATCTTTGTCAAATATTTTTTCTTTATTAAATAATTTAAAAAATACATTACATTTTTAGTTCTATTTATGAATGTCAATAAGTTTTAGCTATTGTAGGGGAGAGATACCATTTGTGGTGCGGGGCCCAATACTTGAGATAGTATTGGACAAAATAAAGCACTTTTCAAAGAATGATTCCACACCAAAAGTGACTCTTAAAATATTCAATTCTAACAGATGACAGTACTATTATTTAAACATTGCCTCCTTTGAAATTATCCAACCTCGTCTATGATATACCTTGAAATTCACAATAATATATATATATATATATATGTTTCAACTACCTTTTTTGACACAAAAATGCATAAATTCAATCTCTAAGCTTTAAGAGACTCATTAATATGTCGCATACTCCAACTAATTTAATATTGTAAAAAGTTTATATGGACAATATATTTAAAATAGCCACTTTAACAAGTCACTTCACAAGACTTTGTACACCAAATTGCAATAATAGTATGCCCCTTCATTGATATAGGAGTGTTGATTCCCGGTAACCACCTCCATAAAAATCAATCACATAATGGTCAGACTCACCTTGCCTAACATTTAAAAACTCAATACCGAGGAAGAAATAACTTCTACAATAGATTCAATTGAAGTAATATTTTTTTAACATATTGAAATAAATTAAAAAAACATATCCATTGGATTAAATTTCAAATCATTCTAGTCCATTCGATTTAAATTCATGTTTGGATCCATGTCAACCAAAATCAACCAATCAAAATTCAAGATCATGTTATAAAAGGTTAGTGACCTATTATTGTAATGGTTCCCTTAGATTTATCTTGCATATTCATAGTAGAAGTGGCAATGAACTCAAGTAGGGAGATTATGATGGACTCTATATGTTTTATGGTTTTATGCTATCATTTGACAGTGATTTTTTTTGTTTTTACAATTCATATATATGTATTCATTTTAGTATATTTGAAATATTCTGCAAAATTTTTATTTTAACTGATTTAAATTTCTTCAAAACACTAAGTGATGCATATATGTATTTCAGAATTTAACTGAGACATAGGTGAAGGAGCTATAGGAGATAAATGTTTTGCAGAAGTAAAAGGTGAGATAAACTAGCCCTTTTTATCTCCGCTTCAAATCTTTAATCACAACATTTCATCTACTTCAAATGTTTAATGATGTTGTAACCATTAAAAATTCCTCCATGATAATCTTTCACATCCCGTAATAACTTGAAAGAAAATTTGTGGGAAAAAAACTTGGTAGAAAATAAAAAAATCATTGTTGTTTTCTATTTCCTTTGATTCACATCATTAAGTCATTCTCATCTTAATGATGAGCCTCAAAGGAGACCTAAACCAACAATGATTTTTGTATTTTTAGAGTTCCTTTCTAACAAAGCATCTTTCTTTTCAAAATTGTTAATTTTTTTTGTAAAAAATCTTCTTTCATTTATTTTATTTTTCTTTTATCATCCCTCTTTCCACTTCACGTTATCTAAATGTAGACATACTGATATGTTGGAAATTTTCTTGGCATACTCTGTATATACAAATTTTAGAAATGAGTTGGTAACCATGAACTAATCTCGTATTTTTCATTTCTGTTGTGAAATTGGTCTTTCGTTTGAGTCATGAGAAAGGGTGATATTCTTTAGAAGGTTGAGGAGGCCCAAAGTGAGAGGTGCACAATTATCACATAATGCAATTGATGAAGAGGATGTTCCTACACATGTTGATAATAAACCAAAATGTAGAAATCCACCACATGTCTCTATTCAAAGAACATTCGCAACAAAGAAGCTCAGTATCATTAGAGGATGGACAAAAGAAGATATGGAAAAACAATAGATGATGTCGAGTTTAATGGGTTCTCAGTTAGAGCAACAACAAAGAAGTATTCAATTCCACCCACATCATTACACTATTGGTTAAATGGTCTTACCCACACAAAGAGAAGGGGTCCTCAACAATTCTAACTAAAAGAAGAAGAAGAAGAAGAAATTGTTGAATGGTGTAAAGAAATGGTTGAGATGGGTCATGGTTTGGAGTTAATGCAACTAAAGGCGAATGTTTCTCATATTTTTGAAACAAGACAAAACCCCTTCAAAGATGGGTTTCTTGGTAAGTCATGGTGGGATGGATTCAAAAACCCCATCTTGATCTTGCAATTTGAAGCTGCTAAGGGACTTGACAGGATAGAGATTTAAACTTGCACCCTGCAAAGTAATAACCATATTTTATGACAATTTGTCCAAATGTTATGAAACATATGCATATGGTGCTCATAAAATTTGGAATTGTGATGAGACTAGTTTGTAAGTTGGGAGAAATTGTGGAATGCATGTTATTGCTAAGAGGGGAAGCCGAAATGTCCCAAAGGTAATACCTAAGAGTAGGGAGTGGATCATTATATTGTGTTGTGTCAATGCAACAGGTTTGTCAATACCATGGTTTTATTTGTTCAAGGGAAAGAGAATGCTTAAGAATTATATTAAAAATTGTAGAACCAAAAGCAAGCGTGGTTGTACATCCAAATGCATGAATGACAAAGGAGTTGTTTATGAATTAGCTTTGACATTTTACACAATCTACATGCAGGAGAGGTGTTTCTCCAAATAATAAACATTTATTGATATTTGATGGTCATGGCAGCCATGTGGCTTTGCAGATTGTGGAGGAGGCCGATAAATTGGGCATTGACCTTGAAAGCACCCTAAACTTTACAAAGCAAATTGCATGACTAACTAAGGAAGGCTAACACCATTGCCACCTCTAGTCAAGGTTCTAAGTCTAGGAATGTAACATTAAGATAGAAGCTTAAAGGAATGCTTAACTAACATGAATATAATTCAAAATCTAACTAAACATGCCTACTAATATGCTCAATTACCTAACATGGGCCTAAATAGACCTAAGAGGGCAATCAAATGGGTATGGTTGCTACTCCAAACAAGGTGAAATGGCCTCTCCAAATGACTTATTAAGTCACTTTAGATATCCATCTACTAACCTTGTTGAAGGCTTTAGGCAAGGATTGAACTTGGCTATATATCATATTTATTATATGAGATGCAAATCAAAACATGGTGTAAAGTATTAAGGTAAGAGGTGAACTATTTTTATAGTTTTCCTTTTGGGAAAAACTTGTATTTTGGTGCATGTGGGACTAAAAGTCTAAATTAGATTAGAATTGCTAATCATGATTAAGCTTTGTTAATCACAATTAGTGAATTACCTAGTGATTAAGATGTGTGGAGCCCTAATCAACCACTTAGGGTCAACTAGGAGGCTAGGATAAGCTTTTGAAGCTTGTTAAGACATTGTGGAGGAAGTGGGGTGATTTTGAATGGTTGGAAGAGGGGTTTGAGCCAATAGTAGGGTATATTGACCAAAACAAGGGTAAAATAAGCTTAATTAGCTAATAAACGCTAATTGTCTATTTTGAAGAGGATTTTAGCTTATGATTCGTCGTAAAGTGGCATCCTGAATGTGAAAGGGATTTGGTGATCAACAAAGCACTTGTTAATTAACCAAAGTGGAAAGAAACATTAGTTAATTAGCGAAAATCACTAATTATAATGAAATTGATAAGAATGAGAGTGATTTGTGTGCATTTTGGCAATAAGACTACAAAAGTAGAATTTAGGTGTCTACAGGACACTGATAACACTACCAACACATACCAGTCATAAGTTGTAGCCTCTTGATGTGAGTGTGTTCAGCCCTTTCAAGACATATTTTAGAGCTAAGAGAAACAAATGGATGACAGAGAATAGAAAGGAAGATGTCAAAAGGTTTGAGATGGTTGAGCTTGCAAGTAGAGCCTTATAAAGGGCTCTAACACCATCTAACATAATTGCAGGCTTCAAAAGGACTGGTATTTGGCCATTGAATTATGATGCTCTTATAAATGACATGGCATGTAGCCAAGCATTTGACATGGAAGGTGAGGAAGATGTTGATGTTGTCACAAACATCTTGAGCCTCTCTCAAGGAATGAATCAAGAATTAACTAATAATGAAGAGGTGGTACCTGAAACTCAATTCATGCAGAATGTTGAATCAAGAGAGGATACAAAGGCAACTATAATACATAGAGTAGAGTTAAATGGTGATTTTGGAAATGCAAGTAACATCATTAACAATAATGAAGCTGTAGTCTTGTTTTCCCACTCAATTTCTAAAGCGCGCTAGCACTTCATCCAGATAGATCTGGATGCTCACCCAAAGCACACGAAGCTACCAGTCCCTCTTTATACTTTGTCTTGTCGGGATGTTAGCATGCATATTCATATATTCCATAACCAGATCAAGTAATTAAATGTAAAACATAACAAGAATCAAATCATAACCGTAGTGCATAATGAATAAGATAAGGATCAAGATTATATTTACCATATAAGTACCATGAATAGAGACATCAACAACCAATATCCATCCATAATGATCCATTATATTAACTCATCACAAAATAGTAGTTGAATACATCACAATACTCTTATAGAATCATGCGTGGAAATTCATACCAACAACATATCTCTAGTACAACTTAGAACTCGAAACTCTCCCAAATAGAAAGAATACTACATACTTATAGGGATGGGGACGTGCCCTTCACTTTGCCCATGCATTCTTAAAAAGGGGACATGCTTAGAATAGCCATGCGCCAATAACTGCATGCTTCTACATGGTGGCTAATAATAGATTAATCTATAATTGAACTCTATCTTAATCCTAATATTAACAAAAATTGTGCATGACTTTTGATCTTCCACTTTACTCTCAAAATAGCCTTTCTTGTGGCAAAGCCTTCATGCTTTCATCTTTACGTGATCTGCACTACATCCGCTTTTCCTATTTATAGTCCTGCTCCATACAAAATCGGCTAAGTCTGAATATTTCCTTCTTATGCGCACCCTTCTTAATTGACACTTGCGTGTGCTTATGTGTCCCTCTTGCACACCTCAACACTCCCGCACACTCTTCAAATACTTAGGAAATTTCTTCAGCCCAACATTACCCCACACTAATGATCTTGCCACCCTCGGCAATAGATTTTCTCATCTTATCTCTCTAACGAATCGAGAAAAATAAATAAATATAATCGTAAACAATAAGCAGAAAAGTAGATACAAACAAACAAGTAGTCATGAAAACATGTAGTCCCACAAAACAAGTGTTGTACATGGAACACCTGTTAGCATGTTAGAGTGATAACCAATATGTCAAATTGTGTATAAGCATGTAATATAAGATGCTAAGTACAAAATGAAACAATATCACCTGAAAGAGACGAATGTGGATGCCCCCAACGACCAGTGTAGGAAGGGTAGAAGGCGAGCATTTGTATCGCATGTAAGAGTCATGTATCTGCGATCACACTAAAAAAGGCATGAACACGCATGTTTGGATGATATAGATAATGACATATAAGAAATTAATCTAACATGTGTAGTAAAGTGATCATGTAAAACACTAGTAAACAAGAGTAAATGCCCAAGACAATGCAAAGTATGTTGTGGATGGATGGAATGGAATGCAAGATGGAATGATAGGAGCCACATGCCCCCGAGTGAATGGAAGTGTATGCAATGAGGTTCATTTTGTTTTCCCCCTCAATAGTCAAGAATGAATTGTAAACGAGAGTGTGTCATTAGGAAATTGTCAAGTAGTGTTGGTTGTGTGTCTAGTGCGTACTGCGATGAGTGTGTATATGTAATGGTGATGAGATGTGACATGTGGGGATATGTGTGTGAAACCTATAGCCAAAGCGTATATCATGACTTGTGGAATGGATGAGTGATGGTTTAGCCTAAGCATATATCACTATGGGATGGAAGGATGAGTGATGATTTATCCCTAAGCGTATATCACTATGGGATGGAAGGATTAGTGATGATGTAGCCCTAAGCATATATCAATATAAGATGAAAGGATGGGTGATGATTGAGCACTAAGCATATATCACTATGGGATGGAAGGATGAGTGATGATTTATCCCTAAGCGTATATCACTACATGATGATAGAAAATAGGTGATGATTTAGCCTAAAACGTATGCCACTACAAGATGAAAGGAGGGAGTGGTGATGTAACCTAAGGTGTATACCACTACAAGATGATAGAATAGGTGACAATTTAGCCTAAAGCGTATGTCACTAAGTTGGAAATGTCGCATGAGGAAATGTTGCATGGTGAGTATAAGGTCCATTTGATTGGTAAACCCTTAGTAGTCGAGTATGGACCGAGGAACTAAAGTGCGTCATAGGGTGGTGAGTGCAGCATGTAGAAAACAACGTAGTATAGGTGGTAGTGAGAATAAAGACCATGTGATGAGTAGGATTTGTAAATGTGTAGTGTGGGTAATCAATATAGGATGTGTAGGGTGTGTAGAATATGTAATATGTAAGATGCGGTGATAGGTGTAGATAGAAATAGAATATGTAGTGATAAAATGTAAATCTAGACCCATATATAATGGAACCTAGCGTAGTATGTAGATTGTATGTGGAAATGCGTAGGTTATGTGAGGATATCCTAATAATGTATGTGGTGTGTATGGTAAGGACTAGTATAACGTAGAATGTAAGGATGAAATGTAAAACTAGACTCATAGGTAATGATGACTAGTCTAACATATAGAAAACGTATGCAAGTGAAGATGTGCAACGTATAATGTGACTAAGTGCGTAGATACCATCATAGATGTAATGCATAGACGAGGACTAGCATAATGTAGAAATAAGTCTAAAATGAATAGTGTATGACACACAATGTAGGATGAAATGTAATTTGTAGTGCCTATGGTGTGGTGTGTATGGTTCAGTATAATGGTAATCTCTCAACAGTCAAGTGTGAACCGAAGCACAAGAGTGCGTCATCGGGTAACGATGGTGCTAGAATGTATGATGAGTATATGTATGCTATGAGATTAATGTATGAGAATGCAAAAGTAAAATATGTGTGGATGCTAAGATTAGGGGGGAATGCGGGATGCTATGCCCCCCAAGTGTATGATAACGCGTGTACTATGTAATAAATGATGTATAGGGGTGATGAAACATGATGGATTTCATTTAATTGATGATGTGTAAGAAGTGTTAAAGTATTATAGATGTGTGTATGTATAGGTGGTGATGTAATGGAGAAATGTAAGATGAAACGAGGTTATTTATGGTAAAATACCCCTCAACAGTCATATAAGAACCCCAAGAATATGAGTGTGTCATCAAGAGGGTAGAGTAACAAGAGTCACCTACCAAAGGCCAAGTTTACATGTGGTGGGACCTTGTTGGAAAAATTTTGTAGTAGAACTAGGTGGTGGCGGTGAAAGTGAAAATGTATCGTAAACACTAAGAGGAGGATTAGTTGCTTTGACAAACTTAATTGGTTGGAGTGTAGATTTGGGAAGAGGCCATGTTGCACTGAGTCTCAAGGGAGATTTCTTAGGTTTATCTAATAATGTAGTAGATGACCTAGTAGGAGTGGTTTGTGAACTAATTTTGATAGGTGGTTGACTTTGTTGACTTGGGGAAACCATAGGTGATTTCTTAGGTGGCACTTGACTAACCGAAGAAGGTGTATGAGAAGTGGTATAGTGATGCTCAGTAAGTGGAGAAGAAGCAACATCAGAAATAGGAGAAGCACTTGTTGAACTAGGAGAAGGATCACTATGCACATGGGAGGGGTTGTCAATATCACGCATGTAATGAATAAGAGAAGCATCCAGAACTTCCTTAGAAATATTAGAGGAAGGCTCACTAGTAGCCGTAGGAGCTTACTTAGATTGCTTGTGACTAAGCGATGGCGAGAATAGACTTAGGAGCCCATGTGGGTGTAGTATTTGTAGGAGGGTGTGAAAATGAAATAAATCCACGACACTCAAGATGTTTGACTCTATGTTGTAAAGCATAGCAATCGTGGTCATTATGTCCATTGATTCGATGATAATGGAAATATGGACGACCTTGATATTTTGTTCGGCGCCAAGGAGGATAGTACTCGATAGATGGTAGAGTGATCAATTGATGACTAAGAAGCTCAGTGAGAAGGTCATGTGGCTTAGTATTGCGATCAAGCATGAGAGGTTTGGGTAATGGGACATCTTGAGGTTCAACTAAATGACATGTAGTGGACATAGATGGAATAGGAGATGGTGAAGGAGAACACACATGTGATTGAGAAGCATCATTAAGTTGTTGAATTTCAGATCTAAGGGATGTGATGGTGGATTCAATGGCTACAAATTTATCTTGAAAGAATGTATGCAAGGCTTGAAATTTATCTTGAAATAATGTATGTAAGGCTTGAATCGAGTCTAACAGTGGTTGATTAGATACGGGCTCATCAAGACTAGGATCGACAAAGAAAATATGAAGCATAGAACTTAATTCGTGTGGTGGCGTATTGTCATCAAAATACGTGATCTCACGGGATTTTGGAAAACAACTTGCAAGTGGGATAACGCTGAAGTAAATTAGATAAAGAAACTTGACCCATGATAAAAGAAGAATAAGGATCCTAACCATCAAAGAGTCAGGTACACCAAAATGATTAACTAAAATTTAGAATTAAACTAATGTATGTTCGGATAGTTAATCTAATATACGAGGACTAGAGCACTTTATAAAATGCACTAGTTTATAATGGAATAATTTTAAATAATTATACTAAATGAAATAAAACCCTAAGTATGCAAAGAAGTAAAAGGAAAGGACTTAGCTGATTGTAGAAGACTGTCACAAGGTGTGCAAGTCGACAGTGAATTCGAGAAGCGTGAACAGTTGCATTGCGAGAGGTCCTATAAAGGCTGGATTTGGAAGATCTAAAGGGACTGGAGCACCCTCGACCACTCCAGGTCATGCTCTAGGCTCTATAGTCCTCGTAGTTTTCAAGATATGAATTTTCAGTGGTGGGAAGAGTGTCACAAATATTCCCATTTTGTCACTCGAAGTCACACCAAGATCAATGGATTTGTCAAAAACCCTATAATGAAGAGGTTGAGTCGGGGATAATTTTAGCGGCGAATATTCGTAATATGGCGAAAATTTCATTTTAGGAAAATTTGAAAAGGTGAATTATTCGGAGTGGGTCGGTGTCCTATTTGCCTAAAATATATAGTATATTTTTTTTTTTTTGGGGGAAATTAAACCGCCTTCATTTGAAAACATCTCCTATAAAACCTAGTGATTCAGGGTAGTATACCTCAAGTAGCTTAACAAATTACCAATACTGTGAAATTTGAACTCACATACCCTTAAGCACCGAGAGATTTAGATTCTTAGTTGCTTTGTGATTGTTGACACGTGAAAAATGCAGTGTTGACGCGTGACAAGGGCATTGTTGACGCGCGATAACAACGCATTAACGCTACATGAGAGGAAGTGTTGACGCGCGACTTGGGCAAAGAAGTTGACGCACAACAAGGCAGTGTTGACGTGCGACAGTATATTCAGATAGTGGATGCGCAACAGAAATGGGTTGTTGACGCGTGACAAGTGCAGAGTTGACACGTGACAAAGACCTCAGACAGGGGACGCGCGACAAGACCTCAAACACTGGACAGAGTCGCTACTTGGTTCTTTTGCTGACGCAGGACTCTTTTCAGAATAATGGAAGGTGTTAGCTCAAAGAATACAAATAACCTAAAAGTAAGTAAGAAATCTCAGAAATCACTCTTCAAGTATTTTGGAAACTCTACGGATACAGATATTGTAAATACCAATCATATAGATGCCACCACAAAGAATCAGAATACTGACTGTGTGGAAGGTATTATTGAGGTGGACATGCATTCTGCACAGTATCAAAGTCAAACAAATGAAACCTACGATAATATGCCAGATCTTGAAGATATTGTTCCTGTTGGGGTGCAACGGAAGTGTAGCTAGATATCACAGAATCAAACACTCAAAGAAATGGAAGACAAAAATCAAAATCAAACTCCGGTCCAAGAAAGAGGAAACCAGGTGATTGTTATATTGCTCAAAATTCTACTCAAAAATTAAAGCATTGAAAACGAACAAGAATATGTGGACCATTGGCGGGACATACAAGTTTGATTAGGCAACTAAATTTCCGTTTATTGAACTCCGCATAATCATCTAATTCGAAGAAATCCCATCGAATGTACATGTACAATATGTACGTGGAAATTGGGAAAGCAACAAAAATGCAATCAATTTGGACACTATAGAAAAACATTGTCGAAAACAATATTTAAGCCGTAACGGGGTGAAAATCAAAACATAGGTGGAAAAATGAAAAAGAATGCATGCATGTTGGATACGCATCGGAATATGAGGCAGAAGCGAGAAAAATACAGGACATATGTTGGAAAAGGGAGGAACGATCACATCGCATATTGGTAAGATGAAAGAAACAAATCTACATGCAAAATTCATACAATTCTCTACTCTTTTTCAAATACTAAAAAAAGGAAGAGCGATTTCAGATTTCCTCGATTTCAAAGTTTTGTATCAATTTAACGGAATGCTGAATGTACCTCAATCTCATTGGTTTGAAAGTAGTGGATGGGAAATGGAAAAATGCCTCTCGATGATAGAGAAGGAAGATTTGAAAGAGAATGTAAAAAAAGAAAACTTTATCTCTCTTTCAATTGATGAAGTGACAACAATTGACAACACCGCATGGGTATGTATCCACATCTATACTTTAGAAAATCATATAAGGACACCTCATCTTCTGGGTGTTATGAAAATGGTTGAAAAGCTCGCAATCTGAAAACCTATATAAAATAGTTGTTTCTCATTTGAAAGATGTTGCTAGAATGACTGATTATGAAATTGCTATGAAGTTGGTATGCATTGGAGCAGATGGTGCATCTGTCATGCAGGGTCACCGAACAGGGCTCTGTGTTAGATTACAAACAACAGTGGCCCATATATGCTACCAATTCACTATATGGCTCACAGAATGAATTTAGCGTATAAAATGGTAAGCAACCACGAAAATGTTGCTAAATTAGAAGACCTTATAAGAGAACTTCATGCCTATATGTCAAGCAACCCAAAGCGTTTTCTCAAGTTCCAAAAATTTGCAATTGGAATTACAGATGGCAAAAAACTTTTGAAGGATGTGGAGACTAGATGGATCTCTTTGTATGAACCTGCATGTAGAGTTCGTGAGGAGTATCCTTCATTGGTTGGTTTCATGCACAAATACCGTCATGAAGTTGATAGGGCAAGGGACTTGTTGTTCCGTTTAATTGATTTGGAGACATTTCTTACATTGGTTGGTATTCTTCCAATGTTAAAGGAGATCAATACACTGATGAAGCATGCACAGGGCAAATTAATCTATATTGTGGATTTTATACGGATGAGAAAAATGGTATGTCAAAGTCTTGATATATTGTACTATTCCCAGGATAGTTTTGATGCACCTGTTTTTGAAAATTGGAAAGATTTATTAGATCTTAAAAATCCTAACACCTTTTTGAGATTTAATATCCACGATCACCTCTACATCACTGTTAATGGGAGGGAAATACCAATGCACATTTTGTAAAACGTCAAGATATTACAGGATCGGAACGAGAAGATGTTCCCGTGACACGTAATTTGTTTGAGTCTATTATAGTTGAAACAAGAATAAAGCTTAAAAAAAATTTTCAGAAACCTTGTCATCAGAAATTAGGGAACGTTTCTGTAAAGATAAAATTCTGGAAGCCATGGGTGTGATGAATCCTAATTTTTGGAATACTGAAGGTGGCCGTGCAGACTTTGTTAGTAAGCATTTCCATAAATCAATGGGTACAATAATGGAACAATTTACAAAGACGTCAGAGCTCAAGGGTATGGAAATCAAAGGTATACTGAATGTCGATTTATTAAAGTTTCAGTCAACAAATTTTGCAACAACGAGGAATCAATATAAGAATTTAGATCAACCTTACAAAGTGGTGCTATTACAAGGTGTGGCAAGGAATCTATCAAAGTTCTATCTTACAAGAAGATATCGTGAATATTTGATTATATGAGTTATGCCAAACAATGATGTTGGGGTCTGTGGAGGATGAAAGGGTTTTCAGGTGCATTGTCATTTATAAAATCAAAGCGAGAAACAAAGTTGGATAAAAATCGGAAAGTTGCATGAGGTGTTATGTTTCTCGATACTCCATTGAAACCTTTCCATTCGATAGAGCAATCGCACACCTGGAATTCCCTTTGCAAAAGAAGAGGTGTGAATAATACGCTCTACAAGTACAAATATTCCCAACCTTGAGAGTGTAATTGGCTCTTCGTCACATTCTACGTAAGACAACATCGAGTTTGATGAAATTATTGATAATGGATTGTTTCAACTTTAAATAGGTAACTTCTTCATAACTATCTTTTATCTTTATCATTAAAGATGTTACAGTCTATATACTAAAAATGTCAAGCAATTCACCCATCTATCTACTAATCCATTTCTCGTGTTGGGTTTTTTAAAACACAAATCTAGCTCATTACCAAGTGGCGGTGATGATTTCAACTTTAAGGAGGTATCTTTTTCCCCTTAATCTTATTGTTTACATTATTCATTTTTTTCAGCTCTTGTTATCATTAAAGATGTTACAGGTCTATGTATTTACATTTAGTTAAATACAATCTTTTTTTTTTTGAAAACGTGGGTTGACATCCGTCAGAGGAAGTGTTATTTCTGGACTCCGTGATGTCAGAAACTCACCCATCTATCTACTAATCCATTTTTTGTGTTGAATTTTTTAAGACCAAGATCTAGCACATTACCGGTGATGATTTCAATTTTAAATAGGTATCTTCTTCAACATAATCTTATTGTTTGTTACTTTACATTTTTTTAGCTCTTGTTATCATTAAAGATGTTACAGGTCTAATTCTATATATTTACATTTATTTAAAGATATTGTTGGTCTATATATTTAAAGATGTTGTTGGCACTTCTCAGGACTGACAATGTCAGGCAACTCACCCCTCTATCTACAATGTCAAGTAAAACAAAGATCTAGCACGTTACCCTTGATGATTTCACAGCAATCTAATACGCAAGAGGTAAGCTAAACCCTTTGATATATTTTTTATATGTGCAAAATCCTTTGATATATTTTTTTAACTATGGGATAAACAATACATTATACAATTTTAAATATAAGTCCTCATAAAATTCCTCATCATCCATATATATCATAGCATCACCATATCATTATCATATCCCGAGTCCCGACACTACAATTATTATTAACACAATTATCTATCTAGTGACGACGCCAATAGGATCCGACGTGCCGTTAATAGATCCAATGACGCGCGACAGTCAAGACCATTGACGTTCCATTGACGCGCGTCAGGAGTGATTATTGACGTCTTGTTGTCGCACGTCAATGATGGAGCCATGAAAAACTAGGAAATTTTTTTGTTTTGGAATATCAAATTCACCTTTCATAAATGGCGGTTCCAAGGATATTCGCGGTATTTTCCACCTACAATTTTATAGAGGTGTCTTAAAATGAACCACGGGTTGAGTTGTGGAGCTCAATTACTTTAGTTTAGCATGTTATATCAAACTTGCTAGAAAACACGATGAATCGGCATCGGTTATGGAGGGACCGACATCGGTTACCTATGTCCGACATCGTCAGAAAGTAGAAGTCGGCATCGGTTTTGGCTAACCTTAGGCGTTGATTACCTATGTGTGAGTGTTTTATTTAACTCACAAGAATTAGATATAATTTTAGCATTAAAGCAAATCTATTGATTGTAATTACATGGCTAAGTGCCCTAATTTTGTATATGCCTATATAAGTATAAAAGCTAGGGTTTAGAAGTAAGGATTGAGAAAGTTAATGATTATTGTGAAAATAATTGTGAGAGAGAGAATTCTTGGAGAAGAAGGAGAAGCTTGAGAGAAAGAAAGTATTGTACATCGTGAGAGGTGTGGAAGATTGTAAATCTTCATTGTATATCTTCTGAAAGATTTGGATAATAGATTGACTTGTTTCTTGGTGGATGTAGCCCACACTAGGTGAACCACATTAAATCGGTGTTGATTTATATCTCTTATTTTGTATATTTCTTCTGGTAGAATATCCACTTTTATTGCATATATGCTTAGATTTGATATATTATATGTACAACCTTGTACTAACCCCAACAACTAGTATCAGAGCTTTATTTGAGGGTTTTGTGTGTTGACAGATTTACTCATAGAGGGTTTTCTGATTGAGTGGGAGCTACAACAACGGAAAAGAAAATAAATACAAGGTAGAGAAGTTTGGACGACATTGAAATTATCAATTATGGAAGATGCAAATTGAGGATTATTTGTATTAAAGAGATTTGCACTTACCGTTGGATGAAAATTCTATACTTATGAAGATGACCTGATGAAGAATGGAAGATTCTTGATGTAAAGGATTTCGGATCTATAAGATTGAGCCTGACAAAGATCGGTGGCTTCAATATTACAAGCAACATCTACAATAGAGTTAATGAAATCTCTTGCTAATTTATATGAAAAACCTAGTGTTTCAAATAAAGTTTGTTTTATGAAGAAACTATTTAGTTTTAAGATGCATGAAGGCGGATCTCGTATCTATTCATTTGAATGATTTCGATCTATTGTAAATCAATTAAAATCAATTGATATTTCGTTTGATGATGAAGTGAAATCACTCTTATTCTTGTGTTCTTTTCCGATAGTTGAGATAACTTGGTAATGAATATTAGTAATACAACATCGATAATAATATTTTGAAGTTTGATGATGTGGTTAGTATAATCTTGAATGAAGAAATTCACAGAAAAGTACAGAGGAATCATCATTTGGGAATGCTTTGAATGTAGAAAGCTGAGCGCACTCAAATGAGAGATCCAAGAGTAATAATAATGGGAAATCAAAGTCAAGGAATGGTAGATCTAAATCCAGAGGTAAGGGAATTACCTGTTGGAATTGTGGAAAGAAAGGACATGCAAAGAAATATTGTTGGTTAAATGATAAAGAGAACCAACACCCAGACAAAGGTAAAGAGTCAAATAAAGAGGCAAATATTGCAGCAGAGGTAATGCAAGATGATCTTATTCTTTCTTTGGATAATAGAATAGAATCATGGGTTTTAGATTCAGGAGCTTCTTTCCATGCAACCCCTAATAAGGGTTATTTGAAATCATGTATAGGGAATTTTAGGCATGTTTATTTGGGTGATGATGAACCTTGCAGTATTACTGGTAAAGGGAAGTTCATCTAAAATTACAGAATGGAAATACATGGGTATTGAAATATGTGAGGCATGTGCCAAGCCTCAAGAGAAATCTTATTTCTGCAGGGCAACTAGGTGAAGCTGGTTGTATGGTTACATTCATAGCAAACTCTTGGAAAGTCACCAAGGGTGCCTTTGTTGTGGCAAGAGGCAAGAAGGTAGGAACGTTATATTTATCTACCTATGTTATTGATTCATTTTCTGTGTTATCTACTTTAGATTCAGATGCATGCATGTGGCATAATCGGTTGGGCCATATGAGTCAAAAAGGAATGTAGATCTTAAAGGCTAAGGGTAAGTTATCAGATTTGAAATATTTAGATCTTGATTTCGTGAGCATTGTGTCTTTGGAAAGAAAAAGAGAGTGAGATTTCTCAAAGTTAGGGCAACTAAGAAGGAGTAGAAATTAGAGCTTGTACACTCAGATGTGTGGGGACCGGCCTAGGTAGCTTCTCATGGAGGATCCCATTATTATGTTACTTTAATTGATGATGCAACAAGAAAGGTATGAGTTTATTGCATTAAACATAAATTTTATGTTTTTGAGACTTTTAAAAGATGGAATGCCTTTGTTGAGAATGAATCAAATTCAAAGTTAAAGTGCCTTAGATCTGACAATGGTGGTGAATACTGTAGCAAGGATTTCAATGATTATTATCCAGTGAATAGAATACGTAGAGAAAAGATGGTTCCAAGAACACCACAAGAGAATGGTGTTGTAGAAAGAATGAACAGGACAATCATTGAACGTGCTAGAAGTATGAGGATACATGTTGGATTGCCCTTGCAGTTTTGGGCAGAAGTAGTTGATACAACAATTTATTTGATTAACTGTGGACCTTCAAGTTCACTAGATGGAGGAATACCAGAGGAAGCTTGAACTGGAAAAGAGGTAGATCTTTCTTTTCTTAATTTTTTTGTTTCAGAAGCTTTTGTGCATATTGATAAGGAAAATAGAAAAAAATGGATGCAAAATCCAAGAGATGCACTTTCATTGGTTATGGATCTGGTGATTTTAGATTCTATTTTTGGGATTTAGAGAATTCTAAAATTATTAGGAGTCATGACATTGAATGGAATGAAAAGAGAATGTACAAGGATCAAATTTTGGTACCCAAGGACGAATCGGTTGAGAAGTTTGTGAATGAAAATGAACTCTCGGATTTAAAACTCATACCTATAGGGTTACACAAAGTAACCGGTGTCAGTTGACCCCTAACCGACATTATTCAGTTGAACGGTATCGATTCACAGGATGGCCAAGCCAACATCATTTAGCAGAACCCGGCATTGGCTACAAGTGATTGGCGTGGTCCATCGGGCTTAATTGGAAACAAATGTCCAAGAGGTCCAGAATGAGCCCTCTGTACCCCAAACTCCGTGAGAAGGTCACAAAGGGTAAGTAAACCTCCAGAAATATTTACACCTTCTCTATCTTATTTATTATTGACTGATAATGGTGAACCAGAAAGTTTTGAAGAAGCAATGCAGTTAAGACCCGTGTTCGGTTGGAGCATGGCATGGATGAGGAGATGGACTCCTTGGAACAAAACTAGACTTGGCATTTGGTTAAGTTGCCAACATGTAAGAGGACATTGCAAAATAAATGGGTTTAAAGGATCAAGGAAGAAGGGTGTTGGGGTTAGCACACCGGTTTATGCAGAATGATAATATATCGAGATCTAAGCATACATGCATATAAAACAAATATTCTACCGAAGAAATATATAAACCAAGAGACATAAATCAACACTAGATTTAACGTGGTTCACCCAGTGTGGGCTATGTCCACCAAGAAACAAGCTAATCTATTATCCAAATCTTTGACAAGATATACAATGAAGATTTACAATCTTCCACACCTCTCAGATGTACAATACTTTCTTTCTTCAAGCTTTTGCTTCATCACCAAGAATTCTCTCTCTCACCAAATTTTGCAAGTTCTTTCTAATTCTTGTTAATCTTCTTACTTCTAAACCCTAGCTTTATGCTTATATAGTCGTTTATAGACTTAGGGAACTTAGCCATGTAATTACAATCAATAGATATACTTTAATGCTAAAAATAGATCTAATTCCCGAGAGTTAATTAAAACATCCTCGCATAGGTAACCGATGCAGTTCCTTCTTTCATAACCGATGCACACTCTGGGTGACCGATCTTTGGTTACATCCTAACTGATGACGGTTACTGTATTTTCCAAAGCAAGTTTCCATTGCATCCTAAACTAAAGTAATTGAGCTCCACAACTCAACAAAGGGGTGGACACAAATGGTACAAGGCAAGGCTTGTAGTAAAGGGATTTACACATAAAGCGGGAATTGACTTTGTTGAAATATTTTCTCCTGTTGTCAAAACGACTTCCATACATACTATATTGAGTACGATTACATAGTAGATGATTTACATTTAGATAAATTAGATGTGAAGACGAATTTCCTTCATGGTGCTTTTAATGAAGAGATTTTAATGCAAAGTAGCCACTTGGATGTGAAGTCAAGGGTAAGGAAAAATTAATGTGTAGGTTGAAAAAGAGCCTATATGGGCTCAAACAAGCTTCAAGCAATGGTACATGAGGTTTGATAGTTTCTTATGCATGAGCATGGTTACTTTAAATGTGAATATGATCATTGTGTTTATTTTAAGAAGTTTGAAAATGAGAGCTATATTATTTTGTTAATGTATGTGGATGATATGTTTATTGCGGGATCTAGCAAGATGAAGACATTGATGAGCTTAAGGAAAGCTAGCTCATATATTTACTATGAAGTATTTAGGAGTTACAAAAATAATTCTTCGCATGCAAATACACAGAGACAATAAGATCAAGAAAATGTATTTGTCTCGGGAGGATTATATCTACAAGGTGTTAGAAAGGTTTAAAATGTAGAATTCAAAACTTATAAGTAAACTTATGGCTAGACACTTAAAATTGAGCAAAGATCAAAGTGTTCTTCATCACATGAGAAGGTCAAATACATGACACGAGTACCATATGCTTCAATGAGTTGGGAGTCTTGTTTATGTTATGTTTGTATTGACATGAGTTGATTTATGCTCAATACAGTAAAGAGCATTGGAAAGCAGTCCAATTGATGCTTAGATATTTGAGAGGGACATCTAAAGATGTTATGCTATGCTATGGAGGTCCTGGATATTTCTTTATGTGGCTATGTTGATTCAGATATGGATGGTAGAAGGAACACTCACCGGATATAGTTTCACATTAGGTGGGATGATAGTTAGCTATATATCGAGATTTGCAAAAGGTTGTGGCTTTGTCTACTACATAGGCATAGTATGTTGCAACTACAGAGGCTAGAAAAGAGATGATATGGATGAGCAGGTTCATGGAAGAGTTGGGAAAGGAGCAAGATGATTGTAAATTTTCAAAGTGATGACAGTCGAGTGCAATTCATTTGGTAAAGAACTCAATGTTTCATTCTAGAACAAAACACATTTAATTGATGTATAACTTCATACGATAAGTATTGGAGGATGAGCAATTGAAGCTGGAGAAGATTCATATGAGTGAGAACCCTACGGATATGCTAATGAAGCCATTAGCAAAAGAGAAGTTGGAGCTACACTCCACTTCTATTAGTCTTTTGTAAACTTGAAGAGGAAGAAACAAATCTAAAGAAAGGATTTAAGAATGACGCAAAGACATGTATAGTAAGTAATTTATCTCCAAGTGGGAGATTGTTGAGTTGTGGAGCTCAATTACTCCAATTTAGTGTGTTATATCAAACTTGTTGGAAAACATAATAACCGACATCGGTTATGGAGGGACAGACATCGATCACCTATGACCAAAATCAGTTAGGAAGTAGGAACCGACATCGTTTATGGCTAACCGACGTCGGTTACCTGTGTGTGAGTGTTTTATTTAACTCACGGGAATTAGATCTAATTTTAGCATTAAAGTAGATATATTGATTGTAATTACATGGCTAAGTGCCCTAAGTTTGTATATGCTTATATAAGCATAAAATATAGGGTTTAGAAGTAAGGATTGAGAGAGTTAATGATTATTGTGAAAATAATTGTGAGAGAGAGAATTCTTGGAGAAGAAGGAGAAGCTTGAGAGAAAGAAAGTATTGTACATTGTGAGAGGTGTGGAAGATTGTAAATCTTCATTGTATATCTTCTAAAAGCTTTGGATAATAGATTGACTTGTTTCTTGGTGGATGTAGCCCACACTGCTGGGTAAACCACGTTAAATCTGGTGTTGATTTATATATCTTGTTTTGTATATTTATTTTGGTAGAATATCCACTTTTATTGCATGTATGCTTAGATCTTATATATTATCTGTACAACCTTGTGCTAACCTCAATAGAAGAAAACACAAACCAAACAAAACCTAAAATTGTGCTACATTCCTCAATGTATACAATGTGATTGTTATTCATTACATTCACTATTTATTTAAATCTAATCATTGTACTAGTTCTCTTTGATTATTTTGCATTATCCTTTATTAAATTTAATCATGTATTATCTCTCTTTGATTTTGTGCATTATCCTTTAATAAATTTGATCGTTGTTATACAAAATCCAAGTGCCTTTGTTACGATACACAAAGTATAGATCGATACACAAAATCCAAGTGTAATAATAAATCATTGGCACTTCAAGTAACAAAGTTATTATATAATGTCCAGATCGTTGTTATTATATACACATGATCGTTGCACAATCTCCTTAGACATAAATGATTCCTTGACATCAAGAACTCCTATTTTGTGCCTTCTCCTTTGTCATCAACAACTCCTTTGACATCAATGACAATATTTCCAACAATCTCCCCCTTTGTCATTGATGGCAACCCTACAAAGAAATAATCATCTCCAACCAGAATACTCCCTCTTTTGGACTTCTTCCTCTTGTTGTATTGTTCCCCCTTTCTTTAACTCTCCCCTTTGACATCAATGGCAAAGGGATATACAACACAATCACAATGTATATCACCAAAATATCCATGGAGTTGAATAATGCAATGATTAGCTCCCCCTTAATCCATGCTTCTCTTGGTAACTGCTCTTTTGTGGAAATGTATTCCATTCAACCTTTCTTTACTTGTTCATCAATTATGTTTGTGATTTCCTTCTTCCACTGAGGTCTCTGTTTTAATCTCACTTTCTTCTACAAACTGAAATGCATCATGAACTACAAAAACATATACCTTCTCCTCTTTTGACTAAACAATTCTCCTTGTATCAAGCAAGACCAAATGACTTTGGTGATGTATGTCTCCATTTGCTCATCTATGTTGGCATCACATGTTTGCCATGTGCAACTAATGTTGCACTCCCCTTCTACTTCCAATTCAATCTTTGACATGTTCTCAAATTTATGCTTCCATTATTTTTATTTTCATCCTCATCTCTTGTTTTTCTTCATAGACTCTTTCCACTGTGAACATCGAGTTTTTCTTGCTTCACCATGGCTTTACCTGCCAATGCACCATGTGCTTCTTGCACAAGCATAGTTTACTCTTTCTTAGCATTTTCTCGACTTTTGCTTCTTCTTCCAAACTTTTATGAATTCACCTTTATGTTTAGCATGGGCATCCACTTTCTTGTTCTGATCTACAAGATTACTTCTACATTGTCTTGTTATATGTCCATACTTATTGCAATTATAACATATAATATCATTTTATAAGAGAGCAAATGAATTATAGCTTCTACCTGAGAAACCATATGAATCTTTGTTTCTATTCCATCCATACTCATTCCTCACATGTCCTTTACAATCTACTGCTTTGTGACCAAAATGATTGCAAGCAAAACAATATCCATAAAACGATCTTTGGTACCTGATAGATTGCTTTGGAAAGAATGATCTTTTGTGGTTTCTTGTGGGAACATTATGCCACTTGTTCTTGCCTTTGTTGTTTTCTTGTGGAGCATTGTTCTTTTGAGGAGCCTTATCTTCTTTCTTCGAAGGTTCAACAACTTTTGAATTCAAATCCTTCTTAGTAACCTCTTGTTTTTCCTCATACCCAAGACCCGTCTTGATGCATGGTGACCTTTGGTGATTTAGAATCTCATCTAGCACTTTGGTGTTCTTTTCAAACTTTATGTTTCTTTTCAATTTAGTATTTGTCTTCTCCAATTCCTCCTTTAGGACCACAACCTCTTATTATAGCTTAGCACAATTGTCTTCTTTTGTCTTCAGCTGGATTCTCACATCTTCCTTTATCCTCTTTGCTTCTTCGATTTGAGTTTTTAGACCACTGATGACTTTTTCTGACTCTTCAAGATTTTGAGTTATTTTTGTTTTAGGTCACAAATTTCTTCTTCATATTTTTGAAGCTATAAGAATTGTCTCAATTCCTTTTTCTTAAGCACTTTTATCTCACCTAAAGCACAAATGAGTTCTTCTTCAAGATCTACCTCTCCTTCATCTTTGACATCTTCTTCCTCTTCCAAGGTGTCTTTACTTGTAGAGGCATCATTTTTTATTTCTATAGTCATGAACATAGTTTTCTTCTTTGTCACTTTCGATATGCTCTCACTATTGGTGTAATAAGCTTAATTCAAATTCTTCCTTTTTAACTTTCCTCAAAGCTTTAAAGGTTGCTTCATGCTTTGGTGGCTTCTCCATTTTGTCCTCATTTCATACATCATGAGAATTCCATGTAACTCATCCATTTTCAACTGGTCTAGGTCTTTCATTTCTTCGATAGCAGAAACTTTGGCATCAAATCTTAAGGGAAGAGACCTTAGTACCTTCTACACTATTACTGATTCTTCAAATTTCTCCCCAAGCCCTTTGATGGTGTTGACAATCTCATCCACGTGAGAAGATAGGCTGCAAAATTTTCTTCATCTTTCATTTTTAAGCTTTCAAATTGTCTTTTATGCGTTTGGAGCTTAGTCTTCTTAACTTTGTCATCACCTTTATAGATGTTTTGAAGTTTTCCCATATTTCTTTTGTTATGTTACAATGCATTGCCTTGACACATTCGGATTCTGACAAGCCACATAAGATTTCATTCATTTCTTTGGCATTGTTTTCACTAGCCTTCTTTCTCGCTTGATCCTTCAGTGGAGTTTGTAGAGGTGTGTATTCAATCACTATTGATTTCTAGATATCAAAGCCAAGAGCTATTAGATAGGTTCTCATTCTTATACTCTAGAATGCATAGTTTATTCCGTCAAACAACAGAGCTCTATTTGTGGAGAAACCTTCATGACTAGCCATATGTGCTCCCGAGTTCTACCTTCTAGCGATTAGGTTGTTTTTGAAGGAACCGAATCTGATACCAATTGTTAAGCACATGTTTATATTGAGAGGAGGAATCAAGTATAAGATAAAATTTTACTTATTAAAACTTATATCCACAAATAAAACAGTCAAAGGCATTCAAATAACATAACATGCAACACCAGATTTACATGGAAAACCCTCTCTCGGGAAAAACCACAAAATAAGATTGTTTGGATCTACCATCCAAATCCAGCCCAAAATTAAATGCTTTACAAATGTTCATAGGCACCAACCTACTGGAGACACCAATCCCCAATGCAAGCACCAACTCACCAATTTCGTGAGCACCAACCCACTGGAGACACCAATCCCCAAATTGTGAGGCACCGACCTCAACAAAATAAAATTCCACCTTTTGTAGTTGCTTCTTCAATCGGATGATGGCAATGTCACTTTTCTTCTTCTTCTCTTCACTATATTCATCAATACATTTCTGCTCTTTTCCCGCACTTCTCTTAGACTTTAATGATATATCAATCTATTTCTCATGCTTGCTTTTTCTCCATCCTTTCATCTATCTTTTATACCTTCACATCTCTTCACCAAGAGGGGCAATGTTCCCAAAAGATGTGTCCTTTCTTAAATTAATTTAACTCTTATAATCAAGTCACTGACCCATTAATTAAATATTGCCCCTTCATTAAATCACTGCCCATAATGTGAGCACCACTTGTAGCCATAATATAATATCAATTAATTGCTGGTATACAATGTGATTACTGTTCATTACATTCACTGTTTATTTAAATTTGATCACTGTACTATTTCTCTTTGATTGTTGTGCATTCTCCTTTATTAAATTTGATCACTATTTCTCTTTAATTTGGTGTGCATTCTCCTTTAATAAATATGATCATTATCGAATAAATCAGATCGTTGTTGCACAAAATCCAAGTGCCTTTGCTGCAATACACAAAATCCAGATCGCTGCAATAATAAATCATTGGCACTTCAAGTAACAAAGCTGTTATATAATGTCCAAATCGTTGCTATTATATACACATGATCGTTGCACAATCTCCTTAGACATAAATGATTCCTTAAAGCATCATGAACTCCTATTATGTGCCTTTTCCTATGCCATCAACAACTCCTTTGACATCAATGACAATATTTCCAACACTTTTTGTTACGACTAAACACATGAATCTTTCCTACGACCAAGCACATATGAACCGCATGCTAATTTTCTCAATCGCTTTAAGGATTATGGGGGTGTAGAAAACAATTCGTTGAGCTAGTGTATTTTGGAGATTTCTAATATTAAAGAAAGGCGTGGTCAATCAACACTGCTAATGTCAATAGTTTATGTTTGCAATGTCGGAGCTTGTAATTTGAGGGTAGTTAAAAAACATCAATTTAAGGGAAATTTGTGTGCACTTGACTGGGACATTTTAGGGCTAGGGACATGTGGAGTGGAATTGGCGTCTTGTGTCGATTCAATGTAGTAGTTGAATTTAATAACCACAAACATGGCCAATAATGTGGTTTTGTGTCATCTTTATAGATTATTTTCTTAGGCCATTATATGAATTATGGAACTTTATACATGCACAATTAAAATTTGGATATTAACAATTAATATAAAGAATTGTCCTATTTGATGTAGTGTTTGTTGAGTATTAAATATGTCTTAATTGCTACTAACCTAGAAACATTTCCTTTGTAATGGCTTTGTAACTTTTGGGATTACTATAATTAGAAAATTATTATGTTTTAATAACATGGGCATTGAACTAATACAACCAAAACATTATGTAAACGTAATAACAAAATAAAATGATAAATAAATAAGCTAAACAACATGTAGAAGATAATACAACATAAGAGATATTAGTAGGCCAAGTGACATGCCTTTTGAAATCCATATTCCAAGATCCATTTTTGCTACTATTTCCATTTTACCTTGTATAAAAAATAATAGTAGTCTTATTACAAATGAAACTTCTACTTGACTAAAACATGTGTCTTGGATATTTTCTATCTTTTATATGCTTTCTTTATTTTTTGATATAAATTGATTTTTGCATATGTAAATGGAAGGATATAGAAGAAGTTGTATGAGCGTAGGACTCACCTAGTTAAGTGCAGGACTCACATGGTCAACACGGGATTCACATCGTTCGTGGAATTTCCTATTCAACACCAAATCCATCATGGAACCCTACTTGCTTAGGTGGCAACCACTTATTTTTGACATGGAATTCGACTAGCTAACATAGTTTAAACAATGCATTAAAGATTCAACTGGCAACAACCAGTCCTAATTTCATGGAATCCTCCACTTCACGAGGAACATGATTGCTTTGAATTCATCTAACTCTTGAAGATCACCAGACCTAGTCAAGTACCATTTATGGAACTCCTCCTTCATCAAGAAGACAAGTTCAAATGGGAATCTACAAGCACACCTGTACATTTGACATGACAAACTACCAGTTCCATGATTGTTCTATTATAAATCTACTTAGTTAATTCTTGCATGTATTTTTAGTATAATAAATTCTATTTAAAGGGGAAACTTTGTTTCCTAATAGGAAGAGGACTCCACCTAATCTATATAAGGTAGGATCATTATAGAATAAAGGGTTCAACTTTAAGAAAGGATAAAAGAGTATTGTAAATTGAACTATTGATAAATAAAGAGCATGCTTCTGGGATAAACTATGTTTTCTTGAGTAGAAATTAACAATTGGATCCCTATTATTACCAATTTCAATAAGTTTCAAATAGATCATTTAATCACCATAATTGTGTTATTTCTCATTTCTCATTTACTTTACTTGCTTTCGTGACTTAACAAATATTGAGATTTGTAAAACCCTAATTACAGAGTCACAACACAATAATAAACAATGAAGTACATATCGACCTAAGCAATAAGCTAGATAAAATTGAAACCCTAGGTGTAAGAGAGGGATTAAAATACTTAGTTGATTTTATCAATTAATCTGAAGTGTGCCGATGGAATCTTGGTAAATAGGAGGAGGAAACTATCGCAACTATGCTCAGAAAATTTATGTGACTATCAGATGTGCACTGGACCGGGGTGCATGAATCAGTCGAAGTGCTGGGTGTTATAGATTATTCAGGTGCCCGTGACTATGTAGAACCTCAAAAACATTTCTTGTGTTGCTTATGTATCACTACCCTTCATTGTTTGTCACATTATGCCCATAGAATTCACATGTAACCTACAAAAAAAAATGATCTCCTACAAAACCCCAAAACACATCAAATCCTAAAAATAAAAAGATGCAAATGGGGAGTTGGAACAACCTCAATGGTCACCTAACATAGTGAACTTATGACCAAGCATTGCACTACATCTCAGACTCCATGTAGTTATGTGTGTGTGTGTAGAATTGTGCCCTAGGTGGCTCTTGTGCAAGATGCACTAAATAGCGAGCAATAACTAGATATAACAATGTAAATAGATGTGTGGATGTCAAAATGAACTTCCCCTCCTATGAAGTGTATGCATAATAATGTAGTCCCTTGTCCCTTGAATGAAGCTAGATGGATTTTTGATGCTCTTAAAATGCCTTTGGATGCAACCTTAGGTGATAGTAATAGATGCTTAGAGTTTGGTCCTTTATTATGGTCACATAGATTTATATTTATATGATTCCCTTGGTTGAATTTCGTAATTGACGACTAAAATTCAAACCCATAAGAAAACAAGATGCAAAAGATAAAAGAGCCCAAAAGGTGAGTAAGATACAAAGAGGTCGGGGGCGCCCAGAGGGGATGAGGGCACCTGGGCACCGACTTCTTGGTTGGGCGAGTGTGTCTCGGATCCAAGAAAGACAAAACAATTAAAGTTAGAATGGGCAGTGAGGTGTGCAAGACCATAAAGAAAGAAAAAAAAGTAAAGAAAGAGGCCAAAGATAGATGTCAATTACTAGTTTTCTCGCTTAGGAATCATATGAATAATGGTATGTGATTAGGACCTAGAAATGTACCCAAGTGCATGATTTAGTGTCTATATTTTCCCCACTTTATGTTGTTGAGTGAATACTCGATAACATAAAGTAGATAAGAGATGCATACCTGATAACCATGTAGATCAATGGTGAAAGCGTGTGAGGAGACAAGAAAAAGTGTGGAGTGATAAAATGAAGCGTGGAAGCTAAAGAAGAGGAAGTGACCCTAGGGGTGAAAGTGTATGTATATGTTATGTCACGTTGTACCTGTTGTCATTGTCATTTTTGTGTTTGATGATGTGACTATTGCTTCTCATAAGGATAGACCTACAAAAAGAAGAGAAAAAGAGTAGTCAAATATGTGTATATGAAAAATTTGATCCAAGTATGTAAAAAGTGTGTAAAAATGTGAAAAATAGAAAAAGGAACATGTACACCTAATCCATGTGATGAGTGAAAGGATAGAAAGGATCTTGAAAATGTTGTAGAAGAATGAGTTTTTGGGCGATCTCACGCCAAGAATGAGTTTTTGGGTGATCTCACGCCAAGTGAAAGTTTTTTGGGAGATCTTACGCCACGACAAAAGAAGTGTTTGGGAGAAAGGTCTAGTGTTATTCTCCAACACGACTGGTGTCTACTTCCGACTTTATTCCAATTTGATCGGTTTGATCAACACAAATAGAAAAAGGGGATAAAATGTATCGATTGCTTTAGAGGATTGTGCTTTATTCTGTGATAATTGTTGTGTAAAAATTAAAACCTATTGATCTGAGAAAAAAATTGTAACTACCCCCTGGTCATAGGTGCAGGGAAGGGTCAGGGCACCCAGGCACTCTTGTTTGTTTATGGGCATTGGCATCCATGTTGTGTTGAATACCTAAGTCGATTCTAATCCCTTTTTATAAGTGTAGATTGTATTGTTCTATCTTTGTGCATGTCCGAACTATGATTGTGTATTGTTGAATGGGGTGATTGTTTCACCCAATGTATGCCCCCCTTGTTTGGGGTATATGCGATGTTCTTTAGGAGGATGTGACCCAAAGGAGAGGACAAAAAATGATACCTGTAAAGGGGAAATAATGTGCTTTATAGAAACCAAGGCACGTGCAAACAAAATGGTTGGAAACATGTGTTAGTGCAAACAAGACAAATACGCATATATAAGACAAAGTGTAAGCTAACAAGCAAGAAGAAATGTAGACCAGAAAAAATTGGGTTTCAAACATGGGACATTACTCATAATGTCACAAGACAATCAAGGCTGAAGTAGCCAAAAGCATACAATGTGCACACAAGACAAAGGGCAAAGCCACAAACAATGCAAACAATAGAAAATAATAAAAGCAAAGTGTCAGAAAACCATGGTGGAAAATAGTTCTTGCAAAGCAAATGCTACACATGAAGCACCCGTTAACATGTTAGAAAGATAAAAGTATGTCAAAGCATGTATGATCTGATATAGTAGTGTGCTAGTATGAATAGAAAAGTATAAAACGAAACAATAGCACCTATAATGTGTATGAAAGTAGATGCCCCCAGGAGCCATTGTGGGACTGGTAAGAGGTATTGTGCCAAGCATATGTGTTACGTGTAATGATTTGTGTAAAGTCTGCATTCATAACTAGAAGGAAAGTGAATGCACATATGTATATGATAAAGATAATGACATACAAAGTATGTGTCTAGTATGTGAAACAAAGTATACATGTAACAAGTACAAACAAGCAAGAGTATGTATAACCAAGATATGTAGTATGATGTGAGTGTGAATGGAATGAAATGTAATGTGAGTGTGATAGGAGCAGCATGACCCCCAAGAAAATGTGAATGAGTATGCATGAGATGAGGTTCATTTATAAATGCCCCTTAGCAGTCAAAAATGAACCATAGAACAAGAGTGCATCATCGGGAAATGGTTTGAATTGTGCACTAGAAAGATAGATATCAAAATCAAAATCGTAGAGAGAGTGAGTGAGTGTGATGAGGTTCATTTCAGATTTAGACCCTCAGTAGTCAAGTATGAACCCTTTAACTAGAGTGTGTTAGGAAGTGGATGTGTGACATGTGATGCTAAAAAGATGTGTTGTGAATGCATCGAGTGTGAAATGTGTCGTGTGTATGATGTGAGGTTCATGAATGTAGTATGCCCTCAATAGTCAAGTGTGATTTGTAGCATGAGAGTGGGGTAGTGACGATATAAGTTATGTGTATCAAGATGTGTAAGATGTGGGTGAAAGACTAGATGCGAAGTGAAGAGTGAAAAATTAAAATGTGAGACACCTAAGAATGCTAGAAGGGGGAATAAGCATGATGCCCCCAAGTGTATGATGATAAGTAAGCTATCCGATGAAAGTTAAGGGCAAGGGTCCTCCACCCTGATGCTTGTGGAGATAAAGGTGTGTGACCATGCTCTAAGATCGGTGATGTATGAGATCGATGATGTAGCGGTGAAGGAGACCTATGTGCATGAGGCCTAGGTGATAATGAACACCTATGTGAAGGAGACCGAGAAGGTGATGTGCACCTATGTGAAGGATACCATGGAGTTGATGTGCACCTAAGTGAAGGAGACTACGGAGGTGATGTGCACCTATCTTAAGAAGGAGACCGAGGAGGTGATTATAGGCCTATGTGAAGGAGTCGTACGAATAGTGGACCTAGGCTGATGAGATGGACTAGGTGACTGATGAGATTGAGTAGATCGTGTGTGAATAACAGAGCTAGGAGTGAATTGTGCTTTAGATTTGAGAGGTCTTGGGGACCTAGATTCTCTAGCGAGTGTAATGGCAACCTCAAGAGGAGGTTGCGGCCATGGTGTGCATGGCGGAACATTGTTGATAGTAATGAATTTCTTGTTGTGAATGAACTTTAGACACAAGTGATTCATGGAAATGATAGCTTGAGTAGTACATGGAGCCATGGAAGACCTAAGAGCATGTCACACCCTTTGATTTAATGTGCCAAAGAAATGGCACAAGCATGGTAAGAGGATCAACTATGACTGGAAGCTTGACATAATCGTAAGATTTAGGAACTGGATATGAAATATGCGATAGCGGATAGTTGATAGCAACAAGAAGTGCAATAGAACACACACACATATGAATCGATGGATCAATAATTGTATTATTGGTAGCATGAGGTATGATAGAAGCATTGATATGTAATGTTCTAAAAGGGAATGTAGCATGATAGTCATGATCAGAGAATGTAATGAATGGTGGAGATGCATCAAGCGTGAGAAACTAGTAAATAAAGAGCCCCCGATGAAGGAGGAGGAACTGCATGATATGTATGATTAGTTAAAGAGTCATCCACTTGCTTGTCATGCTTAGGAAGAGGATTGTTGAAGATCTTGATCTTATGATTTTCATTGACCGACGTAGATGTCGTAGGCTCAGGAAGTTCAAATGTATTATTATCGACAAGGTCTTGAATAAGATGTCACAATTTGAAACATTGACTAGTGGAATGCCCGACACATTGATGATAGTTACATCTAAAATTTTCATTGTAATTACATCTTTTAGGGTGAGATGGATCCAGATTAAGTAGTGGTGGAAGCATAATAAGATTTCTCTCAACAAGTTGTGATAATACAATATGTGGAACATAAGGCAATTTTGTGAATGTACGCTTTTGAGGTTGTGATTGAAGATTCTCGGGAGTAGTAACATCATTAACAATTATTTTTGCTTGATGAGGTTTAGTAGATGGCTTGAAAGTTGATTTACTTTGAAAGAGAGTAGAAGATGAATCTTCTCATGATACTTAATGAAATGCAATTTTTCCCTCGACAAAATTCTCATAATTCTTGACAAAATCTTAAGTAGCGGAAGACTAATATGTTTTATAAATTCATATACAACTAAAAATGAAGAAACTATGGTCGAATTACCGATCTATAAGCTTTCAATGACATTATATTTATATTAACGAGTGAAACAACTTACTAGTCACATTTTTATTAATAAATAGTAAAGAAACTTTAAATCTACAATTTACAACTAACCAAATGAATTAAGCTTATAAATACGATTAAAACTAATCCATAAACACATGGCACAACTATAGGGTTTTCTTAAATAATTCATCCTCATAGACTTAACCAAATATCAATTAGTTTTGGGTTGGGATAGATTTTTAAAGCAAAGGACGAAGATAAGTGGCGATAATTAATTGGCAAGCGGTTATATAAGTCGACAACTGTGAAATAAGACACGTGGAACCTTTTTACTAGTTCACATTTCACATAACCACTAATTGTTTATCAAAGCTTTGCCACTGCAAAGTCTGTATATACGTGGCTCTTTGTTATTCGTTCACACTTCGCAATGCAAGATAATTGAAAAAATGTCATTTAATAACAAGTCGGATCGTTAAGACTCCATATACACATGGAGTCATCTAAATGGATCACTTTTTCACATACTAACAAGATACTTACAAAGAAAACAATATGCAAAGGAAAACATTGACAAATTTAATTGGTTCGCACTTGAAAATCTTACTGAGGACTAACACCATGAAAAATGATAAGACCAAGCATAATTTCATGGATTTGGGTTTTGCATTTAACAGAAGATGAGTTAACAAAAGCCTTGGTTTGTGAAGAATGTGGAGTTTATCATTGGTTCACGCTTGTAATGCTAAAAAAGGCGCCAAAGGTTTGACATTGTGAAGTTAGATGATGCTTTCTCATTGGCTAAACCTTCACAATAGTCGATAGGTCTAACAAGGCAATAACACACGGATTTTTCTGATTGGTCCAAGCTTCACAAAGGTAGAAAAGAATTAAGTAAACTCTAAAAACAAAAAAGACACATGGAGCATTTTTAATTAGCTCGAACTTTGCAATATTGTATATTGCCGTGTCAAAGTGGATTTAGAACATATACTTAACTATTTTAAAGGAACTTTTGGGTCCAAAGCTTAAGTAGATTGGTAGATCAAGCAAACACGACCCAAAATCACAAAAAATAGATAATATAGCCCGAAGACACCATCAAAACTTACACAAGAATACTTCAAATTTTCTCAACAACATTAATTTAGTCTTGTTCTACATAAATTTAAATAGATTTTGATTAAAAATAGACACGGACATCTAAAATTACATATTTTATTGACTTATTCATATAATTCATTGTTTTTAATAATACAAGCACATATTTTTATAGATATGCATAAAAAAATCCAACAATCCCCTAACCCATCTCAATTTGATCCCACCATTCTCATAACCATCCAAAATCTTAACCAATAAATTCTTGACCTCCAATCACACCTTAGCCTAACATCTTCTAACCATCCTCCCTCATGTCCACTTATGATAGTGAGGACCTTATTGACACCGATCAAGATGATCCCCCATCCACACAACCAATCACACCCAATCCTAAATCCACATCATCCAACATCCCTAACCATCCTCCTTCCTCACACCCACCTAATTACATCGATTTTGATCAACTCCAATCATCCCCTTCCATCAATAAATATCTCCTTTTTGAGATTTACCAAACTTTAACCAACTATGATTCGTCCACCACATCCACTTCAATAAATCTAAATCTAAATCTAAATCAAAATCCAAACCCAAATATCCCAAATCACCACCACCACCTAGTGACCTTCTTTTTACAATTTTCTAACCTATTATCCGAGCTTAATCCTTCATCACCACTATCCCCCATCAACCAATCTAATCCCCAACTCCCTCCCATCAAAACATATCATAACATACCTTATACATACCCATCCACATCCAATCAATATCAAACCAAACCACAATCTTTATCCCCTACATCACACCTTAGTCTTAAATCCTCATCATCCCAACCTCATCCCATGGAATTTCTCCTAGATAGTCCCAAGTCCCCTCCTCTAACATCTACTTTGGCTCCTAAGCCTCCATCACTTACATCTAACCCCATCCAATCTAGTGTGACTCCTAAGTCACCCACATCCTCTTCATCCCCTAATCCTACTTCATCCAACATGGCCCCCATGCCACCTTTATCCTCTCCATCCACATCTAATAAATCTACCAATAACCAATCCAATCCCAAACCATCCAATGTGACTCCTAAGTCACCTCAATATCCCAAATCCAATGTGGTTTCCACACCTCCCCATCTAGCTCAACCTCTACCTCACCTAAATTCAACCCAACTAACATCACTCCACCCTTTAAATGCACACCCATCTCTCCCAAATCTTGTTATGTTTTGGAGCTTTCATGTTAGAGTGTGGTACACCCTGTTAAATCCACACAATCAAATTTTCATGGGTGGTTTATTAACCCATGGGTAATCCCAAACCCATTGTTTTGATACAAATCTAACATATCCTCTATTTATATGGTCTCACGCATATGATAGATAATGTGCTTTGAATTACTATAGATTTTCTTCATCCAAACGGATATGGGTCTAGAGTGGAGGCTTGTAATAAAATCCATTCTCCATCCCAAAAATCGTTAAAACCATATTATCTTGTTGCTACTGTAAGGGATTACATAATTTATCTCATACTAACAAATCCATCTAACATAACCTCTCTAAATCTACCACAATCAACTAACTTAAGTCCATCCCAAATCAAACCATATAAGCCAAACCAACCCATCCACCTCTCCCAAATCAACCAAATCCAATCCAAAATCCACTACCAATCCAAAACCAAACCAACCTCCTAAAGCCCCCAAGGCTAATCTTCCATCCAAATCCCAACCATCTAATCCACATCTTAAACCTACATCCAAATCCAATCAATCCTCTCCTATCCTACCCACTCCTACACATATCCTACCTAACCCACCCTTATTACCCACACCATCTCTCTTACCAACCCCAATCGCCTTCGCCTCCTTAGGTGAATCCTTGACTACCATCTTCCATCATCTTAAAACCTTTAACATGATCATTCACCCACCCATCAAACATCATGATTCTAACCTTCCTAAACCATCTTGGTATAGGGACCATTATTATTGTGACTTCCACCGCACCATGGACATTCGACCAATTGTTGCATGCAATTTAGGTCTTATGTCCAAAACCTCATTAACCAAGAAATTCTTATCCTTGTACCTCTCTATCCACCACCTTTCCATCCCAACCCTATCTCTAACCAAGAATACTCCATCCAAACCACACTCTAAATCCAAAATCATCCACCATCCAAATCTCATCGTACATCCAAACATCCCTCACTAACCAAAAATCAAAACAAATCTCACCCCTATCCTTTGTTAAGTTTATCCTTTTAGCGGATGATAAAATTACAATCCCCCAGTCTCATGATGACCACATGACATCATCTCCCCATCCACTTCATATCATATAGCCAAAAAAAAATTTCTAACATGAAACATCGTGGTAAAGGCTTAGGTATTCATGAACAAGGCATCCTTACTCCCATCACCCATCCTCCCAACCCCCGCAGAAAAATCAGGCTTGGGCTATAAATATCATGCTAACAATACCCGATCACAACCTAATTCTCTTGAATATCCCATCAATCCATCTACCAATCCTCAATCCTCTAATCCCCCTACACATCCCAAACACCTAAAAATGGATTGAGCATTTAGGTTGTCCTTTACACATGGATGTTCTTTCCTCATCCCTCCATCCTCATTCCAATCCAATCCATCTTCACAAATACTTAATTGACTTAATCACACATGATGTAATTAATTAGTACCTATTACACTTGTGTGACCTTGGGATATCCTTACTATCAACATCTAAGACCAATCATATCTTAGAGATCCAATCACTAATCACACATCTTAATTAACTTGTGGTGAAGACCCTTGGGTGCATCTTATGACACTCTAGCCAATGTCGTCACTACACTCATCTCCATCCCCCCATCTAGCCACTTGTGATTCTTAACCCCTAGAGGTCTTAAGAGAGTGGATCATAAAAATATCAATATCAAAAAAGTAAAAATCATATCAAAATTAAAAAATATCAAATAAAATCCACCTCAAGACTCTCTCAGAGGTGTTTCCAAAGAACTCATTGGGCTATGAACACTGGCTAGTAGTAGAGAAATGTTGTGACAAGAATCAGATGTATCTCTGTTGGGGCTATGGACGCCTGGCTGGCAGTGGAGCAATGCACGACTTAACCTTCATTCACCTTCCATCAACCTACTTGAATTAATCACTCCCTATACATTGGCTAGTTTGTCTTCACATACTACCCATTAATTCTTCACTTCAAGTGGTAATTAACTATCACTTTTGCACACACTTCATCTTGAAGAGACATCACGCTTGTATGTTGCCAAGTATTGCTTAGACCTTGGTCACACTTTTTTAGTCCTACTATTATCTTACACCATGTGCTTTTAAGCTCATCTTTTGTTCATCATCCATTGCAAACAATCCATCCATCCTTTTGCATCCATCATCGTGGGCAATCGATGATCCTATTGCTTTATCCTATCCCCCTTTTGCTTCCTTTAACCCATCATCATTATGACTAGGGGCAAATTTATAATCTATTGGGGGCACCATCCCTTACTTTTTATTCTTCCTTACACTTGGGGGCACAACAAACTAGACTATCATCCATCATCCCACCCTTTTACTTGGGGGCCTATCTTATCCAATCATCTCGCATATCCAATCGGCTAAGTCATCACCTAGTCCCATATCCTACCTTATCACATCCCTCATCATATCAAACCTCCTTTATCTTATCTAACCAATCCCTTTATCCCACATCCCTTATCCTATCCCAAATCATCCCTTTATCCCTAATCCCTATCCACATCTACCTTGGGACTTATAGGAGAAATTCACCTCCTTTCAACCCCGCCCATCCCTATCACATCTTCATCCCACCACATCTAAACTATCTTAAAAATCCAAAAAAAAAAAAAAAAATCTTAACAATCCATAAAAATCAACAACGCACATAAAATCTAAAACACTTTTGCATGCATTCGTGTTTATCTTTTTCTTGCAGTTGTATCATATTTTGGCCACAATGATATGAGGCCATTTTTTTTCTTTTAGCACTTGGCTAATGATAAGAGGTCACCTTTTATTTTATATTTCTAGAGGTCCAATGATATGAGGACCCTCTTTTTACATCAATATGTATGATGATATGAGGACATGGGCATTTGGAAATTCAGCCATCATGGTCTTTATACCTTGGTACATCTTGTTTTATGCCACATCACTCACAACTGGTAATGATGATAATTGTGGACACTTTACGATAACACCACCCCTTTACATCATCACTTAGCCCAATTATCATCACCTTATCTAACCAACCTTTCATCAATCATCTAAAAATCAAATCTTATCCATCTATCAATCAATATCTCCAACATTTTCAATCAATCCTATCATCTAAACATCTTCACATCAAAATCCAACATCAACAAAAATCTTACCCCTTGACTAGGGCATCCAAAATCCAACATCCAACATGAAAATCCTTACCCCTTGGTAGGGCATCCAAAATCCAACATCCAACATCATCAATCCAAGATCCTGTCTAATTCTACCAGGGACAACAAAACATCCAACAAGAATCCAAACAACTATACCCCTTCACTGGGGCATCATACATCAAAACATCAACCCCTTGACTAGGGCATCTCAACAACTAACATCTTCAAATCCAACATCATCAAATCCAACATCCTTTAATCCAAATCCTAAAACCTCACCCTTGTCATACATCATTGACTGGGGCATCCACAATCCAAAAATCCAATATCTCCTAATCATTTAATCATCTAATATTCTCATCTTTAATCTTCTCATCTACTAACTTGGGTCTCTCCTCTTTTCGAGTGGTTACCCGCCTCATTCCTCCCCACCTAACCCTCGAGGGGGCATCATATCACCATCCTCTCGTCTTCTAATTCTTCTTTGAACTGTCATTGCTACACAATAACACTTCAAAGAGGGGAAAATGTAGACACCTAAAATGTCTACATGACTAATTAACATTAATCATGTCCCACATTTTAGCCTCATCACCATTTATCTACTACCAATCCATATAATAATTAATCACAAAATTAATTATTATTATTATTTTAATCCATTTTATCATATTTATCATATTTCCCCTTTATCATTATTTATCATTTATCCAATATTCCATTATTAATCCATTTTAATCCATCATCATATCCCATTTTATTATTAATCCCTTTTATTTCATTATTATCCTATTATAATCCCTATTAACATTTATAGGAATTTAATATTTCTATGCCTCACCTACCCTAATCTACACCTACCACTAGCTATTCCATGTAATCACTCATCATTAATTATCATAATCACATAATTTAATCTAAACTAATCATGTGCACACACCTCTAAATCTAGAGGCTTCTAAATCTAGAAACTATCTTATCTTTCGCTTATTTTCAAATATTCAAATATTCTACACTCTTCTATTAAATTAAAAATTCAATAAAATCTCCACACAAAATCTAAAACCCCCACATCTAGAAATCTCTACACTCTCATGCAATTTCAACCATTGGATTCAATCCAACATGGATTGATCCTCACCCTCCATTTTCCACTCACAAACTATAAATCAAGCACTCATCCTCCATGAGAGATGAGTTTTGAATCCATATCCAATTGCTATTATTTTATCCTCTCAATCCTCCATCTTCCTTTCATCTTTTGATCATCAATCATCCATCTCCAAGCTATTAACAATCTCAATCAAGCATCCAAGAATCAATCATAAAGGGAAGTGTTGTCCAAGTGCATCCACATCCAAATCACAAGCAATCAATCATCTTCCAAGCACATCCACCATCAAGGAAGGAGAATTTCATGTTAGATGGTAAGTGTAGGTATAATTCTCCCTCTTTCCATCCTTGTTTGATGTAAAGTAGGTTTTTAAGGTGTTAGATTAGGAATCAAACATACTTTGGTTTCTAGTTTGATATCTAGCATTTTAACATCTACACATAGAACCAACACATTGTATAATCTTAAAGACTTCTACGAAAGAGATTTGCAAAGAGAATATGATCATCCACACAATCTAAACATGCTACTTGAAATGTTAAGAGATGCTCTTGAGAGTCATCATGGTCATTGAAGGTGGGCAGCTTAGGAGTGACAAAGTTTAGAGGAAGTGCATAAGTGGAAATGGTGTGGTGAAAAAAGTATGAAGAAGTAAAGTGGAATCAAGAGATGGAGATGCACGAGAAGTAATCTGTTGTAGTTGACATATTTGAACTTAGAGATCCTGATAGAGAGAGGCTAGGTCTTGAGTGCCAATGGAAGAGACTTGTCACATATGAGAAATAAGAGGTGGAGTGAAGTGATTTGTGGGAGTAGGAATAGATAGGGAACAATAAAAGTAGGTGGAAAAGTAGAAGCGGGGGTGGAGTAGTGATAGGTATAGAAGCGGGGATGGATACATGAACATTAAGCTAAGCCATGTTGGTGGCCTCCTCACGAGCAACGAATAAAATAAAATCTAGATCTTGAGGATGTTCAACAAGATGATCATTGAGCTCTTGAAGGCATGGTTCAGTAAATTCACCATAAGATTGAGCCATGATGAAAGAAGAAGAGGAGAGTATTCGAAGGACAGGTTCACCAAATGATTTAACAAATATTGAGATTTGTAAAACCCTAATTGTAGAGTCACAACATATTAATAAATAATGAAGTACATATCGACCTAAGCAGTAAGCTAGATAAAATTGAAACCCTAGGTGTAAGAGAGGAGTTAGAATACTTAACTGATTTCACAATTAATCCCAAAGTATGTAGATGGAAGACTAGTAAACATGAGGAGGAAACTATTTGCAACCGTGCTCAAAATATTATGGTCAACTTGCTGGATGTTCTGGTGGGCACCTAGGTACTTTAGATTGCTTTTGGATGCTTGTGAATTTCCATATCCTAAGAAAATGATTTTTCTTGTGTCACTTCTATGTCGCTACCCTTCATTGTTTTTCACCTATATGTCACACTATGCCCGTAGAATTCACCTGTAACCTATAAAACAAATGATCTCTTGTAAAACCCAAAAACATATCAAATCCTAAAAAAAAAAGATGTAAATGGGGAGTCGATGACCCCTACGGTTATTTGACAAAAGTGAACTTACGGCCGAGTGTTGCACTACATCTCGGACTCCATGTAGTTTTATATGTGTGTGTGTGTAGAATTGTGCCCTAGGTGGCTATTATGTAAGATGTATTGAATAACAAGCAATAACTATATGTAGCAATGTAAATAGATGAGTGGATGTCAAAATGAACTTCCCATCATATGAAGTGTATGTAGATTAATGTTGTCCCTTGTCCCTTTAAATGAAGTTAGATGGATGCTTTGATGCTCTTGAAATTCCTTTGGATGGAAACATAGGTGATAGTAATAAATGCTTAGAGCTTGGTACTTTATTATGGTCACATAGCTTTATAATCATAATATTCCCTTGGTTGAATTTCATATTTGGACAACTAAAAGGCTTACTCGTAAGAAAACAAGATGCCCAAAAGAGGTGAGTAAGATACAAAGAGGTCGGGGTGTCCAGGGGGAAAAGGGTGCCAGGCACTAGTATCCGGAGCAAGAAAGATAAAGCAGTGAAAGTTAGACTAGGTAGTGGGGTGTGCAAGACCACAGAGAAAGCAAGAAAGTAGAGAATGAGGCCAAAGATAGATTTCAATTACTAGTTTTCTTGCATAGGAATCATATGAATAGTGGTATGTGATTAGGACCTATAAATGTACCCAAGTGTGTGATTTAGTGTCTATAGCTCAATACGTTCCAAATTGTCTCTTCATTACAATCAACCTTGGACACCGCCTTGAGGTTGACATTATTTAAATTCTTAAAGTGTGAATATCAATGAAGCTTGTCACCTTTTGGCATCGTTGTCGGGGATTCAAAGGTGTTATTGAAGAAGAACATATTAAGTTTGGTATTCTTGAGAATCGGTAAGTTTTCATTTAGAATTTTGTTTATTCCTTATTCTTTTTTATATATAAAGGTCTTATAGTGACATCAGGTATTTTTTTTGCTTTTGGGTGTATGTGGAACAAGATGATCAAATAACACTTAGAGTTAGGGAATTGTTATTTAGCATGTTGGAAGTATATGTTTAGACCTAGAGACCATAGAGGTAGATTTGTAAGAATAAACCCAAATAACCCCCTCAAAATTTACTAGTGGAATAGGTTGAGCAACAAGAGAAGATGGCGGAGACACGATAGAAAATCCCAATGAAGGAAACCAAGGTGGTCCACCACTGGGTAGGACATTCACTTATCCCATAGAATTGGATCTCAATGATCAAGGCCCTATGAAAAATATATCACCATCAATCCTACCTACGTTCAGGGTCTAGTATCAAAATATCTTGATCAATTTTGATTAAAATGTAAAGTATCATTAGGACTTATGATTATACCTCTGAAACTCAAAAATTAAAGTTGTTTACCTCAACCTTGAAAGATATAACAATGAGATGGTTCATGGGACTAACCCTCAACTCCATCTATGCTTGGGAAGATATAGAAATAGTTTTCTTAGATAAATACCATGATTTCGAAGGGTTAGAGGCGTAGGGAGGAACTCTTTAAGATCCAATAAAAGGAGGATGAAATTATAAAGGATTATCTTGATTGTTTCCTCTTCCTTCATAAAAGGTGTGGCATGGGCCTAGACATCACTATTTTAAAAACAATATTTCTCAAAGGATTGGATGATGAAACTCAAGAGGCTTTTAATTTTATGGGGAAGGGAGATATGAACAAGCTCAAGTTTACATAAATTATTGACCTTTGTAGGAATTATTCGAACTCGCCCAAACCTACATAAAAAAATAGAGGCAAGATTGTCAATGGAGATATATCCAAGCTAAGGGAAGAAATTGCAAACCTGGGAACAGATCTCTTGGTACAACTGAATACAATAGAAGATAGGGAAAAACACCAAGAATACCAAGCCATTGTTCATATATTGTCCTAGATGTAGAGATAAACATGGACTTAAAGATTTCCCATTAGATAAAACCAATGTTTGTCTCATTTGTGATTTGAAACATGCAACTGATCAATGTGGATTATTTCCTTGCTTTAAAACCATTAGAAGAAAAATGTAAAAATGAAAAGAAGTTATCTACATGGCACAAAGTAAAGGAGATAATTTCATCCTAAATTAAAACCAACAATATGCTCCAAGGACACAATGGGTTCCTAATCAATGGAACACTCCATGGCCCCATCCTCAACCTTGGAATCAACAAGTTCCACAATAATGGAGTCCACAACCATGGAATATGCAATCAACATTTTATCGGCAACGTGGACTTATAACCAACAATTCCCACCACATTTTCAACAATTTAACCCTCAATATCAGCAACAATGGAATGCCCATCAAGGGGTGTCGCCAACCATTTTATAACTAAAGGAGAACACAAGGACAAAAATAAGCCCTGTTAACTCGACAAAATACCCCCACTTAAACTAAAGAACTGTCCAGGGCTCAAATCCCAACATAGACCATTACTAATCCAAAAATACCAAGTATGGAAACTAGGTATATACTATTGAAATTGAAAAAAAAACCTACTTTGAATTCCATTGATTGGAATAACATCTTACTGCCTTTAGGTAAAATTGTTTATAAACCCTCTTCTCCAATCATAAAAAAATCAAGAGGGAAGGAAGAGAGAAATTAAACACAACCCAAACCTACTTCCGAGAAGGTACTTGACCCACTCCCAACAACACCATTCCCATCTAGGTTCTTAAGGAAAGATAATATCCTAAATCAAGAGGTATCCGAATCAAAATTGATTCGGGGGTCGAAGAAGTTAAATATTAGAATTCCTCTTTTACAATTTATCGAGATGCCGAGAATTGAAAAAAACAATCAAAGATTCATGTGTTAAAACCCCAGGAAGAAAGAAGAACCAACAAAAGACCATTCAGGTTGATGGTAAATTGGCCAGTGTTTTGGAAGACAAATTAACTCCCCTAGGTAAGGTGATCTAGGAAGCCCTATAGTGATAGTTGTTATTGGCTATGTGAAGATCCAATTTTTTTATTGAATTAAATCCTACCATAAATTTCATGACTACGATATCCTATACGTATTATCTCTGCACTGATTTACATGCAACATTTGTTCTCTTTAAAATGGCATATCATGTCATATCTAAGCCAAAAGGAGTCATAGAGGATGTAACAATCACAATTGAATCATGGGATTACTTTGTAGACTTCATGGTTATCAAAACTAAAAACTAAAATATAAGATATCCTTAATTGCAGGATGCCCATGGCTAACCACCATTGCAGTACATATTAACTACGGGATAGGGGATATGACGATCACTAATGGGCATGATGAAAATAAAATATCCTTGTACCTAAGCTCTGCAAAACATTTTATTGTTTCATGCAATTAATTGTGCATGAATGACTTAAAGGTCACTTTGAGATACAACATGTCCTCATTGGTTTTTTTAATAATACAAGAACATTATGAACAGGTTCGGAACTATTATTCCTTTGAACTCGATTCACAAAAAAATGAGACAAATGAAGAAGAAATGCTAAATGAAAACATGAAACTATTAAACCGTCCTTTTATAAGAAACATCAATCTAACTCGAGTGTGTTTTCCATAATATTACTAATATCCACAAGTTGTTACCTCACAGATGTCCCTTGAATTCACTTTTGAGAGACTATTCGGTGGCTAATTTTATTCACCCAAACACCAAATAGTTACCCATCCTTCTAGGAAAGCATTGATTGTAAAAAGCATTGGCTCGTCAATTATGAGGGGAATGTTTTTTTAGAATATTATGCTCCCATCCTCAAGATTTTGCTTGGGAATATAGGGATATGAAAGGCATTCATCCTAACATTTGCACACACCATATTTACACCATTGATTCTAGACTAGTTAGACAACCTCAGAGAAGGATAAACCTTGCCTTGAGAGATATTGTGAAGACTGAAATTGAGAAATTACTGTAAGTAGGATTTATTTATCCAATTTCAGATAGTCAATGGGTATCTCCATTGGTCATTGTACCCAATAAAAATGGAAAATGGAGGGTTTGTGTTGACTATAGAGAATTAAACAAAGCCACTCACATGGATTATTTCCCTCTTCCTTTCATTGACCAAGTGTTGGACAATTTATCAGGGAAGAAATATTTTCCTTTCTATATGGCTTTATTGGGTACACTCACATAATGGTGGTGTTAAAAGACAAGGAAAAAACCACATTTACTTGTCCATGGGGAACATTTTCCTATGGGTTTTTCCTTTTGGTCTATGTAATGCCCCTGCCACCTTCCAAAGAGCAATGTTAGCAATTTTTTTTTGATCTTACTCATGACTATGTGGAAATATATATGGATGACTTCACAATTTATGGAACTACATTTCAAGAAGTAATGAATAACCTAGAAAATTACTCTCTAGATGTGAAAAACATCAATTATCCCTCAATCATGAAAAGTGCCTTTTCATGATGGAATAAGGGATAGTGTTGGGACATCATATTTCAATGGAAGGAATTAAAGTGGATCCAAACAAGGTTAAGATCATTGTACAACTCCCATCACAGACATGCATGCTATTATAAAAGGTTTATCTCAAATTTTAGTAAAATAGTCTCCCCATTGTTTTCACTTTTGACCAAGGATTTTGAATTTCAGTGGACAGAAGCTTGTCAAAGAGCTTTTGAGATCATAAAAGGAAACTAACTACTACTCCAGTCTCGAGGGACCTAATTGGAAGTTTCCCTTTCATAAACAAATAAATGTTTCAAACGGAAGCGATTGGAAATGTTTTGTGCTAATGAGAGGAGGGAGAATCAATACATGTAATTTATTACATAAGTAAAAATCTCTCTCCAACTGAAAAGAATTATACCACCACAAAAAAATAATTTCTTTTAGTAGTTTGTGTAATAAAAAAATTTCGCCATTACATTATAAAGGCTCAAGGTAGTTATTCATACAATTCATTTTGCCATTAAATTAGTAATGAAAAAACCTTTGGTTCAAGGTAGAATTGTTAGATGGTTGTTATTATTGCAAGAATTCAATGTCAAAATTATTGATAAGCCTGGGAAGGAAAATGTGGTGGTTGATTTTATTTCAAGGCTCACTGATTTAGGTACAAATGAACAAGTGGATGATGATTTCCCAGATGAACATTTATTTGCTATCTCCACCAATTCTCCTTGGTTTGCAGATATGGCTAATTATTTAGCCACATGGAAGTTTCCACCTTCTCTCACCAACAAGCAAAAGAAACAATTAATCAAACAGAGTATAATGTACAAATGGTTTGATGGAATGCTTTTTAAATGTGGACATGACTATGTTTTACGCAAATGTGTATCTGGGGATGAAATCTTTGACATACTTAGGGCTTGTCATGATGAACCATCAGGAGGGCATTATTCGGTCAAAATGACAATTCATAAAGTTCTAGGAGTTGGATACTATTGGCCTTCATTGCATAAAGATGTCAAAAGGTATGTATGGCAATGTGATAGGTGCCAATGTATGGGAAACCAACATTGTCAAATGAAATGCCTATTCAACCTTAGATAATTTTGGAACCATTTGAGAAGTGGGGATTGGATTTCATTGGACCAGTTGATCCACCTTCTCAAGGAAAAGAATACATCCTTGTGTGCACAAACTACGTGACTAAATGGGCAGAAGTAAAGGCTCTTCAATATGTTAGGGATGAGAAGGTGGCGATTTCTTATACAAACATATTTTTCAGAGATTTGGAGCACCAAGGTCAATTGTTTCAGATCAAGGGCCCCAATTTATGTCAAATGTGATCAGCTCTTTTGTGAAAACCTATCAAATAAGGCACAATAAATCATCCCCTTACCATCCTCAATCTAATGGTCAAGTGGAAGTAACCAATAGGGAATTAGAAAACATCTTAACTAAAATAGTGGATGTTTAAGGAAAATTGGGTACAAAGGTTGCTAGAGGCGAGTATGGGCTTATAACACAACTTGGAAAAACAACTATGGGATTTACTCCATATGAGCTGATCTATGGGAAGAAACCTATCTTCCCCATATAATTTGAAATACAAACATTGAAGACAATTGCAGAAGTGGGAATTGAACTATCAAAGGTACAAAAATCAAGAATTGTCTAACTAAATGAGTTAGATGAAATGAGGCTAGAGGCATTGTCGCCAAACTGAATTAGTCCAACATCAGAGAAAATTGTGGCATGACCGCCATATCAAGTAGAGGACATTTAAAAAAGGGGATTCTTCCCTTATGTTTGATTCAAAATATAAAGATTTCAAGGGGAAACTACAAACTAGATGGATGGGCCCATACTAAATAAAATAAGTCTACAACAATTGTATTATTTAGCTCATTCATATTGGTGGAGAATGAAAGGTAATGTTGGTTAATGGTCATAGGATATGTCTATACCAAAAACTAGTATCTCAAGAAGAATTCAAGATGCAGATGCAAGCCAACACAATACTCTAAATTACTTGGAGGAGGTCACCTCATCCAAGCTATTTCAAGCTAAATTGTTTTTCCGATATGACAATAACAGAGAAGATTGAAAACCAAAAATGACGGTCATCTTCCCATGAATGGATGGTTGAAAACCAATAATGATAGTCATTCCTTCAAAAACAAAAATTAAAAGTGATTGAAAACCAGTGATAACAATCACCTCATTCCAAAAGCATGTCATGTAGGACCTTAACAGAGTAATAAATGGCTTATCCGACATTAAAGAAGCATGTGATTAGTTGGAAAATGGCAAGGTACATGTATATTTTTTTAAAGTTAGCGGATTTCATTATAATAACACTAATGATTACTTAATGCATGGTAAGATATTTTTATCCCTGTGATATTCTTACCACACTATTCATAATTATTATGCATGAGGGAACTATCATCCCTAACTTCTCTCCATCCTAACTCAACCGACTTCACTTTGAATTTCGACTTCTTGCTTGAACAAACCCTTCTCCTTCAACTTTAAGTCACTTAACGCGACGACCAAAACCCATTCATGCGCACCATCGTAGTCTCCACTCCTCCACATCATGGGGACCAGATTTTTCCATGAACCCACCAACCCAATGGAATTACTTGCTTATTTTGAGTATGTCATTGTATTTAACAAGATGGGTGGCTCGATTTCATGCTCAAATATGAGGAATTCAACTCAAAGATGACATAGGAATTCACAAGGAACCTCAGAGATAACTACTCACTAGTAAAAGGTACAAAAATTCCATTTACTACTTCAATTATTTGTGAATTTTAGGCATCCCCAAGGTTGAATGATTGGTAAATTTTAGAGCTCTATATTCAAATTTCATAAATAGATTTTCAGTTTGCAAGAACGAAAAAATAGAATTAGTCTTTGACCATATTGACAAACCAAAGGGCAAAGTAAAGGTCTCATTTTCCAAGGGCATGAGGCTCATTGCACAAAGTGGGTAATTAAGTATTTTACTTATGAGGGTCAATATGAAATTATCCTAGGACCAATTCTGAGAATTCTCATACATTTGCACCATGGAGAGGCCAAAGAACAAAACAAAATTGACCTACCCAACTTCTTGCACTTCTTTGTTTCTTCTACAACTGAGAAATTTTGTTGGGGCACCAAGTATCTCAAATTTTAGGGTTTAATCCACCTAATTTACAAACATCATTTATATAAAAAAAGGAATGAAAAAGTGGGTCAAGTTTCAAAGAAAATATGAGCACAAGAATGAAACACAACCCAAGCACAAAACCATAGAAACAAAACCCTTGACAGAGGCAAGCTCTAAAAAGAAAATAAAAGTCCTCTAAAAAAGAACCCAAAGATCGAATGGAAGATAGCCCCTCGAAAAGAGAAGAAGAGGTGGCAGAAATAATGAGGGAAATGTGGTCCACATCTCAAGTTTCCCCACCAACGTCTCCATTTCTTCAAAACCATGTTTCTGATGAACCAATTGTTGAAAAAAACCCACTATTGAGAGTCCTCCATTTCTAGACAAAGGAAAAATGCCCATGTTTGAAGGGGAACCTAGCTCACCATAGGAGGAAGAATCCCTTACCCCCCAAGTTTTGGCCCTCTCAAGAGTGGAATTTGAGTTAAAACAAAGCAAAGACATGTTGGAAAAGTTACATCTTGTGCTCCAAGAGAAAAATGAATACATTTCTCAAATTAAAAATTTGGAGTTAGAAAAGGAGTTAGAAATTCAACAACTCATGAGGGATCTACAAGAAAAGGATGGGATTATTCGGGTGATCCAACAAATTGTTTAAACCTTATTTAAAGATCTATGACTCTAAAATCTGAAAAAAAAAAAGAGAAGGTCATAGATGCCACCGACAAGGTCTTCCAAATTGATTTTATTTTTGTAGTCACTAAATCACACACTTACTATGTACATCTAGCCTCTAAATACTTCATTTATATACATTATTCCTAAGTAAGATAACTACTCATTAACACATCTTTACTTTGCTTTAACATTTCTTTTATCCTTTTCATCTTTATTGCTTGTTGTTTCTTATTGACAATTTACAATTTTGCATACTAGCCAACATTTTACTCAGCTCTGATTTCATTGTCTAACCTTTTGAGCACCCTATATAGGATGTCCATTAAGAAGGAGCATGTGGGCACTATTATCCCTCTTGGCACTTGTGTCCTCTTTTCTCTTTTTTTGATCTTTCGAATGTTAAATCTTTCTTATCTTCTTTTATCCCTCTTGCTAGCTTTTCACTTATTAGTGACAAAATTTAAGCAAAGGAATCATATATATACATGTCTTATTTAACCTCATTAAGGGGGAAGCATTCATGAGACGCATACATCTATAAAGAGCTGATATTTTCCATTTATTACATCAAGGACTCCATTTTGGGTGTATACTTCACTACATGCATAGGAGGGTTTATTCTGAATTCCACACCACACATTTGCATTTGGGAAAATAGTCATAGTTTGATATCTCTTGATACGATTAACACTAGGGCATCCTAGCTCAAGGGAAACTATTTCAATCACACACATAAGAACTACATGGAGTTTGAAACATAGTGCAATGTTTGGTGACAATCACATTTGGAGTGACCGCAAGCTTAGTTTGAGTAAAAAAATTGCATTATTTTACTCATATAATGTGTGCTCGAGTACTATGCTCATATTCTGATTTTATTTTGTAGGCTACTGGGTGTGACACAACAAATCGATGCAACACACATCAAATAAGGAGTGACACTAAGTGACACAGAAAGAACCAAATCTTACGTACTTCCAGTAAACACCATCACCTAGAACATATGCTAGTGCTTGAGTGGCCCCGTCCCTTCTAGATGCTCTTGTCCCTAAGATCTTCACTTTCCAAAATTAGACACAAAGCTTGCACAACCAAAATTCCCCTTATATATATCTCAAGTATGTAGACATTAAATCACACACTTTGGGTACATTTCTAGGTCTTAATCACATACCACTATTCATATGATTCCTAAGTGAGAAAACTAGCAATTGACAATTGTCTTTGGCCTCTTTGTCTTTGTTCATGTCTTCTTCTTGGCCTCTTACACCCTATATCCTAGTCAATGCTTCATTGTTTCATATTTTATCACTTTGGACTCTAGTGCCAAGATCCCTCATCCCCTCCTGGGCATCCTCGACCTCTTTGTATCTTACTTACCTCTTTTGGGCATCTTGTTTTCTTATGGGTCAACCTTTTAGTTTTTAATTACAAAATTCAAACAAGGGAATCATATAAATATAAAGTTATGTGACCATAATAAAGGACCAAGCTCTAAGCATCTATTACTATCACCTAAGGTTGCATCTAAAGGCATTTCAAGAGCATCAAAGCATCCATCTAGCTTCATTCAAGGGATAAGGGATTGCATTCTTTTGCATACACTTCATAGGAGGGGAAGTTCATTTTGACATCCACACATCTACTTACATTGCTACATCTAGCTATTTCTCGTTATTTAGTGCATCTTGCACAAGAGCTACCTAGGGCATGATTCTTCACACATGCACGTAAAACTACATAGAGTCTAAAATGCACTGCAACGCGTCCGGATCATAAGTTCACTCTCTGGTGACCACCGGGGTCATTCGACTCCTCATTTACATATTTTTATTTTTAGGATTTGATGTGTTTTGGGGTTTACAAGTGTTTTTCTCTTTGTAGGTTACAGGTGAAATTTCATTAACATACGACACACATGTGATCAACAAAAGTCTACAATGACATAGAAGTGACACAAAAGAAATCACATTCGACCATTTTCAGAGTCACACAGTTCCTAGAAGCAATCTATAGCACCCAGCACCCAAGTCTAGGTAGATTCGCCTATCACAGATTTTCTAGGTTCCTTTGCGACACTTTCCTTCCTTCTCGTTTATCATTTCTTTAGCCCCACACAACTCATGATCAATTGTGAAACCAAATAATTATCTTATTCCCTCTCTTGCACTTAGGATTTCAATTTTATCTAGCTTATTGCTTAAATCAGATTTATACTTTATTGTTTATTATTTTGTTGTGACTCTACAATTAGGATTTCACAAATTTTTATATTTGTTAAATCATTTGGTGAACTTGACCTTTGAACACTCTTAGATCCTCATATTTCTTCTCTCATGGCTCATAAGGTATCTCAAGTCTCTTTGCTTCAATTGCTTCAAATGCACCCATCTTGCAAATATGCTCTCCAAAAACCCTAAACACTATGTATCTTCCTATCAACATGCCACCTTCACAAGTCAATGTTATCTTTGATGACTTTATTAGTTCTAATGCCAATCAATCTATTTGCAAATCCATTCAAGCTTTACATTCTTTATTTCAAGACAAATTTAAACTATGGAATCAAGGATTACATTTCTTAAATATGAAATTCAACATCTTAAGGACACTTCTCAAGCTCACGTTAGTTCTTCTCCTCCTCCTCATTTTATGTCTTCTACATGTGCTCGTATCGATTAACCTCGAGTTTTACCGCTCCTCGTGCCTCTAAAGGTTGATTTACATGTTAAGCAACAATATATCCTTCCCTAGTTCCTCAACCATCAATTAATCATCTTGTCATTTACTCATTACTATCCTCCTTATCAGATTGTAAAATATCACGGTCATCCATATTGCAATTATCACCGAATTAATGGACACAATGACAAGGATTTCTATGCTCTTAAGCAACAAATTGGCCACCTTAAGCATTATGGTCTAATTTAATTTGCTACACAAAATACTCCTACATGTTCATCTCCAATTGCTACATCTCAATGGGTTCCTAAATCTGATTCATCTATGTCTAATGAGCATCATGTTATCACTTATAATGTTCCTTCTTCATTAGTCAAGTGCCGCTTAGTCAACTCAATCCGATTAAGCAAATGCCTCTCAAAATTAGTCTCATCCACCTCTTCTCAAGTCATCTATGACATTACCAAGTCAACCTAAACAACCTCCTCTAAAAATCAGTTCAACACCTCCTCCTACTGAGTCTTCTACAACGTTACACAATAATCCACCACTTCAGTAGCCAATTGTTTTTGTCAAAGAAACTATTCCTTATTTTGATCCTCAAGACCCATTTCAAACTCCGCCACCATGTGATGGTCCTATTGTTGCTTTTTCCTACCATTGTGTTGGCCCTCTCTCTTATCATGACAAAATGATGCTCTCCCACAATGGCATGGTACTTTCGCATCACCACATACATCTCCATCATTAACACACTTGGGGGCATCACACTTATTCTTCCCGCCCTTCCTAGCATCACTTTGCAATCATTTCTACTCATACTCTATGTGCTTCATTCTTCATATTTCTAGCAACCTTACACAACTTCTATCATCGGCATTTACCTTATGACACATTCTTGTGCTACGGTTCACACTTGAATGTTGAGGTCATACTACATTCATGAACCTCACATCATACACACAACACATTTCACACTCGGCACATTCACGAAAAATATTTCTAGCATCACATTCTCACATATCCTCACTACCCTATGGTGTACTCTAGTTCCATGGTTCATACTAAATTGTTGAGGATCTAAACATGAAATGAACCTCACCACACTCACTCACTCTCTATGCTTTTTCGATCATATCTTTATGGCCCATAATTCAAACCATTTACCGATGATGCAATCTTGTTCTATGGTTCATTCTTGATTGTTGAGGGCACATTTATAAATGAACCTCATCTCATGCATTCTCATTCACATTTGCTCGAGGGAACATTGATCCTATCACACTCACATTACATTCCATTCCATTCACATTCACATCATACTGCATATCTTGGTTGCACATTGTTCTTTCTTACTTATACTTACATGTTACACTTTGCTTACTATGTTAGATAGATACTTTGTATGTCATTATCTTTATCATATACACATGCACGTTCACTTTCCTTCTAGTTGTGAATGTAGACTTTACACATATCATTACACGCAATACAAATGTTTGGCATTATACCTCTTACTAGTCCCACAATGGCTCCTAGGGGCATCTACTTTTGTACACATCACAAGTGTTATTGTTTCATTTTATACTATTTCCTATTCATACTAGCACACTACTATATCAGATCATACACACTTTGACATACATTTTATCTTTCTAACATGTTAATGAGTGCTTCATGGGAAACATTTGCTTTATATGAACTATTTGCTACCATGGTTATTTGTTACTTTTCATGTTTTTGTTTGTCATTATTTGCGGGATTTTCCCTTTTTCTTATCTGCACATTGTATGCTTTTGGTCACTTCAGCCCTGATTGTCTTGTGACATTGTGAGTGATGTCCCATGTTTGAAACCTGATTTTGTGATCTACATTTTCTTCGCTTGTAGCTTATACATTATCTTCTATATGTGTATTTGTCTTGTTTGCATTAACACTTGTTTCAACCACTTTGTTTGCATGTGCCTTGGTTTCTACCAAGCACATTCCCTCCCCTTTCGCAAGGCATCAATTTCATCATAGTTTTTGGTCCTTTCCTTTGGGTCGCATCCTCCTAGTGACGTCGCATGCACCCCAAACAAAGGGGCATACAATGGGTGAATTAGTCACCCATATAACAACACAAAGTTACAATACAACACATGATTAAGTACAGGAACAACAAAATATACAGATCTTAGAAACAACCCAAAATTTGACTTGGGTCTTCTGCACAAGTACAACATAGACACCAGTGCCTAGACACATGACATGAGCGCTGGGCACCCTTGGCCCTTCTTGAGTGCCTATGACCAGGGGGAAGTTACAACATTTTTCTCATATCAACATGGTTCACAACAGTCTACAAAGTAGTTTTCACAGATACATGCGTCTTCCAACAATTAACATGCATGTTTTCTCCCTTTTTTGTGTTGGATCGAACTGGATTGAAATGGATCGAACTTTAACAAAGTAAGATCACACCATTTGTAGTGGTGTATAAATTTCAAGAAGCAATCAAAGGATAGAGAATAACACTAGACTTTTCTCCCTACACTTCTTTTGTTGTGGCATGAGATCGTCCAAAAAAACTCGCAATTAGCATGAGATCGCCTAAAAAACTCATTCTTGGCGTGAGATTGCCCAAAAACTCATTCTTCTACAACATTTTTCAGGATATTTTCTATCCTTTTCACTCATCACGAATTAGGTGCACATGTTCCTTTTCGCATTTTTACATACTTTTACACACTTTTTACATATTTAGATCAAATTTTTCATATACACATATTTGACTACTCTTTTGCTCCTCTCTTTGCAGGTTCATCCTTATGGGAAGCAACATTCACATCATCACACACATCAAACGACAACAAAAGAGGTACAACATGACATATGTTCTCACCCCTAGGTCACTTCCTCTTCTCTAGCTTCCACACTTCATTTTTATCACTCCATGTTTTTTCTTGTCTCCTCAGCATGCTTTCACCATCGATCTACATGATTATCGTGTACACATCTTTTATCTACTTTATGTTGTCGAGTATAAAAGAGGGTTTAAAACCCGTAAGTGAGGATCATGAGGGATGATGTGCACATCAACGGACGTGTGAACGAAAATGTGAAGAGATATCGAGAGGAGCGAGCATCAACCGAATGTGCATGCAAAGATTTGAAACATGGGCAAAACTTGGTTAAGCCATAAAACTCTCCTCTATCTCATAGATCAAATGGGGTGTACATATAGGAGGTGTTGAGTAACCCCCAGTGCTGCAATCATGACAACTCGAGTAGAGAGGGGGAGTTACATTCCCATAATAGAAGTGTAACTCCCAATGATGCATATGACATGATGCACTGACGCATGACGATGCGTAAGAGAATCTCATAATGACCCCTAAATGACACATGGACCTATGATCTCACCTAAGTGAGATGACTCACCTAATGATGTGGAAAATACACACACCAACACCCCCCCTTCATCGTAACTTAGGATGAGGTGGCAAGTCAGAAATGAGAAATGGGTCCCAAACACAAAGCCTGATGAGGTACCCATGCACAAGAAAAAGGTCCCAAGTAGTGAAGGAAAACCCAGTGGGAAAAACATCCACAAGAGAACAAAACACTCTCTAATCTAAGAAAGATGCCAAATATGGGTCCAGCTCTAGATGAGCCTGAAAAGGTACCCATGTACAAAGAGGCAATCTCTCGGAAAGAAGAAGAAGAAGAGAGAAGAAGAGGGAGATGAGAGGAATGCAGAAGATGCCATGGACGGATCTGAACTCTGCAGCTCTAGGAAGTCTCAGAAGAATGTCGATGATGAGATCCTCTGCCTCTGGACTGAAGAAGAGCCACCGCAATGAACTATGTGTGCCTACCCTTAGGAAGGACAAAAATGATGTGTTGGAAGTCCGCCCACTCCACAAAGGAAATTGAAGGCAGCAACATGAAGAACTCTGAGTCTGGTGCATGGAAGTGTGACATAGGTCTAGCGAGTGAGTGCCAAGGAACCAAAGGTAATGCCACGTGTGTAGAACTATCAGAGTGAAAAAGAGGAACACCCATGAAAGGATGTCCAAGTGATGTGAAGGAAAAAACATCCTCCACAATAGAAAAGGGATCCACAGCTGAGGGTGGATCAATGAAGGTCTCTGGAAATGTGGAAGTGACATGATTCCTGGAAGGGGCACTCCCAACAATAGAGATGATGAACTCCTCTGAAACACCTGTAGATGGATGAGGGACTGTAGTGCATCACAAGTAGACTCTGTGAAAAGATGACTAAGGTCAGGTAGATACTCATCCCAATGAGGGGGCTCAACAAACAGAAGAGCGATGTCAGATAGGTATGAGTCATCCAATGAAGGTAGAGGAGTGAAAGGGGCCTCGCACACTGGAAGTGGAAAGGAGGTGGTGTGAATGATGGTATGAGGCTGAGTAGAGACTGCTCGATATCTGATGAGATGTGGGATGTGTCAACACTCTCTGGAATAGTGAGAGAAAGAGGAGAAGAGTCCTCTGTAGTACTCTCGACATCAGAACTGGGTGCACAATCCTCATCATCAGAAGTAGAACCAAGTGAGTCTATGTCAGTGGAACTATCATCACATGAAGAAATAGAGGAGACAACTGAATCAGCAGCAACAACAATGGTGGCAGTATGTGAAGGGTCTCCATAGAGGGAATGAAGAATGCTCCAGACACGGTGAGGTGGATCTGAGTCTACCACGTGAAACCAGAGAGATCGAGAGACATGCATCATCATGTGACCAAAGACATGGTCACAAGTGTCGAGGAAGTCCTCTAGATGACGATGATCAGTGGGTGCAGGAACTGGCCCAAGCAAGAAGGGTAAAAGACCCTCGTGGGTGAAGTAACGTTCCATGGAAGCACGCCAAGCTGAATAGTTCCCTCTCCCGGTGAGAAGTGGCGGAGAGGTGTAAGGTGATCCTATGATGCTCAAGTCTGGAAAGAGCACTCTCCATGATGAAAAATGCAAGATGCACAAAAGCAAGACGTCGGACTCGGCCGATAATGCGTCTGCGTGTGAAAGCCCAAGAGTATAGTCAACCCCCCCAGAATGTGGCACTTTATAAAGTAGTGCATTTATAAAATGACAATTCATCACGTAATGTGTGAAAAATCATGCAACTTTGACTAAAGAAGTGCTCAAAAATGAGCTGCGAGTCAAAAGTTATGGCATTAAAATGATTCCCACAACTGATGGAAAATGCCACTAAACATTGCAAACGCATTAAAAAGTACACGAAGATGGGTGCAAAGGGTATCGTGTGACTACTCGTTGGAAATGACATGGAATTTTAATAGGGTTTGTTTTTCTGTGAGGGGGATTAGCCTCCTGCCAACCCCGGACCTCGCCCTCCGTCTTCGACGCTCGTAGGAGGGATGAACAATACAAGCAAAAAACCCAAATTACAATGCCAATGAATGAATGTTTTTTTTTTAAACACCTTAAAACATAAAAAGAAGGTGGAGGAGGTGGGCCCACGTTGAGATACTCTTTGACCAAGTTGAAGATGTTGGGAATGTGTGTTGTGGAGCCACGTGAGCAAAGTGGTGTCCATTGGTGCATGCAAACAATGCAACAAAGGAGAAAAAGCAGTAACTGACGCCAAGTACCAAGTCCACATGTGAGGTGCAAGTCCACCGCCCGTGTCGAGGAAACGCTTGCCAGGCTGCATATGTGTGTAGGCTTGAGAGTAGTTCAGTAAAGTGTAGGAGATATAGTCCACGAAGTTTGAGTTCAAACCACAAAACAAATGCCAAAAAGCGTTCACGAGGAGGCAGGAGGAGGTGCGTGAAGTGCTGGAAATGGTTTCCAATGCAGAGGTGAGAGGCATAGGTGAGCAGGCTGAGTATAAAAACTATGCGAAAGGAGAAAATGCAGGGTCAAGTGACTCTCTGGCCAGTTTTAAACACAAAGAACGAGCCTCCACATGTAAATAGAATAGCACGAGCTTCGGAATACGAGATGTGGAATGTAAAGAAATGCTCCAAACCATACAAAGCTTATGTTTCCTTTAATGATGCAGTTGTAACCAGTCACAAAACTATGTAACAAGTTGGTACATTGTTGTACAACTCGTGAATAAGATGATCCAACATCGAGCTCCCACAAATACATAGAGCTATTGGCATACCAATCAACCGGCCACCACTAACCCGAGCACCAAATGAGTAGGGTAGTCATTTGCAAGTGTTGAATCGGGAAGAAGGTGAATCTCGTTCGAATAGGGAAAAGGAACACAACAGTGGAGAATCACGAGCCAACGTGAATGTAAAAGGCCCTCACTCAAGCAAAGACAACATAGTCCGAGTAGAGGACGACCACGTATAAGCAAAGTCGAGCAAAACCAAAACCCAAAAACGTCAAACCAAAAATGAGTGAGATCACCACTGTAAATGAGTCAGCACGCATAAAATGTCCATACACAAGCAACCTCGAGCCAACAAACCAAGCACAAAACCCTTGAATAATGCAAGTTGAAGTTACTCAAAAAGTGCCAAAATGCATGCAAACCTCAAGAAACCCGAAAACCATGAACACCCAAAAAGAACCACGATCACATGAACAACTCGAACGAGAGGTATAAATGCCCAAAATCAATGCAAGAAGCACATAACGGAATATCCATTATGACACATGCAATGAGAACTAGATATCATGCCGGAAGCGGAAAACACGCACAAAAATGCCGAAGAGTGCACGGATCCACAAGATCCTCTCTGATACCATGAAAGAGGGTTTAAAACCTGCAAGCGAGGATCACGAGGGATGACGTGCACATCAATGGACGTGTGAACGACAGTAGCGTGAAGAGATCTCGAGAGGAGCGAGCATCAACCGAATGTGCATGCAAAGATTTGAAACAGGCGAGAACCTGGTTAAGCCATAAAACTCTCCTCTATCTCATAGATCAAAAGGGGTGTACATATAGGAGGGTGTTGAGTAACCCCCAGTGCTGCAATCATGACAACTCGAGTAGAGAGGGGGAGTTACATTCCCATAATAGAAGTGTAACTCCCAATGACGCATATGATGCACTGATGCATTGACGCGTAAGAGAATCTCATAATGACCCCTAAATGACACATGGACCTACGATCTCACCTAAGTGAGATGACTCACCTAATGATGTGGAAAATACACACATGCGAGCGCCTAGGCACCCCGACTTCTTTGTATCTTACTCGCCTCTTTTGGGCATCTTGTTTTCTTATGGGTTGTCCTTTTAGTTGTTAATTACAAAATTCAAACAAGGGAATCACATAAATATACATATATGTGACCACAATAAAGTACTAAGCTCGAACATCTATTACTATCACCTAAGGTTACATCCAAAGGCATTTCAAGAGCATCAAAGCATCCATCTAGCTTCATTCAAGGGACAAGGGACTGCATTCTTTTGCATACACTTCATAGGAGGGGAATTTCATTTTGACATCCACACATCTACTTATATTACTACATCTAGTTATTTCTCGTTATTCAATGCATCTTGCACAAGAGCCACCTAGGCACGATTCTTCACAAACACAAGAGGAACTACATGGAGACTAAAATGTAGTGTAGTGCCTAACATAAGTTCACTTTGTTGGGTGACTACTGGGGTCGACCGAATCCCCATTTGCATCTTTTTATTTTAGGATTTGATGTGTTTTGGGGTTTTACAGGTGTTCTTTCTCTTTCGTAAAGTTACAAGTGAATTCCATGGACATAGTGCGACACATAGGTGATCAACAACAAAGCATAATGACATAAAAGTGAAACATAAGAAATCAATTAGCCATTTTCATAGTCCACCACCGCCTGTAAGTAGTCTACAACACCCAGGTGCCCTTGACCTGATCCTGAGTGCCCTTGACCTAATGAGGCTAAGGCAAAATCCGACTATCCCACAATTTTTCGGGTTCATTTACGACACTTGCCTCCTTCGTTTATCAATTTTCCAACCTGACACAACTCATGATCAATTGTGAAACCAACTAAGTATCTTATTCCCTTTATTGCACATAGGGTTTTAATTTTATCTAGCTTATTGCTTAGGTCAAATTTCTACTTTATTGCTTATTATTTCATCGAGACTCTATAATTAGGATTTCACAAATTTCTATATTAATTAAATCACGATTTAGAATTAGTCTAGACCTACATAACAAGTTGATATCTAAACCCTATCTATCAATCTTGTTTGTATTTACTTCACTTGATCTTTCTTGAATCTTTGTTATATTTATATGATCAACAATGCCCTTATTTTAGATTTATTTTCATTAAATAATTTGGTGAACCCGTGCCCTTTCACGCTTACCTTGTCAATCCATTTCCATCATGACTAGTACCTCGTGAATTTTCTATTGAGGATCTAAATGAACTCAAATCTTATCTTATTCAAAGCATCCTAAAAACCTTGATATGTGTAATGTAAGAAAAGATTAGTGAATAGAAATGTGAGAAACCAACTAAATTGCTTCCCTAATATAATCTTCTCAAACAAAACCTCAAATAGAGCAATGGATTGAAAAGAGAAGAGAGATTATACCTGCACTTACCTACAAGATTGCAAACTCCTCCTTTGATGCTTTGGATTTGCTCTTGGATTGTTGATGATTCTTGGATTGCTTCATATTTTGGAGACACTTGGGCAACACCTCCCCTTTGTTTGTATTGGATGATTGCTTTATTGATGAAGATCATTTAGATGGTTGATAGATGGATTGATTGAGTGATTCAAGAAGATAAAAATGGATGATGTTATGAATTTACGATATTTTCTAGGCTAACTTTCATGGAGGATGAGAGCTCAATTTATAGTTTGTGGGTGGAGGATTCAATGGCTAAGATGAAGCCATGTTGGATTGAGATCAAGGGTGGAGAATGCATGAGAGGATTGGAATTCTCTAGAATGGAGAATTCTAGATTTTTGAATTCAAAATTCATGGAGGGAAGAAGCTTCCATTGAATTAAAAATTCAATGGAAGGAGAAAGTTAAAGAGGCTTCTATATTAAGAGTTGTGGGGATGTGATTAGATTAGGATTAGATTAGGTTGATTAATGATGATTAGGGATGTGATTTTATGGAAAGGCTAGGTGTAGGGATGTGTAGGGTAGGTGGTAGGTGAGATGTAGGAATATTAAATTCCTAGAAAATGTTAATAGGGATTATAATATGATAATATGATATAATAATGAAATAAAAAGGATTAAGGATGAAATGAGATAAATGATAAATGATAAAAGGGTAAATGTGATAAAAGGGATTTTTAATGGGATAAATGATAAAATGGAATATTTAGATAAATGATGAAATATTAGAATAAAGGGATTAATGCTGAAATTAATAATAATTAATCTTGTGATTAATTATTATATGGATTTAGATGATGTTTCGGGATAGATTAATCGTAATTGATCATGTCAACATTTTAGATGTCTATATTTTTCCCCTTTTTGAAATATTATTACGTAACAATGACAATTCAAAGAATGAGAAGAGAAGATGTGTGGATGTTGATATCATCCCCTCGAGGGGTTAGGCATAGAGAAACGAGTTGGGTAACCGCTCGAAAAGAGGAGAGACCCAAATTAGTAGATGAGAGAGGATTAGAGGATGAGAAGATTTTGAGGATGTAGAAGAATAGGATGAGAGGATAAGAAGGTTTGAGGATGTAGAGGATTATGATTTAGAGGATTAGAAGATAGGAGGATTAGGGGAATATGAGAGAGGATTAGAGGAATAGAGATTTAGAAGATTAAGAGATATTGGATTTTGGATTTTGGATGCCCCAGTCAACAATGTATGACAAGGGTGAAGATTTAGGATTTAGGATTAGGGGATGTTGGATGCCCCAGTCAATGATGTATGACAAGGGTGAAGATTTTGGATTTTGGATTAGAGGATCTTGGATTTGAAGATGTTAGATTTAGAGAGGTTGGATTTGTGGATGTTAGATTTTGAGGATGTTTGGATGAGAGAATAAATATTGGTTTTTGGATCGAAGATGCCCCAGCCAGGGGTGAGGATTTAGGATGTTGGATGCGAGATGATAAAATTTGGATGGGGGTATTGATTGATTGATGAAAGGATTGATTGGATAGGAGGATGAGAAGGCTAAATAATTAGTTGGATGATGGTGAGGATCAAGTGTGGATGATGAAGATGATGATATAAAGGAGTGTGCTACCATAAAGTGCCCACTATTATCATCATTAGTAGTGTGATTGTGAATGTGGCATTGAGAAAAATGCACCAAGGTATAAAGACCATGATGACTAAATTGTCAAATGCCTTTGTCCTCATATCATCAGACATATTAATATAAAAAGATGGTCCTCATATCATTGGACCGATTAATATAAAAATATGGTCCTCATATCATTGGACTATGTAAAAGAAACAAAAGGGGCCTCATATCATCGGCCAAAATGAAAATGCATACAAACAAGCAAACATGCAAGCAAAAGCACACACATTGCATTTTGTATTTTTATTATTTTTTAAATTTTTGATTTTGAGCTTTAGATGTTTTGTTTGGATGTTGGATGTGTAGTCATATTTTATACCCTTAGACCAAAAGTCTAATCCCATGCGCATCGCCCTATCACCCAAGCGGGTCTTTGGGTAATCACTCGAGGCACGCGCGGGCACCAAGTCTCTCCTTTATGTGAGTCTTATGAGAATGCATCATCTTATAACAAATATTCAAATGAAAATGAGTAGAAAAGAACCATGCCACATTCAAGAGCTTAGAATGAGTTGTTATCTTATTGCATCTAGAAAAGAGGAATAACAAACAACATAAGGTTCATACAGAAAGGAAATACATAAGCATTATACCTCTAAGCACATATATGATTTATAACAGAGCCTTATATTCATCTTTAACAGGTTCAACAATCCACATTACATCCCCTGAGGTCATAACAGATCCTCATATAACTATGCAGAGCCAAGTCATGCATTAGAGCTATATTATGCTCATCATATTACAAAAACAAAAAGAATGTAGACCCATCCCCCTAAATGTGCCATTGCTTATAGAGTTCTTCTAATCCCTAACCCATAACATCCCCATTCATTTTTTACAGGGCTTTACCTCTCTTTTCTCTCCTTCACACTCTCCACACTCTATACACTCTTCTTTCTCCCCTTTTTTTCTTCTTTATCAAGTGCTTATACATATAACTTTAACACCCATCGCCTTACCTTTAGAAGTTACAGATCGGTTGCCAAGTGTCGAGGTGGTCCTCCATGGAAGCATGCCTTCTCAGATCCGAGCTCTCCACTCCTTGCAATGATGTCTTCTAGAACCTTCCATCACATGCTTGGAATATTCCCTTTTCATCCCTGATCGCCAAAGTTGCACCTTATCCAAAAAGGTCATGTTTTTCTCGTGTGCTTCCTGGGATGCCGAATGTGGCTAAGTACAAAACCTATTTTACCTTTTGCTCACACACCATGTGTTCTCAGTAAAATTACGAGAACCCTTCCCTGCACGCCCTTAACTCACACACCCTTCTTTAACTAGGTCCCATGCACCCACGCACCCTTTTGTACTTAGATGATATTTTTAGGCCCAACATCACCCCACACTATGCTTGTCCTTCATCCTCAGAAACACTCTTCAATAAAGAAATAAATAATGGTGGATCCTTACAAATGGTTGGAACGGAAGAATAAAGGAATGAAGGAATGGGGAAAAGAATGAAAGAATGGGGGAACTTTATTTCTGGAGGAGGAGAGGGAAATCCTTCCCTAATTCTAATTCTAACTTTCCCCAAGTGTCAACCTTGTTTGAGCTTCATGAAGAGGTCACCCACTAAGGCGCTTACTTATTCAAAACTCAACTCTCTCCCTTAACGCTCATTGTCTCCATAAGTTCCTTTAGTTGTTTGCCCAAATCCTCGAGTGCGTCCATCCTTTAAGTGATTTGGGGCACAATTCCTTCAAATATTTTCCGCATACATTTATTCATGCCTTGTTTACTTGTGTCCACCATTCCCGATCATTGAGCTTAGTGACCAAGTGCACAACCATCCTAATAATCGGGTCCGGGATCTCGGTAATGTCAAATTATCGTGACCTCTTATTGTAGTCATATGCGGCTACAATCTCCTTGATAACCTCCTTATCGCTTAGATCATCATTTATGTTATCTCCTTTACAAGTGAGGCCTGTGAACTTGGATATCAATAGTGGTGTAATGCGCATCTTGCACCCCGTGAAATAAAAATGATCCTCATGTACACATGACATCAACCACTAGTAAAGGTGCTTAGGCTTGCCAAAGTATAACAACTCATATAGTTGTAATAATCCATCCTTCTCTAATTTGACCTTCACCTCATCGTTGTAAATGGGCATCACATTGGTGTCCTCTTGTTACTTGGTCGGACCAACTCAAAGCACCATTTCCTTCTCGGTTGTGCTCGTGCGATGGTTATAATCGCTCACGACCATCTTTCGTAAGTGTGACTCCCACTCTTTTCCTAAAGAATACCCCACCTGTGTACTACATTTCCGCATACCATTCTCCGTTTGAGCTTGCGATGACAATGCTTTGCTTTCCTTTCCTGTCATTTGTTTTCTTTAGTGAAATGGTTGGTTTTATAGGTGTCATATTTTCTTAGTCGATTGATCTTAAATACTCCTTCTTTTGCTACTCTGGTACTCTATTCAATCCCAAAGCTCACCCAAAGCTTTCAACTCCGAAATGAATCCTTCTTTCTTTGTGCCCTAGCTACCAAACCCTAACCAGAAATCCTTCCACAAGATGGCGCTCTTCACACAACTTTCTCTCGCTCGTGTACTCCTTCCTTCTATTTTGCATATTTACTCTAGATGCACACTCAAATTTCTCAAATTCTCATTTCTTCGCAAAAATTTCTCTCTAAATGCTCTAGTTCGCAAGATCTCCTTTCACTTCGTAATCACGCAAGGTAAACAAATGACTTTCCTGACTTCCTATTTATAGCTTTTCCTTGTTTCCAGCATTAAATGTTATATCACCTACCAACGTACATTAACATTAAATGTGGATTTTTCCACTAAGCCCACTTTAAGTGCCCTTACCCACGTGCCACATCCTACGCGAAAAAAAACCTTTTATAACCTTTTGGCACGCAAAAATCCAACCGACCAAGACTCTTATGTGCGCGACTATAGTGCCAAAAGCACTTCTTATGTCCTTTACCCGATTTTTTCCTCGCCTACCTCATGTTGTTCTTGTGCTCTTCATCCTTTCTATACATGGTTTCTGCAAAGCCTTTTTGACACCATAATCCAATATCCACCATTTCCTCACGCGCTTTCTCCACCTTACGTGCTTCCTTCTATTGGGCCACTCAACTTGTATTGTAGGCCTATACTTCACATCACTCCACCCCACACTAAAACAAATGAATGGTCCTTTGCACATACACCATCCTGGAAAATAATGTGGTTACTAGTGCACAAGGCACAAAAATGAAACAAAAAGAAAGGAACAAGCAACGAGAAAGGGAAACACAAGAAAGAAAAATCATAAAGGGAAATTCTAAGGTAATTGGCAATACTGCCTTATTACAAACACCAAGAAGACTTATTTATAGTAGGGCTTCAGCCTACTCCCATTGAAATGACCTGGTAACCTCGTCCCATCCAACGCTTGTAACTGGAAAGCGCCTGAATCAAGAATGTACGAGATGATGTAAGGTCCCAACCAATGAACTTTCAACTTCCCAAGATGGCGAAAATACTTGGAATCATACAACAACACCATCTACCCAACCTCAAAATTCTTGTTCTTGATATGACGATCATGTCATGCCTTTTGTCTTACTTTTCTATCTTCTGACTCCATCTAGCAAGTGATCACCTTTCGTCTAACTACATTAACTTATCAATTATTTCTTCCAATGCTTGCTCATCGCCTAATCCTCCCGCGCGCACTATACGCAACGATGGTGACATGAATTCTATTGGCAAAACAACCTCCGCGCCAAACACCAATCAAACAAGTGTGGCCTTGTTCAACCTTTTTTTGTAGGTTGTACTCATATGCCAACATAGTCTTACAATTGATACTCTTGTTAAATCCATTTACTTGAGGGTGATAGGGGTAGTCTTGTGATGGGCCACCATAAATTTTGCTAACATAATCTTGACCGTTTCATTGAGAAAGTGTGTACCTCTATCACTTGTTAAACTTAAAGGACAACCATATCTATTGATTATGTTCTCCCATAAAAATCTAGCGATTGTCCTTGTATGGTATAATCCTTCGTATGCGTGTTGCCTCTACCCACCATGTCAAATAATCAATCCAAGTGATGATATACCAAGAACTAGTCCTTCTGCAAACCGGCGCAATTGGCCTTACAAAGTCGATTGCCCATTTTTCAAATGGTTCAATGTTGGCTATTGGTCATAAGAACATTTCATCTCTCTTTCTAGTTTCTTAAGGGCCGACAATGGTCATAGGCCTTGCAAAACTCAATACAATCCTTGTAGATGGTTTTCACCAAAGCCCTGCTAATAATATCTTTTGCGTGGTAGTATTTCCGCATAGTGTCTTGTAATCCCACCATGTGCTTCTTCCATAATTACCATGCGCTCATGCTCTAAAATGCATCGGCGCATAACCTCATCATGACCTAACTTATATAGGTCTCCACTAATCAACATGTAGGGTGCGACGCATATTGCTAACTGATTTCTCTTGAGCCTCATTCTCTCCGACACCACACTTGTCTTTAAGAACATTGCGATATCTTCCAAGTCCGGGTGCCCTACAACCTAAACAATTGCACGTCCGACATAGTATCCTCAATGCTTTGCGTGTCCTCCCCAAAGTTAATCCTTGATAAGTAGTCAAGTCATGAATTTCTTTTTCCTGGTTTTACGACCACTGTGAACTCAAATTCTTGAAATAATAGGACCCAACGACATATGTGCCCTGTAGAACGAGCTTGTTGACTAAGTATTTCAATGCCATGTGGTCCATGTAGAATATGAATGGTGTTGCCAATAGATACTTCCTGAACTTGTGGAGCGCGTAGATCATAGATAATGCTTCACACTCAGTGGTTGTGTAATTATGTTATGTTGGTGTTAATTTTATACTTGTAAAGCACAAGAGATGATCAACAATTCCCTCACAGGTTGTGTTAGTATCTTGCTCCCATAGTTGTTTCTTAAGGAATCGCGTACACATGGAAAGGCTTATCCCAAGAAGGAAAACGTAATATGGGCGTTGTGACAAGCCTATCCTTCAAAGTGTCAAATGCCTTGTTGCGACTCTCTCCTAATGAAAGGCACTCTTGTTTTTTTAATAATTCCTCTTAGGGCGTGAAATCTTGGCATACCCCTTGATGAACTTCTTGTAATACTCTGTATGCCCAAGGCATCCACCGTAATGTCCCTCTTTCTCGAATAGTTCTGGTCGAAGACCTTTGGCTTATTTTGTGTATCCGACGACCAAAGGGTGTTTTCAAGGGTGACTTCGGTTTATTATTTTATTATATGGTGCTCAAAATAAATTAAAATATCATTAAAGCACATATAATGAATTAATAGACTATTTAAATGACTTTGACTTAGGAAGCTTTGGTAGGGATAGAGCACGCAAAAGGGATAGATCCATATCAGTGGCCAGTGGTTACAGGGATCATAGCACATCACCTTCAGAGCTTGGGAGTGTTAGGGGATCGCCACACCATGAGCAGAGGCATACTCATATAGATGAGAGGAGACCTACACGGACTGCAGATAGGCCTATGCAGCCTAACTTCCTGCCTAGAGGTGACCCACCAGAGATGGAGGGACAACCGAAGAAGTAGCTTTTTAGACACTATTATGGTAGTCAGCGATGAGTGGAGGAGTTTTCCGCAGCATGTGAGGGATGTATTTCCCCTCCCACAGTATTGTGCTCAGAGGAGAGACAACATGAGGGTTGGACAGGACAGGAGGCCTAGAGCACAACAGAACAGGATTTGCAGCAAGTTACCAATAAGGTAACCCTCACCACTTTTGATGGTTGCGGAAAGATTAGTGTCGTGGATTGGATTCATAAGCTTGACAACTATCTTACTCTCAAACATATGAGGGAGCAGGAGGCCATACGGCCCACTACATTACACCTTGAGGGGGTGGCTTATGATTGGTGGCACCATGGGTTAGTTACACAGGGTCATGAGCTTCTACGGTCATACAGGGATTTCAACGAGAGGCTGATTGCGAGGTTTGATGCAAGGTTGTAAAGTTGACATTACAGGGACTTGGCACAACTCTGACAGAGTGGATACATTGATTCATACATCAATGAATTTCAGAAGATAATAGTTATGGTTCCAGAGATGCCTGAGAAGAGGGTGGTGATGTTATTTATAGAGGGTCTTCATGATGGGATGGGAGGATTGGTCTAGGATCTTAAGCTTAGGACATTGCATGATGTCATCTAAAGAGGTCACTAGATTTGACACATCCCCACTTCATATCAGCCCACTTCTTATCAGCCCAATAAGAAGTTTCCCATGAGCTCCAAGCCATTTCAACGCTCTACCACTCCGTAGAAGAGTGCACCACCTCCTAAGGTGGATCAGGAGACTCGTAATGAGTTAAGGAGGAAGAAGCTTTGCTTTCATTGCAAAGATCATTGGGAGCCTGGACATCGTTGCCTTGGTAAAGGCAAGGTGCATCTCATTGAGGTGATTTCAGATGGGGAGGATGATCACTCACTAGATACAGATGCAGAGGATGAGGGCGGTGACCATGATGCACAGGGGGAGCAGCCCCAGATAGAGCTTGGCAAGAGTGAGGCATTGGATTCATCCGATGTTACTATTGCTACACTCTCATGCATTCTTATGTATCATCCCTTTTTTGCTAAAAGGAGTGCTTAAGGGATAGTAGATTGTTTGTTTGGTTGACAGTGGAGCTACATACAACTTCATTGATGAGGGGTTGGCTGCAAAGCGAGGACTATAGGTTGAGGAATTTGAGGGGTTTAGTGTGCGGGTAGCAGATGGATTTGCTATTAGCTGCACTAAGAGGATTCCACGGCTTAGTATTTAGATGGGGGATTACACATTGACCGATGACTTCTATGTTATTGGACTTGGTGAGATTGATACAGTATTGGGTATTCAGTGGTTACAGTCCCTTGGCAGATATGTGCAGGATTTCCAGAGGATGGAGTTGGAGTTTATGGTGGATAAGAAGAAGATTGTGCTTCGGGCTCTTTCTGACGGTGGGCCTAGAGTTGTTTCAACACACAGGATGGAGTCTATAGTCAGACATGGTGAGGTTGCATGGGCAGCCCAGTGTTTCATTTCATCCAAATCTTCTTCAGACAGTGAGCAACCTTTTCACATTGACATCCAGTCCATACTGGATAAGCACGGCCAGTGTTTGGTGACATTCCTCCAGGTAGACCACCAGATAGAGGGTTTGAGCATGTTATAGAGCTTGAGGAGGGTGTTAAACCCATGATGACTACACCTTATCACCATCCTAAGACATACAAGGATGAGATAGAGAAGGCCATTAGAGAGCTCTTGGAGATGGGACACATCCATCCTAGTTCTAGTCCCTTTGCTTCTTCAGTTGTTTTGGTGAAGAAGGATGGGACCATGAGGATGTGCATTGACTATCATGCACTGAACAAGAAAACCATCAAGAACAAGTATCCCATTCCTCGCATTGACGAGTTGTTGGATGAGTTGCATGGATCTATTTACTTCTCAAAGATTGATCTTTGATCAGGCTACCACCAAATTTGAGTTCGGGATGAGGATATTCACAAGACAACCTTCAGGTGTCACTACGGGCACTATGAGTTCTTGGTGATGCCATTTGGACTCACTAATGCCCCTGCTACATTTCAGTCATGTATGAACCATCTCTTCAACAGGTAGTTGAGGCAGTTTGTGTTGGTGTTTTTGATGATATTCTGATTTATAGCAGGACATGGGATGATCATTTGAGGCATCTTGATGAGGTACTTAGCATAATGGAGACTCAGTCTTTATTTGCTAAGATGTCCAAGTGTGAATTTGGACTTACGGAGATATTGTATCTTGGGCATGTCATTGGGGCCAATGGGGTCAAGGTCCATCAGGAGAAGATACAGGCAATGCAGGATTGGCCACCACCCAGGAATATCTCTGACTTGCGAGGATTCTTGGGGTTATGTGGTTACTACAGGAGGTTTGTGAAGGGTTATTCTCAGTTGGTAGCTCCATTGACAGATCTTACACGGAAGGGTGCATTCAGTTGGTCAGATGAGGCACAGGTGGTATTTGAGAGGCTCAAGGTAATTATGAGCACCTATCTAGTTTTGGCTCTTCCAAATTTCTCATGGCCCTTCATTTTAGAGTGTGATGCTTTAGGATTGGGGATTGGTGCAGTTCTTATGTAGGATCGCCATCCTATTGCCTTCGAGAGCCAAAAGTTGAGAGATAATGAGAGATTGTATTCCACCTACGATAAGGAGATGCTTGCCATTATGCATGCTTTGGAAAAGTTCAGATAGTATTTGGTGGGTGGAAAATTTGTGGTGAGAACCGACCACAACAATTTGAAATATTTCCTAGAACAAAAAGAACTCAATGAGAGGCAACAAAAATGGGTCAGTGAGAATCTAGACATATGATTTTGACATTGAGTATGTCAAGGGACGAAGAATGTAGTGGCTCATGCACTTTCAGAAACCCCATCTCGCCGCCTATGTTCTTTGAGTGAGATTTCAGCAGATTGGAAATCTCAACTGTTAGTTGAGTATTCCAAAAACACTTGGGCATGTGACATTATGGATGGAAAAATTCAGGATGGCTGGTATAAGGTAATAGCTAATTTGATTTTGTATAAGGGTAGAATTTACCTAGTTCCTGAATCTGAGCTTAAGGAGAAGATTATGCATGCTTTCCATGATGCACCACTTGTAAGACATCCAGGGTATTTTAAAACATATAGGAAGATTAGAGAGAGATTCTCCTGGAAGGGTCTCAAGGATGATGTCTTGCGCCATGTTCGCGAGTGTATGACTTGTCAGCAGAACAAGTCAGAGCATACTTTCCCAGCAGGTTTACTACAGCCATTGCCGATTCCGGAGCAGAAGTGGGAAAGTATTTCAATGGATTTCATTACAGGTCTTCCCGTGGTGCAAGGGAATGATCGCATTTATGCGGTAGTTGATCGGTTGACAAAATATGCACACTTTTTCGCTGTCCCTACCAGCTTTAAGGCACCTCATGTGGCTGATTTGTTCTTTCGTCAGATATTCAGGTTGCACGGACTTCCGAAGAACATAGTTAGTGATCGGGATAAGCAAGTTTATGAGCATATTTTGGCAGGAGCTTTTCCGTTTGGTTCACACTGAGTTGACTCCTAGCACTAGTTATCACCCTCAGACGGATGGGCAGATAGAGATTGTGAACAAATGGATAGAGGGTTATCTTCGTAACTACGTTGCAGGACAGTAGAAGGCATGGGTAAAGTTGTTATATTTATGTGAGTATTGCTATAACACCACTTACCATATGTCTATTGGTATGACTCCATTCCAAGCACTGTATGGATATGATGCGAGATCTTTTGTTGATTTGGCGTTTGGGGACAATAGAGCTCCCAAGGCTCAGGAGAGTTTACAGGATAGTCAGGAAATCCTTAAGGTACTTAAGGAAAATATTCAGCGGGCCCAAAATCAGCAGAAGATGTATGCAGATAGGCACAAAGTGGAGAGATCATTTGAGGTAGGAGACATGGTTTTCCTATGACTTCAGCCTTACAGACAGAGTACTCTCAAGAAGAGTGGGGCTGAAAAGCTCAAGCCGCGATTCTATGGGCCATACAGGGTGATGAGGAGAGTTGGTGAAGTGGCATACGAGCTAGAGTTGCCTTCTGAGAGTAAGATACACAATGTATTTCATGTATCTTGCTTGAAAAAGGCCTTGGGACAACACATTACTTCTTCTACAGAGTTACCACCCCTGGATGAGGAAGGGAGATTGGACTTGGTGCCAGAGGAGATCTTGGACAGCCGAGAGAGGAGACTGAGGAATAGAGTTATTCGGGAGTTCCTAGTGAGGTGGAAAGAGTTACCAGAGGAGGATGCTACATGGGAGGGCGAGACTATATTACAACATCCAACTCTACAGTTGCTTGGGGACAAGCAATCTCGGGAAGGGAGGACTGTAATGTCCCTCTTTCTCGAATAGTTCGGTCGAAGACCTTTGGCCTGTTTTGTCTACCCGACGGCCAAAGGGTGTTTTCAAGGGTGACTTCGGTTTATTATTTTTATTATATGGTGCTCAAAATAAAGTAAAATATCATTAAAGCACATATAATGAATTAATAGACTGTTTAAGTGACTTTGACTTAGGAAAGTGCATTTAAATAAATTAATAAATTATTTAAAGTGCCTTCCTAGCCAAAAATGCGACTTGTTTGGGTAATGGCCAAATAAACCCAAAAATGCGACTTGGTGGGAAAAGGAAAATAATTAATTAAAAATTAATTATGAGGATTGGGAAAAAGTGCGACTTGTTCCTTTGGAGGGTTTTTTGGCTATAAGGGAAAAATGCGACTTGGGGAAAGGGCATTCAGATTATTATTATTTTTCCCCGGCAGTTAGCACTGAGCTTATGCAGACAAAATCCAAGGACGGAAACCCTCTGGATTAATCCTCTTGCGGACGGAAACCCCAGGAGCAGTGAGAGAAGTTTCCATACAGGGATCTTCATGGTATTCACAGGTTTTTATTATTCCAGCAGTTAGACAGAGAAATAAATTGCAGCAGTGGGCATACAGACTACTTCCAGAGTGGGGCGACTTCTTCTACAGTTGTTTTATGTTGTATCAGAGGTATTTTTCATGATAGATATTTATTGTAATTCCCAGCAGCAAATATATATCAAATCGATTTGGTTTGAATCATTTACAGTGGGTTTTTGGTCAATCTTTATTATTAAATCTATCTGCAGATTTATAATTGTATTATGCCGTAATATTTAGCATCAGAAATCATTATTAAATACATGGCTGAATTGTTTATGAAGAAATCTACCTGTTAAACCCTAGGTGCCTTTTCTGTATTCACCCGGTTTGCGGGGTTTGTTTTATTTAATTTATCTATGTAGTTTTAGTGTGGTGTTTTATGAATTCTTTTGGTATGATAAGTTCATATTTGAGCGAGCATATATATATATATATATATATATATATATATATATATATATATATATATATATATATATATATATATTAGAGCAAAAAAGGGGTTTGGGATCTTTCATCCCGCACCTTTGTGCTTTGATTGGTAGGCTCCCCTAATACTACAATAATTGTAACTTTAGCAGAGGATCTACTAACAAACCTTCTTTGCATATAATGTGTCCTAACAAATTTCCAAATGGAGTAGCAAAGACACATTTCTTAATGTCGAGGATATCCTTAATTGCTTGAATCTCTCAAACATCATCCTTAAATTACCACAATGATATTTCACCAATCCATACACCGTTCGGTCATCTAAGTAAACTTGAAGAAATTTATGGATGAAGTCCTAAAATGCTTGTACCACGATGCGTGAGAACACACATGCGCATTCTTTAATCCAAAATGCATAACCATGTAGGCAAAACTTCCCCATTCGTGTGAAAAAGTTGTCTTTCTCTAGTCTTCTTTTGCAATCCTGACTTGGTGATACCCTAAGAACCCATTCGTGAAAGAGTAGACTTCACGCCCACTACTCCCTCCAAAATTTCTTCAATAAAGGGGTTGGAAAAGGATCGATGACACACACTACATTCGATCCTATAGTCAACACACATTCTTATCCTAACATCCTTCTTGATGTGGATAACCATTGGGATTATCCATTCTGATTCTTCCATTGCCTCAATGATACCAGATGCTATCATCTTGTTTATTTCTTCCTTGACCCGTACACGTAAATTTGGATTCATCCGATAAGGCCTCTTCCGAATCGGACGCACCTTCCTTTAACTTGATCTTCATCTCTCCCAAGGAATGGTGAATGCCTTTGAGTTCATGGTACTGTGAGGAAACAAATCTTAGAACTCGTGCAACAGATCAATGACCTTTGAAACTTCTTTTTCCGACCAATAGTCCCCAATGATGGCTTCTTTAGGTTTGTTTCTATCCCAATGTTAACCTTCTTTGTTTTCAAGGTCTCATGGTAGGTTCCTGCTCGCTCATCAAGCATCATCTATGACTTCACGTGTACCTTTGAATGGTTAACATCAAAGTCTCCATCTCTTCTTCGTTTATTATATAGATCATATTTCATTTTTCTTTTTCCATGCACACACACTCAAGTTGTACTTCCTCTGATTCTTCTTCATTGAGGTGCCTCCAAATAAGGCTCACCTAGTAACTCCAACAACCTATCCTCTTCCATAACACTATCTCCCATCGTGAGGTGCTTGATTACTTGCAACACCTTATCCACTGATGGCTTGGTACTCCTATACTTGAAAGCTTGAATGAGATCAACCGCCAACTCCTGCCAATTACCTATTTGATGACACATCTCCAAATGAATATACCATGCTCACAAACAACCTTGTAAGGTGGAATACAATTTATGCACCCATAACGAAGGTGGTAACACTTCTGCGCTTCCCATCTAGGCCTTCTCACATGTTTGGATATGAAATGAGGCAATCTCTTTACCATGGTATTATTATATGATAATGGGCGCGTTGCTCCTAGAGAACCTTATAGAAAATGTGATTCTCACCTCGCGCCACTCTAAGAGGTTCTCCCGATGTGTATCCCACCAACGCGTTGCGAGTCTCCGAGTAAGTTGTAGTTTAGAATTTTACTCCTCTCATCTTCATTCTTCCACTGAGCCTCCATTTCTTGTAGGAAAATCTCAGGATAGGCTCCTCTATAGTAACTTGGCAACTTCTTTCCTCCTAAGTACCTGAGTGAGCGCACCTTTGTTACCCTTGTTATAGATCCTCTCAACTATCCTCAATTAACTCATAAGTCCCATGCGCCCAATTGTCACATGCCACACTAGTGGTATCACTCAAGGACTGAGCATCTTCAAATTGGATGACTCCCTTCGTGGGGTGAATTATCTCAAGATCTCTAATGGAGCGCACATAGATTCTATCAAGAACTTCTTCTCCCAATGGCTCTGTATAGGTGCTGATTTCCCATCCATTAAGGGGATAATCACCCTTTCTTCCTTATTCTCAAAGTTGATATACCCTTTGTTAAACCATAGGTCTGGCATTGTTCTTGTAACACCATGGGCACTCAAGTAACGCCGGAAAGTTGTCTCTGCCTCGGCGGCGCAAGGCTTTGAAGTCTCCAATGAACTTAGCCCCTTGGATGGTGATAACTACATCCTTTAGGACTCCAATGGGCATTGCCTTAGTTTTAATTATCATGTATAACACATTCGAAGATGGATGCAACACGATCCTTCCCATTTGATGCCAAATATCTAAGGTAAGAACATTTACCTCCATTCCCATGTCGATGAGAATATAGCTCAGAAGCCATCCATCAACAACCGCATTTAAAGTAATCTCCTTGTCCTAGTCGAGGCTACGAGGAGGAAGGTTTACATGTGAAACCGCCTTTCACGCTCTACTCCGACGCGTGGTACCTTCTCTCTTATCCATTATCCTAGCAATGGGATAATATTCTCTTGCTTTAGCATTTTACATACTTTCTTGACCTCATCCAGTCATTCTTTGGAACCTCAACATCCTTCCTTTGCTCCAACTACCTCGATTGCTCCTTTATACATTGGATCTCCCCTTGCAAACTTCAAATCACATCCATAGTCTCGTGATACACCTCCTTCGATGAGCGAGTGGTCCGGATATTTTCCATGTACCACTTCCTCTCTCGAAACTAGTGTCCTTTGTCTTGGCATCTCCCTAGCGTGCACGACCTTTGCTCACGTCGTCACCAACACATGTTCTAGCCCCGACTCACATGCCATTTTGGCATCCACTATGAATCGGCCTTCTTGATGCTCACCATCCCATCACCTTTTTCTTTCTAGTGCTTCTTGGTTTATATGCTCATAAAGTTCTAGACACTCTTCGTACTTGTGTTTCTTTCCACACCATGAGCATTGTAATAGATTAGGACACTCACGTTTGTAATGCTCTGTAGATCCACAATTATAATAGGTTCCTCGCAGGAACTCACTTCGTCCTCCGCCGTGGTTACTATGACCACAAAATCCTCCGTGAAAACCTCTTCCACATGCTCCTCCATCTACGCATCCTTCATAACGATGGTCATCATCCTTGGAACTACTTGCAAGGCTAGTTTGGCGCAGACCCAGATAAATAACATCATGGATCTGATCAATCAGTCAATAATCCTCGGTATCATGGGTCGTAGAGGTACAAATCTTGCAATAGCAAGAAACATTCATGCGGATCGTGAGCTAAAGTAGAGGGCATCTACTTGCATCATGATCCCCATGAAAGATCTCACGATCTCACCGACATAGCAGCGTACCGACTTTCGAGGGAAACTATCCTTTATATGTCCCTCCACTTCGTATGCTCCGTACATCAAGTCCACTAGAACCTCATGCATTGAGTTTGTAGATAACTTCTCCAACTGCTTGGCCATTACAACAATTTGAGCCTCCAGTAAAAGGACTAACACCAATATCAACGATCCCAATGGATCGCCAAGCGTGCGGGGGTGGCTTCAATGCCTCGAGTGGTCTATGAAAGTCTTGTGCGACAAATCCCTTCTAAATGGTGTTATCAATCCTCCGACAAACCATTGAGCATGTTAAGAAGGATGAATGTCATAGGATAGTTTAGATAAAGAGAGTCTTAAAACGTGCATCATATTTTCCCGCACACTCTCTGTCATTCCTGTTGGATCTCCTTCAAAGCATTGATGCTCTTCTGCTCAAACTTAGGGATATGGAATTCTACTAGGAAGGCATTATTTAATGTGGTGTAGTCTACCACTGTTTGATGGGGGTCATACTTCCTATACCAACTATGTGCGCACCCTTGCAACGTTGTTGCAAACTGGCTTGCCTTCCACTCCGGGGTAGTGATCCCCTTCGCGCGCCATAGTAACTCACACTTGTGTACATGCTCTGCAGCATCTTCAATACCCCTATAGTCTAGTAAATAAAGACATCTCGAAAAACACTTGGGGAGGTGGTTGGGGTCCTTGTCCTCCCGATCTAGAGCCTTGGTTCCCTCTAGTGTTTCCTCCTCCACTAGATCCACTGGATCCACTAGGTCTTGTTCCTCTTGACCCACCAAATCCACCTTCTGCAGTCGGCAAAGGACAAGAAGTGGTCACGCCTAGTGTTCCCAATGTCCCATTGAACTACGCGTCGATGGTTTGTGATATTGTCCCACTTCCAGTTGTATGTCCCGCACCACTCCCAGACGCGATACCCAATCCTTGTGTACTTGCACCTTGTCCAAAGATTCCTCCAAATATAGGAATGGCTTGCATGCAACCATGGATGTTTCAAACGAGAAATTATATCTCTGGGCATAGATCGATTAATCCCACCGATACCAACTAGGTTAACAATACTTCTCCCTTGATCTGGAAAACCAAGTGACAAGGGTTGGTCGTTAGGTGGGTTCAGATGTGCACCGATGATTCTCCTTTCTCCATGCGATGAACTCTCATTAGAAGCTGAAGGGGCTTCTCTCCGTGCTTGCCAAGATGGGGTAGCATAGACTGCTCAACTTCCATGTCCTCTGCTTGAACCTCAACTCCTTCCGCAACGTCTACCTCATAGATCTATCACACTTGCAACCTTGCGTTGTCTAGTCATCTCCCTTTCACGAGCTTCGCTATACTTGATTCATCTCTCCTCCCTTTCCTTCTCAGCCGTAATGTCTGCCATCTTCCTCCACCCTAGCTTCCTCTCCCAGTGCTCAGAGAAGCTTAGCCAACCATGGGAAATGTTTCTAAACTCAAAGTAATGACCAAGAGCTTCGCATAGACAAAGGAATAACACGCAAAATGATCCTCTAGGCTCCTTAAAAACTTGAACTCAACAACAACTCGGGCAAGAATACATAGAAATGGCGTATTTAAGAGTATGACTAGTCAACACTCCCTTCCCGCCAATGATCAACATCACGCGTTAAGTTAGATCGCATCTGCAGCCAGCCGATAGTCATCTTAGGTCCATACGTGCGATTTATAGTACCACTTGATGCGGGTGCGTATGCTAAAAGCCATTCATATAGTTCTACTGGGAAGCAACAAAAGAAAGTCTGATACAACTCATGGTATAGGTTCTCTTCTACCCACCTACGCGCATCAAACTCAGTCCAAGTGTTGAATCTCTCGAGCAAATTCATTCTCCGTGCTCTTGAACCATGTTTGACCACCTTATAAGGTCAACCGCTCTGTCATCATGCATTATAGGGACAAAGATGGATGTCATTTCTCATAACAAATTCGAAAAGAGGTCCCAATAATAGAACCAAGATGTAGTCATATTTTATACCCTTAGACCAATAGTCTAATCCCATGCGCGTTGGCCTATCACCCAACGGGTGCTAGGTGCTCACCGAGGCACGCGCGGGTGCCGAGTCTCTCCTTTATGTGAGTCTTATGAGAATGCATCATCTTATAACATATATTCAAATGAAAATAAGCGAAAAGAACCATGCCACATTCAAGAGCTTAGAATGAGTTGTTATCTTATTGCATCTAGAAAAGAGGAATAACAAGCAACATAAGGTTCATATAGAAAGGAAATACATAAGCATTATACCTCTGAGCACATATATGATTTATAATAGAGCCTTATATTCATCTTTAATAGGTTCAACAATCCACATTACATCCCCTGAGGTCATAACAGATCCTCATATAACTATGCAGAGCCAAGTCATGCATTAGAGCTATATCATGCTCATCATATTACAAAAACAAAAAGAATGCAAACCCATCCCCCTAAATGTGCCATTGCTTACAAAGTTCTTCTACTCCCTAACCCATAACATCCCCATTTAGTTTTGCAGGCTTCGCCTCTCTTTTCTCTCCTTCGCACTCTCCACACTATATACACTCTTCTCTCTCCCTTTTCTCTCCTCTATCGGGTGCTTGTATTTATAACCTTAGCACCCACTTCCATGCCTTTCAAAAGTTACAGATCGGTTGCCAAGTGTCGAGGTGGTCCTCCATGGAAGCATGCCTTCTCGATACGAGCTCTCCACTCTTTGCGTAATGATGTCTTGGAACCTTCCATCACATGCTTAGAATATTCCCTTTTTGATCCCATATAAATCAGTGGCACCTTATCCACAAAGGTCATGCTTTTCTCGCGTTGTGATGCCTCAGGATGCCGAATGTGGCTAAGTACAAAACTTGTTTGGCCTTTTCATGTGTGCGCCATGTATTCGCAAAATCCTCGCGTAACCCTTCCTGGTAAGGTATATGAGCCTTAACCCACGCACCATTTTTCAACCTAAAGGTGTCGCGGTCCATGCACCCTTTTGGACTTATCTTATATTTTGAGGCCCAACACGATGTTTGATTTATGATTTTTTTGAGTCTTAGATTTTTAGATTTTGGATATGGATTTTGGATGGGAGGATGGTGGATGTGACTTTCTCTATAAGTCCAAAATGTGTATGGATAAGATGAAAGGGAAGGATTTAGGGAAACAGGATAAGTTGGGTAGGATAGGGATTGGTTGATAGGCTAGGATTAGACTGGATGTGGGATGAGCAATAAATAGATAGGATGAGAGAAATTGGATAGGTTGGATATGATAGGGATAGGATGAGGGTTATGTGATTTTGGATAGGGATTGGTTGATAGGATTGAAGGCCATGATAAGGATTGTGTGATGTTGGATGGTTGATAGGATTGAAGGATGGGATAGGGATTGGTTAATTGGTGAGGATTAGATGGGGTGTGGGATGGGAGATATATTGATAGGATGAGGGAGGTGGTATAGGATAAGATGGGGGATATGGAAGATGATAAGATATGCCCCTAGTTATGGGTAGGTGGATTGAGGGATAAATGTGGTGTGCCCCCAAGTGTAAAGTATGGTGGCATGTATGGAAGGCTGGATGATTTCAATTTTCCCCCAGGTGTAGGGTAGGATGGGAAGTGAGGGGTATCTAAAATGGATGATGCTCCCCAATGGATGGTAGTAAGGCTGCCCCCAATCATGATGATGATAGTGCGAGAAGGGACATGAGGATTGGATGAAAAGGAAATAATCATCGGTTGCCCACGGATGTTCAATCCTAAGGGAAAAAGGATGTGGATGTGATGGATGGAAGGAAGATGACATCAATGATGAACAAAATATAATCCTAACGACACACATTATAAGGAAAGAAAATATTAGTGAATAATGAATAGAAATACAAAAACAACTAAATGTAATGCAAGAAAAGATTAGTGAATAGAAATATGAGAAAACAACTAAATTGCTTCCCTAATCTAATCTTCTCAAACAAAACCTCATATAGAGCAATGGATTGAAAAGAGGAGAGAGATTATACCTGCACTTACCTACAAGATTGCAAACTCCTCCTTTGATGTTTTGGATTTGCTCTTGGATTATTGATGATTCTTGGATTGCTTCAGATTTTGGAGACACTTGGGCAACACCTCCCCTTTGCTTGTATTGGATGATTGCTTGATTGATAAAGATTAATTGGATGGTTGATAGATGGATTGAAGGAATGGATTGATTGAGTGATTGAAGAAGATAAAATGGATGATGTTATGGATTTACAAGATTTTCAAGCTAGCTCTCATGGAGGATGAGAGCTCAATTTATAGTTTGTGGGTGGAGGATTGAATGGCTAAGATGAAGCCATGTTGGATTTGGATCAAGGGTGAAGAATGCGTGGGAGGATGAAATTATCTAGAATGGAGAATTCTAGATTTTTGAATTCAAAATTCATGGAGGGGAAGAAGCTTCCATGAAAGGAGAAGGTTAAAGAGGTCAGTAATGAAATTACTTGTATAAGGGATTAAGAGCAACAATAGAACACCAAATAACACAATATTTCATAATAATGATCTCAATATGCAATTAGAATAGCTTCGCCACTTCAAGGGGCAACCTCCAAACCATATAATAAGACTCAAATGCTCAAATGATAATGAAATACTACCTATAATCCCCTATATACACTATTCATATGTTATGGTCATCACCAAGGCCGACCTATTAAGCATGAGAAAGTATAAATGATATAATAAAATGATATGGTAGCCAAGAGTCACTCATATCCTAATACAAACAAAGGTTAAGGGCGTAGATGCCCTTCCCCTTCAAACCAATGTTGTCCTCAACGTTGAATAATCCTAGATAGGGTAAAACCTTCATCCTCCCAGGGTGGTGTATTCTATGCTCGGATTCTTCCATGATTAGATATTCCTTAATGTCTCTAGTTCTTAGCCTCTTAGTATGTGGGATCTTCTCTCGCACCAAAATGATTCTTCCTTCCTTGTCAAGTTCTGTAAGGCCAATAACCTTCTTCGGACATGAAACATGGTGGGTGTATGTGTGAAGATGGAGGTCTAGTTTATAAGCAACGGATTTTCTGTAGAACCGATAAGGGCCATAATATTTAGGAGCAAGTTTGTTTTCCTTTTTTGTTGCTTTAGGGCTTGAAGGTCAAGACATACAAAACCCAGTCACCAATTCCAAAATGTCTTTCACTACGGTGGATGAAGAATAACCATCATTTCTTTCTCATGATTGGTTTGAGCAGATCTTTTCCTTTGAATTAACGACTCAAATGCAATTGGTCTTCCTTCCCGCATTAGAACTCGCTCTCAATCCCGATCCTCAAGCGCCACATTCAACAATGAAGGTTTTTGAGAAGTTGGGAGTAGCTAAAATCCCTGGGTCTTGACATGGCTTCCTTCATTGCCAAAGGAGGTGGCTACATCGTCCAATGGAAGGCATCCTTTTTAGCAATGAGTGGGGTTGCTATTCTACCATATCTCCGCACAAATCTTCTCCAGAGTACCTGTTAGTCCTAGGAACCCATGAAGATTTTTGAGATTTTTGGGCCTTGGCCATTCCACCATAGCTTTGATCTTCCGAGGATCAACTTGACGCCTTCACGCCATGGGATACTGATATGACCCAATTACTCTACCTCTTGTACACCAAAAGAACATTTGGATGGCTTTGCATACAAAGTATGTTTCTCCAAAACTTCCAACACGTTATTTACATGTAAGTGTTCTTCCCATGTCTTACCAGTAAATCAATATGTCATCAAAGAAAACTAATACAAATTTCCTTAAAAAGGACTAAAAATAGTGTTCATCAAGCTTTGAAAGGTTGAGGAGCATTTGTAAGACCAAAAGGCATTACCAAAAACTCATAATGGGGTGAGTCCTAAAAGCCGCTTTATGAACATCTTCCTCTTTATCCTAATTTGATGGTACCTAACGAAGATCTAATTTTGTGAAATAAACAACACCATGTAATTCATCAAGTAAATCATCAATTACTTTGGAATATGAAACTTATCTTTGATGGTGTACTTGTTGAGTTCTCGGTAACTGGACACATCCTCCATGTTTCATCCTTCTTACGTACTCATGACCACCGGTGAAGAATATGCACTCTGCTATGCCTAATGATACTTGCCTTCAACATTTCCTCCACCATTTTCTCGATCTCCCTTTTCTCGGGAATATGGGTATCCGTATGGTTTGATGTTAGGTGTTTGCCTCCCCTGGAATCAATGAATGGCATGATCACGATCCCTAATCTGGTGGTAGTCCCTTTGGAATTCGCATCAAAAATAGATGAGTGAGCATCCACAATCTTCTCAAGATCGGGGTGGCATCAAGACTCAGATTTTGTACTTTTATGGAAAATAGCTTTGCTATAAAGCCATCCACTCCTTTTCCGAGAACCTTCGCATTTGATGAGAGCTAATAACTGTGGAGACTTAGCTACCATCCCATTCAATTGTATTGTCCTTCCATCCGAATGAAATCGCATGAACAATTCTTGAAATTCATCTCTATAGACACTAATGTGAGCCATTGGACCCCTATAACAATATCGCCCCTCCCATAGAAATAACAAACATAGGTGAGTCTAACATGTAGTCTCCTATGGAAATCGATACTATGGCTCTTTCAAGTGCTTGATCGTCCCACCATCCACAATCATAACTTGCATTTCGGAGCCGGGTAAATAAAACAATTGAGGCGGGTAACTAACTTACTATTTATGAAGTTATGAGTACTCCCGAGTCAATCAACACCATCACCTTTTATTTTTGAGATAGCCAATAACCTTGAGTGTTCGAGGAGTACTAATACTTGACAATGCATGGCAAGAAATGTAGGTTGGTGATCCTTTACTTCATCTCGCATCTTGGTTCCTCAACCCTCCTATAATTTCAGCTCCCTCATCATTCTCGTTACCTCTCAATATAGAACAACTTCTTCTCAACACATTTATGTCCGGTCCATATTTGCTATCACAGCTTAAAACATAATCCTTTTGCTCTCTTTTCTTCCATTTGTTGAGGAGTCGATCCTAATTGGCCTAAGAAATGAAGGGGAAGAGATACTAGCCTTTGGTGTTAATGAAAGGTGGGCTCTACTACAAAGAAATTTTTCCTCTCGCACAATGTGCCATGATAATAGAATTAGAAAGCTTGATTGGATTAAACATACGCGTACTCATGCTCGATGTGGTCCTTAAGACCCCAAGAAACAAGTCATTTGATTCTCTTCGAATATTCTCCACCCTTAAGGATAGGTTTGCACATAATTTGATCAACCTATTTGCCGTAACTCTGCTAATTGACTAAAGTAGTTCTTAAAACATTGAACTATATGCAATTGCAACTCCTGGCATAAACCGCTGCCAATTGACACCTAGACCATTCTTCCGCCTCTGAGCACATAATCAACGATACCAAACAAATTGGTCGGGTTCAAGATATAGGGATGCCAATGTCATCTTTTGTCCTGATGGTGCTGATGTAACTCAAAGAAGTTCTCCATTTGATTTATGATTAGGATCCTTACCATGAAATTTGCGATATCCACTTTCGGCATCATGTTCCGTGGTGTTTGCGAATAAGTTTGATTCTGATGGGACCGGGAAAGTGATCCAATATGGTTAGTTTGTCCATGATTTTGAACTCGAAGGTCCTCCTTGGTGATATGGGAAATGGATTTGGGCCATACTTGGTTACCCTTTACATGTTCGCATGATATCATCCAATCGATGATTGATTTGGGCTATGTCTCTTTTAGAGGCCATCTCAAATTGTACATTTCACAACTCATACTCAAGTTGGCTCACCTTATGAGCGAGGTAAACCCTAGTGCCGAGGAATATGTAGGACTCCATCCCTTCAATCACTACCCCATCTTTATCTCGGGGTTTTACTCGAGTAAGGATTCTTTTTGCTCTTGTGGAAGGCCCCCGCCATGATGTCAAATCTTAGGGTTTAGGGTTTTGATACAATTTGCCGAACAAGAAAAACACGAGAGAAGATACTAATACTTTTTTTTTGAGAGCTTTGAAAATGTAAAGAACTTGAAAATTTTCCACACAAGCACCCTAGGGAGCGATTTTATGAAAAACCTAAATTTGTAATAACTTTTATAAACTAAATTAAAAAAGTATGAAATTTTCAGGGAACCTTACTTGAAATGCTTCGCAACTCGGTAAAAATATCTCCCACCAATTCGCTCTAATTCGCAATATGTGGCGGAAACAAAAATTAGGGTTTTGCTTCTAATTTGAGCATATCGCAACTACGATACCACTCAGTAATGAAATTACTTGTATAATTCAAATTAAGAGCAACAATAAAACATTAAATAACACAATAGAATAATGATCTCAATATGCAATTAGAATAGCTTCGCCACTTCGAGGGGCAACCTCCAAACCATATAATAAGACTCAAATGCTCAAATGATAATGAAATACTACCTATAATCCCCTATATATACTATTCATATGTTATGGCCATCACCAAGGCCGACCTATTAAGCATGAGAAAGTATAAATGATATAATAAAATGATATGGTAAGCCACAAGTCTGCTACTCATATCCTAATACAAACAATAGGTTAAGGGCGTAGCAGAGACCTCTAGATTTAGAGGTGTGAGAATGTGATTAGATTAGGTTGATTAATGACGATTAGGTATGTGATTTGATGGAAAGGCTAGGTGTAGGGATGTGTAGAGTAGGTGGTAGGTGAGATGTAGGAATATTAAATTCCTAGAAAATGTTAATAGGGATTATAATAGGATAATAGGATATAATAATGAAATAAAAAGGATTAAGGATGAAATGAGATAAATGATAAAATGGAATATTTAGATAAATGATGAAATATTAGAATAAAGGGATTAATGATGAAATTAATAATAATTAATCTTGTGATTAATTATTATATGGATTTAGATGATGTTGTGGGATAGATTAATCGTAATTGATCATGTCGACATTTTAGATGGCTATAATATGTTGCTTTTTGTTTCCGTGAGGAAGCCTAAATGATTACTTCCACCACTCCTCTTGGTACCACTATTTCTACTACTACCACATCTTATATTCCTCTTTCCTCCTCCCCTACCAATGCGGGAGCTTCTACTACTCATATTCCTACTTCCACGTCGAATCCCAAACTTTCTCCTCCCTTTATTTCACACATGTATCCTAATTCTTCTTTTGCACCCAAGCTTTATAGTCCCTTTATCATGATTTGCAAGGGTAACTTTGTCAATTGCAACAAGCTACTGCTTCTTCATCTCCGTCCCTCGATTCTTCACTTCTTCTTCATAGCCTCTTGCTCCTGAAGTGTCTTCTTATCCACCCCCTCCCAATTTTGCTTTACTAAAGTTTCCTCTATTCGATGGCCATGGAGATCCTTAGAAACACCTTAGATCTTTCATGTTGCTTGCCTAGACTATGCATGTGATGACACCCTTTTGACCAAGTTGTTTCCTAGGAACTTACAATATTATGCTTGTGATGGTTCTATGACTTGCCCTTGCATTCTATTAAATCATTTACTACTCTTGCTGATTTGTTTCTAGCTCATTTTTCTATGAATATTGGAACAAAAATATCTTATGCACAAATGGATAAAATTAAACAAGGATCTAATGAACATCTTAGTGATTATGTATTGCGTTACAAGAACAATCTTTCCAAAATGAACAATGTATTAGCTAATTATCGAATTGGATCTCTTTATTCAAAGTTTTTGCCTCCTTTGCAAAAATGTGCGTTTTTGATTCCTATTATTTCTTTGACCATCTATGCCATACCTTGAAGTCTCGTGAGACTAAGTTACTTTCTTTGGGCAAACTCAAATATGGTTATAATATTATGTACAATACAATTTATTAAACAAAACACACCAATTTGGTATACAAATAGTTAGCTTTGTTCACATGATTAGTGAAATAAATTTAAGTGGAAGAACCTCGTAATCTCATGTTTTAAGGTATATTATGAGTGTTAAATTTAAAGTTGACCACTTTGTAACTAAATAGATTGTCTTTGCAAATGGTTACAACAACTCTAATGTTGACAAGGGGATTTAATTTTAACCTTTTGTCCTAGCTCCACCCATAAAATGGATGTGCATATCCATATATCGTATTCATCATATAATAATATCAAATGAACTTTATTATCTTTTAAGTGAAGATACTCTTTTGAGATATGATTGATGTTAACTAGTTCTTAGTTTTTATAATCACTCAATTAAAAAAATTCTCAAAAAAAAATGTTCTTAATTGTGTATTTTTACTCTTGTTGAGCATTTAAAACATTTATGCTCTTGTTTATTATTAAAGCGTTGGTCCAATATTTACCCTTGAATGAAATTCAAATTAGTCCTTCAAATTTAATCATTGAAAGGAGTGCTTTGAACATGTTTATTTATGTATGAGGTAAAACCTAAATTCTATCAAACATGTTTATGCATGTAAGACATAAAACCCAACTTCTATCACCTACACCCAACAATAGAGTTTGTCCTACCACCGAGCCGATGCACAGTCATGTAGGGCAAAGCCTTCTCGTTAGGGCGTGGCTAGAAGAGTTTCTCTTCCACTCACCCCCGTTCTTAGGAACAAGGGAGCTTGTTGTGAGGCCTCCTTATGGCTGGGTGGAGAACAACAATTTTCACTAGGAGCATTCCTTGGAGACTCTAACCCTTTTGGGCGGGGTCGGTATTGCTAGATGTAAACAACAGAGGGTCTTTGTTGCTCGGTATCTTTCGTAGGGAGGAGTGACACAGAATGGGTCCCACTGTTGGGTGCACTATCAGACTTGTAGAAACTGAAATCGAGGGGTGATTCCCGAAGACTACGCTTGCCCCCGACCGACGTGAGCAAGGAACTCTTCCAATTAAAAACTAGGAAACCTACCCAACTTGGGGTTGAGGGTTTGCTAGATGACCAACCTCAACGAGTAACTACGTCAACGGAAATGTAGGTCGGCTGTTATTTTCTAAATGAAATGCGTGCAATCCTCGTCGTCGTCATCTTTTATATCTTGAAAAACACAAAATAATTCCTGTTGTGATATTGTCTAGGTGAAAAAGGCCTGTATTTCACATAGTTGCCAACCTGTACACGGCCTTTGACAATGTCCTCAACCCCCTAATTACAAGACAACGACCGCGGCGGGACTCGAACCTTTATCCTCCACCCGCATCAAAATCGTCGCTGACCCAACTCAGGTCGCCGGTTCGAATCCCGGCGGATATTCTAACCATTGTTTTGAGTGGCGCCAACGCTGATAAAATACGAGTACATTCCATTCCATTATACCCTTAAAGCTCAAGCAAAAAAGAGCTGACAGAATTTATTTACATAAATATATATATATCACATTGCCGTTAACTGACGCGTATCACGTAAGCCACAGAAGTGGACGCAGTCTGCCGAACGCAAATGTCGAACGAGCGCAGGCTATGGCCTGCTGTTTCCTCCTCATTGTGACTGCCCTCCTCAATGCGCTTGCTCAAACTAGACGGATCAATTTTCTGTTAAAATTTCTGTCAATTTATCTCAAACCCCGGGTAAATTTAGCCCTGGGGGACAATTCGAGAATCAGGACGAACAGCAGCCTGGTGATTCGCAGCAGAGGTAGATGGGGCAAATGTGGCTGACGAGGATTTCAATAGACCGTTAAATCAGTGAAAGTTCCGCCAGATCTGGAGTAATTTTGGCGGGATAAGGTTTCAGTGAATTGACGGGAAATCGAGTGTAGGTAAGCGTTGGAGTACTCGGTTGTTGCAGGAATCGATCGGCGGCGTGGAACAATGCAGCAGGACCAGCGACGAAAGGTATATTCCCAGGTTTTATAACCTCTCTTCTTTATGCTTGTGTTTTTCTGTCATTCGGCCGAAATTCATGCCTAATCTGCTGCAAAATGAAGGATTTCGATACAACTATATTAAGAAACGAGTTTTGCAATAGAGGGATCGATTTTATGACCGAATTGATGCCGAATCCCTGGACAAACCCTACTTTTTTGGTGTTGTCTTTTGGCCGCGGTCGAATCTACTCGCGATGTTATAAATTCCGTTAACAAACACCACAGCAATCATGCTTATGCTCTAGTGGTAAATCACGCCTTTCAAACCACAGGAAAAAGTTCTCCCCAACTTTCTTTTCTCTAAGTCACACATAATGCGTTATTTTTTCTGACAATTGTTTGCAAGTTTGCATCTCTTATCTGAAGAAGTTTGTCGGCATCTAATCGGTCAAGAATTGCGAGGTTAATCATGCAAGTGAATTTTAGTAATTTGTATAATTGGTGTGTGAAGTTTCTGGATACAACTGCATGAAATTTATTGTTTCCAACGTTTTGGGTCTCTCTACAGAACCCATCATCGGGGAGAAAGTGTTGAAGCCAATGCATAACTGGTGTTATTTGTTCCTTTTATTTTGAAAATATAGAAATTATTAGTTAATGGTCATGACTGGGATGAATATCTGGAAAATTTGAGAAAACACGATTTCAGAAATTAACATAAGCATATGCACTATCATTCTGTAACCATATTCAGGTCTGAATGGTCATGATTCAGATGAATATCTAGACATTTCGTGAAAATGCCATTTCAGGAATTGGTACAAGCACGTGTACTATCATCGTGGAACCATGTGCAGGTTTCAATGGTCATGATTTTGAGAAAATGCCATTTTGGGATCTGATACGAGCATGTGCACTATCATTGTGGAACTATGTTCAGGTCTTGATGGCCACGATTGGGATGAATATCTAGAATTTTTTAGAAAATGTGATATCAGGAATTAATATAAGCATTTGCACTAACATTGTTGAACCATGTTCTGGTCTTGCATTAATTGCGATTACTATGTTAGTTGTTGTCATGTTTTCTGCAGCAATTTGAAATGACGTTGTCCTTCTGTTTAGCTTTCACATTTGGAGAATATTTTATATAAACTGTTCCCATTAGAAAAATAGCAGCTGGACGATGACAATCTACATGTCTGTATTCGATCCAGATCCCAGGAATAATATGGGGTATATGCTTGAGTTGTAGAACTTAATGTGTTATAGCAGAAACAAAACATAAAGAGAAATCATAAAACAGAATGATTGCGAATTGATCCACACATTAAGAGAAGCGTATGAAATTGTAACACAATTTAATTTGTTCTGTACATGGCACTTTCTGAGGAGAGATGAGCAGGTGTGTGCATGTCCCTTATTTAAATACATATGTATGTATTTGTATTAAGCTGGACATGATGAAGGAACTTTTATGGAAAATGGAATGGTTGGTCTTCTATACGTAACAGCTAGTCTTCCATCCATTTCTATTGAAGTGGCGTCAAACAGTAATGTTTAGTTCAGCTGTTGCCTCGAGCCTGGAGGGGATCCACTCAACTCATAGAGGGTCTGCCATCCCTGAGGGGAAGGGGATATGGTAGTGTCTGTAGTGAAGGCCGTTGACTGGGGGATGCAACACTGGCCTCATGGGTGTCAGTTGCGAGACCTGTGGTAGAGCGGACACTGCAGCTGATGCTGATTGAGCCTTCCACAACTGAATAGTTTATTATATTCATTGTTGACACCAACCATAGAATATGAGCTGCATTCTGGATCAGTTTTACTCTGGCACAATATGTTCTGTGGACAATGTAGAGCCGAAAGAAGCATGGGGGATGGTTTGTTACAGTAGGTATCATGCTTTTTAATTTTGAACTTTTGTTCATAATGGAAAAGTTTGTAGAAACTCTACATGAAAAAAATAGAGTATTTGGAAAAACAACACAAGGTTTTTGTAACTAATTTTAAAATGTTATATGTTATACAAAAAGGAAAACAGGTCAAAATTATGGGGTCTTAGGATTTATCTTTTCCCACGGAGAAGTACCAATGCCAATGGCATAAGACAATTATGAGCCATGGAATCCAGAAAAAAATCATTGCTGCAGAATCCTGGGAACCACCAAAATGTGTGGTCATCCCGTAGCTAGAATTGGACTCTGCAAGGTAGAAAGTCAATGTTGACTTGGACTCAGCAAGGTGAAGGGTTGACTCATTTCAAACTTGGCACCGAGACTCGGAATTGAAATTTCATAATAATGCTACTTTATTCTACAAGAAATAACTTCAAAGATATCCGAATAACACAAACTAATGTCACGATATGCACTAACTGCCAAAACAAAAATTAATAAGCTCACTTGCCCTTAAAGTTGAAACTCATTTTTTCCATAATATTCTTCAAGAATTGTCTACTGGGTCCAAAACCCATGGATTTATGATATCCATGCCATAAAAGACGGATAGAATATCATAAGTGAGGCACAAAGCTACTGCCATTTTGGCCCACTGCTGAAAATGATGTGCATATTAGAAATTTGAATTCTGAAATAAATGGAATCTAGATCTTAAAAACTGAACATAAGTTAGTTTTTCTATCAAAAACCTTTTTCGCATAAAATGACCTTCAGGGACAAAAGCAGAAAAGGAAGTGAGTTGAAAGGTTGCCTTTTGTTTTGCTTTTATTTGGGGATGGTAGAAACAATTGCGAACATAATCTCAAGTTCTAGCTGAGTTAATGATGCCTTGAAAAGCTCCAGAAGTCGTGATGAGTCAATGCCAAGTCTTCACTCACCAATCTGTTTGAAAGTGGCTGAGTTGTTGCTTAGTTTGGACTTGCAAATTATGCCAAGATTGGCTACTGTCGAATTTTTCTGTGAAAATATTAAAAATAAAAATACCTAATCTTCCTCTTAGTGAAATAAAATAACACATGAAATCTTCTATAATTCCCATTTATACGTGTTACCTTTGCATGTCTTATTACCTTATTGACCTTACCAAAATAAAGTTAAACGTTAAAATCCTGCTCTGAACCTGAGTACCATTTCAATAACCTTTGTCGTTTATTTTCATCTTCACAAATGTGTAAAAACCTAAAATGTTTTATTAGCTGAAACATTTTAAAGCATTTCTAATCAATAATATCAAATTGACTGGAGTGATGCCCAGGCAACTAGAGAAAACAAAGACTAGCAGGCAACAATCTGTGTGGATGCACAAGTATATCTTGTTTACCATAGGTGGTACTAATGTTTGCACAAACATATCTAGGGTACCATAGTTGATTAAATTTTTAAGTTATGCCAGGCTTCAAACATTCATGGGTAAACCGGGTCAAAGGCTAGATCTTTTTACTTGAATGTTTCTGTTCTTTCATTTGGTGTCTGAATCTGGACTGTAATCAGCTCCTTGGCAGGGATTGAAATGGAACAAAGATATTTCGTTCATACAGAATTGTGTTTTCATAAATGCCTTTGCTTAGAGTTGAATAATGGGGTTTTCCCATATGGGTGACTGTAAGGTGCTTGGACTGTAGTTTCAAACAAAATAGTTGATTTTTAAAGTGTTATTTGACTCTTCATATACTTTTGGTAGTTTTCAAATTTCTGTGATAAAATTTGGGGAGTTGAAGGCGATTGTGGAAACCTTATGTGACTTGTGTGGTGGGCAAACATGGTAACCCCCTTGAGAAGTTCTGCTGAATGTTTTCTGGAAGATTAAAAAGGAAAATTTCTCTATTTTTGTGCCTGCCTCTATCGAACATGGTATCTATGCTTGCCTCCCATGCCAATGACGAGCATGGAGGCAGAATGTAACCAAGCTTGCCTCCCTCTACTGAGCATGGCATCAATGCTTGCTTGCCTTCAACGGCAATGGCCAGCACAGAGGTAGAATATAAGAAAGCATTGTGTAGGTGAATGGCAATGCCCGGTTTGAACCTGAGCTTGGTCATAAGGTCAGGTACAAATTTTGAACGATCTTGTTCTCACAAGTGAGTCTCATAAGGCAAGTCGGTGCGCTGGATAGGCTGGCACCTAAAAGTTCACCTTTACCTTAGCATTACTTTGTATGTTTCAGTGAAAGATATGTTTCAACTTCAAAGCTGTATATATTATCTCTAACTTAGCCTCTATCAAATAGACTACTTTAGTGAGTGTGTTCTGCATGACAGGATGTTGAAATAATTTTTAAAGTATGTAAGAAATTCAAATTTTGGCTTTGACTAAAAAGGTTGCTGGTTGAGTGAGTGGCATCTGAACTTGCAATACAATCTGGTTGGCCCATCTCTGGATTCAGAACATACAGGCATGAGTTGGTGCTGTTATGACAAATGCAAACAGAGTGCATATTTACATAAACATGAAGCGTTATTCACAACAATGTGGACTATACAGAGTACATAATGAAACACAGTGAACTAGTGGCATTCAAAGAGTTGCACAACACAAAAATAGAGATGAAGTGAGAAAATCATGAACAGTGAATACAAAATGTCAGGTTTCTGCTGGCTTCTTCTTAAAGAAGTGTGCTGGTTTCTAAAAAAGCAAGATGATTAGAGGAGGTGGTCTGAGTGAGTATTTATAGGCACAAGTGCCCATGGCTTCAATTCCTATAAGTTATTAATTATTTGTACAAGATTGTCATATGTCATTTATTGTTATTGTCACTTTACTTAATTGATGAGGAGGCCTTATTGTCATTTAGTGTTTTCAATGCTGATTGTGAGATTATGCGGTTGACAAAGCATTCATTAGTAGGAGGATGCTTAGCTTCCATTTAATAAGCCTTCTTCAAAAGAGGTTGTAGATGACCATTTGAAGAATCTGAACTTTGTAGAGTATCTGCAGTAAATTGAGATCATGCTGCTGTGGAGAAACATAATCTTCAAAACATCTCCCCAATATTAGCCAGAAATAGTAACTAATTATGTAAAACAACATTTGGAAGGTTGAGTTTTTGTCCAATTGGAGAGGTAGATGTCTAGAAGAGGAACAATGGATGTTCCTTGTAGCTGAGACATCATTTACTGCATTTTTGCCTTCCGTTTTCGATAAGCTGCCTTTCTAGCATAATATTTTGGTGAAATTGCACCATTTGTTTTGTTGGATCTGTTCTTTTTCTTGGGAGACATTTTGGTAGAATTACGGGTGCATTGATATAGTCATCTTTGCAAGTGTTGCAGTAATGTAATTAAAAAGGATTATGCATGCCATAGCAAGCTTTATGGCTATATACCCTCATCTTTGTTGTAAGAAATGCAATGGATTGGTCAAGTTGCATTTATTGGAGCAAGGAACAGCTCTCTGCACAGATGGCCTGCTTCTTTGCAATGTTCTGTGTTTCTCACCATTGAAAACCAATTTCCTGAGATGACTGTGTGTCATCAGGCTGTTTCCAGCCTGTTTCAGGCTTGTTTTGGCATCCATTATCTAAAATTTAAATAGTAACTAATGCCTGTAAAAACACACGTGCAAAACAATCTTATATCATTAAAAACCCAAAAAGTTAAGATGAAAATAATTTGAATTCATGTTTTCAAACTCTTCTATGAACTTTCAGCATTGTTTCCACTTGCAAACTTGAATGCCAGATTGTTGAGAGAGGGAAACTTCACAACTGAATTGTTTGGAGCCTTTGGGCATCTTAAGACAAGAAGATCTACCATTGGGCAGCTGCATTTGTTAGGGGACTTCAAGGGGTAGTAAATCTATCATATGTGCTCATCCTTTGTAGCATATTATTGACTCCTTAGTCAGTTATGACCTACTTATGGTAGCGGTATCATCTTATTATCCATGTTTGAATACCCAGTGTTTTTTCCTTAAATATTTGATTTTTTTAATGTTAAAATTAAACATTTCAATGGAAAGTTACTAGCAATTGCACATGAGTTGCAAGGTACATCGGAAGGGATGCAAATGCAATTTCATGTGGTACTTGTTATGTATGTTAGTTTGTGTTTGACTTTGTTCACACGAGTGGGTTTGAGGAAGACCGGTGAGAAGGGAAGAATGAACGCATGACTCATAATAAAAATGGGTTCAATTAAATGCACACATACACTTGGTAATGTTGTTGGATCCAAATCTGATATAGATTATTAGATATATCCACCAAATATGTTTGCACCTAAAAGTAAAACCAACTAGTTCCTGAGAGTCTGGGCAGAACCATAGAACAACTATATTACATAACAATGTCATACAACAATGCAAACTAAATATTTGAAAACTTCATCACAGTATGAAGTTGTGAATAGTATAATATATTTTCAAGTAGTTTTATTTTCAAGAGGGAATGGAAAACAAGATTGGGGATGTCCTCACCACGTCCCCATCCTGATCCCTCTTATCAGATACATTTGCAGCTAAAACACGAACCAAATAGACAAAATAGTAACAAAGATCATGGTTGTTAGAACTGCAGGCCTTCATGAAGATATTGGATAAGATAACAAATTCTCATCTTCACATGACTCAAGCTGGTAACTATGTTTAATGCTTTTCTGGGCGGTTGGCATGAGAACAGTTTGGACAGTGCTTTATCTGGTAGCGTATACAGAGTTTGTATATATAAAACTGTTAATTTCAATCTTGTAGTTAGTTACTCAAGTATGGTTATTTATGGCCATAGTTTTGAAATGCTGGTTAAAGAATATCATATTCATACATTATGGGCAGTCCTGATGTAAATGGCACATACAAAGTTTGTTCCTGATTCTGTGGTCAAATAATGCCTTTTCCGGTGATTCTGCGTAGTGCCAATGTATGAAGCCGATATGTATTTTTCCTGCAAAACAGGTAGTGCAGCCTTATCAGAAGACCCATTTTGAAGTACTAAAGAAACAAACTGAGATCATGTTTAAAATGCACTACCTGATAATTTGCAAGTTCCCATCATCCCTAACAGTAATAAGTAGGTGCAGGGCTCTGATATTACTCAACTCAGTAGTGATGTTTAATGATTTCTGGTGGGTATGAGTTCGGTTAGGCCCCTAATTCTTCTGTTAGTTATACACTGTTCGTATATATCAAACTGTTTATGTCAAATTTGAGTTGGTTGAGTCTGGTTATGACAGTTCATAGGTTTTGGTTAAAGAATATCATATTCAGACCTTTTGCACAATAAACAGTCATTTTTTTAATTCTGTGCTCAAAGAATGCCTTTTCCAAATCTTCTGGGTAGTGCCGACTATGAGATTGATATGTAATTTTCCTGCAAAATGGGCTGCATAGGCTTGATGGAAAATCCATTTTAAAGCAGCAAAGGATAAAAGTTAAGGCAAAGGTTAAATGAGCTAGTTTCAATTGTGTTTGGAATCCAGGGGGTTTGGCTCCAAATTATCTTACAGTTGCAAAAGAACAGAACTACTGAGCATGTCTGTTGTTAGATGTGTGGTTACCCAAAACTATTTTTGTTTCCCTAGTAATGTTAAAGGCTTAAAGATAAGTGTAGCTGTTGTCTGAAAGATAGTTTTTATCTTATTGAACATAGAAAGACATGTTCTTGGATTCCATCAAATTTGATATAATTGTGATGTGAAATTTATTGCAATTAACTTAAACTCAAATTTGTGAAAGCTATCAAAGTGGAAACATATTGCGAAAATCATGTTTTTGAATTTTTATATACAATCATCTAATTTGTCTTTGTTTGAATTTGATTGCAGAACTCTGCAGAGACAGAGTTCTTTACAGAATATGGAGGAGCTAGTCGTTACAAGATTCAAGAAGTGATAGGCAAAGGAAGCTATGGTGTTGTATGCTCTGCAATTGATACACATACTGGGGAGAAAGTAGCAATTAAGAAGATTACCAACATCTTTGAACATTTGTCTGATGCAACACGGATACTACGTGAAATCAAACTTCTCAGGCTGCTGCGTCATCCTGACATTGTGGAAATTAAACATATCATGTTACCTCCGTCACAGAGAGAATTTAAAGACATATATGTTGTATTTGAACTTATGGAGTCCGACCTACACCAGGTTATAAAGGCTAATGATGACCTGACACCAGAACATTATCAATTTTTCTTATACCAGCTTCTTCGAGCGTTGAAGTATATACATACAGGTGCTTTTAATTTGACATGTTATGTCTATTTGTGTGTTTACAAAAGTTTAGGATACCCTAAGTTATGAATTTCCGCTTCTTCTATAATCTGTCTTATAGGCTCAATGATTTCTGGAAATACGGAAGAGAATAAAATCCATTTCTACCATATTTATTCTAAAGCTATCCTGTTTACCATCACATGATTGTTGACATATAGAATATACTGTTAGAAGATTAGATGATATTCCAGATTCCAGAGTGCAATTCAAGTATACCCGATTCAAATCGAGGTCATAATTCACATTTTTTAATTATAGAGCTTTGTAACTTTAGTATCAGTAATGAGATTGATCAATCCAATAGGTGTTTTTATATGGAATAAGCCCTTCTTCCCTTTATCTGTGCATATGCTCGTAGGGTCTTGATTTTAAACTCTTGTCTTAAAAATAAATTCTATCCACTTACTTCTCTGTTGTGACTCCTTTTTGCCTTGTAGATCTGACCATGTGGTCAAGGATGTTTGGTGTCAAAATTTGGGGTTAATATATAGATTTTATACTGATTTTTTTTTTTTGGCCATACTGTTCTGTAGCAAATGTATTTCATCGGGATCTGAAGCCAAAGAATGTCCTTGCCAATGCGGATTGCAAGCTTAAAATTTGTGACTTTGGCTTAGCAAGAGTTGCCTTCAGTGACACTGACACAACAATCTTTTGGACTGGATGCCCTTAAACACTATTCTTTACTTGATTATCATCATTAAAGAATTTGTATTCAAGATTGTTTATTTCATATTAGAGTTGTTCAGGATTGATGCTTGATTCGGGATACGGTTTGTTAGTTGTTCTAGAGATTGCCTACTTTTAGTATTTCTGAAAGTACAGACTATTTTGCAGGATTATGTTGCCACGAGATGGTACAGGGCTCCTGAGTTGTGTGGTTCCTTTTTCTCCAAGGTAGGATTTGACGGACTCTTGTGGACTTGATTTTCATTTTTGTGCCTTTACAAGTTTCTAATCAGTAGGGTTGCAATTGCTGGTATCTGGTAATTGGAAGCTTGTAGGCATTTTAGTATTTTTCATGCATGGTAATAAGGTATCCACCCATGGCCATTTATGTTTTTTGTTTCATTTAGTTCCAATCTAATTATAATTATTTGAAATGCTGGTACACTAGCCTGTACACTAGGGAATTAAAATTGAATAAATCCTTGAGAAGTGAATGTGTTCTGTGTTATGACTTATATAATTATATTCAGTTCCTAATTAGATTTAACATGTTGGAAACCAAGCACTGCACAAATATAGCAAACTCACAAGAACAAGTATGCACACACTTTTCCAAATACAAGAGTTCAATGTATTTATAGACCGTATGGTTTAACTAAAATTATTGTTATAACATTCCATTCTACGTGGTCATATTTTGGAGTATCAAATATCATATCACAAAGTTGTGTATTATGGATCAGTTAGAGGATTATATTTGTAAAATCCCAAGATGGAGTTTGTTAAGGAAATAACCAAATGAGAGTTTTATCAATTATTAGATGAACAAACCAATATCTTTACAAACCAGTCCCAGGAATTAAAATTGAACAAATCTTTGAGAAGTGGAATGTGTTCTGTGTTATGACCTATATTCAGCTCCTAATCAGAATTAAGTATTAACTCTTGGAAACTTTGTATTGCACATATATTGTGAACTCGCAAGAATGTATGCAAACAATTTTCCAAATCTACAGTTCAATTTAGTTATAGCCTGTATAGTTTAACTAACACTAGTGCTTTACCATTCGATTGTATGTAGTTATATTTTGGAGAATCAAACATCATATTACAAAATTGCGTATTATGGATCAGTTAGAGGACTATTTTTGTGAAATACAAAGATGGAATTGTTAAGGAAATAACCAATACGAGTTCTATCAATTATTAGGTGACCTAATCAACATCTTCACAGAACTGTGAGGCTATGCTTAAGTTCTGATACAAAATGAGTTGTCCCTTGGGATCTATTGTCAGTCTGACATAGACATTCAATTATTATTTGTCATCTAGATTTAGTAAATATTATAAACAAAAACTTTTTGAGTGGCCCACAAATTATCACCGGACAGCGTGATTTGATTATAATGCTTATTGTGGATGTATGGTTTGGATATAATGATAGTTGTGCCCATAAAAAGAATATTAATGGATATTGTTTTTAATGTGGACTATGTTTGCAAGTTTTTAACAAAAACGCAAATTGTAGGCAAGGTTATGCTCTTTGACTTGTTTGGTGGCTATGTATGTTCTGAGTTGGTTTGAATACTCGGTCATGTTTATAACATTGTTGTGGTATATGTGAAGCCAATCTGGAAAGGGTTATACTTTACCTGGGATTAATAAGGCCTATACACACATGTCAGTCTAATGGTTATCACACTAAACATTCATATACGTGAAATGCATTTTGACTATAAACTCTCGCAGTTGTAAAAGTGATATCGGATGTCTTTTCATTTCAACCTTATTTAGTATATATATGTCTGTTCATGCTCTTTTGTTGGGTCTTGACAATGACTTCTCGAGTTGTAGGGTCAAATATCCAGCAAATACATTTCCATTTTGGACTACAAAGCCCTAATAATCACATAAAACAAGCTATCAGATCTCTGATACCACTAGTGTTGTGTCTATGACATAAAAGGAAAAAGCATTGGAGAAATAAAGAAAAATGCAGCAGAAAAATCCTTGCAATTTACAACCAATGGAACTTTGGCCCATAAAATTGCAAATTAACTGCATATACGAGATTGTAGAGCTGTCTTCTAAAAAATCTTTGGTTAAAGTATATGGTTTATTCTTATCTAGAATTGTGATTACAGAATGACATCACTGTATAGTAAGCTATCATGCCATATGAGAGCTTATCTGTGTAGGAAATGTTGGCGATTAAAAAGTATTTTTCCAAATTTATAAATATTCTGCATAACTTTTGGGGCACCATCAGATACTAGGCAGCACGCAGACTATGTTAGAAAATGTATGCAGATTACTTTTTTATTTCTGACTATGAGTTGTATACTTCTCTGAATCCCTCTATATTTGCAGTATACTCCTGCCATTGATATTTGGAGTATTGGATGCATTTTTGCTGAAGTCTTGACTGGAAAACCACTATTTCCTGGAAAAATGTTGTTCATCAGCTTGATTTGATGACAGATCTTCTTGGCACACCCTCCCCAGAAACAATTGCAAGGGTTTGTTCTGTTTCTCTTTTAGGCTTGTTTCTTTAACACAAATTCCGTTGCTTTTTGTGTGTTAAATTTCTGCTCTGTTCAGTTGGTGAATAATCACTTTTTTAGAAAGTATACATATATTCCCATTGCTTTGTTCCTTGTCTTGATATGCTTTCCATACAATTTACAGATCTACTCTATTTTTCGCTGTGCAGGTTCGCAATGAAAAAGCTAGAAGGTACTTGAATGGCATGCGTAAGAAGCAACATGTATCCTTCATTCAGAAATTCCCAGGAACAGATCCATTAGCACTAAAGCTTTTGGAGAGATTGCTGGCATTTGATCCAAAGGATCGACCTACTGCAGAAGAGGTCCTGATAGTGCCCTTTCATTGGCATATAATATAATAATACATGTTGTATTTGTTTAATGACAAAAAGTTGCCTCTGCATCTTGTTCTCTTTGATTTTTAGATTTCTGAATTCTTCCTTGGATAATGCCACAGGCTTTGGCCGATCCTTATTTCAGAGGGTTATCAAGAGTTTCACGAGAACCTGTAGCTCAGCCAATAACTAAAATGGAGTTTGAATTTGAGAGGCGAAGGGTTACAAAAGATGATGTAAGAGAACTTATTTATCGTGAAATCCTCGAGTATCATCCGCAGATGCTGAAAGAATACCTGAATGGAACAGATCGTTCAAACTTTATGTATCCTAGGTATAGGCTGACTTTAACTCAATTGCGCAAAGATAATCTGCTGGAGGGAAAAGATTTTGACAAATTTTTGAAGAAAAACTCAAAAAAACATTAGCGGGCATTCGTCCTCTTAGAACTTCATTATATGAAAAATTATAAATTATTCATAACATTCTCTACTATTTGGCATAACAGTGCGGTTGATCAATTTAAGAGGCAATTTGCTCATCTGGAGGAGCATTATGGTAAAGGCGGAACAGTACCTCCATTAGAAAGGCAGCATGCATCTCTACCAAGGTAGAATTTCTGCTCCCATCTCAACAAATTATGTAGTTCGGAGTGCCAAGTCTTTTACGATGATGGGTTGGTTTTATTGTAACTTAAAGAAAGAATTTGTTTGTTGATTTCTAGTTTGATATAGTTCTAAATAAATTACTACAATGTGCAGACCATGTGTTATCTATTCAAATCCATTAGGCCCTTTGCCAGAGCAAGCATCTTCAGGTCCTTCTCGGGATCATGCAATTGAAATTCGTAATGAAGCTAATAGGGGTTTTAGAGAGGCAGAGAAACAGCAACAAGAGCGGAGCAGTGGGAATATGAAGGTTCCATTGCATGTGCCTCAAAAAGTTTCGCAAGGTAATAGCATTCAATAATATTTAAAATCCTCTGTATCATCGCAGTGTCTGTGATGCCACATGGAGAACATATATTTTGATCCTAGATTGATATTGGTTAACTTTCAATATCGTAGTTAGCAGTCTATTCTTGTATATGGTTCTCTTAGTGTTGAACGTGAAACTAAGGTAAGGGCTTGATTTGCTCACAGGAAGTGCCGCAAAACCAGGAAAAGTTATTGGTCCTGTATTACCTTACGAAAGTGGCAGTATCAAGGAGCCATATAATCCTAGAAGGGTAAACAGAAATTCGGTACCACAACTTCCCAATACCCTTCACCAGTTTACTCTTATCCAAGAAGAAGTTCCACTGCAAAAATGGAGCTGGATGATAAGAGGGGAGATGGCCTTAATCAACCATTATTGTCACAACCAAAGGCCCAGTATGTTGGCATTGGTGCAGTAAGGAACATAGCTGCTGTTCAAAGTGGGGCATCCCATTTGTATTAAATAAAGGCCGATTACATATTTTCATATTTTTAACTTATCTAAGACCTATTAACTGACTCGATTCTTTGTTGCCGTGTTTTCTCACACTGTAGCATCTAAAGAAGATAACTGGTAGAACTTGCAAAACAGATGCTCGTGTACAACAGATTTACCTCATTTTGGGATGACTAACAGTTCAGATAAATGTTCCTTTTACTTTAGCAAAGAACTGTCTAGGGTTTATAATGTAACACTAAGTCGGAGTCTTAATAGCTGGCTTCTTATTATGTTATCTATTTGATTTATTTGAAACAAGCATGCATTATATTGTGCATGCAAATAAAGAGTGGCTGGGGCATCCAGCATTACAGCAAGTTTGGCAATAGAGACTACATATACTAAAATAATTTTTATTGGGAAACTCCAATGATATAGTCCACAATCCAATTAGAGATTATTATTTCTTAGGTTCTTATCTTTCTGTTACAATAGAAAATAATCTCAAGCTTCATCCGATGTTGGTGTTTCAGACTATGGTCAGTACTGATGTATTTGTTGAAAGCTTCAATGTATATTTTGCTATTTTATTGAAAGAGTAAACTATAACTAATAAAAACTGGCTTATAAAAGTCTATATAAGCTTTAAAGTGCTAGAGCAATGGCACCGGTCATGACTCTCCCAATAAACATTTAAGAAAAAAGCTACATAGACCCTAATATACTAGCAAATTTAAAACCGCCTGATATAAAAGAATTTAAAAAAAACTGAGCCGTGCCAAATCTTGAAATACATGCTGTACATTCGGGTTTGTTGACGTTTTAGCTGTTGCATCGATACTGTATTTGTTCATTTCCTTTTAGATATGCTGAACGTTGCAATTCTGCTATAATCACAAGCCTCCATAATCAGATCCTTTGGGAAACAATTATGTGTAAGCATCTTACAAATGAGATTCCACCACACTGTTTGGGTTTAAATGAATCACCTCCATGATTGAGAACTGCAAATAAAGAAATGTGGCGAAGGATTGCTGCTTGGCAGCCACACCACTCAAATTTGTTTTCACCATTCTTTCAGTCTGCAGCCCCCAAATTCTAATCCTAACTTTGATTGACAGATCTGATATTCATGTCAGGTGGCATAACATTTGACACATACGAAATTCGACGATATTCCAAAGTTAAACACTTACTACTTGTTTAGGGATTGTGTATGATAGGGATCTTCTGATTCTTCCACAGCCAGGTAAACAAAATTATCTTTTATAAGCCCAATCTGACATCTCGGGTGTGATGCCAAGCCACCCATTTTTGATATAACCAGGATTGTACATTATGCATGATTAATAGAAATATGCTTTTCAATCAGTTTTTAAATCTATTGTAATCTTTTCTACTAGCAATCGCATGTGTTTCATGAGATGTGAACGCCGAACGGTATATGTTATTTGATTTAGAGGGATAGTTATTATTTTTGTAGTTGATATCGATAAGGGGTGTAATTGATTTTGTAATTGTAGGAATATATATGAAGCATTAAATTTAAAGGTGTTATCTCTACATTTCAAATTTGTTACAAATTCGTACATATATATTTGCAAGTCTTTAAAAATGTTGAGCTCCTGCTGAGTTAGGTGTGTGTCTGTGCGAGACATTAGGAGTTCCCAATCCTCAATTAGAGGGGTTGAATCTTGCATGTGGAGCAGTAAATTCCATAATGAAACCTATGCATTGGTTGTTCCTTGTTGCCAAAATATTGTTTGCAATGTAATGGAAGACTGAAATCCCTTCCAAAGGGTTGCTTCATAGGAATTACTTACATAAAGAGGATTGTCCAAAACCGGCGGTAATTGGCTGAGGTCACCGAGGAGGATGACTGATCTGTTCCCAAATTCAGATGTTCTTGAGTGTGGAAAGCTTTGTGGAGCCTACTGTCAATTTTTCTTAGCAACTTTGGCCCGATGAAACTCATTTCATCAATAAGAACATATTCTATATGTTTCAGTGACTCTTGAAAAGATGATAATGCACTACCTTCAAGGGGTTTCAGTTCTTTGATTGGAATACGCATGGTTGCATGGATTGTGGATGCGGAGATGTTGAATGCTGAAACACCAGTAGGGGCGAGTACAAGTAGAGGTGAGGGAGATGTGGTTGATGCTGTGAATGAATTCCAGATTTTATTTATCAGAAATGATTTTCCTGTGCCAGTCGTTCCTTGAATTATCAATCTTAGTGGAGGTAGAAGGGTTTTGTTTGTTGAATGGTGTAGTATGGTGTAGTAGGATTTTTGGGCTTTATGTGGAATCCTTTATCATGGGTCATGGAAGCTGCAACAGTTATGGCCATTGCATTGGCAAATGGAGGAGTAAGTTTGAAGTTTTTTTTTGCATTTGTTTAGACATTGCAATTGTATGTGTGGCTTGTAATTTGAAGTTTTTGCTCAAGTTTTATGAGTCTCATTGCATGGATGGTTTGCAGGGGAAGCCTCCTGATTGGCAAGATTTTGTTGGTATCATAACACTGCTTGTCATCAACTCCACTATTAGTTTTATCGAAGAGAACAATGCAGGCAATGCAGCTGCTTCACTAATGGCCCGGTTGGCTCCAAAAGCAAAGGTCCTAGCTCCAAATGCACTAATTTTCATTTTATAAGTTCTCGTTTCCCTATCTAAGGCTGCTCTAGAATCCATGTTTTCATTTCAGGCTCTAAGAGATGGGCGGTGGAGTGAAGAAGATGCTGCCTGTCTGGTTCCTGGAGACATAATTAGCATTAAACTTGGAGATATTGTTCCTGCAGATTGTAGACTTCTCGAAGGAGACCCTTTGAAGATTGATCAGGTTATATGTTGTATTTTGTTTTCATGGCATATAAATTGATTGAGGCTTTAACAAAATTTGGATTAACACGAGTCTCTTATGATGACAGTCTGCACTAACTGGAGAGTCATTGCCAGTGACCAAGAATCCTGGTGATGGGGTTTACTCAGGTTCAACTCGCAAGCAAGGTGAACTGGAAGCTGTGGTTATAGCTACAGGAGTCTGCATCTTTTTTGGTAAAGCAACCCATCTCGTAGACACAACAAATAATGTGGGACATTTTCAAACGGTGCATTTTCTGCTAGCATTGTATATCTGTGACGCGTTATTCTCTTGAAGTTGCATATCAGGTGCAACTTTGTGTTTTGGGGTTCAGTTCTATTTTAATATTAGCCATGTCTCTACATGTTTTCAACTTGGCTTAAATTTTTCCCAGGAGGTGCCCGATGGTAGGAAGGAAAGTCCAGGAGGACCCTGGCAATTTGTTGGTCTTATGCCCCTCTTTGATCCTCCATGCCATGATAGTGCAAACACAATAAGAAGGGCTCTCAACCTAGGTGTTAGTGTTAAAATGATTACATGGAATTTCAGGAAATGGCTTCGCCTCTGCCCATGAATTATTATTTTCATCCAACTTCCACAAGCACAGATATCTAGTGTACACCAAAACCACATTCCCGTCATACCCTGTCAAGTTCCAATCAGATATACAATCATGGCAGTATGGTTCAGATTTAGGATTAAGAGGCCTCTGTGGCATGCTACTAATACTCCATGTCCTGTTTTCCACATTTAGTGCGGCTACACCAGTTCGCATTATTATCAATTGGTTTTTGAGTTCGCTGGTTACACTAACCCAGTAGAAACTCCCTACAGAGAATACTCCTTCCCCTGTTGGAGCTGATGACAGAGCATTAATCGTGTGGAATGTAGTCCATTCATCCCCCTTTGAATCATATATTTTCACTACCAACAATCCTCGGGGATTATTTCCCTCTTATTTATTCCAATCACAAAACTACAACGCCTGGTGTAGGTATCAAACCCCAATCGAACGAAATTGTGTCTGCAAACTCTAGTGCTAACAAACGTATCAATGCACTTTGACATTCCTTGGAACCCAAGAGAACGAAGGTTTTCTTCTGCATCTTGTTGCACAGTTGTGTTCGCAGATAACAACTCTTGAACATTTGGAACTTCAAAATCTAAATTCAGAGCTTGTGAATGAAGAAACCGCGTGTGGCAGCATCACACAGAAAAATACAGGCAAACGAACGTCAAATTTAATAACGATGAAAAACGTTTTAACGACCATCAAATTTAGCTCAGTCGTAGAAACCTAGATCCACCACACACCACATTAAGGGCTTGCACTCTCACCACCATGTGCTAAGTAAAAATAAAATGGATGGATCAGGTCTTTCGGATGCAGTCTGATTTGAGATCAATGATGCAATCTGCCAGAAGAGTTAAAGTAAGACAGAAGATTGATCCAGTGATTTGAGATCAAGAGAAACTGAATACCCTACAAACGACACTATCGTAGCTCTAACATTTACTCTACCTTGAAACTGAAACTTCAACTCTCTGCATTTAAGGCTTATACAATAGCAAGTAACAATTTCAACTTCTGGTGGCAATTAATTTTGTGACTTTGTCTTTTGATCTGTCGAGCTGAACTCTCTGTTGATATGGATGTTTGTTGAAATATTGTTTGTTTGTTTGTCATCACTGAATTATGAATCTGAATCTGAATATGATATATCTTTGTACGTGTAGAAAGTTAAAATGATTTGTAATTTTGTTTTATAATGAGTACGACAGTGAAAATTCAATAATTCTTTTATATGTATAAAAATCACAATTTATAAAACCCTAGAACCCCTGTTTCTCATTTTGAATCCATTTCTGTTTCATTTCCTGTTTCCCGTTTCTTATTTCAGAAGTATGCATCTCCACTTATTCCTTGAGGCAATGTGGATTGCATGTCTTTGGAGTTTGTTTTCTAAATGACATAACAATTTACTTGCTTACCAAACTATATACATTTTCAACTTATCCATCCATTTAACTTAGTCTTTTGTCTAATTCATTGATTAACTGATGAACCCTCAATTGTTTCAAAGGAAACTAATTTAATTTATCTTAAAATAAGTAATACGCCACAAGAGAAAGGCCTTTTTGAAGTGATTCTATCTTTTGTCCAACAAATATGAACATGGAATTCAATAAGTTGTGAGTACTTAATAAATTCACCCAAAGCAATTAGTTTCTTGTGGCTTAATTTTGCATTTTTTGAGACATAAATATATTTTAATATTATGTTATCTATGATAGGTATTGTGCCCAAAATTGATATATTAAAGATAATAATAATTGGTAAATCCTCCCTTGGATAGTGTTCACAAGATAGTAAGAAATTTATGGAAGAAATAAAAAATTTATTAATCAATGTGACATATAACACATTTAAAACAGACATCTTGAAATTGATATCTATTGATTTGATGTTAGACCAAATATTATATATGGCAAGTTTTGGTAGGAAATTTGATGTATTTTGGAAAGGTTTTTTTGTCTAATCTTAATGTTCACAAGATAATAAGAAATTAATAAAAGAAATAAAAGAATTATTAATCAATGTGACATGTTACACATTTAAGATAGACGTCTTCAAATTAATCTCTCTTGATTTGATGTTTGACCTAATAATACATATGGCAAGTTTTGGTAGGAAATGTATAAAGAAACTGAGAATTATCAATCAAGATGACATTAACAATCTAAAATAAACGTCTTTAAATTGATATCTCTAGTTTTCTGAAAAGACCTATTCAAAATATCTGTACTATTTAAAAGTCGGTATCTGCCAAAAACATTTTTGGAACAAATCTTGCAGAATTTAATCTTCAAGGCAATCCAGAGATTTTTTTCCTTTTTTTAAAGCTAGTCAAATCAAATTTAAGCAAGGTCCAATTTGGGATTGAATATTTATCCCTTACCTGGAATATATGTTGGAATCGTTGGCCTGCAGGCAGAGTTTGTTGGACATGGGGTACTGATCGATCACGAACTGGGTATAATTAGAAAATTCATGGACAACCGACTCCACACTCCTCCCACCAGGAATATACAGAAACTCATCCACATCGAAGAAAAAAGTCCAGTTGGCCATGAATCTGTATCTGTGCAGACAATCATTCACAACCAGAAACTGATTATGATAATACCCATCAAACTGTTCCTGTTCTTTTATATCCTGCAATGTCACCCTCCCAGCCTGCATCCACGGCTCCAGCACCTTCCTAACCTCAGAATGAACACCTGCTAGTAATGTAAACTTGCGTTTGGTGTTTATATATATATGTTGCTCATTTAATTGGCACATGCATATATGCATGCGTATGCATGCGCACAGAAAGAGAAATGGTGATGACGATAGTAGAATTATGAATGTGCAGAGCGATAGAAGAAGGGGATTCGTCGCCCCCCTGCATGGCAGATGTTTTCCGCTGTCTTGGGAAGGCTTCTCGTGCGGCTCTCAGCGCCATCGCCAGACATCTTCGACTTCGAAGCGAGTAATTATTATTCACTATTTTATTTTTCCTCTTGTAGGCACCCATCTGGATAAACAGGTAGGCCGCAGTGCCATATTCGAGGGGAAAAATCAACATGCAAAAAAAAACCAATAGAAAAAACAGCGGTTAAAAATAGAAACGAAAAAGCTACGAATAAAAATTGCCTGCAAAAGTGAAAACGACGTGTAAACAGCAGTCAAAATTAAACACGTCAGAAAAACGTTCAAAGGTGTCAAATTTAACATCATTGCGGAAACGTCCGGAGGACCTTTACCATAGGGGAACGCCGACGTAATTATTTTTGGCACATATCATGAAATAACAAACGATGAAATTATGGGGGTCTTTAACTTTTAGCCTACCATGGAATTTACCAATTGAAAGAACATACCACCCTACATGTAAAAATGGGATGAAGGTGCTATTTCTTTAATGGCGTAGGGTACCTCAGGTTGTAATAGAATTTCGACATTAATGAGGAAGAATGTTAATAGTATAATAACTACACATGGAGGTGATTTCACGATGACTTTAACAAACATATTGAATCTCACAAAAAGTTCAAAAGATTATTTTTATTACCGCCGAAGGCAATTTATAATGCATTTGTTCTATCTAATAATTTTAACTTGCCATCTAATTAAATGTAGGAGGGACCAATATGTGAATATGGTCCAATAGTTGACATGATTATTGATCACACAATCCCCAATAGTTGTCATAGCACTATGGAGTAATTATCTATTTTTGACATACAATGTAGAGTAGTCAATCACATCATGACATGTAAGACCTCTCACCCATGTATAAGTATAAAAATTCACTTTGTTTAAGCATTTTCACCTATATTGAAGTATTGGTTTTCACCATGGTTGTAGTATAACTCAAATTTATTATTTTAAATCAATTCAAAATATGGTTTTCCTCCAATTGAACATTCATAAGAAAAAATATAAAGCTTACATAAATCTAAATTACATATTAGTGAAAAAATCACAATCCATATCATAAACAATTAATTTTGTGGGGACCCCTTAACTTAGGGGTACTATTACTAGCCCCTCTCCCTAAGTATTAATTTATTATTTCAAAATTGTAAAATATTAAAAAATTAAAAAAATATTCTTAGGAGTATTAATTTATATTCATTTGCTCTCATGTCAAAACTCTCTCTCTCTCTCTCTCTCTCTCTCTCTATATATATATATATATATATATATATATATATATATATATATTATAATAATAATTAATTAACTAAATCCACACTAATATATACATACAAATAAACTAATACTATATAAAATAATTAAATTTAGTGCACTAATAATTAATATATTAATATTAGACCTAGTCTTATAACAATTAATGCACCAATAATTAATATATTATAACATTTAATTAATTTAAATAACAATTATCTAATTACTTACTAATGTCAAATGTTAGTGGATTAAATAAACTAGCAATCGCATGTGTACAATGCAATGTGAACGCCGAATGGTATATATTATTTGATTTAGAGGGATAGTTATTACTTTTGTAGTTGTTGATAAGGGGTGTGATTGATTTCGTAACTGTAGAAATATAGATGGGCTACTTAATTTTAAGGTTGTTTCTACATTTTAAACTTGTTAAAAATTTGTACATGACTATATTTGATACCGTTTTCGATAGTTAATTTATTTTATAGTTGATGTTATATGTATTTAATTTGGGTTTATTGTGTTAGTTGTGCATCGGTTGTTCGGTTGGTGTTTTGTTGGTGGCAGTACACGATGCATGAATATAATAGATATACATGATGCATGAATGAATATATTTCAATATTGGGTTGGAGGCCATCATGAAGGAGAGCATCAAACCGTGGTTTTTCCGCTCAAAACAACAATGTAAGGAAATACTCACATCAACCATAATGGCTATTGAGAACTCTGCATAAATAATAAGTTAGCCCTTTTCATCATTACTTATAACCACGTTGTTTTTCACTTCACTGGCTTTGAAATTGTTTACAGGAAAAAACAAATATATTGTCTCGCTTCATTGGTTTAAGTGAAAAGGAGCCAGAAAAGTTATATGACAAGTATCTACGAGATATATTGTTGAATTTCATGATTGTTGGAAGGGACACAACTGCAGGTACTCTATCTTGATTCTTTTTTATGCTCTGCAAGAATCCAGGTGTTGAAATTCATGATGACAACTCCTGCACACACGTGGTAAATTGAGATGGCACCCATGGAACCATTGCAAGACGAATATCTACAAGTTTTGTCTCTGAGCTGTACAAACCATGCCATGAAACCCTAAAAAATAACCAAAACCCTAACACACATTTTAAAAGAAAAGACTTACCAGGCGAAATCTTTTTGAAGATGCCAAGAAATCGCCATAGGAATACTCTGCTTCAATGTTAGCTGCTTCCTTCCTGTTCAGATGATTCACCATTTCTACCCTGAAAACAATATATGGAGAACACTCATGAAAAACCTATACGAAAGTTTTAAGGATTCCGAGTGGACTGAATTAATAAGAAAAAAATCTGGGTTGTTAAAGGAAAGAGGGGTTTCATCAATAAAAGTCACCAAAATCTCAAATAAAAAGAATAAAAAGAATCATGGGTGAAAAAAATATCAACTGTTTTGAACAAAGTCTGCATCATATACGAATTTGAAACCTGCAACCCTCTGACTAAGTGGTTCAAAGCAAAGGGAAAATAAAAATAGATGGATTCGACCACTAAAATCAGGGAAAACTGTAAAAATAAATGCAACAACACAATCTAGAGAAAAGATTTGAAAAGGGTTCAAATCATCAAGATGTTGGGTGGTCTGTACGGGGATTTGTCCCCAGCCCTCTTTGGTCTCCATGAAAAGGGTTCAAATCATGAAGACGTTGTCAATGCTACTGTCGTCTCCAACGCCACCAATTCAATGTGATCGAGCAACAAAACTAAAAACAAATTTAATCGCGTGAAAAAATGTCCAAAAAACTGTCAAGACCTCTGATCTGTTTGCATGCTTTCATGGAAAGCAAAAGTAGCAGCAAAGCGAAACAAATTATTTCGATTGTTGAAACCGCCATTGCCATTCTGTGTTGCCATTTATTGTAAAACAAAGATTGGATTTTTATTCTCAATCTCATATTTCGTTGCAGGTTCATGTTTTCCCTTTGTAAAACCTACGAATGTCGATTAATATTAGGAAAAACAATGAAATATTTAATCTTCTGCAAAAAAACATTACATGCAAAAAGCAACTGTCAAAAATAACCCGAAAAAATGAAAACGTCCAAAATGTCAAAACGGCTGTCAAATTTTACACAATCTCATAAACGTCCGCCAAGGCCTTTCCCATGGGGGAATGCCTTCGGCGTAATTAGCATGGTCGATAATATGAGATGGCCCTCTCACTAATATAATGATCAATTGATTGAGAAATAGGTACTACTGTTGTTTTCTAACTCTACATTGAACATGATTTGCAACTCTACTGTTGTTTTTTAAATGTTTTATAAAAAGATTGGCTACATATGAAACTTATTTTATAATGATATTTTGAAATTCGTAGGGGAAAACACCTACTACGTGATGTATTAAAATGACACGATGTCCCATTTGACCATAGAAATTAATACTTAACAATATGAGACATATCATCAATCACAAATTAATAGTTCAGTGACGACATCATCTCAGTCGACTTTGTTTTGAAATGGAATGTATTTGGGATCCGAGTATTATAAATAGGGAGAGAGGGAGCAGAGCAAAGCAACGAGCATTATTAAGTGTTTGCGAGAAATGGCGAGCCCATCAGAGTTGGTCCCCGTGAGTTCAAGTTGGTGAAGATTTCTGTTAAAAAATTTCTCCTGGAAACGAAATCCGAGTTCCATTTTGATTTATTTGGGTTTGGGTTACTCTGACGAAATCCACAAAAAAATGAAAACGTCAAACCAATTTTGAACCTGCATCCAGCATGCAAAAACGAAAAATCAAAACTGGTAAAAATAGCCGCAAAAAATGAAAACGTCAAACAAGCCGTCGTAACCGTCAAAACGGCCGACAAATGTAATTGCTTTAAAAAACGTCGAAACGGCCGTCAAATTTAACTTAGTCAGAGAAACGTCCAGGAGGTCCTTTACCATAGGGGAATGCCTTCGTAAATATTTATTTATATGTATTTTTAAAATATCAATTCAACATTTTTGACCAATTATGATTATAAAAACTCATTTAATACAATTCAATAATTTCAACTACAACAATATTAAGTCACTACGTGGCACTTTATTTTTCTTGAAATTTTTTAAAACATAAGGAATTATGACTCATTTTTACCTTTACTATGAAATGTTTTTCTTTTGAATTGTTGTAATGGTGAATTCATTAAAACATCATTTGTGTTAATGTAGTTGTGTTTGACTGAAAACATTACATAAATAATGTCAAAATCTAATGACAAAACACAACCTCAACATTATTTTGAAGAGTAAATAGAGCTTTTAGGGTTCTATTTAATTATTTATTCATATTTATATTTTTTCTTGTGGCATTTTGACAGGTATATTCATATCATGTTTACACTGATTAGTTTTTATAAGCAGTCATTAAAATTGTTCTCATAGAAAACTCCAAATTCATTACTTCCTTTTCAATGTATATGCTGGCAAGACATTAATGATAATTATTTGATAGACTTTTGTCTTTTATAGGTGACTCATCAAAATCTTGTAAAACAATATTCAAGTTTTTTAAGATTTAAATGCTCCCTCAAAATTTCATCCAAATCATTTCATACAATTTAGGAAAGTATTCGGAATTATTTCGAATACTATATGCCCAATATGGATTGATTTGGTATATGCACAATATGGAATGATTTGGAGCAACCATTAAAAATCTAGAGTTTGTTTAATGTTATTTTCTAAGACAATTATCTGCTACCGTTTTTAACATAATACAAAATTATTCATTGGTATTTTGTTCGTACACATTTGTGACTACATTTATAAAACCACCTAATACATAGGCATTAAACATTGGTGGAGTATATGTAATCGATGGAGGTTGTTCCACTTATTATAGTGTTGTTCTCAACTAGATTATGAATTTTGTCTCAATTTAAAACTTTTATTTGAAGAATGATTGAAGCTAGATGATAGTCGCAACATGAATTAACATCACAATTTTGAGGTAGAGGTCTAGATGTCAAGTCAATCTCACGTTCAAGGGGTAAAGATATCATGTTGTATTTGAGAAATCATTGAAGCACTTTGTAAGGACTTTTAGATAATTATGTGATCGTCTTTGTTATGAAGGAACATGAACAAATCTATTTAGTGATTAGTGGTTGTGATACTGTATTGACTTTATTTTTGGCCTCATGTTTTGCTTGAAAGATAGGTGTATCATTAATTTTAGCCTTGGTGTCTTATTTTGATATTTGACTTCACTAGTGTTAGGGGTGTTATTACCATATTTAAGCATGTTTTTCGCAAATATCTTGATTTCATAGTTCCTAACCGTATGTCAAAGTTCATTGAAAGATTGACAATGTTTAAGACATAAACTTTGCCTTTAATAAGCTAAAGTAAATTTTGAGTGAAAATATCTTATAATTCACTATTACGTAATGAATATGACATTTTAAAATAAGCATAGTTTTGAATTTCAAGACATAGTCATTGATATGTTTATTAGGTCCTTGTTTGAGTTGTGTGATTTGTGAAAATATGACCTTTTGACTAATGTTTATCGAGAAATGAGCTAAGAAGATGTCGGCCAAAATAGTGGGGAGCTCGATAGTAGGGCATAAAACAAATCTAAAGTATAGTCCTTAGACTTCTTGGAAAGAGCTTGGTCTACAATTTATCGTTATTCGCAAAATCTAGACATGAAGCCTATAAAGCCTTGATGTCTTGTGAAGGGTCACCCTTGCTATTTACAAAACAATTCTAGAATCAATGAAACCATAGACAAAGAATAACTAAGGACCTTAGGTGCAAATAAGTTGTGTAATAACTCAAGTGCCAATAAGTTATGTTACACATGGCTATGAGGAACATTAGAAGTAGTTTGTGCAAGAATCTTCGTAGGACATTGAGTAGTAGTAATAGTTTTACGTACCTTTATAGGAGTGCTAGATGGAGGCACAAGAGTACAATGAAAAGAAACAATCACCTCAATTTCTAAAGTATAATTTGAGCCTCTTGTAGGTAAGATATAAGCATTTAAGGGTTCATTTGCTACATGTACTTTCTCGATGTGGATTCCTTAGCTAACGTTTTCCTTTATATATCTTATAGGAAAAGTAATCGGTCATTAGTTTGTTCATGATGTGCTTTGATCTCGTGTGAACAATGCAAGTCTCTATACTCTATCCTCGACAACCTTCTCCGATTAAATCTAACATTTAGGTGGCTTTATTGATAATATTGGATGTGTATTTTCACAACAAATCTTATGTAACCTTCTCGACAAGATATGTCATTTTCATGTCTTTATACTTATTTTCATTTATTAGTACATCTTTAACAACATGACACTATAGTTTTCACTTGTAAACATTAATTTTCTTAAAATCCATCAATACCAATAATTAAACACACCTTTCTTATGTTTATAAGTAGCATTTTTATACATGAATAACTATAATATTTTGAAAAACAAAATTTCCAAGTTAAACATAACTATTTTCAATAAGATGGTCAAGTGCACTTAGATTTTTGTTAATATCATATTCATATATACATATATAGTGTTGTTTGATATATATGGTTGGATTGGATAAAATATTTTTTTAAATTTGATTAAAAATATGTTAAATTTTAAAAGGAGTATTTGTTTCATGATTTATGTATATGTTATCGATAAAAAAAGCTTTTAATATTTTTAACCTAATAATAAATAAGAATGGAACCTTGATTAATGATATGAAGTCACTGTTTCCTATAAATAACCGTTAGTCTATTTGATACATTATCCACAAATGTTCTTGAGGGTAAAACTATATATTTTCGAAATGGAACCTTGATTAATGGTATGAAGTCACCGTTTCCTATAAATAACCATTAGTCTATTTGATATATTGTCCACAAATGTTCTTGAGAGTAAAACTATATATTTTTGAATGGAACCTTGATTAATGATATGAAGTCATTGTTTCTTATAAATAACCATTAGTCTATTTGATACATTGTCCACAAATGTTCTTGAGAGTAAAACTATATATTTTCTATATGAGATAAACTATGCAACCTATTTTACACCACTACATAGTTTCTATAGATTTGTAGAAAATGTCATTATCTTTTTAGAGATCTTCATGGAGCTTTGGGAAGCTTCATTTGGTATGAGGATCAAATATGTTTAGCTTTGTTTATTTGTAAGATGCTTTAACTTTGACAAAAGACACTCAATTTCTTTTTGATTTGATAATAGCCCAATTGGGCAATCGAATTACATAGTTTAATGACATCTTTGCCTAGGTTCCGGAGGGAACATATAGATTCAACGATACAAAGTATGCGAAGAAACTAAACTAGTGAGCACATTCAAACTAAACATCTACGGATAAGAGGCATCCATGCCGTCAAAGTCACCCAGGGCATGATCCTAGCCTCAACCGTTTGAATCTCCGTGTCGGGTATCTCTAGGTCTTACACTCAAGAAGACTTGATCCTGGTGGGCTCCATGGGAGCCAACATCATAACCAATAGACCAAGGGGCTTTCATTAAGACACTGAAATTAAAATCTTCATAGAGATAATTTCAAGATTACAAATTCTTACTTCCAAATAATTTTTTTAATTGAAATTTGGCAGTCCGAGACCGCCTTCCCCACGGTGCAATGGGTAGATTTCTTAGGCTAAGAAACCAAGGACTGAGGGGTATCCATTTTGACAAATTCACGGGGCACGATCCCGACCTCATCCCTTATTATAGTACATCTCTCGACTTAAACTTGCAAAGAAGAATTAAACCCTGGTGGGCTCTTTAAGAGCCAAACATCTTCACCATTGAGTCAATAGTCATTTGACTTACTTCCAAATAATCAATTTTAAGAACTTATAAAAACACATCGATTCAAATTTGCAAGGCAAATGTCTATACTATAACGCTCTAAATCATAAAACTAGCAATGCACATGAGTTGCAAACTATGCCGGAGAGGATGACAATGTAAAGTTAAATTGGATTTTGTTTTTGTGAAATATATGTTTTATGGTTTTTGAAATGTCCGATGTTTCAAGGATTTTAAATTTTTCTAATTTGTTGTCATTATTCATTGATTTTTGTTGTCATTTTTGAGTATTCCTCCATGGGGAGCATTCAAAGGTTTCACTCCTATTCATGACTATTAGGTCAATGTTCAAAAATGAAAATGGATAGAGATTCCGTGTTAAATGCAAAAGGGCCATAAGTTTTCATTGAGAACCTTTTTTCTATCAATACAAGATAACAACGTTAAGTACACCACATATATTTTATTTGTATATGGCATGTGCTAAATGTTTCGTAAATGTATAGGCATATTTGTACAACTAAATCTAGGCTCCTCTTCTTTCCGTGCATTTACATTTTATGTACACCTCATTTTTTGCATAGCGCTCAAATGTAAAAGTAGGCGAGATGCACAAGTCTACTAATGAGTGTAATATAGAGAGTACAGTAAATGTTGGTCCCCGATGATCAACGTTGTCATACCTTGGGCCTTATAGTTGGTGAAGTTGCATGATATTTTAAGTGAGGTCCGGTGCCAATTGTTGCGTGTGATAGGAGGTAGGGGTGAATGTATTGGGTGGAGGATGTTTGAAAACAACATAGGAAATAAGTTAGGGTGTTGTATCTTTGGAGAGGAAAGTGGCAACTACAAATTTAGCAATGAAAGTACATACATAAGGTGAAAAGGTTACACAAGGTGGTTTTCATATCTATGTAGATAAGGTGAATGAAGTGTATATAAGATCATATGTTGTGTATACATATAGATGAAGTTCAAACGAAAGAGGAGGTACAATATTACATTTACACTAGGATATGCCTACAAAATATTGACATGTGTAATGTGGTTTGGGTAGAGAGGAAAGCATGCAAGAGGGTTGTGTGGAGCAACTTGTATGCTATCTTAATATGTCTCATTTTTTTTTGTGACACCGATCAAAAAGAAACTTACAAAGAAAACTATGAAATTATTAATTATTAATAGTTAAAAACATATAAACAAGTGTAAGTGGCCACCAATTTTTAACATGGGCACTTTGGTGTTTATGGTGTAAAGAATATGAATTGTTAAAATCACTCTCATTACAATCACAAGAGATGCGGTTATCAAACACCTATCTAAACCAAAAGAGGGGGCTCCATGCATGGATTTGTATAACATATATTGTATTTTATCATAAGTTTTGCTTAGTTGGTTGGAATTATATCAGCAAAAAAGAGATAGTCATCATCCAAATCCATGTACGAGGATGAATAAATTTGTAGACTCTGCCTTGAATGATCACCTATGTAAAGAATTGCTATTGAGAGAAATATTCAATCTGAAAGATGTGGACATGTAGGCAAAGACTATACCGAAAGGTGGTGTCAAACACCGCTATATGCTAGAGAATCACGTCCCTTACTCCGGATATGACATGTACCTATCAAGCGCCGCTAAATGTATGTGTAACAAACACCAAGTAAACACATCCATTCAACTACCTCAGGTTTAATTTCCATTGAAGTATTTAAAACCATCATCTGTTAAACCTACATGGCTACATGCTAATAAAATCAAAATGCAGCTTACATGGTCAGGGTATGTTCCGACCACAAATTTTCAGGCATTTTGTCAAACTATTTACACGCTTCCACATTTTGCAAAGTTTGCACCCTATTCGAAAAAGAGGGGGGAAATAAATTTCAATTGTAAGAGCACACAAATTTTAGAAAGCGCAAGTAGGTCCTCTAAAATAAATGGTAATGATTAATGGTGTCTCTGTCATTTTTTTGTTGTTGTCCTACCAATGATTTCCCACTAAAAATTGAAGTGATATGTGCATGTCTTTAATCGTTAAAGTTTTTCAACCATCCAAAAGAGATCTATTTTTTATGCGTACAAGAAGGAATATAATACAATACTTTTTTGGGGTTTTCTTCTAGTGCTCATCAATTGAATTTTACTAAGCATGTGTTGTTAATGTTCAAATATTTGGTTCCAATATACAACAAACATGTAAAGGACAAATTGCCTAATCATCTCAGAAGAGGTAGTGTCATGCAACATAAGAATTTGGATTTTTGAACCGGCATCACCATCTCCCCTGTGCTTCTTCTAACATTCTAACCAATTCATTAAATTAAGGCCTCACATCGGGATTGACATCCTAACGGTGGGTCATAATGTCCGACAAAGCCTTAGGGTAGTCCTGGGGACAATTGGCCATATAACTCGGTTAACCACAACAAATGTTGCTTACCCGCTGCCATATTCTAGAAGGGAAGCCAACCTATTATAAGCTCCCATAAAACAATTCCAAAACTGTACACATCCACTTTGTAATTGTATGATTTGTGTTGAATCATTTCCATGCATCCAATAAACTATGAAATCAATACAAGTAGCATGTCACCATTTCAAACCAAAGTCTTGACAGACTTGCGCAAAGAGAGGAGCAACATTCAGAATCCCAATTACACATGCTTCGTGAAGATTTAAGAATACTTGTCCAAAAAGAATGATACATAAATAAATAGTATTTCACCATTCTAACACAAAATTGATCAATAAGATTATAGCAAAAAAAATTGCAATAATAACCATCAAGGATATGAAGTTTCATCTTAGAGTCTTCTTAGGCATTGAAAAATTTAATGGCATTCACCTTATTGAGTTATGAGCCTAATTTCACACACAACTCATATCAACAATTTTAATAAAATTTACAATATATAATAGTAGTAGTTTGATGAGATAAACATGCACAATAAATTTAAGCAAAGTACACCACCTTAAAAACAAATTCGATCTCTATCAGGCAATTAGCTACTTAAAAAGCACATGATATATCCTACAAAATACTTAATGAACAAACTGATTCCCTACCTCAGTCTGACCTTGTGCTTAATGCAATGCTTTCTATGCAATATGCTATCATCAATAATGTAAATCACATCCCATGTGAAATCAATTGTATATCAAAGTAATACTTAACATTGTATTAATAGATACTACAAATTTCTCATTGCAGTCATTAATTTCTTAGCTAAATCTATTGTTAGTTCAACATTGACTACCAATTTGGAACTCGACTTCAACCATTAGCTATGTACCAAAGACTTGAAATTCTCAATATATTGGTTTATTGTTGTATATCTAACTATTACCTTGGCATTGTTGACTACCATAAAATTAGGCATTGAGCATAAAAATTCATTTCTTTTAGGCATTTTGTTGAACAACGCATGCTACCACATTTTGCGTAGCCTAGTTTCAAAGCCCCATTTGTTGCACATGCTGGTAGTATGCTAGCAAAGGTGAACTAAATGGATTGGACAATTGTTGGTTGCATTTGGTGAAATAACATCAATGTTACGTCAGGATGCCCATGTCTTCTCTTTGCTGCAATTATGATATTCCACAAGAAGAGGTTGCAGAGCACAAATGAAAACAAATTGGACATTACAACTATTCTAGGAATTTTGTCAATAGTTCATGAGCTTTTGTATGTAATGTCCCTTTTTCCTGCGCTAAAGGCCTAAGGGCCAGGTCCAGTCCAAGCCGTGGTCAGATCCAAAGGGCTGTGGATGCTGGGAGCTATTGGGAAGGCGCCACGTGGTTCTAATATTCTAATTTTGCGTTGAGGGTAACTTTTGGACCATGACGACTTAAAGGGGAAAAGTAACTTAAGTTACTTTTATTTTTATTGGCCCCTCCATAGAATGAAATGCGTCTAGGGTCTGTTGGGGCTCTTTTGCCTTGGAGAAGTATATAAGGAGCTAGGGGAGAAAGGAAAGGAACTTTTTGTCGCATACATTTTATCCTCCTTCACGTGCAGCTACTGTTGCGCATCTACAACTTGTGGAGTGAAATCCCACAGGGACCCTAGCTTCGGTGGTGAGAGACCCACCCCTAGCTAGCATGGAATTCTTGCAGTAGTGAGAGATCTACCCTAGTCTGTCATTCTGGAGCCACTTTCATGGCTGTGTTTTTGAGATATTATCGAGGGTTCGAGGAAGGGTTTGAGGATTTTGGGGGCATTTGGGGAAGATAATCAAAGGTGTTCCAGATCAGACTTACGATAACCATTTGGGTGGGCTTAACACCACTTTGAAGGTGCCTCCATAAGTTTCCAACCCCTTTCCAAGAGAGGTGAATTGCATCCTTTATTTGGAGGGTTTTAAGCCAACCATTTTCAGATCGAAGGTGGAAACATTATTTCCCATATTTGTAAATGTTATTTCCAAAGACCCTTAATTTTTTTCTCTCGTATTTGGAGTGTTACGAACCTACGAAGTTTTCCAGTGTCTAGGGCATCTTTGTGCTTTTCTCGGTGACATTTTAATTTCTGTAAAACTCCAAAAATAGTTTTATTATGTCCTTTATAATAATATCAAGCTCTCTTTAAATTTTCAAGTAATTCAAGTGGATATTTTGGGAGATATTGATTTTATTTAGTTCGTTGTCCTTACTGTAAAAATCTACATAAATCAATATTTTATTTGGCTGAAAACTTTCAATATTTTGTGCATTATTTTTAAGTGGTATCCCATAAGGGATATTACAGTGGTATCAGAGATGTTGTTCCTCCAGCCTGTGTGGGTTAAATATGGTAGTTTGGAAAGATCTCAATGTGGGTTTTATGAAGGAAATGTTCACCAACATGGTGAAACAACAGGAAGCCACTAACCTTTATTTGAGTCAGCTCACTCAGAATTTGAGTCAAAGAAAATCTTGGGACGATAAGGAAAAAAGTGAGAACAATAATAAAGGGCACCCAAAAGAGGTGATTGATGAGGATTCTTGTTGGAGGAAATACCAATCTTTGAGTAAGGGTTTCAGAGATAATATGTCATTTCTAGATTATTGCATGATGAAGATTGGTAGAAAGCCCAAGCGAGATCATCATATGCCGGTACTGAATTACAAAAGAACTCATTTGAAGAAGAAGAAGCTTCTAGAGAAAAAGGTATGATTTCCATTGAGAAAAATAATTGCATTAGTGAAACTTTGCTTGTTAGAGAAATTATTCCAGCTCAGGAGAAGAAATTTGTATATGCAAGCAAAGAGGATGTAATGGAAACTCTAAAACGGTGTGAGGAATGGAATAACAGAGCTAGAGCTGCTAGATTGATAGCCGCCCAAGCAAGACAACACCTACAAGAGTTCAAGGAAAAGATGTGGGCAAATGATGTAAGGAAGTCTACACCCATGAAAAAAGTCTTTATAGAGCAACTTGCACATGAGGAGGAGCCTCACATGGACACTTGTGTAAAATTGTAGCCTATTGTAATTTCCAAACCAACAACTTTTGATCAGCTTTCAGATACTTTCAACGGGCACTCAGGAAACAATGTTGGGGGCAACTCAACATATGTCTATCTTGAACACACAGAGGACATTGATGGCATTGAAAGGTATGAAAAAACATGGTTGGTTGGTGGCAAAATTGAAAAAGATATTTCAATCCAAAAGGTACCTATCAATCCTCTAAAGAACAATTCATTAGCATATGGGGTGGATTTACCAAGCATTAATGAACATAAATTTGTGAAAAGTGTTGATTCTTGTTCCACTTATTCTCCATCTAAAATCATGAATCACAATAGGGATGGTGTTGTTTTGGAGGTTTTTAAATCAGCAATAGAAGGTGAACCTTTTGATGATATTCTTTATAAGGAGGTTAGTAGTAGCATGGATTTATTTCATCATCTTCATCCTATATCATTACAACAATTTTATCATAATGGTATTCAAAGCCTATTGTCGATAAGAATGCTAAGAATTTGGTGCATCAAAGTCAAGTCATCATGAAGACAAAGAGTGATAATCTTCTTTATGAGGAGATACAAGAGAAGCAAAGATGACAGACCTTACATGATACAAGGGTTCATGGGCATTATAAGGTATGGGATCCTGGTAATATGTTGCAATTATCCAAAACTATCAATTCTGATTTTGAAAACTTTCACACCGATTTCATAAGCAAAAGAAGTAATTCAAATGTGTCTTTTGGGATTACAAGTGTTGTGCAAGCATGATTTCTTCATTGGAGACTCCGATGAAATAAGGGAGAGTAAATCTCAAGCAATCATAAAGAGAGGAGGAAATGCTTTATGAATAGAGCCCATGACTAATTTTTATACCAGCTACATGGTGGAACCCTTGGAAGAGTTAGCGGGGGCATTTGGTCCTCAAAGTGCTAAAGAATCAAGGTGTAATTTCTTGTTAACAAATAAGAGTTGAATTCAGGCGCATTCATGACTTTAGCATCCTAAGGTATGAGAATGGTTACCATTTTCCTAGCTTGTTGAGTTCTCCATGTTTTGCCATGTTTCTATTATTTGAGACAACATTTATATGCTTGGATGATTGAGGAAGACTATTTCATAATCACGTCTCAAGGTATGCTAGATAGGATAGACACATCCTCCATTCACATTTCTCTTGATTCAACTAATAAGCATATGTTGGCAAAGAAAATAATGTGGGAGCCCATGATATTGAAAGGACATGAAGTATGTGGTATATTTATTGTGGTTGAATTTGCTAGAGGTAAGACTATTTTTGGGATGCAATGGTTCGATGATGTTAAGGAAGATGATGATGCATGTGTTGAAAAATGAAAGGAGAATGAAGATGCTGATCCTATATAAAAAAATTTTGAGTTGCAAAGGTATGATGAGCAGCCCCAATTATGCTATTTCAGATGTGTTGTCTTCTCTCATGACGATAATCAATGGGTACAGTAAAAGGTATGAAGTTCCTTATGATAAAGTTTATGGATGCATGAGTTCTAATGTTGATTTCCCTTTCTCTTGCATTTACGATGAAATGAAAATATGGGGAAAGAGAATAAAGTATGATGAGGGAGCAGCCATGTGTATTCCCAACATAGAAGGAATTGATGAGTTATGTCCATGGAAAGACATGTCTTGCACAAAGAAGGTAACTCATTTCTTTATTGTCATTAAGAGATGTGAAGTACTTGAATGTGTTTGTACATTTGGGTTATTTGAAGTTGGAATCATTCATTGGACATATTGGCTTCCATCTTTTGGGAAATTTGCATTCATCCCTCATGTGGATAAATTGAAAATTTTCAAGGAAAACAAAGAAATCAGATTTCATGGTATACAAGGGTAGATTGCAAAATATGTGATTGGTGAAGAAAGAAGCATGTCGTTGCAGCGAGTTGAATTGTGAAGGAACTCAACGTCTTGTGGATCATGGTGACATCACAAGGTATGAGACAAGTGGGATATTTGATGACTCCTATTTTGACAGATTGTTTGCACATGAAACACAGAGCACACCATGATGACTTATGTGGAGAGTGAGTCAGATGATGTTGAATTGGGGAGTGAGTTAGATATGATGGAGACTTTGACTCTAGATGGGGTGAGTGGAGTCATGGATGTGGGTGTAACCAATAGTGTTGCACATGAGACAGTTACAAAGATTGGGATTACAGGCTCAGACCATTTGAGTTTATCATTATGTTGGTTATATGAGGTTTTGGTAGACTGGAGATCTCATTTGCTTGTTTATTACTCTAAGAACCAACACACTTTTGAGATTACGGATGGTCACATACGGGATGAAATTACAGATTAGAGGATGAGATGATCTTCTATCAGGGTAGATTGTACCTTGTATCAGATTCATGGTTGAGGATGGAGATATTGCAACATGTGCATTGTTCTTTCGTGACTGGGCACTTGAGCTTCGATGAGACCTACAAGTTCATGTCAGAGAGGTTCATATGGCATAGGTTGAGTGAGGATATCCTCAACTGTATACAGGCATATACGGTTTGTCGCTATGAAAAGTCAGAGCTTACGGGTTCATAATTTTTTGAGTCGACATAGGATAACACACCTATGTATTTTATTGCTTCTATGCCAACGAGTACTTCGCCCACGTGCTAGTTAGTGGAGAGATGAAATTGACTCATGGTTATTCGGTAGGTTCACATTTAGCGCAGGAGGTGGACTATGTGGAGCTGATATTGCCGGTTGACTATCTACTGGAGTCTTGGGACTTTTCCCCCATGAGACACCTTGAGATACATTATGAGGAGCCTTGCTCTCACACGAGTGTAGGTCATGTGGGAGAGTTAGCACCATTTGTGTGTATACAAGTTGTTTCACAAGTTGATCTAGGGGATTCTACAAGATTCAAAGTGGACTTTCATACCCAGGAGTTGATTGGAGAGGCCGTGAGTGATCACATGATGACAACCTTGCATTGGCGGGAATTGGACAGATTGGCAATTTTGGTGCAGTACCAGTGGAGAGTCGGTTTGGGTATCATTCTACTTCACGGACAACATTGTTCTCGATACCATATGGAGGTCATGATGATTGCATGGGGTTTCTTGGGTACTTCGGATTACACCGATCCTTGGTCGCGGACAGGGTGAGGTGGAGAAACTTATAAGACGGTATTCGGCTTTCGCAACGGGATAGGATAATGCTTGGGGTCAAGCATTTCTCGGGAAGGGAGGACTGTAATGTCTCCTTTTCCTACACCAAAGTCCTAAGGGCTAGGTCAACTCCAAGGCGTGGTCAGACCCAAGGGGTGTGGATGCTGGGAGCTATTGGGAAGGGGCCACATGGTTCTAATATTCTAATTTTGCATTGAGGGTCACTTTTGGACCATGGCGACTTAAAGGGGAAAAGTAACTTAAGTTAATTTTATTTTTATTGGCCCCTCCATGGAATGAAATGCGTCTAGGGTCTGTTGGGGCTCTTTTACCTTGAGAAGTATATATGAGTCGGGGAGAAAGGAAAGGAAATTTTTGTTGCATACATTTTATCCTCCTTCACGTGCAACTAACTTGTTACGCATCTACAACTTGTGGAGCGAAATCCCACAGGGACACTAGCTTCGGTGGTGAGAGACCCGTCCCTAGCTAGCAGGCATTCTTTGGTAGTGAGAGATCCATCCTAGTCTATCATTCTTGGAGCTACTTTTAGGGTGTGTTTACGAGATATTATTAGAGGGTTCAGAGAAAGGGTTTTAGGATTTTGGGGGCATTTGGGGGAAGATAATCGGAGGGATTCTAGATTAGACTTATGACATCCATTTGGGCCGGGCTTAGCATCACTTTGAAGGTGCCTCTATCAATTTCAATCCCTTTCCAAGTGAGGGAATTGTAGCCTTTATTTGGAGGGTTTCAAGCCAACCATTTTCAGATTTGAAGGTGGAAACATTATTACCTATATTTGTTAATGTTATTTCCAAAGACCCTTAATATTTTCTCTTGTATTTGGAGTGTTACGAACCTTGAAGTTTTCAGTGTCAGGGCATCTTTGTGCTTTTTGTGGCAAGCATTTTAATTTTGTAAAACTCCAAAAATAATGTTATTATGTCCTTTATAATAATATCAAGATTTCTTTAAATTTTCACGTAATTGAGTGGATATTTTGGGAGATATTGATTTTATTTAGTTCATTGTCCTTCTTGTAAAAATCTGCATAAATCAATATTTTATTTGGTCATGAAACTTTCAATATTTTGTGCATCATTTTTAAGTGGTATCCCATAAGGGATATTGACCGTATGCTTTTATAGTGTAAGCACATTTGCACAAGGGCACTTGCAACAAGAATAATTTGAGGATCCTGTAAATAATCACAAACCTATATATTCTTATGTTATCTACAAACACCAATTAAACACGTCATTACAACCACCTCAGGTGTAATTGGCACGTTGATGATAAAATTTATAGTTTCCTCAAGATAACCAACACAACCAAGAATGTCAAAGGATCATGTAAATAATCGTAACCACATATATTTCTCATTGTATTAATGCCAAATTTCTAGTCATTTTACGCTTAATTTAGATGTTGGGAAAATTGACAAGTTTAGCAATTGACCTACCAATGTTGTTGCAAAGAAAATTGTGAGACTGTTTTAAGTGTCATGTTTCGCACTTAGTGAAGTTCCATACTTTGAGGATGACATATATGTCATGTCCCCTTTTCTACATCAAAGTCCTATGGGCCAATTCAAGTGCAAACCTTGGTCATACCTAAGGGGCTTTGGACGTTGGGAGCTATTGGGTATGAATATCTAGTCAATTTTGTTATAATTCTTCATTGACATATGCAAAAAGATGTTTTAGAAGGACTAAATGTTACATTTTGTCGTTAGGAAGGGGCCACATGGTACTAATGTTCTAATTTTGCGTTGGGGTCACTTTTGGACCATGGCGACTTAAAAAGGGAAAAGTAACTTAAGTTACTTTTATTTTATTGGCCCTTCCAAGGGAAAATGTGACTAGGGTTTATTGGGGCTCTTTTGCCTTGGAGAAGTTATATAAGGAGTTGGGGAAAAAGGAAAAGGGGACTTGCATACCTAATTATCTCTTTTCATGTGCAACTATTGTTTGCAAATCTATAGCTTGTGGAGTGAAATCCCATAAGAACCCTAGCTTTGGTGGTGAGAGATCCATCCCTAGCTAGCAGGGCATTCTTCGGTAGTGAAATATCTACCCTAGCTTGTCATTTTGGCACTGTTTTAAGGGCTAATTTACAGAGATATTTAAGAGGTCTTAGAGATAGGGTTTTAAGGGTCTTTGAGATAATTTGTAAAGATAATCAGTGGGTTTTCAGATCAGACTTACGACAACAATAAGAAAGGGTTTGACATTATTTCCAGAGGATTTCAAAGGGGTTTTGACCATGTACCAAAAAGGGCAAATTGTTTTGGAGATTACAACCTTTATTTGGAGGGTTTCACTGGCCATTTTCAGATCCGAGGGTGGGAATATCATCTTCTATATTTGTAAATGTTATTTCCAAAGTTTTATAGTTTGTGCACTTGTATTCGGCAAGATATGAATTTTAGAAATTTTCCAGCTGTTTAGGGCACACTTTGTAATTTTTGGTAGCGTTATATTGTTTGAAAAATTCCAAAAATAGTTTTCTTATGTTCATTATAATATTAGCAAGCTCTTTTTAAATTTTCAAGTGATTTGAGTGGATATTTTGGGAGTTATTAATTTTCTTGAGTTCGCTGCCCTAATTGGTAAAAATCTACAAAATTTAGTATTTTATTTGGCTGTAAATTTTCAATATTTTGTGTTATTTAAGTGGTATCCCACAAGGGATATTTCGATTGGTATCAAAGTAGTTATTTTCAATATTTTGTGTTATTTAAGTGGTATCCCACAAGGGATCATGGATGGTATTATAAAGGATGACCGACACAAAGTAGTGGATGATCTCATTTTCGACAAGGATAGGATAGTTATCAAAAAGAACCTCAAAGCTGTTGTGATCTGTAGGAACCACAAATTTGCTTTGCCTACAAGTCTTGTCTAAATTTGGCCAAAGCATGCATAATGGCCAACATCTCCTTGTCGTAAATTGAATACCCTCTCTCCACGGGTTTCAATTTCCTACTCTCATAGGCAATGGGATGCCTATCCTACATGAGAATTGCCCCAACACCCTCTCCTGATGCATCACACTCTAGAATGAATGGGCGGAGAGAAATCTGGTAATGCGAGAATGGGACACAAACTCATCACCTCCTTGAGGTGATCAAAAACTGTTGCACTGCCTCTGACCAAGCAAAAGCCCCCTTCTTGGTCAAATCGGTTAATGGAGCAGTCAACCGAGAGAAATTCTTCACGAAGCTCCTGTAGTATGTGCACAACCCCACGAATCCTCTCAGATGTGTCAATGTCCTAGGTGGCGGCCAATCCAGAATTTCCCATATCTTCTCTCTATCCACCTTCACTGTACCCCCACCAATCACATATCCCAAGTATAGAAGTTTGGTCATGCCAAACTCACACTTAGAAGCTTTCACATATAGTGAATTAGCTTCTAATATCCCCAATATCTCACCAAGGTGCCTAATATGGTCCTCCCAAGTCATCTTTTGTAGACTAAAATATCATCACAAAAACCAATACAAACTTCCGCTAGTGTCGATTGAACACATGATTCATGCAAGACTGGAATGTAGTTGGAGCATTAGACAATCCGAAGGGCATCACCAAGAACTCAAAGTGACCATAATGGCATATGAAAGTTGTCTTATGCACATCCTGCTCCCTGAATTTGATATGATGTTATCCAGATTGTAAATCTATTTTTGAAAAATAGATTGCACCATGTAGCTCATCAAACAACTCATCAATGTGTGGTACGGGATACTTGTTCTTTATTGTCTTCTTATTTAAGGCATGGTAGTCTATACACATCTGCATGGTCCCATCCTTCTTCACCAATACCACCGAAGAAGCAAAAGGGCTGGAACTTAGTCTAATATGCCCCATATCAATGAGCTCATGTATAGTCTTCTCGATCTCATCCTTAAACCATTTGGGGTGACGGTAAGGAGAAGTAACCACCGCTCTAGCATCCTCGAGCTCAATCACATGCTCAAATCCCGTATTGGAGGTATTCCTGGAGGTATGTCACTAAAAAGCGCATTATGTCCGTCGATAAGCCATGTAAATCCACATGATACACCTGTTGTCCATCCTTTGATTTCTTGCTCGAAACCAAACAATGTACTGCCCAATCCACCCCATTATGCCTATAAATCCTCTCGATCCTCGTGGTCGTAACAACTCGGGTGCCTCTGAAGATAAGCCCCTCAAGATCACATTCCTCCCTTCGGACTTAAACTTTAGCTCCATCGTCTGAAAGTTAGTCCGAAACTCACCAAGGGAATGGAGCCACTATACTCCAAGCACTATGTTGGTCTCTCCAATACCAACAATATAGAAATCATCGGTAATTGTATAGTTACCCATTGTGATGCTCAATTGGGGAACCTATCGTGTGCATCTCATAGAATCTCCATTGGCTACAACCACGTTGAAGCCCTCAAACTCCTCTGTCTGTAACCCTCGCCTCTCAACCAATGAGGCATCAATAAAGTTGTGGGTTGCCCCACTATCAATGAGTACCACTACTCGTTGTCCCTGTAAAACTCCCCTAACTTTGAATGCCTTGTACCTCGGGGTACTAGACAAAGTGGCGATAGTCTCCTGGGGAAAAGTCTCGCTATCCTGCTCAACACCCGCACTATCTAATGCCTCATCATCATCATCATCCTCTAATCCTGTGTGTCCAACTCCTCGTCACCATCACTCTCCTCAAAGACCTCTATGAATTGGGCCTTCCCTCTACCCTTGCAATCATGTCCTGGAACCCAAGGTGTGTGGCAATCGAAACATAGTTTCTTTCGCCTCAATTCATCTTTGTCCTCTCTAGATACGAATGGTCTCCTAGCTGTATCTTGCCTAGGTGGAGGTACCTTTAGCTGCGAACCATTGGATCTAGAAGGGAAACCCTTAGGCTGCACTCGAGGTGGAAACCTCAACTTAGGAGTGGATAACTCCAAGTCACGAGCTCTCCTAATAGCCTCATGTAAAGAAGAAGGCTCAAATGCCTTCACAAATCTAACGAGAGCATCTGTCAAACCTGTTGTGAATAGGAAATCAACCTCATCTCTTGTAACATTAGGTACCATGACCGATAGTCTTTGAAAATCTGCGATATATTGATCCAAGGAACCGGTCTGCCTCAAATGAGTCAACTCTCTAAAATACTTTTCGGGGTCCCTCCTATCAAATCTGCTCACTAGCCTCTGTGTGAACTCTAAAGAAGTCATGATGTATATGTGTCCTTGTGTAATCAACCCATGATGCCACCAATCATGAACGTCTCTCTCAAGATGTAAGATTGCAAACTTAATTGCATCTTCCTCATGCATAGGATTCAAGTCAAAGTATGTCTTCAACTTTTGAACCCAAGACTGTGCAGTACACTTCTTAGAACCGTTGAAGTGTGGAATAGAAATCTGTCCCAATCTCCTTTGCATCTCTGGTACTTGTACTTGATTATCTCTCTTAGGCTGCTGCCAATCTTCATTTTGCAATATTCCTGGAATTGCATGTTGTCACGAAAGCCATCACTCAAGGTCTGATACTTTTCCCAACAAGACTCCTCATCTACAATATCCCTTTGGTTGGCATACCGTGAAACTCCTAGGATCCTTTAAGAAAGAAGGTTCGTGAAACCCCAAAGGCCTGGTAGAAGAATGGGGAGACCGCTGCCCTAAATGCCCACCCTCACCTCTTTGACCATGTTGTCCCATATTGCTATTTTCTCCTCTTTCCGTATGAGTATCAATCATGTCCTGTGCTAATCTCTCAATGCGCTGACTCAAATAGAGATTGGTAGTCTCTTGATGTTTTACCATGTTGGTAAACAATTGTTTTATTAGTTCTACACCTATATCCTCACTGTCTCTGTCTCCCATCTTTCAATCCCAACAGGCGGAGAAACAACTGCTCTGATACCACCGAAATATCCCTTGTGGGAGACCACTTGAAAATGCAGAAAATATATGAAAATTGTAGCAAAGTAAAATTTCGATTTTTACAAAAATGACGAGTAAGGGCAACGAATGGTATTTAATTGATATCTCACAAAATACTTGCCCAAAGTGCATGAAATTTTGAGGGATGCTTGCAATAATAATAATAAACACCAAAAAAATAATTTTTTGGAATTTTTGGAATAATATATTACGCGAGAAAATTACAAAATGCCCTAGGCGGTTAGGAAACTTCAAAAATTCATATCTTGCCGAATGCAAGTGCACAAACTATGAAACTTTGGAAATAACACTTACAAATATAGAAAATGATATTCCAACCCTCGATCTTAAAATGGCCAAGCTGGAAACCCTCCAAATAAAGGTTGCGAACTGCAAAACAAGTCGCCCTTTTTGGTAGATGGTTAAAACCCCTTTGAAATCCTCTCAAAATTATCCCTGACCCTTTCTTATTATGTTCTAATTGATATGAAAACCCATTGATTATCTTCACAAATTATCTCAAAACCCTCAAAACCCTATCTCTAAGACCTCTCGAAAATATCTCAGTAAATTAACCCCGAGCACAACATGTCGTAAGCATAAAAAAAAAAAGACGATGGATGAAAGCAGACTTTTACGGGAGAAATATTATCGAGAAAATTCCCTGCGGAAATTTGACACTTCCCAACAAAAACAACTTCATAATAGACGCCTACCGGCGAATTATAATTTCTCATATTTTTTGTTTTGTTTTGTTTTGTAAGCGTTTCTTTTATTTCTCTATCCGTGACTCGTGAAGTTGCATTTATCGATTATTTTATATAATCGATATTTACCAAAATCCCACTGGCCTCTATGGGACGTATTTTATGCCATGTCTTTAACACGGTTTTATACATGGGTCCCACGGCCGAACCACATTCACAGAGGAAAATGTACTTGCATTAAACCTTTATCAGAGAGATATGCGAAGTCATTGGCTATGCCACGTGTCCTAAAAGCTTCCAGGTTTTATATAGACCCAATTTCCCTTTCGCCAATTTTTCAGAGGCGATGATGCCAAAAAAACCACGCCTGCTACTGAAAATGCGATGAATAGATTTGGTAAAATAGCCATGGATTTGTGGCTCAAATTTTTCATAAGCACGATCCTCTTACTCGCAGCCGATGATGTTTGTGAGTGTCGCCAAAGAATTTCAGAAGGATTTTTGAATTCGTCATGTTTTACAGAGGTCACCGTCTCCGAAAAGGGGCTAAACTATGCGAGGAGCTTCTGGTTGATGAGGCTCTGCGATCTTTAATTCCTCTGCGCATACCGGACATGAAAAAGTCGGTGAAGGTTCCGTATATTCTCGACTTCAAAGCCAAACTGTATGATGCCGCCGTTGCTAATATTAGCGTGCCTTCCTCTTCAGTTCATTTGGGGAAAATCGGAATCAATATTATAGCTTCACAAGTGCAGCTGAATTTGACCATGAAATGGAGGTATTCTTACACAACTGGATTCATACCGTTTACAGTCTCTGATAAAGGACGGGCTTTTGTGCAGGTAAGAGGAGCCTTTGCTTCCATGATTTTTAGGGTTTCTTTTGAATTTTTTTAAAGCTCTTGTTTTCCTTAATTTCACACTTAGTTTTTACGGTTTGATTCGATACCCTTAAATGTTTGTTCACACTACACACATAACCCTGCATCATTGTTCTTGATGTTACTGTTTTAGTTACCTAATTTTTTATATTGTTTTTTTAATGAAAGAAAAGTTTTAGGAGACCTCCTCCTACAAGGGTATATAATTAGCCATTGAATTAATTTAAAGAAAATTTATAGGACATAATTAATGTTAATCAAATAGGTTGTGGTCCAGTGGTATATATGATGACATAAAAGGTGTTGCCTAATCATCTATTAATGTTTCAATTTTGCGGGATATCAATAATTAAGGTGTGAAGTCGAGGATCATGTCCCATGTAAATTTGGTGGAATGGAAATTTCCAACTAAGCCTAAGAATTCTATGAGTGAATCCCTGCAATTTTAGATTCAATAAAAAAATAACTCATGAAAAATAGTAAATATATGATTGGTAAATATATTATAGAAAATTAGATTTTACACTAAACATGTAAACAAATTTTAGGAACTAATCATGCCTATAATATATCTTTAATAGTAACTTAGACCTAATTAATTAAGGAGATTAGAGCATGATGAAATAAGAAATATCTTGGCTTCTATGATGATCAAACGATGGTCGTTAGGTTCTAACAATATTGTCTTAGATTATGAGGGTAGATAAATAGAACTCAAAAACTTGTGATGAACATAAAACTTTGTGTAAATTATGGTGTTTGGAAAGTGAATTGTTTGGAGTGTGAAGATGATGTTCTAGACAAATTGCTCCAAACTGAAATTGTCTTTGACAATTAGGTTCGTATACTCTTGTTGTCCAAAAATATCACTCAAAATCTTGCGTCTTTGTTTGGATCTCCAGAAAATTAGACTTCTTCCTCCTAGCCCTAATTGGGCAACCAAATTTGAAACTATAAGGTCAAAATAATGTGTAGTGGAGTATGCACCATACCATGGAATAACTGAGCTATCTTGATATTTGTTAGACTCATGAATATTGTTCAATATAAAAAACAACGCACTAATAATTCTAGTAACTAGGCAAACCAATACAATAGTAACACTGTAATGGATGCTATTATGGTTGCTTGATTAAAATGTTTGTAAATGCTCAATAGATTCATGTGTACTATAAAATGAGTTCTAGCTTTCACTTGATTTCCATAAAATGCCTTTTCTTTTTGATCTCTAAATAAACTACGACACTTGTGTACTTATAGGAGCTTGGATTCAAATTAGGACCTTATTGGTGCATAAATTAACATCTAAAAGTAAAGAAGGCAAGTAAGAGTCACATGAGACGAAGAAGGGAGGGCCCAATTAAGTCCTTATTGGAACATATACTTCATGTTCATGGGATGCCAAGAACATGGAGTGAATGTTATGGACAAAAGGAGTCAATATAGATGAAATTGAGAGAGGAGGGTGGTGACCATTCGAGCATGCTAGGAGATGAGCGAGGACCCCCAAAACTTAAGAATTACACCAATAACATTTAATTTAGACCAAGTATTGGCAAGTACACAAACAATCATGCAACACAAAATTTATTGACTTATAAATGTTTAGGGGCCATTTTTAAGTGTCTAAGATTACCCACTTTAAAATTATCAATATATTTAAAACCTTTTCATTATAAACGCATTTTCAAAATAATTGCTTTTAAATTTGCTTTTAAATCCGGACCTTTAAATCCGAAACTGAATTATATTTTAAAATCTCAAACTTCTTCCCTCTTTACCATCAACAAAATAACCTCTTTTTAAAATTTATTTTCCTATTAAAAATTTCCTAAATGGTTAGTATGCGATCTTAATTATAAAGTAAAACTTGATACTAAGATTTTTATATCTATTTGTATTTACTAATTTAACTATCCGATGTTGATTATAAATTAACACCTCATATTAAACACTTAGCAATTCAATCGGTTTACACCCTCATTGTTCTACAAGGTCATAAGTTTGAATCTTGTTGGGTACCCATAATCCTTCTTCTTCACTAAAGGTGAGGAATCATTCATCACAACGTGGATTATGAGGGTAGATAATAGTACTTTCTTCTTCTCCCATTGCCAAAGTTTAATTTCTATGTAATGGTTTATAAGACTATGGTAGGCATTCCATCTTAAAAGCATTTTTCAAAGTGTCGAACTTCCAATATAGTTTTGGATTAAGATTGATACCTAAATAGTTATAAAGAGCTTTTGAAGGAAATTGTAAGGTAGGCTAGTTTATTGAATTTAATAGTTATTATTTTTGTTTTATCAACATATAATGTTGAACAAAATTTGTTAAAAACTTCTTGAAGAATACTCTTTTTTTTTTTTCAAAGTCATCAAGGTGCTTAGCAAGGAGGATAATGTCCTTAATCTAAAGTAGAAGTACAATGGAATAGTATACTTGTGAAGACTAGCATTTATGTATCTCTTCTAAATAATTCCTAAAAATGTTATACATATTTTTAAAGAGTAGCGAAGAAAGGACAACCTTGTTTAACTTCAATAATATAGTTGATTCTTTTGACGAACCCACTAGTTTTAAGTTTAAATATCGAAGGCTTTTTGGAGTCCATAATAATGGGAGAAATATATTTGAAGACTTAAAATTATATCATCATCTTAAAATATAAATACAACTCTATTATTCATTTAAAAGATAATGATAGTTGTTGAAATAAATCACACATTTAGGAACTAAGGAAACTAGCATCAACTATCATACAATTGTTGGGGCATGCCATCATTTTACTTCTAGCTTGGTAGGACAATCTTTGTGCCTTTTTCTTGGAAACTTTCAAGATGACTTTCAAGTCGATTAACATCGAGTTTATGATAGAATTTCAAGTTTTGGTTTAAATTTACATCATATTTATGAGACAATACAATGTTGTAGAATCAACATTAAGTCTATCACTCAAATGCATTTTTATGCACGAAAATTTTACGACATGTTTTTTAAAAGTTAATGTAAATGTCTCACAAATCTAACATAAAAACACTTGTATGTGCGTCGTTAGGTTATCATTAACGTGTCATAATTTTATCATAAGTATCTCGTAAAATTGTTACATTCCTATTGTAAGTATGGAGTGTGGTTTTACCTTAATAATACACTATACTAACACATTACATCTGCAATCAAGCCCAAAACATATATGAAATAGTAAATAAGACCTAATTATAGAAATTAAACTGCATGCAGAGCTTAGGAAAATCAAAATAATCTCAAAATGCAAGCGATAATTAGGATTTTATAATAATACTTGATTTGTCACAAATCCATAGATAGTTGTTAGCAACAAACAATGGAAGACATGCCTAAATCACAAGGTGAAAGAAACTAAAAAAGACAAATGAAATTTGACCACCTCAACTAGAATTGTACAAGTACGTAAATGACTTGACCAAAAGCGTATAAATATAGTTTTGGTACCCTTATATGCAACTATGATATAAATATAGTGTGTCATTAGGAAATTGTTCTCCTTCTTAGAAACCCTAATAAAGCCACAATACCTTATAAGGCTATATAAAACAAATGGTGTTAATAGGGTCATGTGTTACTCTATTATTTTTAGATCTCTCAGATTTTGAACAATTTATGTAATGTCCCCTCTTTAACACGAGCTCACCATGAGACCCTTTTTGCCCTAGTTGACTTCCACAGGCTTAAAGGGAAATGCAAGGGAAGTACTTTATCGTTATATTTTTAAGTTGCTTTATTAAGCCTTGTAATATTTGTAGAAAAAGCAACTTTAAGTTATAAGAATTAATTAGAAGGGGAAAAAGTGTAATGATAAAATAAGACATTAAGTAGTGTGTCATGATAGAATAAGACAATGGTGGTCACTTTAATTTAATAAAGTGCACCCACCACATGGAGTAGTGTGCCATGATAGAATAAGACAAATGTGGTAACTTTAATTTAATAAAGTGCACCCACAACATGGAGTAGTGGTCACTTCTATATAAAATTGAAAATTTATCTAATCTAAAATAGTATCAATTACATTAAGTAATTATAGAATGCAATAAGAAACAAAAAACAATGTTGCAGAGGACAAATATAATAAAAACACTCTTATTATTAATTCAATATATTTGGAGCAATTACATGGTGAGAGAGCTTACAACATATAGGAGAATGATCTCTTTAATACAAGGATTCAACTCCAATCTTCAATCCCACAATATACTCACATATCTCTCCTAGAATCAAACCCAAACCCAACAATATCTCACACAACTTTAAATAGCTATGTGAGTTGTTTATTCAACAGACTCACAACAAATACATTTCAACTTATATTATTAATAATGAGTTGTTTGATAACTCATATTAATAATATTACACTATTTTATTTTTCTCACACAAATATGATATTAATATCACAATATTAATATCTCACTAACTCACTAATGTAATATATGAATATTACATTTAACCCTTACAAATAAATATGTGAGCACTAATCCAAAGATATTCCTAACATTCCCCCTTAGTGCGAACATGGGGAAAACATTATCTTGTACCTGCTCATGTTTTACATATGGTTTTACAAATTGGCTAACCACCAACCACAAAGAAGGTTTTCTAGTGGAACCAACAACCACTCTTAACCATCAACCACTATGTAGAAGGTTTTCTAGTGGAACCATCAACCACAAGAAGGTTTTCTAAGAGAACCAACAACTCACAATTTTTTTTTCTAATGGAACCAACAACCATAAAAGGTTTTCTAAGAGAACCAACAACTCACAAGAAGGTTTTCTAATGGAACCAACAACCATTTCATAGCAACGTACATATTTAGTTCACATCACCTTCTTACATTCAGGGAAAATACAAGAAATTTCTCACACATTACAATACTTGAACATGTATGATCCATTTGTTCTTATTTGCATAAAGTAAAAATTAAAACACACAACAACAAAATATGTCACAACTTCATTATGTGGCCTTGTCGTCATGATTGGTGAGAGGTCATGACCTCCTTCTTCATCCATGTTGTTGCTTAACTCAACAAAATTTCCTTTTGAAGCTTAGTTTGAAAAGCCCCCTCAATTTGAACTTGGAAAGCTTAAAAAATTACTGAGAATGCGGGAAAAAGCTCATTGTATTGTTTACACAGTGATTGTGGGCGACAGAGTGAATCAGCGGCGATTGGGAAATAAATGATGGTGATGATCCAAAAATTTGTCAATGTAGGCATAATCGTAGATGGCGAATCCATGATCGGGAAGAGTCGATGGCGATCCATGTGTTACGAACCCACTGGAAAATGACGACAAAAGCTCCAAAATTCTAGATTTGCATCTTAAAGGCCACGGTTTTTTCTTGCAATGACTCTCATAGCTTGACCTCGCCTACTCTAATACAAGATGATATAAAATTGAGAGCTTATCTAATCTAAAATAACAACAATTACATTAAATAATTGTAGAAAGCAATAAGAGACATGAAACAATGTTGCAGAGGACAAATATAATAAAAACACTCTTATTATTTATTCAATATATCTGGAGCAATTACATGGTGAGCTTACAATATATAGGAGAATGATCTCCTTAATACAAGGATTCAACTCCAATCTTCAATCCCACAATATACTCACCTATCTCTCCTAGAATCACTCCAAACCCAACAATATCTCACACAACTCTAAATAGCTACGTGAGTTGTTTATTCAACAAACTCACAACTAATATATTTCAACCTATATTATTAATAATGAGTTGTTTGATAACTCATATTAATAATATTACACTATTTTATTTTTCTCACACAAATATGATATTAATATCTCACTAACTCACTAATGTAATATATGAATATTACATTTAACCCTTACAGATAAATATGTGAGCACTAATCCAAAGATATTCAGAATAACTTCAATTTAATAAAGTGCACCCACCACATGGAGCAACCCACATGGAGTAGGAAAAAGTATAAAAGAAGATCAAGGGGGTTCTTTTGAATCATCTTGATTTACCATTTTCTTATATAAGAGCATTCTAGCTTTGTTTCAAATTTATTAAGGACAAAACCCTCGACAACAAGCTATGATGACGAAATCTCGCGATAACAATCAAATTTGAGGACGAAATCCCTCCAAATTTGCATAAGGTGATCTCATTTAGAGATTACATTGGGCTACATTCAAATTTCTTTGATGCACTATCTATTTTTAGTCATTTTCTGCTAGGACAAATTAGATTTGCAAAGTTTTGAGTGTGGAACAACCACAAGAGTCCATGTTGGGTCAACACAAGGGTTTGGGTAGATTTTTAGTCCATTGGGTGGAAGTGACATACCTTGGAGGGTCATAGGCCAATTTTAGGCCATATCGTTCGTTATCTATTGGGTTTTGTGCAATATCCGTTTATTTCAATTTTGAGCCCGAAAAGGTCATTACAATTTTGGAATCAATATTCAATGGAAGCCAATAGATAGTTTAGTGCATGCAACTATCCCAACCCTTATTCTTTCAATGGATGCAACACGTAAATGTTGGATGCTTTCTAGATGTTTGAGTTATGTTTTTCGTACTTTATGATGCTCTTGCAACAATAATTTTTGTACGATTTGCAAGATTGATTGTCTTTGAATTAATTGTCTAATTTTCTAAATGCACTAATCCTTGAATGTATTCATAGACATTGAATTCTAATGAGGACCCTATTTGCGCATGTGAAACACAACAAATAGTGAAGGTTGACAAAAGAGGAAGACAAACCTCAAGGGACCTAAGACATGGGTCAAAAAGGCCCATAAAAACAAAAGCATGATGAGCCATATAAGTTGATTTTTGGCAAAAATCTTGAACAACTAAGAAACATAGGGAGGAGAGAGAAAATCAAGGGAGAGTGAAACACAAGGAAAGACAAACATACATGGAAAAAATGGAATAATGAAGAAACGATAGAAAGAAGGTAGTTTCACAACGAGCAATACGAGGTCAAAAGTGTCAAAAATTGCTCTACACAATCGAAACATGTTGAAGGTTAAACAACACAAGGAACACGTGCAACAAGAGTCTAATTTGGCCCAATGATTAATAAACACATAAGTACATTATAACCATAAAAATAATTAGCCAAATAACAAAATTAGGTGTCTACATAATGCCCCACTTTGATGTCTCAGTACGTGCATACATATAAAGTAAAACAAACAAACCACTTTTTGAGAAATTTTTGTTGTGGTCACCTCATTGAAAATAAAAAAAAGAAATAAAGGTCACTTGATCTCCATATCGGAGGAGTGGAAGATTTTGGAACTAACATCCAATATCTTGTGTTTGGGATATTGGAACTTGCGCTTCAACGAATATATAAAAACATGTTCAAGTGAATTAATGTCTATATAAATTTGTAATTAAGGAAGTGTTAAAACCTAAAAAGACAAGATAGGAGTAAATACTCTTGGTTGTGGTGAAGACTATGAAGATGCCTTTGTGAAATACATATCACATAATGCATGTAGTTTTGAATCTAATATGGATTTGTCTCACGATAAGACCAAGTGGAAAATATTTTGTAACACTTTGTGATTATTTACATATGAGGTACCAAGAGAGAGAATGTTGTGTACCACTATTTGATTGCTTCTATATGGAGTAAGAGAGTGTCGTGGAGAGTTGGAGTTTAAAGATAAATAAGAGAGAATTATATGCCCCCTTTTAAGTGTGGGATGAACCCATGAATCGGATATCTCAAAAGAAAGGGATTACACACACCATGCATACTATAAGAAAACAAAGCTATAATGTAAACATACTAAGATATCATCATGAAAACAAGTATGTGTTAATAAAGTTTAATATGCTTATGGTGGGCAAGATAGCGATATAGCCCAATAAATGATATGTTCCTATGTGGGAAAAATATTACAATGTAAAGAACAAGAACATGTCCTTGCTTCTAATAGATGCATGCTATGGATCATGTTAATGTAGGAGAGGACCTAAAAACACAATTGAACATGATATGGATTGTGGCACCACACGACATAACAAACTCATGATAAAGATAAAGATAGTAAAAATACCTCATGTTTTATAGAGTATGAAGAAATATCTCATGAACACCAATCACAGAGCATGAACATTGGGAAAAGAATAAATGTTAATCATAGAGAACAAAAATAGTAGTGAATAAATATCATGCACCAAGCAATCAAAGGAGGCATATTAAAGAACATCAAACACATGATAACACTTTAAGCATAATATAAAACATGTTACATATATAATCACACAAATGGCAATGCCTTAGATACAACATTTATGGAGTAGGCATATAAGACAATTTTTATACACACCAATCATATATAGAAAGGATATAAAAACTCAATATACCCCAAACATGAAGCAATTAGAGGAATGATCCGAAGGAGGAAAACGAATGACAACACAACACCACAAAAGTTAGACTAAGATCATCAAAACCATCAACTTTAAGAATAACTCTATAACTTCTCAAAGCATACACAACCAACTTCTTAACAATAGTGATTCAAGGGTCCCCTTTATTTGTGTTTAGTTCAATTTCATCAAATTAACATGTATCTAATCCTTCATAAAATATCAAGACTTCATTTCAACTCATTCACCTTTATAACCCTATTAAGAGCTACTAGCCCCTTTAGATTGCAAACCTTATTATCGGAACATTTCACAAGGACTTAGAAAACTCGAATACCTTTTCAAGTACCCTTTATAGGCTTATAATTCACCAATTTTTAGATCGAACTCCAAGTACAACTTCTTCAATTTACCTTCTACCGTTTCCAATTAGGTCTCTTTAGTAGTCTTGAAAACTTGTAAGTCTTATTGTTTAGAACGACTCTTGAAGAATTAAAGGCAATTGATCACATTCTCGGATACCCTTTATCTTGTTCTTGCTTTTCACAAAATTTTAGATTCTAATTCCACTAGGAAGTCTTTCAACCACATGTCACTTTTCTCCAATTAACACTTCTAGGTCTCCAAGGTTAGAAATATAGCCTTCAAGGAAATAATGTCTTTGCTTATTTTATAAGCTTCACGATCACTATTAAATGGTGTTAACATCTCTTATAACCTTCCTCAAATCCTTACTTGGTCTTTAGGCCTCATTCATATAAAGTCTATGCATTAGAACTTTGTTTTGCCCATAGGTTAACTTAAACCATGTTTTAGTTTTCTTTATGTTTTCTTACACTATCAACTCCACCTCTTCATTTCATCACAACTCCTCTATTAAATGTTCATTCCACACTCATCTACTTACTTTAAATTAACCTCCTTTTCACTTTTGTATGAAATGCTCAAGAAGCTACTTCACAGACTGTCTTAGAGAATTTTTGTTTACAAGTTTTTAGAACACCTCCACACTCCTCAAAGCTTTAAACACATGCAAATCAACTTGCCACACCTCCTTAACAATTCTTTCTTCATGAATTTGTCTCTAGGACAATCACTTAACAAGACACAATTATAAACTGTTATCTGACAGGTATGAGATTGAGTTTCTAGTTTTCTATCCTAAACACCTTGAGATTCTTCTTTTTCAACCATGCTCACACCTTCATGGGATCATCCTCCACCTATTGTACATGTGTCAACATGAATTAGAGAGAGGTTGTTGTAAATTAAGCAATTTCTTTGTTCAAATTCTCCAAACTCAAGTTACATACACAGTCAGACTGAGTTTCACATATTTGACCTATGAAAACTTCACCAATCTTCTTGAAACTTCATGAACACCTTTAACACCCCTAATACTCCCTTCTCACCAATTTTTATCAAGTTTCACCGGTGAAAATGCAAGTTATGTCAAATTTTGCTTTCCTAAATCCTATAACATGGTATATAGACTGAGGGCATTTGTTTAGGTTTATTTTTATTTATTTGGACTTTAAAAGCTTCTCTTACACCTAAGACACATCTACATACCCTTGTTCAACTTTATCAACCATCCTTCAATCATAAATAAGCCCCTGTAACATTGATTACAACTTCAAATCTTGACTTCTTAGTCCACACCTAAATGTGCAACATTATTACCAGCTTTTAGATTCCTTTCAAATAATCATAAGAATGCATGCTTGGGTATCATTCCACACTCTTCTTGATAGTACAAACTTGTTCTCTTACATACCTAAACCCTTATGGAGTCTCTTCAATCATTCATTAACATAAATAGACAACAAAACAACCTCTTACCTCATATATCACAATGCCACTATCCCTTACATGAATACGACTTTATTGAAGCTCTAACACCTTCAAACGCCTCCTTTACATTCTCTTCAAGCCCGCACAATCCTCTTAAACATGCAATAACATTCTTAAAACTATATATAACAAGAACCATTCATCATTCATTAAACACACATTCTCATCACACTTTTACAATTACTTTCTCAATAAATCCTTCATATTAATATCACCATTGGTACATTTGGATTCTTGAGCTTCTTAGCTTTCTAACAATTATCTTTCCTCTTCTACAACTAAACTAACTTCTCTCATTTGAATACCTCCCTAAAATGACCAAGAAGAGCTATTAGCTTTTGACTCCTAGGTTACCAAACCATGGTAAGATTGAGTTAACATAGGTAACCCTAACTTCATGGGTGAAGAACATGTCTTTTAGATTACATGAGGTATTTTAAACCTTTAGAACCACTATATGCTTCCTAACCTAACACATAGACTACTAAACACAACATGGAGAATTCAAATATTTGAAATGGTGGATTTGGAGGGAAACTCCAAAATCACCTTATTACAAGCCAAGAGGGACCCAAATAGACTAGGATCCATCCCAAAAAACCTAAGATGACCACCTAAACCTATCTCACTCCAAAAGTAGAAAAAAACCAAAAGCTGGTATTTACAAGAAGTGATGTCCCTGCATTAAGGAAACACATTGCAACACATGAAACGATGGACAAACACTTGGATAAAGAGCAAACATGCCAAACATGCCAACTCATATTGCACCTTCCTCTACCTCACGAGCTTTAGGGTTCATAACCTTTTCTACCATGGCCCACTTTGTTAGTTGTGCCGTCTTCGAAAGATCATTTCGTGCGTACCATTAAAAGTTAAAAGAACCGTGAACATGAATGAATTCTTCGATCGAGAACAATGAAAGTAGAAAGTTAGAGAGAAAAATTGTAAGGATATTACTTGTATAAATCGAGAACATATATAGAAGAATAACATGAGAGAACACCAAAATATAGATAAATGATGACAATATGCTCATATAATAGCTTTGCCACTTCGAGGGGCAACCTCCAATACCACTTCGAGGGGGTAACCTCCAAACCATACAATAACACTCCAATACTCAATATGATCATTAACTACAACCTTCTAACCCCTATATATACCATTCTAACCTATGGCCAATACTGAGGCCGACCTCCTAAGCATAATAAATCATAAATTAATGATATAATAAGATAAGAGAATGTGTGCCACATGTCGGCATCTCCATCAATACATATACATCATAACATCCTTTCCCTAGGTGCATAGCAAAAATAAAGAATATGTTGTGTTCTACCCAAATGAAAAATATCATGTCCTCGCTCATCCAACTTATTCTCTCTATCAAGAGACAACAAAATGTTGATAAAATTAGAGAAATGGTGTAAAGCCACCAACCCCTCCATCACCATAACTTTTATGACTCTCCATCAGTAGGAAATATGAGTAACACATGACAACCAACAATCACAAGTGGAGCTACAAACTTTGGCTTCATTTTGATCAAAACCCATTGCCAAATGCATAAACAATAATAAGACCGAAAACCAATGGAGGTTTACAATTTTTGGTTTTCAGCGATAAGAGTTCTCACCTATTTTGTAGGATTTCTTTGTATTGGACATGTGGATAGTCGACATTCATCCATACGTCAACAATGCATTAGATAATGTATGTGCCATCTATTTTATGTGACTTATCGCTGGCAAGCACCTTACTTCACCACAAAAACACTATCAACACAATTATCCTATAGTAATAATAATTTTGAGACAAAGTAGATTTATAATTCAAATATTCCTCGCATCAAAAGCTATATGGAATAGCGTTGACATATATTTACGCCGAAGTCGTTTTCCTTATTAGAATTAAAATCCCCGAGTCCGACACAACCGGAATGTGGATGGCTAGGATGCAAATTGTCGTTGATGCATGGATACATCACAACTGTCTAAAATTTGTTGTGATGCCTTGTATTGTGGTGGTGTTTTTTTTTGTCCTGCATTTGTGCTTGCTCCCGAGCACCACCTCCCTATATGCTCCAGATACTTGGGGATGATGATGGAAGGAGCGTGAAACACCGTGGAAGATTGTGAGATTCTTGTCTCTGCGTAAGCATGAGGGACATATTGGTCGTTATGCGTGTCACCAATCGTTGAAGAACACATGAAAGTACGAAAAGAATGCGCGGTTTGTTGCGTTTCCTCTGGTGGAGTGGTCTCGCCTAGGTGTTGCTGCCCCCCTCTCCTCTTTTGATCGCTCCCGAAACACGATAATAGCGCCTTAGGAGAGTGCATCGAGCCAACATATCTTTATCCACAGACAATTGTATTTGCCATATATTTATTCAACCCCCTCTCCTCTTCGCTCGCTCCGAACACGATAATAGCGCTGAGTCCATCGAGCCACTAGATCTTTATCCACAAACAATCAGATTCGCCAAATATTTATTGAACCATACGTCACAGACCAATCGCATTATAGCCGGATACTCGATCGCCGACAACCGCTATCAATAGAAATAATTTTAGCCAATGTTTGTTTTGTCTCCTCCGACGATTTCGATCTTGTGATGTGTGTTAGGGTTTGGCAGAGTTAGGGTTAGGGTTTCGGGGTGTGGAATATAGATCCGGGTTCCTTTACGAAGATATAAGGTTGGGCTTAGGGGTGACGTGGCAGAGAGGTATGCCTACGTGGTGGATGATGTAATCATGAGGTCCAATGGACAGAGGTTTTTGATGACGTGGGAAGCATAGTCCGATAGGATGGTCAAGATGAGTGGTCGTTGTGGGGACCACAATCGATCATATGACTTTATCTAATTGAAGATACCCATCTACCTGGATTTTTTTAACTATCCAAGATTTTTAATTACGTCAAATTTTCAAATGTCTTTTGTGTCAAGATTTTATTGGTGGTATAGGATATGTTGACTCTCTAAAAGAAAAGGAAAGGTCCTTTTAAGGGTAGCACATCATTATTATTACTCCGAAGGTGTATATAGTTAGAATGTATATGGGTGGAGGCTAGCCAAGATTGACACATTTCAGGAAATCAATGGTGCAGAGTAGGTTGTAGTACATGCGTTGAAATCCTACGGTGGAAACTGGTCTACACGAGTCCAAAAAATAAAACAAATACGTGAATGTGAATTGGGATAACATATGTGTCATCCGTGTCATCCACTTAAGGTTGAAGATAGGTGAAGCACTCCGCATCTAACCAAAGTTGTATACAACCATATACACATATGCTTGCCCTGAAATGAGCCTGGAAGGCATGGAAAATATGCAAGCGTGGATACACGTACAAGATGACGGTTCGAGATCACAAAGTCGACATTTTCGCCACAATTGTCAATAGGGAAAACAACCAAGGCCATTTTTATCCACTGCAATTGAACTTAATGCTTATGACTCACACTTAAAAGACGACTTTTCACATTTATTAATTGTTATATTCCAACTATGAAGTCAGTGCGGGTCACATAGTTTTCAAACAGAAAATTCAATGAAAATCACTAAGTGCAACCAGGTGTGAGGTGTCCATCATTTTTTAATGCATTGTCTCTTATTTTTAAAATTTCTCTTCTATTCTTCAATTTTCTTACAAAGTGAGCCTAAAAAACAAATAATGTATAATTTAATTTGGCTTCACTTTTAAATAACAGGGAACAATGACAATATAGTTCAACCATAGTTATCAATTTTGACTCGTGGATATGTGAAGCTCTTAATTCTTTAGTAAGGGAAGTTCGAGGTTTATATATCGTTCCTGTCGATGGAGACAACCATAACACGGAAATAACACGAATATATGTAAGAACAATATATATCAAATTTTTAACTATGAATTATATATGAACATAGTTACAGTTGTAACTTTTTTTAGTGCCATAGTTATATACATGTAACGTTTAATCAAGCTATATATTTTTTCAAGTTAAGTGCATTTATAGTCTAGAAAATTATTTTTATAATAAAATTTAATAATCAATTAAGTATTAACAATATATTATAGAAATTTATTGTAATGAGGGATTTTAGAGTTGAGTTGGGAAGGCTGGGTAAACAAATATACTCATCCCCACAACCAATGAACCATTATCTTAGTAAGAGGTCCACATCCATTGTGGCATCATTGTGGCATCACCAATATAGACATAAGGATCGTGATATATTAGGGTTTATATGTTATCGCAAACCAAACCAACCAACCAATGTTGGATACACTTCATATGTGTCAAAGTCTTCTTTAGATGTTAAAGGAACAACATTTAATATGTTTCTTAAGTGCATCTTGGAATTGCTTCTACGACTCTAAAATACTCATTCATCTAAATATACAATGTACACAACTACAATTTCAACTCACTTTTCCATGCCCATAACTTATTTTCCATGGACCTTATGATTAACTGAATCTCAAATGACGAAAGTGAAATATAAATAAATTCAATTCAATTTTTAACCAATAAACCATATCTCACCAACTATAATTAATCAAATATATTTAAACACTACAATAGTGCATCAAATTTGTTTAAAAATCAGGTGAACTATTTCTCCATGTTATATAAATAAAGCATTATTAATGAGAAACTCTTTCCAAACTTTTTAAAAGGTTTCCTTAATGAATTGGGACATATGGTGGTGCCATTTGTAGCAGAGCATTGTAATGGTTTACACATCACACAACCACTCGACCACTCTCCCAAATCCCATGCATGTTTGTCTTCGGGCATGATTCCTTCCATGCAATTGCATATTTGAGTATTATTTAGAGTGCACCTTCCATATGCTCTGTAGAGACCATTCAGTGGCATATGGATCTTTACATTCAAACCATAGCATGTACGAATCAAAGTATAGTTCATTTCCTCGTAACATGTCCACTACAAAGCGTGAGAGTACGTTCAAGATTGCAGGCATGCCTGTATAAGTGATAGATGATCTAGGGTTAGATTTGTCCATACTAAATTTATAGATATAGTTGTTGGCCATTGAAGGAATCTGATCACTAAAAATTTGTGCATTGTCGCTCCATTTCCATTATAATAATACAAAATAGAGGAAAATGTGTCCATCAAACTACATGGGATGGTGAAATATGTGTGCATTTTTTATGTTTCATGTCTCATAATTGGAATGCCAAGTGTTAAAAGTCCACATAACAACACACTAACATCCATGAACATATAGAAAGTAATGGCATATGGGAAAATCATTGTATGAAATTGAAATTTAGCTTTAAAAATCATGCCTCACATTTGACGTTCTTATTGATTTTATTACACTGAAGGTGTTATTGGGTTTCAAACATGGAAGCTATTGGTTTTCCCATTTTTTAATTTTAGCTCATTTAAGAGCAAATTGCAGTCAAGTGAGAAATGTGAGTGAGATCAAGAGGATAAAGTGGAACACATGTAGCACATATTATTTTTTTAGGGACATTCGAGTCATGGAAAAGGTCATTTTAATTGTGTGAGCGGTTGTCGATGCCGTAGAACTAAAAAACAATTTTATAACATCATCCAATTAGAAATATTGATGCCGTAGAAAATAAAATTAAAACAATATCGAAGCCCATTTCTCCAATATTTTCTAATAAATATGTTTATTTCACTTGTGTAAGGATTGGTTGTCAGTGTCATAGATCTAATGGATAAGTTAACGATTTTGACTGAGTGACCCCTCCATATGGCATAAAATAGATGTGGTATAATGTTATTCTTAAGCACAACACTATTTTTAATTAGGTTGAATCATGTTATTATTAAGTGAGAGTGCCTTTTCTTTTGTAGTCGATGTCTTCGCAATGGAGAGTTTGCTTGTTCGTATGATGCGGGTGTTCCAGAATTTTCTGCGCACTACGTGTGCTTTGCAAGAAGCCACCTCACCAAGGCGTCGACCTTACTTTAGTGATGTCAAACTTAGACTGGATTTTCATTGCCTTTAAGAGCCATTCCAATCACCTTTCTTAGCGACTCCTTCAAATTCTCTTCTATCATTTCATCCGCTAATTCTAGACAAATTCATACTTCCTCGTGAAAATTGTTTATGTTTGTTTAGGGATATACATGACCTTCTCAAAATGATATAAAGGGGAGGGAAACCATTTCATTCTGATAGGTCGTATCGTCACATCCGTAAATGTTCTACGATAAATTGTGAGTCGTCCTCCACGTCAACAAAACCATAAAGTTGGCAACAACAATACAAAACATGTGGTTGATAACCTGAGAGGATAAGGGAGGGAGGTATTTGATCCACGTCTAAAAATGGCTGGACATAAATTGTTTTGTATAATGACACCATTACGAGTCCTTTTCCTATGAAGTCATCCAACCCTCACTGCTGCAAAAGAGACTTGCCATAACAAATATTATATTTTGAAAACAATATTTGTTAAAAAAGATGTGGCTCCATCACGCTCATTCGCAGCTCTATCCCCCACCTAAATATGAAGCGCTTACCTATAATTAACGAAAAATGACACCACCACCAGATTCCTCCGTCCCTTCTTCGGGAGGAATATTTGTATTTTGATGTATTTCTTGGCGAGGTTGCTGAGATTGCGGTGATTCAAATCATCCCCAACTTGGAGCCAGTTGCCAAAAATGGGCACCACTTGGGAACACAACATTAGCTTTAGTTTCTTGGATCTTAGTTTCGATATAAATATGACTCCAACCTCTCGCAATGAACAGGAGACCAACCCCTTAAACAAATCCACTCCATAAACAAAAATAAACTTATGCATTTCACAACATGGAACTGCTGGCGGAAAAAGATAGAGAGTAGATCGATTAATATGGACATTTTTTTGTGAGAATTAAATACCGGATTTCATATCCAAGATGTTAAGATTTCAAAGGATTTCCATATACAACGTCATATTGTTCGACGTTTGAGTTTCACATTGTTTCTACTTTCTATTTTTGCTGCCTCTCGCACTTAACCACCCTCTAATTAATCTCTTCATCTTCACCCCTCCTCCTCCCAATGTTTCTCTCCTTCCAATATGAATCCTTCAAAAGACCCCCTTCGGTGTTTGTATTGTACTTTTCACATATGATTGGTAGTATTAGATATTATTGATGGGTTACATAGCTTTGATTTATTAGGGATGATGAAATATATTTTTGGTTTTACGAGATAACTTAATTTGTATAACCTCATAATGAATATTAGGTATATATAACACTGTTTATGGGGCTATTCAATTATACTAGTACAAATATCTCAAATACATCAATCTTCTTATTATCAACTTAGATTTTTTCATATACGATATTGACTAATAATTTTATTACTTTTTTGTCAATTTTTTTATTGGTGAAACATGGTATTGATCTATTACACCCCAAACTTAATTTTTTTGCTAAAAATATATGCTCCAAACTTAGTTTTAATGAAAACTTAATTATAACTCGATGATTAAATGAGTGTCAAATTTAAGCTCACACATGCAAGTAACTCACTCCATTACACTCCACCGACCACCATCCTATATCAAATAAAAATAATTTTAAATTTTGTTTAAATGTAACTATATAACTATACATAACATTATTTTAATATTGGGACTGTAAAAATATGTAGTTAATGGGTAACCACTTTTTTATTTAAATAATTATTTGATTAATTACATTGATGTGAATAAATTACAATGATCCAAATTAAGGTAATGTTAGGAGAATATAATTGTGTGAGATGTCGATTTTTCAAATGTTATATAATCAATTATTTAAATATAGTAAAGTTTGTAGTCTCTTTTTGCCTCGAAAAAAATTAAAAATAAACTAAAATTATTTATCAACCATCAGCAAAACTCTTAAGAAAATATGATGAGCTCCTTAGGTAGGTAATCAATATATTATTGTGGAACCCGTAAATAGTAAAAATTATTTCACAAATCTAAGATAAACTACTTAAAAATTAATATCTGTTATAGTTTAAAAATAAATACAAAATTTATTTATCTAAAGTATTTGTACCAGATAATTCTCCAATAAAATTAAAAGAAGAAATTATCTCCTCCACTATTTTTTTTCTCTCGTTTATTTGTTTTTGTTATCTATTCTAAGAACGCCAAAAGACGAGATTTTGCATAGCTGAACCTCAGCTCAGTGCTGAAAAACGTCGTCCAGTAGATCCATCAAATAAGTTTTCAATATTTTCATCGTAATTCATTTTATACCTTTCATAATGAACGTTTTATAAATTCTGAACAATGGCAATCGAGAGGCTTAAGAGCTGTAACATGACCAAATAAGACCGACCTGAGAAGAGGAACAAAAAAGATTGGAAATATATTTGAATATCAATTCGCACCCAATACGCAACCATTAAAAAAATTACAGATCCGTCCATTGCCAACGTCTTATTTATTTAAGGAACCAAACTATCTTGAATGCCTGGCAAAAGAATATTCCACCAAGAAATTTAATAATTATTTATCCTTACTTTAAGGCACGCCTTCCTCATTGTTGTCCACATGTCGATGATCTTTGCAACGGATCCACGCATCTTAGTTTCAATCGATTAATGGATTACCCGTTTACTCTTACAATTTGTGTCTGAGCAAAACAGACATGGATTTCCTGACCAGAAATCTCTGTTTTTTTATAGTTATAGTTTTCCTATTTGTAGGAATGCCCAATGGGTCTCTGGGTCTTTCCGACGTATATCCGAAAGTATCAGAGGACAAGGGTTTTATGCATATGACTATCTCTGAAAAGGGCCTAAATTACGTCAAAAACATACTCGTCCAACAGGCTGTGCAATCTCTGGTTCCTCTACATATACCTGATATAAAGAAATCGGTGTATTTGCCATTAATTGTCCATTTCAATGCAGATTTGTACAATTCCTCCATAGTCAACATTGCGGTGCCTGGCTCATCAATTCAATTGGGCAAGGCAGGAATAAATATTATAACTTCAGAAGTGGAGGTGAATTTGACTATGCAATGGAAGTATTATTATACAACCTGGTTAATGCCCTACACGGTGTCTGATGAAGGACGGGCTTTTGTCAAGGTAAGGAACATTTGGTTTGCTGAAATGCATATTTTTCTGTGAATATCTATTCAGAAATCATTATGCGACCCTGACATGCAAGGCGACCTATTCTTAATAATACAACTGTGTGTGTGTGTGTGTGTGTGTGTGTGTGTATTTGCAAAATAAAACCATGGAAACCTTGTGTAACCGTCTGAATTGTATCTTATAGGAAAATTGATTTAATCTGTTCTTTATAATCCTTAAACTGAGTATAAAATCAATGTTCCAAAGGGATGCATCCCCACGCTCCAGACCCCCATTGCTCTCCGTCTCTATTTTTGTATTCAATTATTCATGCCTAATTCTATTTTTATTTTCAAATGTCAATTCGAGGATTGTGGGTACTTCTAGGCTTCCCTTTTATGCATTCCGATATTTCCCATCCCCTGCAAAAAGGGATTCAGAGGAACATGGGCATTATTAAACGAATCTTCTAATGTTTCACCACATATGGGGCCTTTCCTTGTCTTTAGTTCATATAAATGGGCCCAGAGGATTACACTTCTAGATGCCAAATTTAACCCAATTAGTTTGCCTTTACACTACCCTGTTTTCATAAAATTCAGCTTTGCCTCACCAGCTTCTGACATATAACAGCAACCACCTCAGATTGGACCATACTGTGCCGGAGACTCTGCCCACCATTTTTTTTTCTGAAGAATATTTTACAATATATATGAACATGTTTTAACCATACACGTTTTAATCATATGAAACAATTGTAATAACATTAGCAACGACCAGTTCTTATGATTTAGCAGTGAATGCACTTGTAATACAAACAGAATGATTCAAGATTGCTGATATTGTTGGACCTTTTAGGTCTAAAGGATAAAGATAGAAGATGTAATTATTGCAGGGTGTGATTAAAAAACAAGGATACCAAGTATTGCACTGATATTGGAGAAGCTGTGGCACAGATCCGGAGGTCCAATTGCCTGTCATTCCTGTTAAAGGGGAGGAATACCTAAGCATGAAAGATCAAATTTCTGCCATAATTCAAAAAATTGCCTTAACACTGATCATACCCGATTATAATTATAGAGTTTAACAACATGTATAGGATGGAGTAAACACAAAAGTGAGCCATTATCCAATTGCTTAGGTGGGTCACATTATGAGAATTTAACTACATACCTTTAGAAATTCACATTGCCATACTCCAAAAAGGTTTTCACTTTCATGTTTAATTTCTCAGACTTACAATCAAGTTTAGCGGTCACTTTCATGTTTTTAAATGTTTGCATCTAGTTTTTTTCTTGTTTTTTATGGTTGTGAAAATAAGCTTTGATTAAATAAGATATAGGTACAGTGCTTTTTAACACAAAAATATTTTTTGCTGTTATGGTAGCACACCTAACAAGCAGTTTGCGTTGAACTTGTGTCCCAATATCATACTACAGTTGTAGCATGGCAAAAAGATGACAAAATGTACGGTCAAAAAAATCCAGACATTATCAAAGGGGGTGAAATCTGATTGGTGGAGAATACTTGCTCATGAAGTGCCCACAAAGGTTCAATTCCCTGGAGGTACCAAAACATGGGATGAGGCCACATGCAAACTCCAGGTGACTTTGGCGGAGTAGATATCGCTTAGTACCTTGACAATAAGCCATAGGAGACCTATTCTTTGTAAACTCGATACCAACAGGTTCGTTGTTCTCCAATTTCAAAAACAATGCAGACATTAAAGAGTGAATCTGTAACAGCCAGCACACCAGCATTGACAGACCTGCACTCCAACCTGTTTGTTGATTTTAAGGGGGTGGGACACCCCATTTTGCATTTACTTCATCCTCTGGCTGATTTATCTAATCAGATATTGCAAGATTTAAATGACGCAACTTGTCTTTATTGTAAAAACAGATTAGAGTTCCACCTTAGGATTGTTTGCTCCTCAGAAATATGGTGGCAAGAATAAGAACATAAAAGACATTGGTGAAACGGGTGATTGATAAAAATTTAACGAACATTAAATGACGCAACTTGTGTAAAAACAATTAGAGGATTGTTTGCTTCTCACAATATTGTAAGAATTTGGCAGTGTAAAGAATAAGAACATAAAAGACATTGGTGAAACGGGTGATTGATAAAACTTGAATTAACGAACATGATAAAGACATTAAATATGACCGTATCTAGTGTTCGACATTGGCAGAACATTCATTCAATACTAAGCACACCATTTGTATGGATTCGGCGTTGGTTATCGCCTTAGAAGAAAACTATGTGAAAAAGCATCTTCGTGAAGCCATTGAAATCATGCACCATGATAACAACATCAACAGGGATAAGGGTTGGTTTTAAAGCAATACATGGAAACCGGTGGTTATGGGCCTCCCTAAGTAACTAATATTTTAATTTTATTTTGTTGAAAAAGAAACTTTTATAACTATGATGGTTTCTTTCATTTTTACCTTACATTAGTTTGTCTCTCTTACTATCATTAAGTGTCCTTGTGCTAGTTCTTTTCTTTTCTTACATCTTTAAATCTAACATCTTCACTCTTATAATTTCCCTCAATTTTATTTTTGCTTCCTCCTTCGTTTTTGTACTCTTATTCTCAAAGTGTGTTTATTTATGCCTTTGCTCCTTTTATTAATTTTCACTTTCTAGCCAACTTTAATTATTTTCCCTTCATATTTATATTTAATAAGAAAATGTTTTCAGCAATCTTATACTTATATTGTTTTTGTCCCTGATGATGGGTCCAAATTAGTGACCCGAAACGTTGGACTTCACTAAACTCATACACAGTTCTCCAAATAAAATTAACACTATGTCAAACTGTGAAAATCTCAGAAAATCAATTATCTCCTCTAACATTCTGAGAAATGATGATGGATCTCGTGTATAAATGGAATATCACAGAGGTGCATGCTTAAGATAACTTATGTACAAAAATAGAAAGTACTAAAAATAGAACCAATTCACTAGAAAAACACTGAGTGACTCACCAAATCAAGCTTACTAATCTAATAAGAAGTTAGAGTTATCTCTGACTAACTATGAAATGAACTAGGCTAAAATATCAATCAAAGATATTATAGCATTATCTGTGATTTGCAATAATATTATTCACCTAATAATGACAAACTTAAAAACCTAAGTAGGAGAAAAATAAAATGCCTAGTGATATTGGTGTATGTACACCCACATCCCTGCTTAAGATTGACTTGAGGGTCGGGGGAAGGGAGGAGGGAACCCCCTTGAAGAACAACTTCTTGAACCTCTAACATGCCTTGTAACAAATTAAATTTGGCTTTTGTATCAATGGTTTGGTGAAGATGTCTGCCACCAACTGCTCTATTCCACAATACTTTGTCATGTCTCTTTTGAAGGCTGATTTTTGAAGACCTTAACCCATTCTTCTCCCCGTGGGTCTAAGGAAGATATCAAGGGGAAGATTTGGATTATATTTTTATTGTTGTTTAGGTAGTTATTTCATTTATTATCATGTATCTTATTGGGAAGCCTAGTGCTCCAATAGAAGGACTTAAGTAGTTAGAAAATAAAGGTATTATGAGCATGTAGGCTCCAAATACCAATTAAATATTTAAAAGCACTTACCTTAAGGGGTCAGCCATCATTTTTATATTTGTAAAACACTCCTTGGGTTAAGGTTTGCTTGTGAAGCACCTTATCTACCTTTCTCAAGGACGAAACCCCTTGATTGAGGACCTTTCCCAAGGACGGAAACCCTTGGTTGAGGACTTGTGGAGGACGAAAACCCTTCCATAAGGATCTATGTATGCAAGCTGATTTGAAAGACAATAAATTATCATTTTCTTGCATGATTTATCTCTTTGGTTCAATGATCTATTTGTTTGGAGTGGAGTGACCCACTTGGGAGTGATTATTGTGGTATGTGTGATGATAATTTGGCAAATCTGAATTTACTATCTTGTTCTCCATATTTTCTAAGGCCAAGATCTTGAGTTTCGTGAATTTTGGAGGTGTTTTACTATTTTTCCAAGCTTGATGATGTTCGCTGGTTGAGGGTTCCATAATTAATTATTTTTAAGCTCAATTCTGATTTCTAACAGTTGATTGTGTTTGTTGAGGGTTTCCTAATAATTTTGGCATAAGATTTGAAGGGCATTAGCAAGGTTTGACCCACCTTTGAGGGGTTTAACTCCTCTAAGGAAGTCGCTGCCCTAGGAAGGGTTTAATTTGCAGATTTGCAGGGTTATATCAGCCATCTAACAACAGCCCCATAATCTGATTTTTAAGTTACATCTCAGCTTTTGGTCATTTCTTGAGTCCCCCTAAAAGGAACATTACATATTGCAAGTCAATGACTCCATCGTGGATCAATTGTTGAATATAGTGCATGTGAATTTATGTGTTTGGTGGATTGATGTTCCATTGGATTCTTTGAGATGTGAATTGCACTTTCATTGTACCACCAAATAGTCGTGTCCTTCTCCAACTTAATTTCAATCTCTTATTGAATTCTATGAATCTAAATGGACTTAGTAGTGGAAATAACAAGTCCCTCTTGACCGAGCCTCTATAGAGGAAAAGGAAATGGCTAATTAATTCTTGCTTGATCAAACAATAGGCCTTGAGCCAAGGTGGAGATCATACCATGAGGTGGAGTTGCGATCATCAATATTGCTAGCCTCATTAGAGTGTGTGAAACCCACTAGTTTTATCACCCCCTTGCCGAATATTGAATCTCAAACTGATGTACCCTGCCGCATTTGAGAATATGTTTCGTAGTTTTTCAATGGTTGTCATGGGGACCATCCATGAATTGAGAGACAAGGCCAACCACAAAAGAGATGATGGGCTATTATGTGTCAAGTAAATAAGATTACCGACTAATCGTATATCATGCGGCATCTAACAGAGGTGTGGAATACTTGGTTGACAACTTGAGACCAGAGTGAAATGGTGATGGCAAGGATTTGGAATCAAAGCTTGTGAAAACTTTTAAGGTGTAAGATATACTTGGGCTGTGAGACACCTATACTTGGACTTAGTTTGAATGATCGTAGACCAAGGAAATAGTACAAAACACCCAAGTCTAACATTTCAAATGCTTCATTGAGTGAAGTTTTTACATCTCAAATCAATGACGATGAGCTCTTTGTAAGAAGTAGATCGTTAACATAGAGAACCAATATTAAATGTTCACCATATTTCATCTCAGTATAGATAGTGGGGTCAAAGAGGCATCTTGAAAATCCATGGATCAATTAAGAATTAAATTGATTCATCTTTTATTTCAAGCTATGGGGTCTTGTTTCAAAGACCATATGAGTACTTCCTTAGCCTACACCAAAATGCAAAATCCTCAACAAAGCCTTAAGTGTGGTCCATGTAAATCTCTTCTTGCAAGTCCCATGAAGAAATGTATTGTTCACGTCCATTTGATGTAATGTGTAACTCTAAGAAGCTCGAGAGAGAAAGGACAAGTCTAACTGAGTTCATCTCAGCCATAAGTGCAAAGTTTTCTGAATAGTCATCTTCTTCGACTTGGGAGAAACCCCGGAAACCAAGCGAGCTTTGTACATGTCAATGCTTTGTCTACAACATACTTGGTTTGATAAACCCATTTACATCGAACCAACTTTATTCCTTTCAAAATAGGGACGAAGTCTCAAGCGTTCTTCATCAAAGAAGAATACTCATCTTGCATTGTTGAATCCAACTTCGTTTTCCTACTTGCCTATCGAAGGTGGCCTAATATGAATTTATAGCAAATCACACCATGTTGTCACCCCTAAAATAATGATTGTGTTGGGCGAGGCTCATTCGGATCACCTATAGAAGACCCAACATCTTATGCTTTTGGACCCATTTAGAAGTGAACGAGGAGCTAGTGTTGGGGTCGTGGTGATGGATGAGGATTGCATCTTATTCCTCAAAATTAAGATCATTAAAATTAGCAAATTCCTCAAATGCATTGGGTGAAGCATGTTGGCTAAGAGGGTTAAGAGCCGAATGTCAGTTAAGTTGTTCTTCAAATTGAACACTTATAACAATAACCAACTTGTGCGTGTTAGGTTGAAACAATCTATATACTCTACGACATCTTCTGGGTAACTAACAAAAATGCAAGGCTTGTTTTGCTTTTGCATTGCTTTAAATATGTCTTTGGGAATGTGCACCGTTACACCCAAACACTCGGAGATTCTCTATTGCTGCTTTCGCCTACTCCAAGCTTCATTTGGAGTCTTCCCTTGTATTGCTTGGCAAGGGGTGTGAGTCTGAATGTAGCAATCATAGTTGATGGCTTCTGCCCAAAGATGTGGAGGCAAGTCTTGGATTCCATTCAACAACTCTATTATATTATGGGCTATAGGACATTGTGTTGCATTTGTATGCCATGCATGGTGCAAAAGTATTCTAACTCATCATTGACATTCACTCCCATTTCCTAAACATCCTGATAGACTTTCTAGATTGAATTTCAACAAAGGCTTTGAATTTCACAAATTACAGATCAATTTTCTGGCTTTCTAGATACTTTGCACCACAGTTACCAGGTTCAGCCGATTCTGTACCTCTGGTTTGAACTGAATTTTTGGAGCGTTCCGATAAATTGAACACATAGCAATAACCAACTTGTGTGTGTCAGGCTCAGGACTCTATACTCTATGACATCTTCTGAGTAACTAACAAAACTGCAAGGCTTGCATTGCTTTTGCATTGCCTTGCATATGTCCTTGGGAATGTGGACCCATTACACCCAAACACTCAAAGATTCTCTACTGCTATTTTCAGCCCACTCCAAGCTTCATTTGGAGTCTTCCTTGTATTGCTTGGCAAGGGGTACGGGTCTGACTGTGTCAATCACAGTTGATGGCTTCTGCCCAAAGGTGTGAGGCAAGTCTTCGATTCCATTCAACGACTCTATTATATTGTGGGCTATAGGACATTTTGTTGCATTTTTATGCCATGTTTAGTGCAAAAATATTCAAACTCATCATTGACATATTTGTTGCCATTTTCTAAGTACCCCGATAGACTTTATAGATTGAATTTCACCAAAGGCTTTGAATTTCACAAATTACAGATCAATTTTTCTGGCTTTCTAGATGCTTTGCACCATAGTTAGTAGGTTCATCTGATTCTGTACCAGATCCGGTTCAAATTAGATTTTTGGAGCGTTTTGAAAAATCTAGTATGGCACACTATTTTATATATAAAAAAGCAAAAAAACCTAAAATAACAACCTTAAATGTTGTAAGCCTATATAGTGTACAACCTTAATTAGAAACGCAAATAAAGCGAGAGATAACAAAGATAATATCGATAGACAAAAGAAAAGTTGAAAACAAAGGCATTCGAGTTGGAGGCAAAGTTCGAGGGCTTTTACAATCTGTTACAATCGTGTTTGAGTCGCGGGCATTCGAGATGGTGTTCCTATTCGGTAGTCATTATAATCGCATTCGGTCCATTTCACTTGCATTCAACTTATTATAATCATGTTCGACTCGAGATCGAATATTTTGCGTGTGAGACCGACCATGTAACCCTTGCGTTTGGCTTGGTGAGGTGCTCAACGACTCTGCAAATGCAGAGGTGCCCGACTCTCAATTTTCATGTTTTGATGTGGATGTACATTTACAAGTTAAATGAGTGAGATTAGATGTTAAAGTATATATACTAGCAATCGAAGCAAGCAGTGCGATGTGAACGCCGAAAGGGAAGAATTTGATGAATTAATGGAAATGGGGACCAAAATTGTGTTATAAAGAGAAGTTATATTAATAAAAAAACATATAGTAAGGTGAGTAGAAGGAGAAGGGGGAATAGAGAACTGAAACGTAGAGATGAAAAGAGGAGGGTAAATAGAGGAGTAGAGGAAGACATAATAGGAAGTGTGGAAGGGAGTGGAAGGGAAACGAGATGTTTTTCAAGGGGTCGGGAAGAGGATAAGAGATTGTAGCTTCGATTCCTCATTTCTGTGGCATTGCTTTGGATATTTTAGAATAACGTTTAAAGGAGAAGGGAGGGAAAATATGAAGATTGGATAAGGAAGGAACTCTAGAGATAGATGTGAAGGTAAGGCCTTGTATCTCCGGTGTTGCTAATAGTAATAGTGGCTTTATGCAAAGTAAGACCTTGCGACTTGTGGATAGTTAAAGCTCAAGACATTTTGCATGGTAGTTTCTTGCGATTCCCCCTGGAAATAAGAGGGTTGGAATATGGGAAGGTTGTCAAGATCCCAGAATGGGGCAGTATATCGATCAAATTTTATGACAACAGATAATGGTAGATCATGTGATCTAAAGGAAGCGTCATAAAAAAATGTCGACAATATAGCTAGTTAAACAATTGACAAGACTTGTCTCTACCCGTATATTAGCTATGAGCATGAGTTTTTGGTTCTTGCAAAGAAGAACTTTTTGTTGCAACTGATCATCATTTGGATCTCCTGATTCATTGCACTGGTATTTTGAGAAATGGATTTGGAAACTTGAGAGTTCAGTCCTTTCAACATTTGAAGGTTGTGTTGGTTGACTTGCTGATTCCTTACAAAAATGGGGGGTTTCTTGGAAGGTAAAGATGTCATGTTGAGTAAGTGCGGATTAACTTCATGACATGAGAAGTTCCCAGTCCTGAAACAATGGATTAGCATTGCGGATGTTGAGGAGCAGTTCTAGAAAGGAAACTTGTGCAAGAGATGTACCTTGTTGGCGGGAGATGGAATTCATAGAGATGGAAGTAAGAAATGATTTATAGGGGTTGACACCATATGAATTGCTAGCATACATAGGAATGTCCATGAAATATGGAAGCTTCCTAAGGATCCGACAAAGATGATAGATTTGTTGCGGAATTCATAAGTCCATGAATCAGGAAATGTTTCATAGAGGCGGTAGTCAATTCTGGTGAGCAGTTTTGGCCTAATGAAACTCATTTCATCAATGAGAATATATTCAACATGTTTAAGGGAGTCTGTAAAATATGCCAATGCTTGACCTTCTGATGGTATGAGTTCCTATATGGGAATGCGGAGGTTGGCGTCTATATTAGAGGAAGAAATGTTGAAAGTTACAACCCTGATAGGTGCAAGTAAAAGGAAGGGTGAAAGACCAGGAGGTGACGAAGAGGTGAATGCAGACTTGATAACATTAACAAGGTATGATTTTCTTGTCCTTGCAGTACCTTGAATTATCATTATTAATGGAGGAAGAAAGTTTTTTCTAGAGAAGTGTTATAACACAGTGTTGAAAGTCAGTTGTATATATATGGCTTGAGAATGTTCCTAATGTCGATGTTATTGAATAGGAAGATACTGCATCTATAGAAACAACTAAACAATACTTTGATAAGTACATGTTCGCCTAGAACCCGCACTCCCCCTCCAATCGAGTATCTATTTCACTTTCCAGATCATCCAAGATTATCCCTTCTTGCTACAAACAAAGAAAGTACTTTCTTCCTCCCCACTTGTAGACCTAGAAGAGCTTATTAATCATGTTCAAGCGACACAAAATGTTCTGAGCACACATGTTTGTGCAAAAAACACTCTATCATTCAATGTCGATACAATGCCTGTTGGGAGGCTCACCCTCATTCAACATTGTTTGTTTCATTGAATGTCATGAGGAAGGTATTGTAATGAATTTCTATATCTGACTCTCTCGCACATGAAACAAACCTTTTTTTATGCATATAAGGTCTGGCCTTCAAATATGAATTTGTTTCCTCTTATTCAAGTTGTCGAGACTGTAGTTACAACAAATATCGCAATGGGAATAAATGGCAGCTTTGTTTGTGTCTAGCAATTGTTTATGCCTATCCAAGGTTTTTTCACATTCCAACGCATTACTTGCCATCTTTTGAACTTTTTTGTTGGTCTGAGCCCCTTTTTACAAGCCTTTTCACAAGATTTATTCGATATTGGGTCTACCCCTAGGAAATCATTTCTAACTGGGACTTGTTCAAAAATAGTTACTTACCTTGGCATGGACCACCCACTCCATACCAACTCTCAAGTAAACTTCAGAAAGTGAATGCGGCTATGATAATGAAAACATTCATGCTCGTGAAGAATTGAATGAATGGTATATTTTGGATCAAAATCGTCTGGAAACACAACAGGTCTTGATATCTTATATATCTTGTGTCACCAAGAGTTCAATACAAAGAATAATTGGAGTCTTCAAAATGTCCCCCCTCCTTTACATGTTTTTGGTCAATCTTTCATCAGGGTTGATAAGGTCAACAATATTGTCACCAACATGCAATCACCCTACACATCTTCTACATCTCCTTTTTCTTCAGAACAAAAATAGGCTTTCGAAACTATTATCCACCACCTCTTGCAAAGAAGTCATCTACCTCCATTAAAATTGATTATTCAAGGCACCACAGGGATAGATAAGTAATATATCATAAATACTATCAAATCGTTAATCATATCTACATCTCCCACAACTCTTTCATCAATCCATCTACTTGCCCAATTTAGATTGAGATGCATGGTTGAAATGGTTCATTAAAGAGTCCATAAGGTAACATTCCCTTCCTTTTAAAATAAAACCAATACTTTTTCCATATTGACTAATTTTGGTTTGATAAACATATTCAATACGGTTGGAGCAAGAAATATCAGTTGTGAGGTCACAACATTGTTGCCTATATCCTCCCTCGTTGTTCTATGCCACTTAATTGTAATATCTTTCCTCTTTGGAAGAGAAAAGACTAATTTTGAACGTTTTCCCCAAAAATTTGTACTATAGTGTGTTGAAGAGGATATGGGAGATTTTTCCTCGTCTTTTTAATGCTACTAAGAATTATTTGCATTTTGCTGAGGATGTGGAGGCAACTCTTAGGGTAGGGGTGGGTGGTTAGAAGAAGAAGTTTTAATTTTGAAGGCTATTTGAGCCAATGTCTATTGTTTTTGAGTGAAAGGTGAGTGATTAACTTTTTTATGATGCCTAAATGAAGGCCTTGGTTTGGTATTTTGGTAAGAAACACAAGGTTGTGTGTTCCATGTAGCATTGAAGCTTTAGTTTTCGGATGTGTAGTTAATTTCTTTTGGGACACAAATTGTCTCTATAAGCAGAGCATGCCGTAATTAGTCTCTATACAATTTGAGAGGCTTCTGGTTAGGAGGAAAAGATCATGTTCAAGTTCAAATTGAGTTTTCTCTAGATTAAATTAATTATTCTTTAAACAAATCAAGCATTAAAGGGCACAATTTTCAGTATAGACCTCTCATGGGAAGAACACATCTTTGATGTTCAAAATAATATTTTGACGATATAACACTGATTTTGAAAAACACATGTTGTATTCCTATTAGAATTTCTTTCTATGCGATTCATTTTTGCAATAATTGGTGTCTTTACACTGTAGCAAAGATATCTCAAGTCTTTAGTTGCTTGTATGAATAAATGGCAAGTAAAGTGGGCACCTTCGTTGGAGTCATTGTTAGTCTTTTGGTTACAAAACCCATATCCACAAGTATGAAGTTAGAGATTCCATATGGAAGTGATTATTTATGTTTGTAGATAGAGATAATTACAATTCACCTTTCCCAGTCAGACTCCCACCCTGCACCATAATAGGATCTTTGAAACAGTTCCACCGAATGCAACAAATAGGTGTTCAATCTGATCGATTTTATTGACCACATATCTCCTCTCTTTCTAGATAGCTTCAATGAATCCTTGCATTCTTATTCCACTAAGTTTGATTAATTTCTAGTAGAAATGCATATTGACAAAGAGATTTGCACTATAGGAGCTTGTGAAGGTCCTTACCAAGTGGAATCACATGAGCCAAGCTAGCACATTAAATGATCTAGTGCCTCTAAATAGATTAGTATGATCTTGACCATGTTCTTTAGTGAGGCATATTGGAGAAGGGACATTCGTCGGATGTTATAGCTGCAAGTGCCTTGGCATATATCTATGCAAAACATGCAAGCATTTGAACTGTTTGGCAAAATTCTTGAAAGATATGTATGATAAGTATAAATACATTTTTTGGTGGTAATCTATGTAATCCATTTCCATAGAGAAAGGCAGCTACCGGTTTTCATTCAGCGAGACAGGATGGCTCTCTCTTTTTATTAGCATTGTTCTTTCCAAAAGAATGTGAAGGTAAATAATATTCCCCGCTTATTTTATCAGATTTCACTTCAATTTCCTGCATTCCTGATCGTGATTTGCTCACGGCAGCCATTTTACGAAAAAAGAAGTGTGACAGCAGTCTATTTCGTTAAAAGCAAGCAGAAAATGCCAAACTCGTAGTGTTGTTTTGAGTTTTTATACGTGTAATAGTGACTGAGAACATGAAATTAATCACTTTGAAAAAACGTCTGGGAGGCCATCAAATTTAACATCGTTGTAGAAACGTCGGAGGTCCTTTACCATAGGGGAACGCTTCGGCGTAATTATAATGTTTTAGTTTGGTTGCTTTAGTAAATAATGTTCAAGTTTATTTACTTTTAGTATATAATATTTAAGTTTAGTTACTTTAGTATATAATATTTAAGTTAAGTTTAAAAGTTAAACTTAATCATAATCACTAGTATTTACTATTTAGTAATAATAATTAATAATCAAATTTTTATAAGTTAATAATGTAGTGTCTATATATGTTATATATAATAATATATGTACATATACCGAACAAGATTTTTCTAAACTTTTTCCGAAGCTCCGGATTTTTGATTTTCTTGCCCCTCCAAACGGATTCGGATTTCCAAACCTAGTAACTATGCTTTGCACAACTTATGTGCCCTTAATTTTAATAGGAACATACTTGTAATGAGAAAGTGAAATCCTAATCCCTTCCCACTTGTTATGCTACAAGGAACTAAAGATTCTAGAGTTTTAGAGTGCTCAAGGATACTCCTTTTGGCACAAAGAGCCAACCCTACTCCTTGATACCAATTATGCTCATGCCCCTTATAATATGAGGAGGGGAGTAAGTCTAGTAGGAAATTCTATGGAAATCCTTAAGAGCCCCTAGAGTTAACCTTGAAGAAGTGACTAAGGGTTTCAACAAGTCTATTGTGAGTTGTTGTGAATGGAGCTCAACATGAAGAATAATAAATATGTGTGGCCATTAAAATTTTAGTTCAAATTAGGAACTTTGTAGCTAAATTTGTTTTAATAGTAATCCAATAGGAATTTTTTCTCCACTCACATGGTGTATTTCCAAAGCTCAAACAAAGAATCCTAGAATGAAAATAGTAATCCAATAATCTCGAATAGTTTCGGGTCTAATTCATAACCATCTATAGCGGAGCAGCCATGGAGGCTGAAAATGAAAGCTTTAATGGTAGCTGAAGTTTTCTTCCATTAAATTATATCTCAAAGCTAGATGAAATATATTCAGCATTGCAAGGCATTAACTAAAGAAGATTCTTTCTCAATGGCAAGAAAAGAGTTGCTTTTAAAATGGTCGTTCAACAATTGAAAATGGATATCGTTAGCCAATGTAATGTCCCCAAATGGACAATTTTGACCTCCAAATGGATTTCCGCGCAATTCCCACAAGGGCCAAATTTGATTAATCCAAAAAGCAAAAAAAATATCAATTGCTATTAAACTGAAATTCAGAATGAAATTAGGCCAGAAATTGAATATTTTCTAGAAAACCCTAGTTTGCTGCCTTAGGCCAGCGATTTAGCAAATATAACTTTTTCCACCTCAAAATACCTCCAAAAATTATGAAAATTTGTTTGCAAGTAGATAATGAATAATTAGAATAGGATCTTCAATCAGATTCAAAAAATATTAATTCTGGAATTTATTAGGGCAAAAAACACAGCAGAACTTGTAAATTCAATAACTTGCAAAATACTCCAAATTTCTGGGAAAATGATAGCTCAAATTGAAGCTTGAAAAATAAGCTTTCCAATGAACCCAAAATCAGAATTTTTCAATGGTAGGAAGGCATCCAAAACGGATCTGCAATTCTGGAACAGTGTAGATAAACCCTAGCTGTAAGTGAAAGCTGGAAATACAATTTCGCCCCACTTAGGAAAGGCCCAAAAACACCTCAAAACTGATCAAACACTTCAGATCTGATCTCTCCTTGAATTTATCTTGAAATCAGTCTTCAACAACTATTGAAAACTACTGGAAAATCAGCTAACTCCTTGATATGCAATGGAAACCCTGTGTGGAGAATCCTCTCAACTAGGAGAAGGGTTTTCGTCCTTCTACTAGATCTCTTAGAGGGTTTTCATCCTCAAGAGATTATTTCTAAAGGTTTTTGTCCTTAGAAATATTTTGTAAAAGCTCTAGGCTCAGACAAAAATCAGATTCATGTAAAATAGAAAAGCATGCCTTCTACAAGCAAGTAGACTTGCTTTTATAGATGAACTTGGCCAAATAGCCACCCTCATCTTCCAATCAGATTTCACCTCCTGCATTTAATGCTTTTTCCACCCTTTTTCATCCTCCAAAGGGGTCACATTTTCTCCTAGGGAGAATAATAAATATAAAGTGACATTACTTTTTTTTTTCTTAATTTTACTTTATCACTTCATATTTTTCTTTTCTATTTTTTATTTGACTTTATCATTAATAAATTAATATAAAGTGCTTATAATATGATTTTATTTTGCACTTTTATAATTGATTTATTATGATAAGTTTCCCTTTCTAACACCCTTTAGCCGTTAGGAAACAAAATTGGGCTAAAGGTCTTAACCGAGAAGGGGATATTAGAGCCAATAAAATCACGTTCTTGAGCTGCACAATATCTAGGTGAGCCAAATGATAGCCAAGAGCTTCAACAACTAAGACATACAAGGTTGGGGGAGGGTAAAACCTTGATGGATGGAGCCGAAAAACCCTTAGTGTTCAGACTTGTGACTATTAATGGTGTGACAAGCCAACTCATTTGAAGATAACTTTTGGATTGCTTGGATAAAAAAACTTACCAACACAAAGCTGAATAATACCAATGATGAAAGGCCTCTAAATTTTGTCATAGGTTTTCTAGAAGTCAATCTTAATAAAAAGGATATTCTTATGAGGTATTGTTCTATTCCATTCCTTCCCATATGATGAGGACGTTATTGAGGGCATATTTTTTTGATAAAGCCTTTTTACTCACGACGAATGATAGTTGTCAACAACTGCTTAATTCAAAGAGCCATTGCCTTGGCAATAATTTTAAGTGATATATACAAAAAGTTTTCACTTTCCAATTGTTAATAAGCTTCAGATCTCTTGCTTTAACAATAAAGTAGATATCTCTTTCACTTATAAGTTTGCTTAAAGTTTTATGTCGTAAACTTCCTTGATACTCTTTAAGAAAGTCACCAAACACCTTAGTGGTGTTCGAGAATACTCAAGGAAATTCACCCGTGCTTGGAGTCTTATCATTAACCATTTGCCACATAGCATAATGAAGCTCATGCAAAGAATGTCGTTAGTCATGGGTAGACAATGTTTGTAAAAGCTTACAGAACACTAAATTGAGACAAGCTGCCTTGTGCTTGAGTAATTTCTCAAGCATGAAACACAATCTCGTTATGCTCAACAAATTCATGTGAAATCTGTGACAGGGAAGTTAATCAAGATTGAGTGGTGCTAATGGCCTTGAAATGCTTAGTTGTGTGTGTAGCACACAAGGGTTTGAAAATTTGTTGATTATTTGGAGGATGCTTGCATAATTTTTGTTATAAGCTTGTATTTTTGTTTGAAGCTAAGTGCTATGTGCCACTACACCTTTTGTGTGTGATTCAGGTCTTCTTTTCTCATTTTATGTTAACCATTAATAGGAAGTTGCATAAAAACTGTATACAATCATTCTCACAAATATGTATGGTAGTCAGCCTCAAGCAATACACAGTAGTAGTGTTTATTCATCAGGTGGTAAAATACCGGAATAATTTTCTCTAGGTGGCTTTGTTTGGATGGAATTCTGTAAGTGTTCTTATGTTTATCCATATTTAAAGGAAAATCTGACAGGGAAAAAAATGTATTGAAGGTTGACGGGATGGAAGTTGGAATCACTCTCAAACTGGATGAAAAAAATGGATCATTATATTTGATAACAGTGGAATGTGGGACATCTTTGAAGGATATCACCATTACTTTAGATGGTGGAGCATCATGGTTTTATCAAGGGTATGTGTCTGAAATAACCTAAAGAAATTTATCAGTTGATTACAGTTTTTTCAGTTTTAATTTATTCTTAGTGTTACACTTCATCATGCTTGTACCTAATGTCTATTGTGCTTATCATATATTGTATTTTATATTAGTTTAATAACATTTTATTTTAATTTATATTTATTTTGAGTAGATGCTTCATATGTTAGCAACAAACAATAATTACAAGGGCTGTACAGAAGAGTAAAGAACTGAACAACGGTATGTACAAGGAAGATTACAGCTTCGCCCTCAAAGCAACCAGAGCAGCAAAAAAATCAGAATAACATCCAGGTTCACATGAAAGTCCATCAATTCCTGGGGATTTGCCATTCTGCATTGATGAAAGAGCAGTATACAGTTCTTCTTTGGAAAAGGCAGGATTGAGTTTGCTGTGATCTAGTTTAATAACATTTCATGTAGCATCTGGTCAAATTTGATATAGCCACACATGTGGCACTTGGGATTTGTAAATATGTAGCATTAGATTCCTTCCAATTAACAAATCTGGCAGCGGAATAGGAGAGGTCTACCTCTATAAATAACCCACTCCTTTCCATTAGTATATCTTTGGTGCTAGTGAATATTGAGTCCTATTTGTTAGAGCAAGTCTTTTATGTCTTCTTTTCACTCAATGAGTTAGCCTTAGGATTTACCATCTTGTGCTGCTCGAGCAAATGCTGATTGGCATGAAAGCCTTGTTCTTGTGCATATTTGGACTGTAGATTTTTTTCAACAGTTATTGTATGCTGCATCTAGGATACCTCGTTTCCATGGTTACTAGGTTTGGTTGAACCTAACATAAGGTCCTCAAACCTTTTAGGTTGATCAAACCAAACTTGTCCCCTAATTTTAAAAACAAAATGAGAAAAAAGTAAGAATGGCAAAGAGAATATATGAAAGAGATCAACGGCTGAGACTTCAAGTCATATCGAACAATTTAGTTAGATACTAGTTTATATTGTAAATATATGCATTGTAATAAAATACGAGTTCAAACACAAACACCATATTAAACAACAAACAATATAAATTAACAGTTATTTTATTGATTATAAGGTTTTAGTACATGTTTGTGGTTTATCTCGGGAAAAACTAGCTAACTTAGAGGAAAGGTTTGAGGATGAAATCCAAGACAAGCTATGGGGGTAGTCAAACAATTATATGGTAACAAGCTCAACCATGCATTTCCAAGTTGCACCTTGTGCCATTAGTTTGACGCACCCTGATAAGCCCCGTCCCAAAGCTTTGTGATCCACTTGTCCACCTTATTCCTCGGTGTGTTCTCTGCTCTCTTCCAATGAGAAACAGCAACATAAATGCAATTTTACAATCCATTACATCTAAAGCATGCCTTTTTCAAGATTAATAAGTGGGTTTGTTTTTAATAATTATAAATTAAACATCTTACACCACTTATTCTATCACAAAAGTCATTTTTACACAATAATATGAATAATAAGTAATTTATTTATTCTCGTAATAACATAAAAATGGCTCAACAATGCTTATTTACATAATCCCTTTCTTTGGAGGAATCAATTACAAAAAACAAATGTTTTATTTTTATTTTTATGATCATCATCACTAAATATTTGCAAAATGAGTCTATCTAGTTATAGCAGTCGATCAACAACCTCTAGCACCCTAATTTACTTAGTATTCTGATACTATTAGCATCTATTAAAAAGCAGACATGGTTTACCCTCTAAGATTTTATAGTTTTGCATCTATCAATAAAACAAGTTAGTAAATGAGTCAAACTCTTCTAATATTTATGCAACATTAACACATTGTTCATCAGTTTCAAATAATTATTTGAATCTGGATTGGAGGACCTCATTTGCGATATGCCCTCACCATCTGATGTAATTCTAGAACTTGACAAAGCTAAGCTGTCACTTTCTAAAATGACCTTAAGATCAATAGGAGCTTTCTCCCACCTATCTTATTGAGAAACTGACACAATGTCAACAACATTCGTACAAGCAATGCTATGAAATCTTCAGGAATCAGAATGTTACTAAGTTACAATCACCATAAAATTCACTTTGAACTCACAATTTCAAATTTGGGTTGCTCTTCTTAGCTATAATCTGGGCAGCGCAAAATGACTTCACTTATTGCTCCTAGATTTGTTCTAGCAATAGGTTGATGCCTGAATCCCTATCAACCTCTATCTTTCTTACTTTTGATCCTTTATCGGATAGTTATATTTGTGTCATACCACTATCTTTCTTCCTTTTGATCCTTTTTTGAATAGCTATCTCTGTGTCCGTATATCATCACTAAATTGATTAGTGAGAAAACTGCTCACATCCCCTCACCGCCAAGTTATCCACACAAACATCACTCATCATTCATTCTTTCTCAAGCACTTGCTGCCAATGTTGCATGGGATTGTAGTGTACATCAGATACCTAGTTCTGAGACAATCTCTTACATGCTCCACTAAGAATGGTGCTATAACTTACAAAACATGCAATTAGTGTTACCGCCTTACTATCACTTCAGTTTGCAACATCTCTACTATTATTGTCTCTCTAGCGGAGTCTTACAATTGGGTACACTCCTTTGTAAGCTCTTCTGTCCTCATACTCTTCCCTTACCAAATTTGGTGTTGGTATTCTTTCTCTAGGTTTGGGCTTCCCCATTGGCGTCCTTCCTTAAACTCTAAATGAGTGCACATCTCCTTCTTCTAGGTTTCTTTTATGATTTCTTGAACTTGCTTGATAAGAGATTTGTCGGTTGCTAGGCTAGGATACACTATCATTTCAATTTAAGTCCTTTTCTCCATAACCTTTTGTGAAGAGCCATGAATAATGTAGGATGTGAAAGTTGAAAGATCAATGGTCATTGTAAATACTCTTTAGTTATGTTTCCTTAATGAGAATCCTGAGCTCGTTGATTCAAATTTCTTGTATCATGTTTGGGCTTTTTTTTGCTTATGTCTCAGTTTATTGTGACGGATGGCCTTCATTGCCAACATATGGCTTCACAAACCATTGAGAAACCTGAGGCTGTAACAAAGAAATTTTTGTGAGGAATGGTTATAGTTAAAAATGCGATTTTGAAGAAAATATTTGTGTTGTTTGATGTGTGGACAGTGATGTGAAGAATACATGAAGAAAGGCCATGTGAATAAGAATGAAATATATGTTAATTTATGGAAAGAACAGCACAGACATATGAGTTGTTGGCACTATCATGTTGAAAATTTCGAGATAATGTTTCCTGGACTCAATAATTTGCATTATAAAATCAAGTTGGTGGGCCAAGCAAATGTTCCGAGGAGCACTGAAGTGATAATATGGCAGACAATTGGAACCATGATTACAGGGCACAAAGGATGCTATAAAGATGTATAATGCATAGAAGAAAAAATTGGTTATTTTTGGATGTGGACAAATTGAACAAGTTGTGGTTAAACATTGGAGGAAATGAATAGTACCCATGCATTGAGATTGCTGTATTTTCTGCATTTCGAGACATATCAAGATAAGAAAGCAGGAAACAGTTAAGTATTTTTTTATTAATCTGGTCCCAGTTTCTACATCATTACATTGTTCTTTCATATCTCAAGGTGGCAGGTATGATTACCTAACCAATCTAACATACCTATCATATCATACTCATAGAACACTAGCATTTAACTTACTACTGTATGTGGCCAATGAAGATTAAATGCTGATCTCAATATTGCATAATGAGTTTAATTTATTAATACAGACACACACCCTTAACACGAAATTGCATGCTTGATATTACATGCCCTTAACAAAAAAATGTGGCTACATCAAAATTTGAAACAATTCATGCTTTGCTAATTTGATTTGTTGCTTCTTTGCTCCAGCAGATTTGAAACTCTCCTGTGCTCCATCAAGCTACCATAACCCTTATAAAGCTAGACCTCCAAATAGTTAGAACCACCAAATCCTTCAAATTTGTCTACTGCATGGGTTGGTGGTTTACTGCATTGGGTTTATACCACATTTACTTTTAGTGCTTTTGTTCTTCTTTTATTTTGTTGGTTGTGGTTCATAGGGTCCTTTTACCCTAGCACTTTCTATTGTAATTGTGTGCATTCTCGAGTCCCATTGACCTACTTTTGGTCATTTGTTGATGTTAATATAATTTCTTTCTTTCTTTCTACACCATCAAATGCTCTTGGATACCTATCCATATAGAGCAAACCATTTTGGTTCCTCCTCTCTAGAGACTCGTCAAGCAAGCCTTTAGAACAAGTAATCATTGGATTCTCACTTTCGGTGTTGTCCTCTCTAGCATGAATACATGTTTATATGTTTTCAATGTCACTGTCAATTTCAATCTCAACATTGTTTTTGCCTGTAAAATTGGCTTTTTCTTTTGTTTATCAGTCAATCTATGGCCTTGACTTTGCAATTGCAACATATGCAGCCTAGTTTCAGACTGTATTTGTATATATGATCTTGATTATTCTTGTTGTTGAACTTACTTTTTCTGGATTTACGCTAACCCTTAACAAAGAGAGCATCGTCAATTGCCTATTCAATAATTTTTCTTCAGTGATGAATGCTGAAATCACAGAATCTAGATATTGGCAGGGCAATTGTCCAAGACTAATGCTACATTGCTCTAGTTGCAGGGTGGTCTAGAGTTACATTTAATTTGTAGAAAGTAGGAACTAACCCAATATGTCCTCATCAATACCTATTTACTCCTCATAAATAATGACTTTGTAGACAATTGAATGAACAACCAAAAGTTGTATTTTATTCAAAGAGCATCACAAAATATGTCTATTTGCAAGCATACGAAAACATATGTAAAATTGATGTGATGTACACTGAAGGGTGAGGTATCAGGTTGACCTGCTTCTCTGAGACTAGATTATAAAAGGGAAATTCTTAAATGATAAAATATTAGGCACTCCAGTTTAAATCCCTGGCCTAACCAGGGTTCTGTAATATGTAGACATATTTGACTGCAAATGCTCCAACAGGGAATGCCCTTGCAAATCAACAACAGAGAGCCTGCCAGATATCAGGAACACAATCATAGTGTCCTTCAAAATTGGGTACTTACAACTACAAGGTTTGCAAGATGCTATGCTCAATGACAATTTAGTCTCTGCAGCTGACTATATGCAATGTAGCTCTGACATGGAATGGAACAAAAGCAGGATAAATTCTTACAGATGGGACTTCCACAGAAAGGAGAATACCTCGCAGCCCAACTCAAACTGAGTTACCTAATCACCAATGGGAAGGGTCATTCTGCATCAAGGGAAAGAAAATATTGGACAATGTACGATTTGTGAAGGTCATCTGTCTTTCCAGGAAAACCAACCTTTTCCACAAATTCAATGGAGCATATCATGGGCCATGAAATCATGGCTAAAGATCAAAGCCTTCATATGGTTCCTCCTCCACGGTAGACTATTCACAACTGATGCACTCCAAGGCAGAGATATACTAGGACCAAAGAGATTTCCTAACTATGGAGATGTAATGTCCCCATTTTTGTGAAGACCCTTAGCCTATCTTTCCCCGTAGGCTTTGGGATGTTGCAAGGGGAAAATTTTATTAAATAATTAAATATTATTGCCTGGAGAGTGATTTTTATCATTTGACATTAGAAAGCAATAATTATTTAATTATTTAATTATGAAGACTATTTAATTTAATTCCCAAAATATAAAATTAAATGGGGAATTAATTAAATAAATATTTAGGTGGCTTTTATTGATAAAATCACCCTTAGAAAAGGGACGCCACACCTAGGAAAGATAAACTGCTTTTATTTAATAATTTCCCTCTCCTAGGGATTTCGAATTTTGTGCCTCCTTGCTTATAAAAGGAGTGCTAGGATCATTGTTACATTCATGTTATGATGAGATTTATTTGACACTCCATGCTTGGAGTTGGGATGCATGCCCATTATTGTTTTTCCTTCTCCTCTCTTGCGTGGAGATCTAGTGAGCTGGTTATGTTATTGAAGCATTTTCCTATGCAAATCTACTTGTTGCTGGTTCCTTTGATATAAATTGGAGAATTTCTCATATCCCTGGCAAATCGATTTGCTGGTATGCTTGTCTGAGTGGTACGACTTGGTTATATGTGAGGTTGTTCAGTTCTTATATTGCAGCGACTGTATGGGTTGATTATTTGAATGTTTTAATGCATGTCTGAATACTCCAATGAGCAGCGAACCCCTTTGACTGGAACTGTGGATGTTTTTAAATACATATTCTATGTGCTAAAAACCCAGCGACTGGCCTGATTTATGTTCATTAACTGCAGCGATTTACTTTGATGAGTTTGTGAATTATTTGGTATGACAAATGATTAGATTTCTGTTTGCTAATATGCCATAAATACAGCGACCTCTTAATGGACTGTTTTGGAGCATTTTCTTAGCAATTACATCTGTGTGATGTGATTACCTATTGCCCAGCGAATTCCTCCTGAATATTTATTGCATTGTTAATGTGATACGACTTGGGTGTGTGCATGGTTATAACCTCTCTATGGCAGCGACTGTTTCTACTTTAAACATAGACTGATTTGGAGGAGTATTTGGGATAGTTCGACTAGCATTTTGCATGTTTTCATGTCATACATTACAGCGACTTCTTCAATAATGATTGTGGGCTGTTTTGCTTATTCCAGTTAGTGTGGAGGGATTAAGTTTATTGGCTGGTATTTCTTCCTTGACAGCGATCTGTTCTGGGTAAAAGAGGGCAAGGTAAATCTTATCAATGAAGTCTGGTTTTTGATTAGAGTAATCTGCCTTAATTCCCTTCGACAACGACTTGTTTTGGGCAATTTTAGGAGCACACTCATGAGCATTCCCAGTCTTATTACCAGCTATCTCATTAGATAGAAGTAACAAGAGTTTTCTTGCATATTGAAGCCATATATGACCAGCATACTGTGTGCTTCTATTAATTACCAGCGATCCTTGGAGAGGAATTATTAAGCGTTAGTGGTATGTTTTGAACCTCCTTTCAACAGTGAATTGTACAAGTGATCTCTGAAGTATGATTTCATGATTGATTGCATTGGCCGCTGGTAGTTGTATGTGCCTATGTTATTTGAAGGACTGATTTTAGAATATGTTTGCTAATTCTTTTGGATTGGATATTTGAAAAGTGGGTTGTTTGCTTAATTTCCCATTGGTCCCGGAGTTGGGACATTTCAGGAGAGACCGTCAAATCATCCCTTCACCTTTTCATTCACTGTCCTTTTGCACAACACTTCAATAAGATTATTGTGTCTCTTCTCAACTCAGATAGACCACGACTCACATCATTCTCGATCCTCCTCTTTGAATGGCACTCACCTCATCTAGGGTCATGCAATTAAAATTCTTGCCATTCCTCCTTCCAGCATTTGTTTGCTGAAGTGTGTGGAAGGAATGCTATTCCAAAATATTTGAAGGTAAAGCTTCACACACACATTAATCCACAAACTCACTAAGGAAGTGAATTCCACTGCCTCGGTTCTCTGAAGACCTCCTTCATCCCCTTATTGATGGTGTACAATCTTGCTTTATGTCACTCATGGTCCATGGCATACATATACACCTTTCCCATATTAAAGTGAAACCTCTCCACTCTAGGGCCCCTCCTGGTACCCCATATATCAAATAAAATTTCTATGGATCTAATTTTGGCAATCTGGGAACATAGGAGTGGGTGGAGTTTTCAACAATCATCATAGTGAGATTCAGTTTTCATATAGTGAACACTGGAACATAACACGAACAATTTTGCCAAGGCATGAGTGATAACAGGGGAGTGTTATTAATCTTACAATACAAATTTCACCACCTCCACATTCATGGGGTTCTACCATGGTCATTGAAAGAATCCAATATCAACCCAAAATCAGCATCTCCTAAACTTTTGTGCACTTCATGAATAATATTGTCGGCTTGCCATTCTCCCTCACATTTGACAAATTCAGTCATGTTTGATACAGAGCTAACCAAGTAATTGACCACTTGTAAAGCATGTTGTTATTGCCCCATCCACCCACCAAGGATTGCACTGTTACTCATCTGAAGCAGTCTCCCAAGAAATCCAAATGAATTATACCAAATATAAGAACCTACAAAGCAAATGGCATCTACATAGTATAGTCAGACAAAAAAGCACATGCACAAAGCCATAACACAGGGTCCACTTAGATATATTAACTCCTCGTATCAACGTATGTAAAGGTATTCAGCCATTCACACATTCTTTGCAATAATAATACAAGTATACATAGAATAATAGAGTAAATACTAGAAATCCATAGAATAACACAATTAAAGCTCTATTACTGTTGAGCTAACACTACAAGTTATGAGTTAAAAATCAACATCCAAGTCTATGTAGAAGGATGAGAGCATACACATCGAATGGTTGCAATGATTTAACATGATCATTTATAGAAAATATTTGCATTAAATATAATCATAACCTTAACGGTCTACACTATCGGCAATATCCCTTATAGGATCTGACAGTAAAATATGCAAAAGATAGACAAAACACAGCCGAACAGAAATCTGGTTTTTGCAGAAAATTACAGCTAGGGCAGCGAACAGTAAAATATGAATAACTCCCACAATATCCGTTCAAATCACTTGAAATTTTAAATGGAACTAGATAATAATATAAAGAACACAAGGGAAATATTTTTGGAATTTTTCAGTCAATATAATGCTGCCAGAAAATTACAGCGTGCCTAAAACAGCTGGAAAACTTCAAAAATTAATATCTTCCGAATACAAGTGCAAAAATTATGAAACTTGGGAAATAACATATACAAATATAGAAGATGACTTTCCAACCTTCAGATCTGAAAACGGTAACCAAGCTGAAACCCTAGAAATTAGGGCTGCAATCTCCCAAACAAGTCGCCCTCTTTGGTAGATGGCCAAAACCCTTGTGAAACTCTCTGTAGATGATGCCAAACCCTTCCTCTATGGCTGCCGTAGGTCTGATCCGAAAACCAGCTGAAAATCTCCACCAAAACTCACAAAACTCTCAAAACCCTAATTCTGAAAACCCTGAAAATACCTCTGTAAAACAGCCCTGAAATCAGCTCCAAATGACAAGCTAGGGTAGATCTCTCACTACCGAAGAATGCCCTGCTAGCTAGGGATGGATCTCTCACCACCGAAGCTAGGGTTCCCGTGGGATCTTACTCCACAAGCTAAATAGTTGCAAACAACAGTTGCACATGAAAAGAAATATAAGTGTATGCATGAATGAATATCCTTTCACCCCTCTTCTCCTTTTATAACCTTTTCCATGTCAAGGAAACCCTAAAACCCCCAAGTCGCACTTTCTCCTAGAGAGGGCCCAATTAATAAAGTAACTTAAAGTTACTTTTTTCCTTCTAGGCGCCTTGGCCCAAAAAGGTGACCCCAACGCAAAATTAGAACATGAGGAGTTAAGTGGCCCCTCCCAACGATAAAACATAACATCTAGTCCCTTTAAAAGCACTTTATAACCCTGTTAATGGAAAAATAATAATTGGACTAGATATTCATACCCAATAGCTCATAGTGTCCGTAACCCCTTGGGCATGACTAGGGTTAGGACTCGCATTGCCCCTCAGGCCTTGGGCGAGGGAAAGGGGACATTACAGTCCTCCCTTCCCAAAATTTGCTTGTCCCCAAGCAAATGCAAACTAGGATGTTGTAGAATCTGTTCTCCTTCCCAAGTAGCATCCTCAAGAGGCAAACCCTTCCATCGTACCAAATATTCTGTGATATCTCTGTTTCTGAGCTTCCTCTGTCTGACCTCAATAATAGAGTCTGGTTCTAAAACCAGCTTCCCCTCCTCATCCAATGGTGGCAACTCTGTAGAAGGTACAATGTGTTGTCCTAGGGCCTTCTTAAGGCATGACACATGGAAGACATTATGTATCTTACTGTGCTCTGGAAGATCCAACTCATATGCAACTGCACCCACTCGCCGGACTACCCTGTATGGACCATAAAACCGTGGTTTCAGCTTTTCTGCCCCCTTCTGCTTGAGAGACGATTGTCTGTACGGCTGCAGACGTAAGAACACCAAGTCTCCTACCTCGAAGGACCTCTCTATCCTGTGCCGATCCGCATAAACCTTCTGCTGATTCTGCGCCTTCTGGAGGTTCTCCTTAAGAGCTCGCAGGATATCTTGGTTCTCCTGTAACCAATCCCGAGCTTTGGGAGCTCGACTATCTGATAATACCAAATCAGCAAATGACATGGCATCGTATCCATACAAAGCTCTGAAAGGAGTCATGCCGATACTCATCTGATATGTGGTATTGTAGCAATACTCACCCATATGCAACCATCTGATCCATGCCTGCTGATGTCCGGTCACATAACTCCGCAAATAGCCCTCTATCCATTTGTTGACAATCTCCGTTTTTTCGTCAGTCTGAGGGTGGTAGCTCGTGCTAGGAGTCAACTTGGTACCGGCAAGTCTGAAAATCTCCTGCCAAAAGGTGCTCATGAAGATCTTATCCCTGTCACTGATAATATTTTTAGGCAACCCATGTAGCCTAAAAATCCCTGTATAAAATACCTGAGCCACGTCAGCTGCCTCATGCTTCTTAGGTAGAGAAAAGAAGTGTGCATACTTGGTCAATCGATCAACTACCACATAAATGCAATTGTGCCCATGCACCATAGGGAGTCCTGTGATGAAGTCCATCGATATGCTCTCCCACTTCTGCTCAGGGATGGGAAGAGGCTGAAGTAACCCTGCAGGAAAAGAATGCTCCGATTTGGTTTGCTGGCAAACCATGCACTCTCTGACATGATTAAGGACATCGTCCTTCATCCCCTTCCAAGTGAACCTCTCCCTGATGTACCTGTATGTTTTGAAATATCGGGGTGTCCAGCTAGTGGTGTGTCATGTACTGCACGAAGGATCTTGTCCTTCATCTTAGACCCGGTACAAGAAAAATCCGATCCTTGTAGAAAATGAGATCATCTACCACCCTGTATCGGTCATCTTTGATAATATCATCCATGATCTCGCATGCAAACTGATTCTTGGAGTACTCAACAAGTATGTGAGCCTTCCAATCTGCTGAAATTTCGGACATAGAACTCAACATAGTAGTAAGGTAAGGCCTCCTGGATAAAGCATCGGCAACAACATTATTCTTACCTCTAGTGTATTCTATGTCAAAGTCATACGTTTGTACCTTGTTCACCCATCTCTGCTGGCGGTCGTTGAGATCCTTCTGCCCCAAAAAGAACCTCAAACTATTGTGATCTGTACGTACCACGAACTCGCCGCCCACAAGGTATCATGCTCGAATTTGGCCAAAGCATGCATGATGGCCAACATCTCCTTGTCGTAAATCGAGTACCCCCTCTCCATGGGGCTCAATTTCCGACTCTCGTAAGCAATGGGATGCCTATCCTGCATAAGCACCGCTCCAACCCCCTCACCTGATGCATCACACTCTAGAACAAATGGCCGAGAAAAATCTGGTAATGCAAGGACGGGGCATGAACTCATTACCTCCTTGAGATGATCAAAAATCTGTTGTGCCGCTTCTGACCAAGCGAAAGCTCCCTTCTTGGTCAAATCTGTCAGTGGGGCAGTCAACCGTGAGAAATTCTTCACGAACCTCCTGTAATAGGTGCATAGTCCCAAGAATCCCCTCAAATGTGTCAACGTCCTGGGTGGAGGCCAATCCAAAATTGCCTGTATCTTCTCTCTGTCCACCTTTACTCCCCCTCCACCAATCACATATCCCAAATATAACAACTCTGTCATGCCAAACTCACATTTAGAAGCTTTTGCATATAGCAAATTAGCTTCTAGTATTCCCAATATCTTGTCAAGGTGGCGGATATGGCTCTCCCAAGTCCTGCTGTAGACCAATATATCATCAAAGAAGACCAAAACAAACTTCCGCAAATGGCGGTTGAACACGTGGTTCATGCAAGACTGGAATGTAGCTGGTGCATTAGACAGTCCGAATGGCATCACTAGAAACTCAAAATGTCCATAATGGCATCTGAAAGCGGTCTTATGCACATCCTGCTCCCTAACCTTGATCTGGTGATATCCAGATCGCAAATCTATTTTAGAAAAATAGATTGCCCCCGTAGCTCATCTAGTAGCTCATCAATACGCGGCACTGGATATTTGTTCTTGATTGTCCTCTTATTCAATGCCCGATAGTCGATGCACATCCGCATGGTCCCATCCTTCTTTTTCACCAACACCACCGAGGAAGCAAAAGGACTAGAACTCGGCCTAATGTGTCCCATGTCAATAAGCTCATGGATGGTCCTCTCAATCTCATCCTTAAACCATTTGGGGTGACGGTAAGGAGAAGAATTCACGGTCTAGTGTCCTCGAGCTCAATCACATGCTCAAATCCCCTATCTGGCGGTACACCAGATGGTATGTCGCTAAAAACTGTACTGTGCTTGTCTAATAGCCCCTGTATATCCACATGATACTCTGGCTGTCCATCCTCTGAGTTCTTGGTAGAAACCAAGCACTGTACTGCCCAATCAACCCCATTGTGTCTGTGAATCCTCTCGATCCTCTTTGCTGAAACAACCCTGGGTGCCTCTGAAGATAAACCCCTCAAGGTTACATTCTTCCCCTCGGACTTGAACTTGAGTTCCATCGTCTGAAAGTTAGTCCAAATTCTCCAAGAGAATGGAGCCACTATACACCGAGCACAAGGTTGGTCTCTCCAATACCAACCACATAGAAGTCATCGGTGACTGTATGGTTACCCATGGTGATACTCAATCTGGAACTCATTGCATGCATCTCATGGACTCACCATTGGCTACCACTACATTGAAACCCTCAAAGTCTTCTGCCTGTAATCCCCGCTTCTCTACCAAAGATGCATCAATGAAATTGTGGGTCGCCCCACTATCAATGAGTACTACCACTCTCTGACCCTGTAATATTCCCCTAACTCTGAATGCCTTGTACCTCGGGGTACTCGACAAAGTAGCAATAGTCTCATGGGGAAAATCTCCTCCTCCTGTTCAACCCCTGCACTATCCAACGCCTCCTCATCTTCATCTTCTAACTCTTGAGGGTACCGCTCCTCGTTCTCGCTCTCCTCGAAGACCTCTATGAATTGGGCCTTCCCTTTCCTCTACAATCATGTCCTGGAACCCATGGTGTGCGGCAATCGAAACATAGTTTCTTTCGCCTCAACTCCTCCCTGTCCTCTCTCGATACAAATGGTCTCCTTGTGGTATCCTGCCTGGGTGGGGGCCCCTTCGGCTGTGAACCATCAGCTCTCGAAGGAAAACCTTAGGCTGAATTCGAGGGGGAAACCTCGATTTTGGAGTGGACAACTCCAAATCACGTGCTCGCCTAATTGCCTCATGTAGGGAGGAAGGCTCAAATGCCTTCACAAATCCTGCTAAAGCGTCAGTCAATCCTGCCATGAAGAGTGAAGTCAACCTCACCTCTGAAACATCAGATACCATCACTGATAACCTCTGAAAATCTGCAATGTACTGATCTAGAGAACCTGTCTGCCTCAAGTGGGTCAATTCTCTGAAGTGCCTATCTGGGTCCCTCCTGTCGAACCTGCTCATCAATCTCTGTGTAAAATCTGCATACGTAGTGATATGCATGTGCCCCTGTGTGATCAATCCATGATGCCACCAGTCATGGGCATCTCCCTCGAGGTGTAGGATAGCAAACTTAATTGCATCTTCTTCGCGCATGGGATTCAAGTCGAAGTAAGTCTTCAACTTCTGAATCCAAGACTGGGCGGTACACTTCTTAGAGCCATCGAAGTGCGGAATAGAGATTTGTCCCAATCTCCTCTGAAACTCGGGTACCTGTGGTGGGTAATCTCTCCTGGGCCTGCTACCAATCTTCATTTTGCAATACTCCTGAAATGGCATGTTGTCCCGGAAACCCTCACTCAATGTCCGGTACTTCTCCCAGAAGATTCCTCATCCACAACGTCTGCGGGCTGTCGTGTCTGCGAAACTTCCGGATCCTTCAAGAAGGAAGGCTCGTGGAGTCCCAAGGGCCTGGTAGATGCATGAGGGGACCCTTGTCCCGAATGTCCACTCTCACCTCTATTACCATGTTGTCCCATATTGTTGGCTTCTCCTTTCTCCGCATGAGCCTCAATCCTACCCTGTGCTAACCTCTCAGTAAGCTGGCTCAAATAGAGGTTGGTAGTCTCCTGCTGCTTCACCATGTTGGTGAACAGTTGTCTCATCAGATCTACTCCCATCTCTTCACTGTCTCTGTCTCTGTCTCCCATCTTTCAACCCTAACAGGCTGGAGGAACAACAGCTCTGATACCACTGAAATATCCCTTATAGGATCTCACTGTAAAATATGCAAAAGATAGACAAAACACAGCCAAACAGAAATCTGGTTTTTTTGCAGAAAATTACAGCTAGGGCAGCGAACAGTAAAATATGAATAACTCCCACAATATCCGTTCAAATCACTTGAAATTTTAAATGGAACTAGATAATAATATAAAGAACACAAGGGAAATATTTTTGGAATTTTTAGTCAATATAACGCTGCCAGAAAATTACAGCGTGCCTAAAACAAATTGAAAAACTTGAAAATTAATATCTTCCCGAATACAAGTGCAAAAATTATGAAACTTGGGAAATAACATATATAAATATAGAAGATGACTTTCCAACCTTCAGATCTGAAAATGGCCAACTGGAAACCCTAGAAATTAGGGCTGCAATCTCCCAAACAAGTCGCCTCTTTGGTAGATGGCCAAAACCCTTGTGAAACTCTCTGTAGATGATGCCAAACCCTTCCTCTATGGCTGCCGTAGGTCTGATCCGAAAACCAGCTGAAAATCTCCACCAAAACTCACAAAAACCCTCAAACCCTAATTCTGAAAATCCTGAAAATACCTCTATAAAACAGCCCTGAAATCAGCTCCAAATGACAAGCTAGGGTAGATCTCTCACTACCGAAGAATGCCCTGCTAGCTAGGGATGGATCTCTCACCACCGAAGCTAGGGTTCCCGTGGGATCTTACTCCACAAGCTAAATAGTTGCAAACAGCAGTTGCACATGAAAAGAAATATAAGTGTATGCATGAATGAATATCCTTTCACCCCTCTTCTCCTTTTATAACCTTTTCCATGTCAAGGAAACCCTAAAACCCCCAAGTCGCACTTTCTCCTAGAGAGGGCCCAATTAATAAAGTAACTTAAAGTTACTTTTTCCCCTTCTAGGCGCCTTGGCCCAAAAAGGTGACCCCAACAAAAAATTAGAACATGAGGAGTTAAGTGACCCTCCCCCAATGATAAAACATAACATCTAGTCCCTTTAAAAGCACTTTATAACCTGTCAATGGAAAATAATAACTGGACTAGATATTCATACCCAATAGCTCATAGTGTCCGTAACCCCTTGGGCATGACTAGGGTTAGGACTCGCATCAACCCTAAAGCCTTGGGTGAGGGAAAGGGGACATTACACTATCACCCCACAAAAATTGGTCATTCTCGTGATTGATAGATATAAAGTATCATCGGTGGTACATAACAATAATACTCGCCAATGCAAAATCTCTCCGGGTTCACTTTTAGATATCCCACACATAACCACTTTATAGAAACCATGTATAGGGAGCAATATCACATCTCTAGGTGTTATTCTCATGAATATATTATTAAATATCACTAACACTTCAAATAATATCATCACCCTCCAACAAGTCATCAAAAACTTCATAATTGTCATGTCCTCAAGTGAAGATGTCACATTCACCTTAGAAATTAACTTGAAAATATCCCTATGCAAGGCCATATTTCAAAAGAGTCCAATCATTTGGGATCCGGTACTTACAATTGCTTGAGGACAAGCAATTTCGGGAAGGGAGGATTGTAATGTCCCCTTTTTCAAATTAATCCAAAATAAAGGATTCGTTGCCTTTCCTCTTTTTGAAGGCAAGCAATGGATGGGCAAGGGAAGATCGTGGATTATCTTTTAGCTTTCTTCATTTATATTTATGTTTTTATCCTTGTGTTTCCCATTATAGGGGTCTCATGGGTTTGGTGCATTTTAAAAAGAAAATTAAAAGATTAAATATGCTGCTTTATATGGTCGGCCTTGCCTTTTTGGCCTTTGGTGCCAAGATGAAGATATAAAAGGAGATTAAGGGCTTCATTTGGAGACATCTACTTTTGGGAATTTTATCTAATTTGGACCTTTGGGCTGTTTTCTCATTGTCTTTCCACTCTTGGGCGAAAATCCAAGTGTGTGGCTTTCTTCAAGAAGGACGAAAACCCTTCTTGTTGGTTGGAGGACGAAAACCTTCCATCCTGGTCAAGTGAAAATATCTTGAAAACTTCATGCAAATTTGGACTCTAGAAGATCAAGGAAGACATCTACAAGGGTTTTCATGAATTTAAGAACCATTCCTAGTTGGAACGACTAGGGTTTGAGGGTGTTTGGGTGCCTTCTAGGGCACAAAAATCAGATTTTATTTGATATTATGATTCGGCATAATTTATAAGGCCGGAATCTATAATTTCATGATTTTTGGTGAGGTTTATCTATCATTTTTAACCTTGGTTTGTGGCAGTCCTACTGCTGTCCTAAATTTAATTACAACAATGTGTTATCTTGGGTTTTCTCCATTTGTTTATTGCAAATTGAATGGATAAGTGTTGCCGTGCATGAAGAAATTATTTAGAAGTGTTTTCAGCTATTGTGCATGGTTTTTATGGTGCATTTAAACCCCTTTTCAGTTCGCTGCTAGGGTTTATATTATCTTGGGAACTGCTGTTATAAAAATCAGATTATTTTCATTGTGGTGTGGTGTATTTTCAGATCTGATCCTTGGGGTTTGTGGCCAAACCCATATCTTCGGTTTTTGTCCCAAAAAGGGACATTACAGTGGTATCAGAGCTTCGGTCTTCCCAGCCTGAGGGTTTGAAGATCGAAGGGATGGATAGAGTTTTCAGCGATGCTAGGATTGAAAGGCTTGTCCTAGGGCAAGAAAGATTGGCCAACACAATGGCCCGAATGATCCATACCGTTCAAGGCTTGAATGGTGGAAGGATCTCTTCAAAGGAAGTCATGAATTCTCCGTCATCCAAAGGAAGCAACATCGAGTACATGGTATGAAGAGTATAGAGCTCTTTCGGAAAAGATCCATGATGCCCTACCTTTTGCAGAGTTAATGAAGTTGGAGACAAAGAGTGGGGATTGGCACGGGGTCAAAACCCCAAGCAAGAAGGAAGGGGTCAACCCTTCCTAGGGACCCCACACCCATGAGTAGGGACGCCATGCATAAAGAAGAGCTTGAAGGAAGAGGGTTCTCAAATCCTCATGACAAGTTTTTGAACTTCAACACAATAGCCCCCCTGAGCCCACACATGCTGGTGAAAAATCAGATTTGCACTTTGAGGGAAACAAAGCCATGAAGGATGGAGATTCAACCCTTGATCCCATCATTGTGCCAAATAGGCATCATTATGTGGTAATTGTTCATCATTGTTTGACTAATACTGATAATCTTTCAGCATGTGTGGATTCCAGGATTGAAAAGGAGGATGGTGAACAAGTGGGGGAAGGAAAATGAATGATTGGAAACAATTTTTCCAAGAGACGTGTTAACAATCAACTTGCTGGTCTGTTTAGGACAACAACGCCTAAGAGTCAATTTGAAGGTGTTCATGGCTTGGAAAAGGACCACAAAGAGACTCCATGCATGTGTCAACAAGGCATGGATGAATTCAAGATGGAAAGAGAAGATGGGCATGCCTACTTCCCTAAGGAGGAAGATAGATTGCAGCAGCTGGTTACTAAGAGGGAGCAGCCCATGGGAGTCTTAGAACCCCCCAACCCTCTTGCCAAATTGGATCTCTATGCTGATTTTTTGAACAACTTGAAGACATCAAAGTTCGATGAAAATGGGGAGCATGAGCCTAGAAAGGAAGGGAAATCATGGATCATGAATCCCAAGGTAATAATTCTTTAATATTTAATGATATTTCATTGGCTTCTAATGGGCGTGGATGGAAAAATGTTGAAAAGAAACCAAATTTGCTTAAGGGTGAAAATGATGCATTGGAAGAGGAAGATATCCACCATGCTATAAAGGAAGAACCATCACAACAACAGTTCATAATGATGGATCAGTTTTTGGGAGCCCTAGAAGCACCCATCATCATTATCAAAGTGGATTCCTTAACTGATTTTCCGGACAGCCCCACGAAGGCTCAAGAGAATGGGGAAATTGCCAAGCAAGAACCAAGCAAGGAGGAAGGTAAAAAACTTTTGGTTGTTAATGATATTCCCTTGCTTTCTAATGGTTGCATGTGGCAAGATACTAAAGGATCTTGGAAGCATAAGCAAAAGGAAAAGAAGCATGAGGAGCAAGAGAATGAAGAGAATGTTGGAAAGATGCCAAGCAAGTCTCATGGGATAAAGGGAATTGAACATATTGGGGATGTCCAAAGGTATGGAGGTGTTCTAAAATCATTGCTTTCTTCTACTCCAATTTAGTTTTGTTGTCTTGAGCCATTTGATAACAATATGTCATTGTTGAGGCTCCCTTGTAAACCATGGCAAGTGGTTGTACATGTGGATCAACAAGCTAAAAATGGAGTTATAAGTGAAGAAAAATCTGAATACGGGAGGAAAGATGAAGCGGAGCTTCCAAGGGAAGATGTTATGAGGTACACACATGAGACAAGGGCATTTCCGGGTGTCCATGACCACTTTCAATCCGCTGTAATTTTCAGATCAGCAGCCTATGGTAAGCCATATGATATTTTATTTGATCATGAAAAAGTCTATTTCATCATTATTTATCATGGCCATGCTTGGGTGATCATAACTATGCTAATGAGGGGCAAGGTTGGGAGAAGACTCTTTGCCAAGGACTCACTATACATCTTCCAAGCAATGAAGTGGTTTTTTATGACAGCCCAAGGTACACACATATTTCAGATCTTTTGTTTCCTTCTTTATCATCTTGTTGGGCTGATCATCACAAACTCTTTGTCATGAGTTTGGACTTCAAGATAGGGGTTGCTTTGCACATGATGATCGAGACAAGAAAAGGTATGATGAAGAGTTTCATAGATTGCTTGCATCCTTGGAATCCGGGTAAACCCTTGAAGCTCAAAAAGGGTGAAGGTAAAGATTTCATTTTTGATTTTTCCTCTCTTTGCTTTTGGAAAGGAAGAAATTTGATGAAGGAAAATTCTAGCATGACATGTTTAAAGCAACATAAGCTTGATGGGAATTCTGATTTTCTTTTCTATGAATTGCTAACCCATGGTTCCATGAAAGAACCAAAAGAAATATGGGAAAGGGGAAGCAATTATGATGAATTTGCAGCTGTACACATGACAGTCAAAGAGGAGAATGATGATTCTATTTTTCAATTTCATGACCCCATGAAGAGGTATGAATTTTGTTTTGGCTTCCTTGTTTTCAGTTCAGCTGAGTCACACAATGTTTGTGGGTATCAAGAGCTCCAAATTTTAGAAGGATTTATCCTCAAAATTCACAAGGAGTTGGGGTTCCACTTGAAAAATGATGAAATCAGAATTCATAGGAATGTTAAGAAGGCTGATTTTCTCAAGTTTAAGGCCAAGATGTCTGCTGATTTCAATTGTAGGCCTGCTGTTCCTAGTGTCTCAGCATATGTAAATCAAATTTCAGTCCCTACATTACTCATGGAGTTGCCTTTCTTCGTGAGATTTCAGTTTGGTATGCAAAAATCAGATTTGGGGCTGCCACTAGCAGCCATGAACAACAATATGTTTTCATTTTTGAAGAGCATTCCGTCATGGAATGATGAGGAAAGAAGATCTCAGCTGAAAAGAGGGAATAAATCAGATTATGATGTGTTGTTTTCAAACTTGAACATTCTGATTTTTGAAAGAAAAATGCATGATTACAACTGTTTTTGGGACAACATTACTGAAGTGTTGGGAAGCCATCATTTGGATGGAAATTATGAGATGGTGTCAAGCAACGAAAGAGAGCTAACTATCATGTCCCTAAGGCATGATAAGGAGAGTTTAAAAGTGTTGTTAAACACTCTTGTTTTCTTTGATATGTTTGCTTCATGTGTAGGTACATCAAAGAAGAAGCAATTGAGATTCATTTGGGATCCGGTACTTACAATTGCTTGAGGACAAACAATTTCGGGAAGGGAGGATTGTAATGTCCCCTTTTTTCAAATTAATCCAAAATAAAGGATTCCTTGCCTTTCCTCTTTCCGAAGGCAAGCAATGGATGAGCAAGGGAAGATCATGGATTATATTTCAGCTTTCTTCATTCATATTTATGTTTTTATCTTTGTATTTCCCATTATAGGGGGTCGGCTGGGTTTGGTGCATTTTAAAAAGCAAATTAAAAGATTAAATATGCTTTATATGGGTCGGCCTTGCCTTTTTGGCCTTTGGCGCCAAGATGAAGATATAAAAGGAGATTAAGGGCTTCATTTGGAGACATCTACTTTTGGGAATTTTATCTAATTTGGACCTTTGGGCTGTTTGCTCATTGTCTTTCCACTCTTGGGCGAAAATCCAAGTGTGTGGCTTTCTCCAAGAAGGACGAAAACCCTTCTTGTGGCTGGTTGGAGGACGAAAACCCTCCATCCTTGGTTGAAGCGAAAATATCTTGAAGACTTCATGCAGATTTGGACTCTAGAAGATCAAGGAAGACATCTACAAGGGTTTGCATGAATTTTAGAACCCTTCCTAGTTGGAGCGACTAGGGTTTGAGGGTGTTTGGGTGCCTTCTAGGGCACGAAAATCAGATTTTGTTTGATATTCTGATTCGGCATAATTTATAAGGCCGAAATCTATAATTTCATGATTTTTGGTGAGGTTTATCTATCATTTTTAACCTTGGTTTGTGGCAGCCCTGCTGCTGTCCTAAATTTAATTACAATAGTGTGTTATCTTGGGTTTTCTCCATTTGTTTATTGCAAATTGAATGGATAAGTGTTGCCGTGCATGAAGAAATTATTTAGAAGTGTTTTCAGCTATTGTGCATGGTTTTTATGGTGCATTTAAACCCCTTTTCAGTTCGCTGCTAGGGTTTATATTATCTTTTGAACTGTTATAAAAATCAGATTATTCTCATTGTGGTGTGGTGTCTTTTCAGATCTGATCATGGGGTTTGTGGCCAAACCCATATCTTTGGTTTTTTCCCAGAAAGGGACATTAAAGAAACTGCATGAGGTTTTGTGGAGCGTGCGGTTGTGTGATTGTCCAAGGCACTTTAGGTGAGAATGCATGTTGGTGCGGTGGTGCTGAGATTAATATATTTGCACATCATAGTTGTCTTCAAAAACTTTATAATTTATAAAAATCAACCCATCATCACATCAACTTGGAAACATAGTGGCCAATATAGTATGTCCAATTAGATCCATAAAAGATAACCACACCATGCCATATTGGTTTAAAAACAAATTAATTCCATCTTTAATTTCTCGAAGGATATGTATGAGACTTAGATTGCATTATGACGTTTTTAGAGGTGCCAGATTAAGAAATATTAGCCATTCGACATAATTTTAAAAAGAGTTGTAGGGCCATGCGCTAACTGATTTCTAACCTAATGATACCTAACTGAAAAAGCCTCTTTTTCTTTAGCTGAAAAGTGTGATATCTTTCATTCTTTGGTAAACTATAAGGAAGTGGGTCAGTTTGTAAATACTTTGAGAGAATAACCTCCTTTGCGGTGATTCACTTTTTAGGATCCAAAGTAAGCTTTTTCTCGACAAGCTCCTATGCATTTGTGTCAAAATATCTGAATGCCTCCCTTAGACTATAGCTGACATATAATTGCTGGCAAATCTATGCAAGAGATGGCTATAAAAGCTTCAATGAGTTCTGAAGTAGAAGACGAGTGAACTGATGTTGAGGAAATTGCTTTTGTAGACTGCTTTAAGAAAAATTCCAATAGGGAAATTGAAGACAAAGTTGTTGGACATAGCAAAGGAGGTAGCATGATGATGAGGCAAAGAAAAATGATATGCGAGAAGAGGATTCTATACCTTCTCAATTGCAGGACTTTCAAATTAAGAATTCCCATGAGAATGAAGAAAACAATAATGGTGGGCTATGATGTAGGAGCATCATTTCTTGTAAATAATCAAAATTTTGGTTTTCATAAGTATGTTAGGTGTTAGAGGTCCTCTTAGGTGTTTAGGGATGGATTCTAGTCCATTTGGACCTCTTTTGGTATGTAATAATGTGATTTTGGAGTTTCCCTCCAAAACCACTATTTGAATATTTGAATTTCCTAATGTTGTGTCTAGGGGTCTAGGTGATAGGTTAGGATGAATAAAAGGTATAAATGGATGTCAAGGAGCATTTACAAGTCTTGTCATGTATCCACATGCTTCTTGATAGGTTTTGTTAACTATGGTCACTCTCACCATTGTTGGGTTAAGAAAACTAGTGACCTAACTACCTTGCTTTCATCATTTTAGATGAGCATTCAAATGTAGGAAGGAGTAAGGTGGAGTAATAGAGTTTGTTGCAGGGCCAAGAACTCAAGAGTCTTGTAATCCTTCATGAAAAGACAAGTGTGGAAAATGTTGTGAAACCACGCGTGAATGATAATTGCTGGTTGATGCTTGTGATTTATAGCTTAATGAATGTTGTTGCAGGTGTGATAGGACTGCACAGGTGCATGAAGCATGTAAGGAAGGTGTTTGAAGGAGATTGAACAATGGTGAAGTCATATCCATGTATGTACATTAGCAGTATTGAGATATGAGGTAAGGAGTTTGTATTGTGTTTAACTATATGAATGGGAAAACTTTGTAAGGATTTAAGACTATAATGAAATAAGTTGGCACAATCAAGAAAGTTATAGATTCATACCAGTCCATATTTATGTGGAGATTTGAGAAAGAGTCAAAAGCTTGTAAAAAAGTGTTATTAAGTCTTGTTGGGATTGAATAGTCAAGGTTTGTAGCAATAGACATTGTCACAAGGCTTATTAATGAATGATTGGGGTTAGTAATTTGAAGAAGAACCTGTAGAGATGTTTTAAGCCTTGAGGAGCCTTAAGACTGTGAAAATGAAAATAATTCCAAAATGCATCCACTGGTCCGTAAGTCCGTGTGAGGGTTTGGAAAAACTAGAAATTGGTATAACTTTAAATGAAACCATGGATACTTGATAAAAATTTGTGAGAAGAGAGAACTAGGTGTTATCCAAATAACTCTCCTAGTTATTTTGGATAACTTGTATCTTCATTTTGACTCTGATGCTTTACATTTCAGGTTGCCCTTGCAGTTTGCTCATTTGACACTTTGTATATCTTTGTGTTCCTTCAGTGCGATTCCCGCGCCTTCTGCATTCTTCCGCGCACCCCTTTGAGACGTGTTCCAAATCAGCTAAGTCCCGGGTCTTCCTATCACGCATGCTCTTTTTTTTTGCGCCGTGCGCCCTACCTTAGCTAGATGCCCGCGCCCCTGCTTCCATACTTGTCTTCCGCAAGTATGCGTTCTTTTCTCGCTATGTGCACACCTACGCGCGCGCATTCTCTCCGCTTTCCTTTTGCGCGCTTGCATCTTGCTGCGCGCCCGCTTCCTTCTATAGCAATCCGTCCACATGCCATCGCGTGCCTTCTTGCTTCTCCCTTCGCATTCTCGCTCCTTCAATTTTTCCCTTTGCGTCTTCCTCCCGCGCGCGCCTTCTTCTTTTCTATCCGCTGAGCCCTTCTCGCGTGTCATCGCAAACGCCTTAAAATTGGCTGTCCCTGCTCTTCCTCTTACGCACCTGTGTACACCCTATTGTGCCATGCACCTTCCTTGATTGAACGCGCGCGCCTGTTTCCATGCTTTGCTTGTAGGTATGCCTTCCCGCTGTGCATGCACCTACGCGCATGCCTTCTCTCTGTTTCCCTTCCGCGCCTTGCGCCCGACCCCCGAACTTCAAAAGGCCATAACTTTTGATCCAGCTCGATTTTCACAAAATTAGACTTTTCAAAACGGGCATGACGTCCTCTATGCCACAAAAACTGGATTTATTAATTTTGATGAGGATAGATTTATGAAAATAAAAGAAACATATTCGGCTCCAGTTAATTAAATATCTAGTCCAAATGACATAAATGACATAAATGCTATATCTCAAAATGCCATATCTTTTGCATTTCTCAACGAAATCGCACAAAATTGATACCGTTGGAATCATGGCTCCAAGACCGACGCACAAAAATCAAGACATTCAAGATTTGACAAAGAATTGATGGTGATTTCATGAAAACGCGCCCAGTTCAGAACAATGTTTTATTTGGTAGTTGGGGCGTATTAAATGAAGCATGAGCAACATTTCTCACTGCTGCAAGTCATGGGACAACGCATGGTGAGCTTTCTGCAAGCAACAGAACATCATTTCACTTCATTTACTACTCTTGCAAGTGGTGAGAAGACAAATTTCGGGATTTTCATTCCCCCGCTCTCTCCCCTCATAATTCTATAAATTAGAGTGTTGGGCTCATTGTAAAGGGAGATAGTTTTGAGTAGCAAAACTCTATCAAAATTGTTTTGAAGCCAATGTGCTTTGCGCAGCCCTTGTAGTGGACTCCTTGTATGGTGATCTAGGCCTTTATTCTCTAATAAATTGGATTGTGCATATGAATGAAACAATAGATACGAGTTTGTGGATACTCCTTCCCCTCTTGTGTTGTTTGCATCCCTCTTGCGCCTTGATCCCTTTACAAATATATTGTGTCTATCTTACATTCTTGTAAGGATTTATTATCATTATGTGTGCATGAAATATTGTTGTGAATGTAGTTGCTAGATTGTGGAGAACTGTTATCACCCCTTCTAGTATGCACTTTGCTTCCGTTTTTCACACATTGGGACGCTATTATCACTCTCCTTTTCGGTGTATCACCGCTTTAGTGTAGGCGTTGCTTTCATGCACTTCTCTCTCCCTGGTCCTGGAAAGTTAGATTAGGATTAGATAGTTTTGTTGCATTAGAGTAGATTGTGGCGGAGGTAGTTTAGGAGCAAGAACCAACTTTCTTTGGAGGTCTATCTCGGTGTAAGCAAGTCCTGACAACTTGGAGATAATACCCATGTTATCCAATCACACTATGAGCTCAAGCACACACACTTGAGCAAACCATAAGGTGCTGTGATTTGGAGATAATAGTTACAGCACGGCGGTGGGACTAAAAGGTCTTCATTTTAAGCTGCAGCAACAAGATTGATGTGCACTTGTTGTAAGTCTCTAGCTTGTAAGAAGCTCTGAAATTGCACATCTGGCGACTCCTAAGAGGCAGAATCCACTGGTTTCAGCAGTCCAAGCTTGGTAGATTCATGAGAAGAATCCAAACAAGGTCAAGAACTAGAGAAGAGGGACTATTTATCTATCTACACTTGTCCCCAAATAGAGCAAGGAGAGGAAGAAGAGCTCAAAGGTCTCCATCTCCACCGAATAGAACCTTATCAACACCTCCACTGGGAGGCCTTTCACTCAATCAACTAGAGTTCTCTACCAATCGAGAATGGCGCAACCAATCCTTACGTCAACTTCATTGGTAAAGCAGCCCGCTTGCTCTCAACGCACAAAATCCAGTTCGGTTGCTGAACATTGAAGAACATTCCATATTTCACCGGAGAGAACCAAACAACTCCGATTGATCACATCCAGGACATTGCAAATGTCTGTGCAATCCACAAAATTACTGAAATGGACATTCTTTGTTAAGTTCTTTAGCATCCTCCTTTAAGGGTAAAGCGTTGTAATGGTCCAAAAGCCTAATAGCGAGGTCTATCGAGGTGGGACCATTTATGCACAACTCTTCACAATCAATTTGGAGAAAAGGGAGATAACATGTCTTTATTGGAACAACTAACAACAATCAAGAGGGCTCGAATGAACAGTTGCCGACTTCAACTTTAGATTCCAGTGGACATGGGATAGGATTCCGTTGGCCGTGAGGCCAATGAAGGTGCTTTCCTATACTTCCTTAAAGCTTTAAATTTTGATATTTCCATGATGATATAGTCTATGAGAGGTATAACTTTACTCGCAGCCTATAATATTGCTATTAGAGCTGAAAATTGCTTAATTCAAGTTGGAAAACTTGCACCTAGGCCTCCCATGCCTCTATATCCAGAACTAGGAGCTCCAAGCACTAGTCAAGCACCTACATTAGCTCCTATTCCTGCCCCAAGAAATCAGAGTTCAATGAAGCTTCCACCTCATCTTCTAGTACCTTAATGAGCTCCAAGAAGTCATGAAGCAACTGCAAAACTTGGGTAATGAGTTGGTGACACTTAAGAGGCAACAAGCTCAAAATTTCAGATCATATCAGCCTCAAACTCAACCCAATAGACCTCCATATTAGCCTAATAGGCCACCCATTCAAAACACAAATCAGAACCAAGTCAGGCCCCCTGCTAATAGACCATTCCAGCCTTACAATCCTAATGTTGCATCCACATCTAGAGCTTTGGTACCAATGAAAAATAACATGGCTCAAGAATATGATTGGTGTTTCCCATGTAATCAACCTCATAATCAGTCAATGTGTTTCAATGGTGCTTTGAATCAAGCTCTTATGGTGACAACAACTGGTGTGGAACAAGAGACAAGCCAAGAAGGAAATCAACAACACAAAGTCACTCAAGAGGCACCTTCGAATGAGACCACACTTGTCAATTGGCAGGTGAAGATTTCTGTGGTATAAATCAAACACCTTCTCAAAGTGTAGCAGCCAATACACGGTCCAAGAAAAGAAATATTGGAGAAGAAAAGTCATCCAATTTGAATGATCTGTAGCCTCCTATTACTCCACAAGGTGTTAGCAATCAAAGTGCAGCTCTTAATGTGCAAGGTTAGCCCAAGCCACCTTCTAGACCAACTCAAGCACCGGTTATAACAACCCATGCACAGAGAGAAGAATGTGCAAGGCAAGGGGCAGCAGAGGGATAGCTTATCTCCATTCAACATCATTGAGCAGATGAGGAAAACAAATGTAAACATCTCGATGTGGGATTCATTAGCTATCCCAGGACAAAGAGACCTATTACAAGCTGCTATGGAAAATTGGTCAGCATCAAATCAGTCACCCAATCAACAAGAAAAAGTGCTTACCAATGCAGCTCAGCAAGAAGGAATTCATGGAGGCCACCAAGGTAAAACTCGAAGCCCCCGCCATTCTATATCTCATTGATCATAAGAGATAAGTTGGTACATAATTGCATGATTGATTCGGGAGCAAGTAGCTCAGTCATGCCAAAACAGATAGTTGATAAATTGGGCCTTGATATGAGGTCATCTCTAAGGGTGTAGTGCGATTAGGCGGGACAACAATAATGACGGTTGGAGTAATCAAGGATTTGAGCCTCACATTGCATGCATGTCCCAATGTAACGGTGTTGCAAGATGTATTAGTCATAGACTTACCACCACTTTTTGCATTGTGTTTGTTAAGGGACTTCACTGCTAAAATTAGAGGCTATTTGTCTGTTGATTGGTCACACATGTTATTCAGAACAAGGTATGGAGTTAAGGTTGCAAAGTTTCACATGAAAGCCTCATGTGCCAAGCCCAATCAATGTGAATTGTTCAACATTTGATCAAGAGGATTACCCAAGCGCCCATGAAGCATATACCAAAATCGGATGCATTCCGGACTTGACTCTTGATGAATGGGCAAACAAGAGGCATGCTTTTGACCCTTACAAAGAAATGGAGGAATCTGAACTAGGAGTCTATTGTTTGCATGAAGAGAATCCACCTCTTCCTAGCATCACCAAGCCAGATCACAAAGATGATAATGAAGTATGAAAATTATTCTTTGATGGCTCAAGGAGTAGACAAGGCGCAAGAGGAGGAGCTATGCTCATTTCACAAGGTACAAAATATTACTCAACTTTCCATTTCCAGTTTGCTTGCTCAAACAACACAGCTGAGTATGAAGCCTTAATTCACAGATTGCATTGGGCAAGAAAGAGAGGTATTAAGAATTTGCAAGTCTTTGGTGATAGTGAGCTGATTGTGAACCAAGTCAGAGGACAAAATGCTGCCAAGAATGATCTATTGAAGAATTACAAGAACCGGGTAAGGGATCTCATCGAAGATTTCAAAGCTTTTAGTATCAATTCGATCCCAAGAAAGAAGAATGAAGTAGCGAGACACGTTGGCAGCAATCGGGGCAGCGTTTGATGTTGTAGAGAATATCAAAAGTGAACAATCTCAGCCTCACATCAAAGTGGTTATAAGAATAGCTGTTCCGGATAACAATACAAGTTGGCAAGTATTCGAGAATAATCAGCAAATCGTCAATTTTCTACAAGAAGACATTGGGTTCTTCTCCAGAAACCAAGACAAATTGGAACAATAATATGGTGACCAAGTGGTGCAACTGAGAACTAATAAGCTACCAAAGGGTTTTATAACTTTGGAGTTAATCTTCAACCCAAATGATCAGTTTCAGGAAAGAGAAAGCAAACATTCAGGTAAAGGGTGAAGATTCAGAGCCCATTTCAGTAGATGAAGGCAAGACATTGCAAATTGGCAAAGTAAGTACCCCACAAGAGAAATCTGAATTTGTTCAACTTTGTCAAGAATTCCCAGATGTCTTTGCTTGGACTTATAAGGATTTAAGAGGTTTCAACCCAAAGTTGGCACAACATACTATTGAGCTAGATCTAGAATCCAAGCCTATTAGACAAAAGCAAAGGCCGATGAATCCTCACATTGAACCTCTCATGAGGAAAGAGTTGAACAAGTTAATTGAAGCTAACATTATCTTCCTATCAAGCACTCAAGTTGGGTAGTAAACTTAGTGCCGGTGAGAAAAAAAAGTGGAGAAATCAGATTGTGTGTGGACTTCCGTGATCTAAATAGAGCATCACTCAAGGATCATTATCCACTTCCATCAATGGAGCAAATCTTGCGCAGGTGTAGCTGGTTGAAAGGTTTTCATTGCTAGATGGATACTCGGGCTATAATCAGATAATGGTGAAAGAAGAAGATCGGTTCAAGACAACCTTCACCATGAAATGGGGCACATATGCTTATAAGAAGATGTCATTTGGACTGTCAAATGCCGGAGCAACATTTCAATGGAGCTATGGATATGGCATTCAAAGGCTTAATCAACAAGATAGTGCTGGTATATCTAGATGATATCACCGTTTTCTCAAAAATGCAGTGAGACACACTCTTTCACCTCAGGCAAGTATTTCAAAGGTGTAGAAGGTTCGAAGTGTCATTGAATCCAAAGAAGTGTGTATTTTTGGCACACGAGGGCAAATTGTTGGGCCACATTGTCTCAAGAGGAAGGGTTAACAATTGATCCTGAAAGAGTTGAAGCCATCCGAACATTTCCATTGCCACACCATAAAAAATCTCTCCAAAGCTTCTTGGGAAGGATAAACTTTGTCTCGCAGATTTGTGCCTTATTTTCACGCTCTCGCGTGAAACCCTTAACAATGATGTTGAAGAAGAGTCTCGCATTCAAATGGAAAGCAGAAGGAAAAGAGAGTTTTGAGGCTATCAAACATGCAATATCACAAGCTCCAACTCTTATTAACCCAGACTTTTCAAAGGACTTCATGCTGTATACGCTTTTGGAGGATTAGACACAATCTCAGCTATCTTAGTGCAATTGAATAGAGAAGGTTCAGAACAGCCCATAGCATTCTTTAATCAAAGCTTAGAAGATTATGAAGTGAAGTATTCTTTCATTGAAAAACATGTCCTTGTTATTATTAGGAGTTTGAAGAAGTTTAGACACTTGGTCTTGAACAATAAGATTCAACTGCTAGTGTCTCATGCTAGTGTCAAGGATTTTCTCCTAAACAAGGATTTGAACGAGAAGAGAGCAAGTTGGATCACTCGCGTAATGGAATATGATGTTGAAATCAAAGTGACCAAGCTAGTTCGTGGCAAAGGTTTGTGTGAGCAGCTCGCTTCCAAACAAAAGTTGAGAGTCAAAAGGTGAAAATGAGGTTGTCCTACTATTGACCAAAATAAGCTCACACTTCTTTTGAGGTCAACTGACACCATTTTCCCCTTTTGTGCTTCAGTATGAATTTTCACATATTCCAAGCACTTAAGGCCCCTAAAAGCTTTTCCAATAGATAGGAATTTTCTTCCCCTTTCCAGAGATATAAAGAAGTCCTAACTCTTCGTATTTTTCAAGTTATGGGCCGACGGGCCTTAGAGGGATTTTTTGCCAAAAGTGGGCCGGCGGGCCCAAGGAAGAATTTTTGCCAAGGAAAATGTGGGCCAGTGGGCCCGGGGATAACCTTTTGCCAAAGGCGGGTCTTGTGGGGCTATGGAGGAAATTTTACCCAAAATATGAAAGTGGGCTGGTGGGTCTGTGGGGACTTCAAAACTTTTTCACTTTTCACAAATGGCGTAGTTTTCAAGTACGGGCCCGTGGGGTCTCATCGGCCGTTGAAAAGTCACAGAGCCGCGGAGGGTGTCACATATCTCAACGGCGCAACTCCAAGGATGGACTCCTGGGCGGAGACCCCAAACAAGCGTCGAGCCTCCACGTGTCCAAGGTCCGAAAAGGGAGACAGAGCGGGCCCAAAATTGACTAAGTATAGAGAACCGGCGGACGGCGCCACGTGTCACATCAACGCAAATTCAAAGGCGCGAGCGAAAGCGAGAGACTCAAACGAGCGCGAGGCTTCCACATGTCCACAGCGCTAAAAAAGGCAAAATTGGCCGTTGAAAAGTCTAAGCAGAGGCAGGCCAGCGAAGAAGGAGCCAAGTGTCAGCACGACGCAACTTCAAAAATAAAATTTGGAGCGGGTTCCCAAACAAGTGCCGAGCCTCCACGTGTCTAGGTTAGACTTATGCTTGCGCCGAGCAAAATGGACTTAGCCAAATTCAAAGAAACTGACAGATCCACAAAGAGTGCCACGTGCCTCAACGACGCAATTTCAATGGCGTGGCCCAAAAGATAATCCCTAAATGAGCGCCATTTACCGCCACGTGTCCCAGTCCGAAAAGGTGAGGACGGCCGTTGAAAAGTCCAATAGCTGCGAAGCCTCCATGTGTCTCGACGGCGCAACTTCAAAGGTAAGAAGCGGGGTAGTTCTCAGTGAGCGTGAAGCCTCCACGTGTATCGGAGTCGAGCACAGTGTCTCCTTGACGGGAGGGACTCGGCCAAAATACAAAGGGATCCGAGGAGCCCGCGGAAGCCGCCACATGTCAATCCGGCGCAATTTCAAAAGCGAAAGGAAGGAGCCGAATCTTCAAGATGCGCTAGGTCGCCACGTAGACCTGTACGGATGGACTCTTTAAAATATTGCGCGCTGTGACCCTAATCTTCGGACGGCCATATCTTTTTGGAAGCTCATTTGGGCAAAAGAAGACTTTTGGAAAGGTCTCGACATCCTTTACACCATGGAGGCTGAAACTTTAATTTTGATAGGGTCGGTGGGTGAGAGGTAGGAAAACGTCTTTCATGCTATTCATGAAGGATCCGATTGCTTAACGCCACCCAAATTTGATTTGATCCGCCTTTCTTCTTTCTTCAACATGCAAGACAAACATGGGGAGCGACAGACTCGGCCAGCATTTGTGGGTGGATTTGCAGGGGGCATTGAGGGTCGGTGGTTGAGCTTTTAGAGGTAGAATTCAATGCATATCTCGGGGTGGTTGAAGCAGGATTTAGATTTTCCCTCCTCTCTCTCTTACTCTTCTTATATATTGTAATGGAGGGGCATATTCAAGGGGTTGGTCATTGTTTTCTCGACCCCCTCTCTCTTTCTTCCTTAGGGTATAATGCGGAGTCTAAGTGTAACACCCACAATTCAAGACACAAAGACCAACATAGCAAAGTACAGGATAATTTTTTTTTACTTGTTTGATGCACAGAACGACGCAAAGGTGGTCACAAAGGTTACGACTAACTCTTCAAACAACTTGACTCAACGATGACCTTATGGACAACATGGAAACAACTAACACCCATCAAGGATAGTTCACTTTACTCTTTGACAAGGCACCACGAAACAACTCAACCACAATACACAATCACAGATTGGATACACTCCATGGTTTACAATCCCTTAAGGTTATGCATTTACAAAAATGTTTTTCAAGACCTGCCTTAACAATCTACAAGATTCATGTTTGGTTTGAGCATTCTTCTCACAAAGGTGAACTTATTACTTTGGTAATCTAGACTAACTAGCTGAAGCACAAGATTTCTGAAAGAGGTTCAACTAAAGACTGACAAAGCTAACAAAATTCGTTTGACCAAAAGGGACACCTTTCATCTCTCACAAGGTTGCATAAACATGCCCGAGCTAAAAATCTTGATCCGGACCTCCATTGCACAAGCGATGAGCGTAAGCTCTAACTGAAGTGGAGTGCCATTACAACAGTTATCAAAACATCCTACAAAACACTAAGAGAGTGAAAGTCATCCCTAGCGCGAGATAGATTATCTTCTTGCGGGGCGCGCGGAAGAAATTTCCCGGGCGCGGAAGAGAGGCGTGGAAAGAAACTTTTCTTCCGGGGAGTGGAAGAGAGGCGTGGGAGAAACTCTTTTCTCCCGGGCGCGTAAGACAGGCGTGGAAGAGACTCTTTTTCTCCGGCACGCAAGACGGGCGTGGAAGAGACTCATTCTCTCCCGGGCGCGCAAGACGGGCGTGTAAGAGACTCATTTTCTCATGGGCGCGCAAGATGCTTTTCCTCTTCTGCGAACTTTAGAAGGCCATAACTTTTGATAGGGAACTCCGTTTTTGGCAAACGAGGAATTTTGAAAATATCTCGATGTCCTCTTTGCACAACAACCTTAAGAATTTAATTTGGATAAAGTTTTAAGGGTCAATTTTGAGAAAACGCTCTGTAGGCTTATAAAATGAAAATTGGTAACATTCGACTTATAAAATTTTGTTCAATTCGACCTCCTTCCTTTCTCAACATGCCAAATAGACATGGAGGGTTGTTCTTAGAGGAATTTAGGATGGATTGCAAGGGTTTATTTGTGGATTGAAGATTAATTGAAATTTCTCAATTTTGACAGCAAAACGACTGTAGTTTTGTCTTTGTTCGATTTGAAAGGATTCTTAACAATTTCTTAAGTGGTTTAGTTTGTTGGGGTCGTTTTAATCATACTAAGTTCAATTTAATGTTTCATTTTATTGTTCATTGTTGCGGGGTCATTCTGTGCATTTTGAATAAAAACATTTGCCAGTTTGAAAACATCTAACAGCGATCCAAATCAAATAGATTTGTTTACATTTACCAACTTCAATAATAAATTCATTCCAAAACACTCTAATTTATTAAGTTGATTCAAACAAGGTATTCAAATGCCAATTTACAACTTCAGATTTTCCAAACATTCATTTCTGCAAAACAGAGCATCATGACATTTCATCATACATATTCACTTTTCATTTTTCCAAACAAAGGTTTCATAATGCATTGCAAACATAGATTTCCAATGAACACCAAATCATTTGAACAAGGTAACAACTTCCATTAATTCAAAAATGATTTCTTTACATCTTTCTTATTTCATTCCTCAATTTCAATATACAGAATACAATTTCCTTCTCATACATTCCAAAAACAGAAACAGAATTCATCTCTTTCACATTTCGAATTTCAACTTTCATAGCCATAACAAAACATCTTTCCATCGCCAGTAATATACAAGGTCATCCACTTCAAAGTGGGAAAGGGTTACAATAAATAATAATCTCAACAAGGACTGTCAAAATTGTCTTTTCCTTTGCTCCCGAACAACAACATGAAGATCCTCCATTTATTTCAATTTGATCACAACAAAGGCAGGGAAAGGCAACGCTCTCCACCCAACCAAGACATCCAATGAAAGGAGAAGCCATCCTTCTTCATTGGCCCCGAGCCCCAACCATAATGCAATAAGAAATGTGCTCCAACTCATGGAAACAACAGACTTCCACAAACATACATGCAACTTTCACATTTAAAGACAGTCCAAACCGAATGCAGTTTGCAACCACATTAAAACACAACAAAACTCAGGCTTCATCATGAAAGTCAAAGGAGCAAGAAACTAATGGGGATGCTACTTATGCCTCCCAAAGGGGAAATGGGTATCACCTCCTGATTACAAGCCGCCAAAATATAGTATATCAAAACCCTGACATGCCCTTATGCCTCCCCAAGTACCCCTTATTCCTCACATTTTCTTATGCCTCCCTAACCTCTTATGGCACCCCATAACGAGTAAAGAAATGCAAGCTATTTCTTTGTAAGGTGGAACCCAAATCCCAACTCCCTCCACACTTATACCTCCCCAAAAACACTTATGCCTCCCACAAAATAACCCCATAGCCTTCTCCTACACCATTCCTAGGCCATCTACCCAACATCCCACAAACAATAACAAACATACAAACATTTACATATTCATAAAAGGGAAATAAGAGCATTTCCAAGAGCCAAACTCTTACCTCTCCATGATGGAGTTTGTTCCAAGTCAAAACAACAAGTTCTTCCAATGCAAGCAATCCAAAATCAACCCAAGCACAAGTATTCAACAATCTTCAAACTTCTCCAAAGCAAGAGCTCTCCAAAACCCCAAAAGAAGTCTCCCAAAATGAAGTGATAAAAGTGAAGCAACCCAAAAACAAGCTAAAGAATTCCAATATATAGAAGAGGGAAGGGAAGAGGATGAGGTGGATCCATGTGGGATGCCACTTCACACATCCTCAACTCCAACACAAAGTCAACTTCATTCTCCAATGCATAATAAATAGGTGGGTGAATAATATGACAGTTTTACTTACACACTCCAATCAAGCCCACACCCCATAAGGACTGAAATTAAAACATGTAAGAAAAGTGCAATAAAAACATTCAACTTGACTTACAAAAATGCATAAAGAAATTCTAAATTTAACTCTCCAACCATAGGTAAGGTTGGTATGCAAATTTAAGAGGTATGGGACAAGTTTAACTTGTCCCACAAGCCTCCAAAATCAGCCTCCAAGGACAAATTCGAATTTCAAACAAATTCGAATTTCAAAGAAGAAGTGTTTCATACTCCGAAATCAACTTACATATCTCTTACACATTACTTACACATTTCTTACAACACTTTAACTCAAGGCCAACAACTCTATTTAATTACTTTCTTGTTACATATTTTAATTAATTAATATAACAACCAAATTACTCACAATATTAACACACCATTTAATAAATAATGAAAGGGGTCAATGCACCACAAAATAAACACATGCAAACATTAACAAAGGAACCAAATAAAAGGAAAACACAAGTCCCTTGGTCACATTTAAAGGTGATCCCCCCCATGGGAATCCCTAACACAATCACACACAAACAATTATAGTTGCCATGGTGATCTCATTGAATTCATCTAGAATTTCAATGTGGTTGGTCTCCAATCCCTCGATGTTTGTTGTGATATTTTTAACCTGTAAAAATACAAATACCTCCTTCGGCCTCGTGGCCATATTAGAATGTCCAAACGAATATAACTATAATTCCAAAATCATCAATATATATGTGAATCACAACAATCATCAAGACAATCAACAATATCACTTACAATTTCATCAACAACTATATCATCATCAGTTTTAATTCAATTTTCATTTTCTAGGCCTACTCAAAATATCCAATTATCACAAGTTCGAACAACATCTATAATATAACCATGTCAAACAGTATATCAACAACAATATACAAAATGTCTCTAATAACCACCATGCATCAGATATGAACCAAAATCAACAATAATCCATGATCTAACATCTAACATCATACTAAATCAAAACTATAACAATGTCCATAATATAGTCAGCAGTGTCATGATAAGTATCAAAAGATGTCAAAGGGAAGTGGGCACTACACTAAGCCTCTTCTCATGGCTCTGTAATGGCATTTTATTGCCTCTTGCCCACTAATGATGTACCGTGTAACTTTTGGAGCAATAGAATCTGTTTCGTGATGCATTTGTCCATCTTTGGCTCGCTTTATTGTCTCTTCTTACCTCTTGTCATCAGAGGGTATACTTGTGCATACTTTGATGTTCATTGCAGGTTCTGGGAGCCGTGCTTAATGGGTTTTGAAGTGGTGTTCCATGTGAAATCTATCTCTGGTCCGTGGTGCATCTTGTCCACCCTCTCTCTGCTCACCTCTCTCCACTTCAGTAATCGGATCCGTGACTAGTCACTTCCTTTTTTGGTGTATCACCACTTAGTGTAGGCTCTTTCACCTCTCTCTCTCTCCTGTCTCCTTGGAATGGTTAGATTAGGATTAGAATATGTTATGCCTGCACTGGAGTAGCTTGTGGTAGGTAGATTAGGAAGCAGGAACCTTCTCTGGAGGTCCATCTCAAGTTTTGCAAGTCCCACAACTTGAGAGATGGTCTAATGTTGTGCAATCACACCGAATGCCCCATTTCAGACTCATGCATTCGTGGGTCTTGTGATTTTGCACTAACAATTTTGGCACTCCCAGTGGGACACTTAGGTCAGATCTCTCATATTTCCAAGGTGTCTCATTATCAACAACAAACTTAAGCCACCGTGCGAACACACTAATAGTTTTGGCATGCCGGTGGGATGGACAGTTTGAAGCACCTTACCCTTCATCTTAGCAGGTTGGTGTGTTCCTGTTAGGATTCAGCCTTTTGAGGCACATGCAAACACATCTAGCGACTCCATCTGGTCAACAACCCATCTTTGAAGTTGCAGACCTTTCCCCATCCATTTTTCTTCCATCTCTTTCATTTTCTCCCATTCCATGAAGTTGTGCAAACATGACTTCATTTCCTTCTTGGAACTCACACTTGCAGCAAATGTATTTCCCAACTCCTCCAGATCAGCATTATGATCAGATCCATAACCATTATGCTTACCCATATGAGCAGTGTCAAAGCCATTTTGGCCATGGAGCTTATCAAGAACAAGGGGACGCATACAATGGTGACAGCTACATGGAAAGTGTTGATCTGCTGGAGAAGATTCAAGGGATGGAGGCTAGCATGGTGCAGTCTAGGGCTACAACATAGATGAAGGCATTCAGGATTGGTTTCAGGGCACCTTGTCCATGGGCCGACCCTTTTCCAAGACATTACAGCCCTCGGAGAAGACTGACTACATGGCTGAAATGTTACCTCTACTTGCACAATGGATTGAGGAGATTGAGGCTTATGAGTTGGACACAAGACAACCTTGTCAATGGGTAAGTCAGTCACCAACTCCTTGTCCTTCATTTTCTCTTTCTCAGACTCCATCATTTCAGCATGATCAAGAGTCAAGCTTCCCATTTGCTGCCCCAAGTGTTGATTTCCCTTCTCCATCTCCTAGTCTTCCATCTCATTTCAATTCTTCTGCCCTTTCCCTTCCCAAATAGTCATTCCCTCCAAACAAACAAGAAGTTCCACCTCCTCTCCACCACAAACAATAGTAAAATTGGTTGAACCCCAACCTACCACTCTTGTTTTCCCAAGTCCATGTTGGGAAGATACTCAAGAATCTAGTCAAGGAAAACAACAAGAAGAGGAGCCCAACAGAGAAGAAATGACAGACAATCGAAGAGTTGGGCTGCCAAATTTGGGTTTACAAAGATCCCCTTGATGGTTAAGCCAACAGAGGAGGTCAAGGTTGAAGAGCCAAAGTGGTGGCTGAGGTGAGTTTGCAACAGAAGAAGAATAAGGACAAGAGGAAGAAGATCAACAATTTGTTTGCTCTGAATGCAGTGTCCATAATGACACTTTGTTTGAAGAGGATGCTGATCTGATCCAAGCTGCACAACCAGTTAAGGAGGAGGAACAACCAACTCAAGTCCCATTGAAGAGGAGCAGATGGGAGAGATCAAATCAGAGTTGAGGCCACTCAATGAAGAAAGCATCATTGAAGATTTTTTGCTTTCATTTCAAGGGCCTGATTTGATTGATGAACCCATGATGGAGGACCATACAATTTTAGAGGCTCCAAGTGCGGAGCAAGCCACAAAAGAACCTTCAGTTCTTCCTCCCACTTCATCCCCTTCAAGCTCTAATGTTGAAAAAGAGTTTGAGCTTTCAAACTTCATGTTTGAAGAAGGGAACCATGGTGAGCTAGTTGCAGATCAGGAGGACACCATGGAGGAGGTAGAGCACATGCAGTAGGACAACAAGGAGGCAGATTGCCTGTCAGACTTGGAAGATTGCTTTGATGGAGAGGAGCCTGAGGAGATAACATCATTTTCTCCTCCATCATCCACCTTCCAAGCATATGAGCTTACTGCCATGAAGGAGAACATCCAAGTGCAAACTACCGCACTTCATAACAGCTCTTTGAAACCAAGGTTGGAAGACCATGATCTTCCATGTTCTTCACAGGAGAAGGAAGGGAATGAGCAAGAGGATGTCATCATCTCTCTCTCACCATCCATCCAGGAGGGTCAACAGGAAGAATCCATTCTTGGAGTTGAAATTGAGAGCAAGGGGCACATTCAAAGGATCAAACCGTTCCAATCAGGTACTTGGCTTCATTGGAGCCAAGGGAGAAGCCAAAACCAATCATGCCTACTTTAGGGCATGAGGATGAGCTCCAAAGTACCAAGGATCAGCTGCAATGCCTCTTCAATCCAAATGAAGAGCAACTAAAAGAGGCATTTGTCTTGTTTCCAATTGACACCTTGATGATATGGGTGGAGGATCGGCTTAAGGTCAGTTTTTCACTCATCCAAGCAGCCATATTCAATGTCAAATCATTTGCATGGTTGCCCCTCTTGAGGAAGGGAAGCTACTTCTCCTGCCAGTTGTAGGATTTGTTTGAGTCCCTTTTCTCTCTGGTTAGTGTAGGAGTAGGTTTAGTTTTGTTTTCAGTAGAAGAAGTGCTCTTGCACACTCTGCATGTCTCATTTGAGACATGTATGATTTGATCTTTTGTACATTGTACATTGTGCGTGTTGTGTTTTGTGGCTCCGAGGTTGTATCACTATGCGGTTCAGTGTGCCCCCAGTCCATTTTTAATAGGTAAAAGCTCTGGGTAAAGACAATTTTCTACTCTTAGAGATCTAATCTCCATAATTTTCTTAAAAAAAATGATGAGAGTGCGAACACCACGGGCGAGTTCATGGCATTTGGTAAGATCAGCTCCGGTTCCAGCATAGTTTCAAGTGACTCAGGTATCAAATTTTCAACGTTCGGATCAATATCAGGCTATCATTATGACTCCACGCCCAATGGATGCTTCAAGGCCACTGATCTTTTCACCTAGCATGCAGGTGATCCCAATGAGTCGACAAATTGTTGACCAAAATAAGCTCACACTTCTTTTAAGGTCAATTGACTCCATTTTACCTTTTGTGCTTAGTATGAATTTTCACATATTCCAAGCACTTAAGGCCCCTAAAAGCTTTTCCAACAGATAGGAATTTTCTTCCCCTTTCCAGAGATATAAAGAAGTCCTAACTCTTCGTATTTTCAATTTTCAATTTATGGGCCGACGGGCCTCGAGAGGGATTTTTTTGCCAAAAGTGGGCCGGCGGCCCCGAGGAAGAATTTTTGCCAGGAAAATGCGGGCGAGCGGGCCAGGGATAAAATTTTGCCAAAGGCGGGTCTCAAGCGGGGCTATGGAGGAAATTTTGCCCAAAATATGAACGGGCGGTGCAGTGGGGACTTTGAAACTTTTTCACTTTTCACAAATGGCGCAATTTTGAAGTGCGGGCCGCGAGCCCGCGGTGGATCTCATGTGGCCATTGAAAAGTCACAGAGCCGCGGAGGGTGCCATGTGTGTCTCAACGGCGTAATTCCAAGGATAGACTCCAAAGCGGAGACCCCAAACAAGCGCCGAGCCTCCACGTGTTCCAGTTCGAAAAGGGAGACAAAGCGGGCCCAAAATCAACTAAGTATAGAGAATCGGCGGATGACGCCACGTGTCACATCAACGTAAATTCAAAGGCGTGACCGAAACAGAGACTTAAACGAGCGCGATTTTCATATTCTTCGAGAGGCTTCCACGTGTCCTCGGCGCGAAAAGACAGAATTGGTCGTTGAAAAGTCTAAGCAGAGGCGAAGCCATCGGAAGGATCCAAGTCAACACGGCCACGGCCACAACTTCAAAAGTAAAATTCGGAGCGGGTTCCCAAACAAGCGCTGAGCCTCCACGTGTCCAGGGTCAGACTTATGCCTACGTTGAGCAAAACGGACTTAGCCAAAATACAAGGAAACCGAACAGAGTCGCGGAGAGTGCCACGTGCGCTTAACGACACAATTTCAATGGTGCAGTCCAAAAGACAATCCCCAAAGGAGCGCGCAGCTCGCCACATGTCCCGAGTCCAAAAAGGTCGACGAGGCATTTGTTGAAAAGTCAATAGCCCGCGAAGCCTCCACATGTCTCTGTTGATTGTGCAACTTCAAAGGTAAAAGCGGGGTAGTTTTCAAATGAGCGCAAAGCCTCCACGTGTCTCGGGTCAGGCACAGTGTCTCCGCCAACAGAGGGACTCAGCCAAAATACAAAGGGAGCCCGAGGAGCTCGCGGAAGCCGCCACATGTCAATCCGGCTCAATTTCAAAAGCGAAAGGAAGGAGCCGAATCTTCAAGATGCGCGAGGGTCGCCACATAGACCTCTCATGGATGGACTCTTTAAAATATTGCGTCCCGCGACCCTAATCTTTAGACGGCGATATCATTTGGTTGGAAGCTCGGATTTGGGGAGAAGATGTAATATCCTTGTGGGATATTAATGATTTATTATTAATTACTTGCAAAACAAACAACTTAGAAGATAAACCCTCCTAGGTTTACCTCAACTAACCCTAGTGTCAGCTTCAATACAACCCAAATAGGGTTGGAGTGAGCCAAGGTGAGGGTTTAGATGGGCAATCCAGTCGGTATTTATACTCCTTTATCCAATATACTTTGCAGAAGTAAAATAATAAATAATACTGCTGAAAATTAACTGAAACTTTGAAAATCCATAACTTCCAAAATACTAACTCTTTTGAATTGAAACCAAGTGCAGTAGAAAGGGAAAATTATGAGCTTCTATTCATAATAAAAATCAGATCTTTTCATGCACTAGAAACCCCTCGAAACAACCCCCAAAATCCTAAACCCAGTCGCTAGGGTTAGGGTAAAATCTGCAACATAATTCCAACACTTTTTCCTTCACTTTAAGAGTCAATAAATGCAGTTCCAGATCTATAATTAATTCTAGATTTATGTAATTAATCCCTTCTAACACTCTTAGCACATGCCCAAACAAGTCGACTTCATTAAGTAAAAACCAACAACATATAATAAAAGATATTCAACATAAATCACACTCCAAACCCTCAAAGCAAGCTTATATCTTCTCCCAAAAATGGCGCCTTATATATAGAGAGAGAAATGAGTGCAAAAACTTATTACTTCAAGCTTATATGGGCACACACACTTCACAAATGGTGGTGTTAATAAACACCTTTTGTTTTGATCATAAGTGGGCATACATCCCTTCTTCAAGCATGAAGATAAGTTTTATAAACCGTCAACATGCCAAAAAAAGAGTAACCACATCTTCTTTTATAGCTTTTGCTTGCACATCCTCCAAAGTTCTTCTCCATCTTTGGCGCCATCATCTAGGAGGAAATCTTATTTAAAAATGTGCCTGAAAGTCACCAACAACAAATATTAAATGCATAGGGATTTTAAAAAGATGCTCATATGGGTCGACCCATGCTTAGGAATAATCACTTTGTCTCAAATATTAATTATTAAATGCTTCCAGGAAAATGCGACTTGCCTAGTCACTTGATTTACCTTTAAAAAAATATTTATTATCTCAAGGTGAAGTCGAACTTCCCCTTTTATTTCGATTTGCACAATTTATAAAATTTTATTTTAAAATTACATGTGCAAATCGATTTTATCTTCTTTTTAATTTTTTATAAAAAAGGGGACATTAGAAGACTTTTTGGAAAGGTCTCGACATCCTCTACACCATGGATGCCTTAAACTTTAATTTTGACAAGGTTAGGTGGGTGAGAGGTAGGAAAACGTCTTTCATGCTATTAATGAAGGATCCGATTGCTACAACCACCCGGATTTGATTTGATCTGCCATTCTTCTTTCTTGACATGCAGAGACAAACATGGGGGTGACAACTCGGACAGATTGTGGGCGGATTTGCATAGGGGCATTGAGGGTCGGTGGTTGAGCTTTTAGAGGTAGAATTCAATGCATATCTCGGGGTGTGGTTGAAGTAGGATTGGATTTTCCCTTCTCTCTCTTATTCTTCTTATATATTGTAATGGAGGGGCATATTCAGGGTTGGTCATTGTTTTCTCCTCGGCCCCCTCTCTCTTTCTTCCTTAGGGTAGAATGCGGAGTCTAAGCCTCTTCTCATGGCTCTGTAATGGCATTTTCTTGCCTCTTGCCCACTAATGATGTACCGTGTAACTTTTGGAGCAATAGAATCTATTTCGTGATGCATCTATCCATCCTTGGCTCATTTTATTGTCTCTTCTTACCTCTCGTCATTACAAGGTATACTGTGCATACTCTGATGTTTATTGCAGGTTCTGGGAGCCATGCTTAATGGGTTTTGAAGTGGTGTTCCATGTGAAATCTTTGGTCTGTGGTGCATCTTGTCCACCCTCTCCTCTGCTCACCTCTCTCCACTTTAGGCGTCGGATCCGTGACCATCACTTCCTTTTACGGTGTATCATCAACTGCTTAGTGTAGGCTCTTTCACCCTCTCTCTCTCTCCTGTCTCCTTGGAATGGTTAGATTAGGATTAGAATAGGTTCTTCCTGCACTGGAGTAGCTCGTGGTAGGTAGATTAGGAAGCAGGAACCAACCTTCTCTGGAGGTCCATCTCAAGTTTTACAAGTCCCACAACTTGAGAGATGGTCCAATGTTGTGCAATCACACCGAATGCCCTATTTCAGACTCATGCATTCGGGGGTGGTGTGACTTTGCACTAACACCTACTACTACAAAATGATCAAGAACAACCAAATAACGATGCACCCATTCCATGTTGGACTCAAGGCTTGGCGCGTTATCTCCAAACAGGGTTTGTGCCCTCAAAAATGAGCAAAGCAAAGAGGAGACACTTTAGATTGCAAGCCATTCCATACGTGCTTATTGATGGTGTTTTGTTCAAGAAGGACATCAATGGTGTTCTTTTGAGATGCATTGGAACAGTCAAGTTGAGAGGATATTACATGAGTTCCATGACGGGGAATTAGAAGGCCACTTTGCTCCACGAGTAACAACTCTCAAAATCATGAAGGCTGGTTACTATTGGCCTATGGTGTTTAGTGATTGCTACTCATGGATCAAGAAATGCAAAAAATGTGCATTCTTCACAGGGAAAGAAAATTAAGCATCCTTGTCCCTTCGCCAATTTCAATAGATCAACCATTCATGCAATGGGGATTGGACTTCATTGGAGTGATCAATCCAAATTCAAGTCAAGGCCACAAGTGGATACTTACAACAACTAACTATTTCACCAAATGGACTAAAGTGGTGGCACTTAAGGAGGCAAATGAATCAACATATTGGATTTCTATAAAAGCATAATCACAAGGTTTGGTGTCCCTGCCACTATCATATCAGATAATGCATTGGCATTTCTTGGCACAAAAGTCACTGAATGGGCTATCAAGAATGGTGTATACCTTAGCGCTTCATCAAACTATTATCCTCGGGGTAATGGCAAGCGAAATCTACAAACAAGAACCTACTAAGAATCATTAGGACTCTGGATGAGAATAAGAGAACTTGGCACACGAAGCTCAAATCAGCTCTATGGGCTAATAGGATAACACCCAAGAGGTCTACATGCAACTCTCCATTCAAGTTTGTATACGGAAAAGAAGCAGTTCTACCTATATCACTTGAGTTGCCAACATTGGAACTCATGAAACAGTTGGAACTAGCTGAGTTTGAGCCTATGGAAATCAGGTATGCAGAGCTGATGGAATTAGAAGAAGCAAGGAACATGCAACGCAGACCATGGAGAAAGATCAAGCATTGATCAAGAGGAGATTTGACAAGAAAGCTAAAGCTAGGACATTCCAAGTAGGAGACTTGGTACTAAAGTGGGATGTTGATCGTGCAAAGCTAGGCAAACATTCCAAGTTCGATGCCATATGGAGTGGTCCATACATGATAACTGAATGCAAAGGTAAACAATGCCTTAGGCTAGCTAAGATGGATGGTGAAGAATTGCAGATTCCAGTCAATGGAATCTATCTCAAACATTGCTACTAGAAGGAAAATTTCTCACCTTTGTACATATTAGTCTAGAATTTCCAATTCTCGCAAGTGCTTATGCACATTGTTGTTATTAAAATAGGTTTCATTTCCTAAGTGTCTTTGGCGTGCATGCATGTCATATTGCTTTCTAGTGTATGCTTCATACGATTCATTGCACTCTGGAAGAGAGTTTGTAACACATGAGGATACAAGTAGTAGAGAACAGTTCTGGTCTAAGCAAGATGTTTCAATCACTCAAGGATGCAGTATTTAGGTTCTAGGTCAGATCCGGGATTCGCAGATAAAACTCCATGCCCAATGAACTCCTAAGGCTACCGATCTCTTCCTCAAAGCAGCGAGATGACCCCGAAAGTCGCCAAACTATTATCCAAATAACTCTCCTAGTTATTTTGGATAACTTGTATCTTCATTTTTGACTCGATGCTTTACATTTCGAGTTGCGCGCTTGCGAGGCTTGCTCATTTGGCACTTTGCATATCTTTGTGTTCCTTTCGCGCGCTCCTCGTGCCTGCAATTCTTCTTCCGCGCACCCTCTGCGCAGACGTGTTCCAAATTGGCTAAGTCCGGGTCTTCTGTCGTGCACGCTCTTTTCTTTCGCCGCCACACGCCCTTCCTTAGCTAGATGCCCGCTCCCCGGTTCCATACTTGTCTTCCGCAAGTATGCGTTCTTTTACATTGCACGCGCGCGCGCGCATTCTCTCGCTTTTCTATTCGCACGCGTATTCTCTCCGCTTTCCTTTTGCGTGCTTGCTTCTTCGTGCGCCCCGCTTCCTCTGCAATCCGTCCACGCGCCATCACGCGCCTTCGTGCTTCTCCCTTCGCATTCTCGCTCCTTCGATTTTTCCCCTTTGCGTCTTCCTCCTGCGCACCCGCATTATTCCCTTCTTCCCACGCGCGTGCCTTCTTTTCTATCCCCTCACGCCCTCCTCGCACGCCCTTTAAACGCCTTAAATTGGCTGTCCCCTGCTCTTCCTCTTGTGCCCCGTGTACACCCTATTATGACATGCGCCCTCCTTCGGATTTCAACGCCCTGCGTGCCCTGTTTCCATGCCTTCTATAGGTATGCCTTCCCCCTGTGCACGCACCTACGCGCACTCCTTCCCTCTGTTTCCCTTCCGCGCCTTGCGCCCGACCCTCGAACTTCAAAAGGCCATAACTTTTGATCAGAGCTTCGATTTTCACAAAATTGGATTTTTCAGAACGGACATGACGTCTTCTACGCCACAAAAACTAGATTTATTAATTTTGATGAGGATATATTTATGAAAATAAAAGAAACATATTCGGCTCCAGTCAATTAAATATCCGGTCCGACAAATGACATAAATGCTTCAGTGGACCCAAAACAGCTACCTCCACACAAAATTCCATATCGTTTGCATTTCTCAATGAAATCGAACAAAATTGATACCGTTGGAATCATGGCTCCAAGACCGACGAGAGAAATCAAGAAATTCAAGGTTTGACAAAGAATTGATGGCGATTTCGCGAAACGCGCCTTGATTTTGAACAATGTTTTATTTGGTAGTTGGGGCACATTTGATGAAGCATGAGCGAGACATTTCTCACTCTTTGCAAGTCATGGGACAGCATGGTGAGCCTTTTGCAAGAAACAAAACATCATTTCACTTCATTTACTACCTCTTGCAAGTGGTGAGAAGACAAATTTCAGGATTTTCATTTTCCCCTCTCTCTCCTCTCAGAATTCTATAAATTAGAGTGTTGGGCTCATTGTAAAGGGAGATAGTTTTGAGTAGCAAAACTCTGTCAAAATTGTTTTGTGAAGCCAATGTGCTGCAGGCCCTTGTAGTGGACTCCTTGTATGGTGATCCAGGCCCTTATTCTGTAATAGATTGGATTGTGCATATCAATGAAGCAATAGATACAAGTTTGTGGATACTCCTTCCCCGATGTGTTGTTTGCATCCCTCTTGCCCCGTCAATCCCTTTACAAATATATTGTGTCTATCTTACATTCTTGCAAGGATTTATTATCATTGTGTGTGCATGAAATAATGTTGTGAATGCGATTCTTTAGATTGTGGAGAATTGTTATCACCCTTTCTAGTATGCACTTTGCTTCTGTTTTTCACACATCGGACGCTATTCTCACACTCTCCTTTTGTGGTGTATCACCGCTTTAGTGTAGATGTGGCTTTCATGCTCTCTCTCTCCCTGGTTCCTGGAAAGTTAGATTAGGATTAAATAGTTTAGTTGTATTAGAGTAGATTGTGGCGGGTAGTTTAGGAGCAAGAACTAGCTTTCTTTGGAGGTCTATCTCATGTAACAAGTCCCACAACTTGGAGTTAGTACCCATGTTATCCAATCTGCTGTGAGCTCAAGCACACACACTTGGGCAAACCATAGGGTGTTGTGATTCGGAGATAACACTAGGGGTGATAAAGGTGTGCAAGAAGTTTCAAGGACATTTGAGAAGTTTTCATAGGGCAAAATTGTGAATTACAAGTGGATCTGTGTGTAAGTACCCTGTTTTGAGGGTGTAACCAGAGGAAATTGTTAAAATTTTGGAATCCCTCTTTATATCCTTATAAGTTTTGTATAGGGGATGATTGAAGGTCTAGAGAAGGTGTAAGATCAGTTAATAAGGAGAATTTGAAAGTATTCATAGGTGGAACTAAAAATCACAGTCTATTCCTGTCTGTGGACAGTCCTCAAACAAGTCCACTAAGGTATGCTTCTAGCAAACAAGTTCAAGATATAAGAAGCACTAAAGAGGTGTGTCAGGTGGTGTTACGTGTGTATGATGCCCCTGGAAGTAAGATGATTGGTGTCACTCGATTTCACCCGAAATCTATTTCGTACTTTTAAAATAGTGGGTCATTTGTTGTTTTTATTGCCTGAAAGTTCTTGTATTGCGTCAAGATAATCCCAAAGAGCCATATTAGCCCTTTTCGCCAAATACCCAGATGCCCAAAATTGTTTTATTCTATCGTCGGGATTTGTCTGCGGGAAATTTGTATTTAATTATTTTGAGCCCCGTATGAGGCTATTTGCGCTCCGTTTAACTCTGTTATAAGCGAATATGTTATTATTCCTATATACCAGAAGGATTTTAACTTATTTTAAGTTTTGGGCTTTATTTGTAACTTTTGGCAATTTTTCGTGTTTTTGTGGTGTCCCGTTCTGTTTTCTGTAAAATTTCTCTGGAACAACTCCTTCGCCGGGTAAGCCCGATTTTTGGCACAGAAGCGGTGGAAAACATACACGCACATTTTGCCGGAGGAAGTCATCATCGGAGTGCGGATCTTTGGGAAAAAGCGAAGTCGTGCACAGAAAAGCCCCTGCGGGATGGGCGCATTTTGGAAAACAAAGGGTTTAAGCTGCGATGGGAAAAATATAAGCCGCGAGCGGGATGGGAATTGTATACACTGGCGGTACTTTTCCGTGTTATAAAAGTCACTTAAGCTGCAGTGGGAAAAATAGAGGCTGCAGGCAGGTGGGAATTTATTGCCTGCCTTGCAGGGTAAAAATTCCCATGATATAATAAAAGGAAAGTGACTTAAGTGAAATCATGGGATTTTAGTGCCTGCCTTGCAGGGTAAAGAATCCCATTGTCAAAGTCAAATCACTTAAGTGGATCATGGGATTTTGGTGCCTGCCTGGCAGGGTAAAGAATCCCATTATGGAAAAATTCTTAAAAATAGAATTACATGTGCAAAAAAGTGCGCCCCCTTTGGTGATGGATTAAAGTGATTAAATTGATTATTTTTAATAATCTTTCTTCCTTAAAAAAGTGCGCCCAAGCTTGAGGAGGTCAAAAAGTCAAAGGAGGAATAAAAGAAATAAATTAAATTAATTAAATTTAATTTATTTAGTGGCTGCCCCCTTCTCTCAAAAAGTGCGCCCCATTTGGGCATTATTTAATGATTTTTGAAGCATTAAATCATTAAATTAATTTCTATTTTCAGTGGCTATGGTCAAAGCACACTGTGAGACTTGAGTGAAGTGCTGTGTGAAGGATTAAATTGGATTAATTTAATTTATTGGATGGCTGTCCTTAAACATGCTATTTTTAAAAGAGAAAAGCATGATTTTTAATTAATTAATTGCCTTTAATTGTTAGGGCAATTATTAATTATAGAATTATGAAGGTTATATAAGCATGGGCAGCCATATGGATGAATTATTTAATTCACAGGTTAAGAATTGCAGCAAGGAGAAAAAGTGCGCCCCCATTAGAGGAAGGATTTTGCACAGACAAAGTGCTAACAAAGGCTAAAAGCTTCCAGATTTGGCGCATGCTTTGGAGAAGGTTGATCTTCGTCGGCATAGTTGTTTTCACAGGTGTAACAGGAGCTCAGGTGTTGATTGAAAGGATTCATGCTCTCTTTATGTGCAAATTAAACACCAATTTTTGGGGCAGCAGGCTTGAAAAGTGCAGATTTTTATAATTTAAATTCACTATTCATGCTCGGTGGCCATTTTTGTCTGAATAAATTGCGGGAACTCATTACGAGGTGCTTTATAAAAGAAAAGGAGTATTTATCGATGTCGATACATTGCAAATATCCTCGAATCGAAGAATTGTCAGATCTACACGGTATTGAAGAAATCCGGCCAAATTAGAAGAAAAAGAATTATTGGACAAAGATTGATAAAGCCATGGCAAAAGGAGATGAAAAAGAGAGCCACGATGGATTCATGCATTGCTTCTAAACTTTCGAGACATAGGAGACACGGATCTAGGCCCAGAACCTCTTTCGATTTGATTGTGAGATCAGTGGAAAGACTTCACTCATGCGTGCGGTCAAAAGTAGTGGAATTATTCGAGCTGCGGCTTTCCATATCTGACCCAATTGCGAGTTTGTGATGGAGTGTGCTAGATCTTATCATCCTTCATCCGGATCGGTGCGTGATGTTGCGGGAAAGACAATAATTCGTTTGGATGCGGAATTCTTCGATTATTGTTTGAAGATTCGGTCACGAAAGGTGGTGACTTCTATTAGCATTCGGGATCTTTGACGGTAGGTGGGAAAAGCATAGATTTGATTGTGTGAGCATCATGAATAGCGGTTCATGAAGAAGCCTAGATCCCCTTCCAAGTTCGAGAACTCTTCCACGATCCAATTTGGTGCAGGAGGCGGATGATATTGTCAAATTGCTATGCAGGTTGAATGGTGAAGCGAATGCCTACACTTTCCGGACATGGATGTATGCTTTCATCAGGACCATTGAAATCAACAAGGTTGATTCTATAATCAGTTGGTCAGAAATTATTAGCAGCAACATCGGTGAGCAACTGCGGAGCGTAAAGCGTACCTTGCTTTCAAGATGACTTCATACTTGGTATATCTTTGCGACTTCACGGGGTGTCTTTTCCAATTTGGATAGATGTGGTATTCTTTCGAGGATCCCATTTTGAGTGCTACCCACGACTTACTTGCACTGCGTGCGAGAAGGACTTCAAAGTGATCAGCGATGGTTTCTTCTACGATTTCATCTGCGAGTTAGACAAAGACTTGAAGACTCACGGGGGTAGCGAGGAAGCATGGGAAGCGGTGTCAAGATTGGCGGTGTATTCATCCGGTTGCAGATTTCACATACCTCGGGGTTACGAGCTTTTCGGGTGAACCAGCAAAGATGCCGAAAGGTACCCAGTGCAGATTGATTGCCATGGAGGTGAGCGAGGCAACTTGTGGAGTTACACGACCTTGATCGAAGCGGCACAAGTCTACGGGCTTCTTCCCACTCAGCATGGGATATTACGAGTTGCATCGGCATTCACGAGCTCGAGGATGGAAGCACAAATGTTGTCAGTATGAGCGAGAGTTCTTCCTGCGGCTTAATTTCGATCCATTTGGAATAGCCGGGAAGACAATCTCCCGAGTACGCACATGTGCCTTCGTTAGAAGATTTACGGATGAAGTGCGAAGTGAGTACGAGGTTAGAAAGAAAGATTTCAGCGGTGTCGGCAAAGCAAGTATTTGACTTTGGACTAGCGCGGATACTGCGGATCTTAAAGATGATGGGAACGTGGTACTTGACACTTACCATCGAATGGGAGGAGATAAAGCTCTCTCTTTGCGGGATAGTGATGGCGGTTGCGACACAATAGAAGAAAGATCGGTTTGTGTTGGTGAGTACTTGGTGGTTCTTAATGAAGGGATCTTGCCTTGATGAAGTATTGATGAATCAAATCACGGCAACTTGGCGCGAGGAGATTCCCTCAAGCGAAAGCATGAAGGAGAAAGCGAGAAGGTCGAGAAGTTGAAAGTACGAGAAGATCTCAAGAGAAAAGAAGACCACTTCTACGACCATAGCTTTGACTCGACTTCTCCGGTACCTAGTGGATCACCAACTATTGCACCCACACGGCGGCAGGATGCTTCCATGCCTTCATTAAAACCAGCAAGCGTTCATCTTCTCTCATGACCACCGTTCGGCACCCGTTCAGGAGGAGATGTTGAAGGCTGCGAGATGACGGAGTTCGAAAGAGCTTTGTCCTTGGATGTTTGAGAGGATGGCAGCATGCAATCTTGTGGCACTTTACGATGGAGAGGATGCGAGGCGGGAAATGGTAGTGCACTCGGCGACTTCTCACTCTCAGAAGTAATTTCTCGGAATGGTTAGCTTTGCGGTTGGTTCGGAAGCAAGAGTAGAGATGAACTTAGAGGAACATGACTTGCGGCTACTTGAGGATCGGCGAGAAGAGGAGAAGGCCTAAAGTTGCTAAAGCGACTTCTAGGTTGATCATCGAGGATTCGGGAGAGAAGTTTTTTGAGATATCAATCCGGCGGAAGGAAAGGTAGAAGAGGAACTCACGGCGAGAAGATGTGCGGTGACCAAAATACCACTCGGTCAAGCTACCCTTTGAAGGATTGAAGCGGGACACGCATGAGGCGTTCTTTGGATGCTTTGTTCCTTAGGCTTGCGGTGAAAAGGCGGAGAAAGAAAGAGCTGCGAAGCAAATATCTCAATTATGTGAGATCATAGCCAAGGTTGCTAAACCTTCCGTTCAGCCCATTTCGGTAGCGGTGAGTGATCATCTTATGCGGGAAATGGAAGATCAAGCAATCAAGTAAAGGCTATTGCGAATGGAAGGATCGATTATTCGTCGAAACTTACGTGCTGACTTGGGGAAGTGCCGACCCGCTTTAAAGGTTATGAGCGATGCAGAAAATCAACTAAAGCAGTGATAGAAAGCATAGAAGGAATGAATACGATTGCGAGAGAGTAACTTTGAGTATTTTGGCGAGATCAACAAGCTGTAGGAGATGTATTGGTTGCAGAACAAATTGTGCCGGATGGATCAGTCGAGAAGGGGAAGCAGCTAGAGTTTGCAGTATCTTTCCGTTTGGAGATCTGCAGAGTTTTGCTGAAGAGGATGCAGGCGCTTGAGAGTAGAACATCAGATTTGCCGGACAGTATTATTTCTTTCACTGAGGAAAGAGTGGATGGAGGTATTACTTCATACGTGCGGATTGTTTCTAACGAGGTGCATGATTCCCTGGAGGGTTCTCTTCTGATGGTGCAAAAGAGGATTGATAAAGCCACCAAGCCTTTCACGATGAACTCTATCAGTAGGCTGGTGACACTGCAGGCAGACATTGCGAGATTTGGGCCAAGTTTGGAAGAAGTGGAAGCATGCAGCAAAGTGTTGAATGAAGGATTGCTGCAATTCAGGACAGAAAAGGAAGCAGTAGCTAAAACAGATGGAAAGATGCTGAACTATATGTTAAAGCAAGTATATCGGATATCGAACAAGAAGAAGATGTAGATGTTACGGTGGCATGACTTCTTCTATTTCTTTCTTCTTCTACTTTCTATGTTCCGGATGAAATTGTAAACTTCTAAGTTATTGGTTTTGACCATTACTTGAAGTCATGTGGAACCTTTCTATTAGTTAAGTGATACATGTGTCACTTAAGAAGAAGTTAGTTGAGGATGATTGCCAAATGTCATCTTTACTTGTTGTTCATACTTTAGTTCGAGTTTGAGTCTTCTATTTGTACTTTCCCTCCTACATTCTATAAGTAGGAGAAGAACCTACTGGGTTAATCATCGATCGAGAATTTGTAAGAAGCAATCTTGTGTTCTAGACTTTGTCTTTGAACCCACGAGAGCCACTTGTTGCGAGAGGAATACAAAAAGCGGGTTTAGGAGAACTTTGTGTCACGGCGTCTTGTGTTTCTTGCTTTTAAATCTTAGATCTTTAAAGTAAACTTTGTGTTATTTTAGATCGGATCTAGAAGCGCCTTTGCTTTAGAATTTCTGTGTGTTCAAATCTATTAAGTTTCTTCTATGTGCATGCAATTAGCTCTCTTATCTACTGATTGGGATGCACATCTTCCTTATTTCTTAATTCCTCTACTTCTTCTCTATAATTCCTTACTTCCGAGAACTTCTTAGTTATAATTTTCCTTTCTTAAAAAAGCATTTTTGACTTGACACGGGACTTGGTTAAATGAGAACTTCTTAGTTATGGTTCATGAACTAAGTTGTTAAAGTAAAAGCCACGATAGATAAAAATGGGTATACAGAGAGGTGGAAAAGGAGATGTAAGACCTTTATGAAAGATGTCAGGCAAGAAGACAAGTTACAGAGGTAGGAGTTTTGAGAGAGTTGCAATGTGAGTTGGGAGCTAAAACTTTGTAAGGAGTTGAAGGCCCATAAATGGTACTTGAAAAGGTGAACAAAAGATTCTAAGTCCTTGTGCAGTGTCCTAGACAATAAAGGTTGCAGTTAAGAAGGGCTAGTAGCATGAAACAAGGTCAAACAAGTAAACCAGATGTAATGATGCCTAGATCCTTTTTGAAGGTTGTAAATCATGTTCATTGGTTGAATTTGATTAGGTAACAAGTGTAAATAGCCTTGAACCAGTCTTGATATGTAATTTAGTATTGTATGCTCTTTGAGTTCATGAGATTTTGGCATGTTTTGAGGAACTTGATTGAAACTAACATTTGTTGTTGTGATTTGATTGGGTCCACCACCCTCCTCTGCGTCAGGCTAGAAACTTTTGAATAAATATTTTCTCAGGCTTTAAAAATGTTTCTGGAGCTGAGAAGTGCATAATTGTTGATGGTGCTAGTGAATATGTAAAGGATTTGAAATTTTTTTTTGGAATCTGTTATAGGAGCTAGATACATCACAATTGGAAGGAAAGTATCTCAGTGTAGAGAAAAGAAACAAATTAGGGATGAAAAGAAGAAAAGTAGCACATTTGAAGAGGAAAGAACTACTCAGCATAATGATAGGAGGAGAAGAAAAATACCTCATTTAAAATATGGCTTCAACGAGGATCGGCTCTGATTATCTCCATCCAAACTTTAAATTTTTGCATTAATAAGAAAAAGAGTGGGTTTGTGTTTGAGCGCTGAGGTTCACAACACAAAACATAATTTTAGTTCCTTGGCATATTACATTGAACCTTCATGGCTACTTGGTTAAGAATTTTTTCTTCATGCCTACTCATGTTGCCTTCGACCTGGTTTTTTGTTGTTGTATCTTTTGTGGCTTTTACTCTTTGTACCCCCTATTTGGGGCAGTTAGCTGTAAATATCATCAATAATGAAACATTGGTTTTTATAAGGGCCACTTTATGTGTTAAAAGAGTTTCCTTTTGTTTTACTCATTTACGTCATGTCACTCACAGAATAATTGAAAGGTTAAACATCATCTTGTTTGAAGGTGTGCAAATGATGATTTTATGTGCCTGTAATGGTGGATGCTAAAGTGAATTATTTTACCAAAACAATGGAAGAACATCAAAAATCTTAAAAGGCTAACTGCAGGTTCTCACATGCCCTGGAATAATAAGGTCAGTTCACTATTCAAATTGTAACAAGTATGATTAATACCTTATGTTAAAAAGTTATTTTACTCTTTTTGTATTACTACCTTTTAATATATATATTTTTTCTCCCGATTATTATTGAGAGCAAACCTGCCAGATTTCTACTTGAGCCAAGCCAACAGAATATCACAGCTTAGCTGAAAGTACTTGCAAGTGACTAATATCTAGATTGGTCCTCTTTTCTCCTACCATCAAAGGTACCTTTTACAAGTCTTAATCAGGATGGCGGGCCTGATCTAAAATCCCACTTCTTAGACATTCATTTACAATTTATTTGCCAATCAATTAACCGTCTTATACTATATTGTAATTTTATTTGCTAATTTAAATAGTAATTAATTAATTTCTTGTTGTTCCTTCCTTATAGGAGGCCTTTTCTCTGTTTGGTCTTAAGAGAATAATATACAATTTTATGACAATTTCTATAGGCATTTGGTTTACACAAGTCTTAATCGGGATGGTGGGCATAGTCTAAAATCCCACTTGTCAAACATTCATTTTTATTTTATTTGTCAATCAATTGTCCCTCTTAAACTATATTTAAGTTTTATTTGCAAATTTAGATATTAATTTAATTAATTACTCGTTCCTTCATTCTAGGATGATTGTAGGGCTTTTTCTATTTGGCATAAGAGGATCAAATACAATTTTATGACAATTTTCTATAGGCGTTTGCTCGAGTTCATTAAAGAAATATTTGGCAAATAACATCTTGTTTTTCTTCTTCATGTGGCATGTGACTAAATTTTTAAAAAGGATTTGCTACGATATTGCTACTATCATAAAGTAGTCAAATGTCACGTTCCTTTTTGAAGGTTGATTTTCGAAGACCTTAACCCATTCTTCTCCCCGAGGGTCTAAGGAGGAAAGCAAGGGGAAGATCTAAATTATATTTTTATTGTTGTTTAGGTTTTTTTTTTTATTAATTATCATGTATCCTATTGGGAAGCCTAGCGCTCCAATAGGACTGAAATAGTTAGGAAATAAAGGTATTATGAGCACGCACGCCCTAAATACCAATTGAATATTTAAAAACACTTACCTTAAGGGGTCGGCCATCATTTATACATTGTAAAACACTCCTTGTGGTTATATAAGGAGGTCGTTTGGTCATTATTGAATTATGTTTTGGTTAATTTTCATATCTTGGTTAAGGTTTGCTTGTGAAACACTTTATCTCTCAAGGACAAAACCCTTGATTGAGGAGCTTTCCTATGGACGAAAACCCTTGGATGAGGACTTATGGAGGACGAAAACCCTTCCATAAGGATTTATGTATGCAAGCTAGTTTGGAAAGCAATAATTTATCATTTCTTTGCATGATTTATCTCTTTGGTTCAATAATCTATTTATTTGGAGTGGAGCGACCCACTTGGGAGTGTGATGATTATTTGACGATTCTGAATTTACTATCTTGTTCTCCATATTTTCTAAGACCAAGATCTTGAGTTTCGTGAATTTTGGAGATGTTTTACTATTTTTCCAAGCTTGTTGATGTTCGCTGGTTGAGGGTTCCATAATTAATTATTTTCAAGCTCAATTCTGATTTTTAACAGCTGATTGTGTTTGCTGAGGGTTTCCTAATAATTTTGGCATAAGATTTGAAGGGTATTAGCAAGGTTTAACCCACCTTTGAGGGGTTTAACTTCTCCAAGGAAGTCGCTGCCCTAGGAAGGGCCTAATTTGCAGATTGCAGGGTTTATATCAGCCATCTACAGCAGCTCCTAATCTGATTTTTAAGTTTACATCTCAGCTTTTGGTCATTTCCCGAGTCCCCCTAAAAAGGGACATTACAGTGGTATCAAAGCATCATCCTCCCAGCTTGTGAAGCATGGAAGACAAGTTAGAAAGGTTCGAGAAGATGCAAGGGAAGTTAGCAAGGTCAATAGAAACCCTCACCCTAACTGTGGAGAAACTCGTTGAAGCTAGGGAAATCAAAGAAGAAGCCACTCCAAAGTCTTCCAAGGCTCCAAATTTGATGTTTCGCTATAGAGCTCTTCCGGAGAAGGTCCAGGATGCCCTCCCTTTTGCAGTGTTCATAGAGTTGGAAACAGAGAGAGTTGGAATTGGCACAAGGTCAAAAACCCAAGCAACAAGGAAGAGGTCAGCGCTCCATAAGGACACCACATGCAAGGGTTTTGACACTACATATGAAGAAGGGTTTGGTGAAATCGTGGAGCACGAGCCAAGAAATGAGAAGGAGATCAATGAGCATACAACTTGAGGTAAAGATTTTTTGGTATTTGATGTTGACATGTTGGTATCTAAGGGTTGCATAGAGCTGGAAAAATAAAAAAGGAAAATCAGGACTGCACTTAGAAGGAGAAGAAAAAGCCAAACTTCAGCCTTGTGAAAGGAAATTGGTAGATGTAACCAAACTTCCAACTGAAATCAATTACCTCCAGCCTGCTGGAATTTCCCTAATGGTAGTTATAGAGGGGTAAAGCCATAGAAGAAGCTTCATTAATTGAGCCCAAGACTGATTTTCAGATCAACAACATGGTAGAACCCTTGAAAGGGGTAGTGAGGGAAATTGATCCTCCGAAATTGCAAGAAACCAACAAGCAGCCTGTTGATATCAAAGTTACAGTCCCTAGGACAGGCCTACAAACAAAGGATGCCTTGAGAAAGGAATCAAACACACCAGCCATCAATGAGCCACACAAGGCACCAATAATTCAGTCCAAAACCACTGTTTTGGGACCCACAAAGAAGACAGAATTGCAAAGGGCCTATGAGGATGACATTATGGAGGAGCAAATCCATGGAAGTAAGGTACCTTTGGAATATTTTCTGAGTGTTGATTCTAACTCAGAAATTCTGAGTCCTAAGAAGGTCATGGGCAGCTCATGGTACAAAGGTATCTCAGATTCATTGCCTACCAATATGTCAATTCAGGTATGTTGTCATCATGCACAACCAGTTGGGAATGATAACCATGTTTCAGTTTCATTGCTCTTTCCCATGTCGCTGCCATGTTTATGTTCTCATGATCAACATATTTCAAGAAATAAGGAGATAAGAAGTATCTCTTGTGGTAAAGAATGTATGGATGGTTGGGTTCAACCTCAAGATTGTTTCTGCATGTGGGAGATAGGTGCTGTTGTGAATTTTAAAAGGGAAGGAGGTCTGATTTTAAAATCAATGTTATTGGTAATCTCATCTTTGTATGTTTGGGAATAAAAGTGGAATCAAACCTTACCATGGGAAGTTCAAATAATTCTAGGAGGATCAAGGTAAAGGATGTCTTATGCGCATGGAATAGGAATGAAATGATGAGAAGTTGCCTTCTTGGCAAGACCTATGGTTTATTGGGAAAGGTAACAACTTTCTTTTTCCATATTGTCTGTGAACTAGCTGATACACATGTTTTAAGAGGAAAGTATGGGATCAAAGTGGCTTGCATAGTGAAGAAGACACCTTGCAAGATTGATGCATGGGAAATAGGGAAATTGTTGCTCAAATATTTTGATAAAAGGGCTGTTACACATTGTTGGATTGCAATCCTCAACAACTTTAGTTTCTACTACATGCCTTTTGAAGTGGCAAAGATAGGTCGGGTCATAAGAAAAATGCCTCTTCCATCTTGGGCCACAAACAAGGTGATTTCAGCTGATGCATGGTGGCCTCCAGCCCTTGTCATTCTAGAGCTGAGTAAGGAAGGTATTATTACAGCCATGATATAATTTTCTTTTCAATTCCTAAGGTTGGGCTGTACATGTTCTCATTGGGAAACAATTCTAAAAAGGTAAATAGGGGTATGGGCATACATTGCTTGTGTAAAGAGTTGAAATCTGAGAATGAATGGAAAGAAGGAATGCTCCAAAATGATGCTAGGCAGATTTTAACCTTTACACCCTTAAATTTGGCAAGGGTAAATCAGATTTACTGTTGTGATAAGTTGCACGAGTTAAAAGGGAGCAATGAGAAGGAGTTACCCCACATACCCGTGAGACACAAAGGAGCAACAAATTGGAGAGACCTTATTCTTTCTAATATTATTTCATGTGCAGGACCAAGGATAAAGAATGAAGAAAAAATGAAACATCGTCATTGGAGCAATCACGTCCACACATGTGCAAAGAAACATGGATGAGAATGTAAAATCCAATTTCAGGACTGCCCTTGGTCGGCATATACAACTGCAAAGGAGTTGAGTTTTTGAAGTTATTTGAAATAGGAGAACGTACAGACAAGGTTCTGGCTGGAAACAATCTTTATTCCCAACAGTCATCACTTTGGTTCGGTCAGTTTCACACTTACGGATAGAAGGCAGCTCATTATTGTGATTGGTACCGATGGAGGACAAAATAATGAAACAACTGTTGGGACTGTTTGGGTTTGTCTAACTGCTGATTACACATTCCAGATTTACATCACATAGTTTGGAGGGAGAACATTCAAAATACCTTGCATAATGATCTGTTCTTAGCCCTTACAAAAGTGATTTCAGTCATTGACTATGCCTCTTTTAAAATGAAAACGATTAGCTACAACTGTACTCTTGTTAGCATGGACACCAACCAGTTGAGTGGGAAAAATAGGAGGGCTGATCCAGATGGAAGAAGGCTGGTCTGCATGATCATGAGGCATGATGGAGGGCTAATAGAAGCCCTTGTTTTTTCCAACAAGGTTGTCTCATGTGTAGGTACAAAGAAGGGGAGCAACATAGATTTATTTGGGATCCAGGTGCTTGCAATTGCCTAGGGACAAACAATTTCGAGAGGGGAGGACTGTCATGTCCCATTTTGAAGGCTGATTTTCGAAGACCTAAACCCATCCTTCTTCCCGAGGGTCTAAGGAGGAAAGGAAGAGGAAGATTTTAATTATATTTTTATTGTTGTGTAGGTAGTTGTTTTATTAATTATCATGTATCGTATTGGGATGCCTAGCGCTCCAATAGGACTTAAATAGTTAGAAAAAAAAGGTATTATGAGCATGTAGGATCCGAATATCAATTGAATATTTAAAAGCACTTACCTTAATGGGTCGGCCATCATTTATACATTGTAAAACACTCCTTGTGGTTATATGAGGTCACTTGGTCATTTTTGAATTATGTTTTGGTGAATTTACAGATCTTGGTTAAGGTTTTGCTTGTGAAGCACCTTATCTACCTTTCTCAAGGACGAAACCCCTTGATTGAGGACCTTTCCTAAGGACGGAAACCCTTGGTTGAGGACTTGTGGAGGACGAAAACCCTTCCATAAGGATTTATGTATGCAAGCTGGTTTGGAAAGCAATAATTTATCATTTCTTTGCATGATTTATCTCTTTGGTTCAATAATCTATTTATTTGGAGTGGAGCGACCCACTTGGGAGTGTTATTTGGTATGTGTGATGATAATTTGGCAATTTTGAATTTACTATCTTGTTCTCCATATTTTCTAAGGCCAAGATCTTGAGTTTCATGAATTTTGGAGGTGTTTTACTATTTTTCCAAGCTTGTTGATGTTTGCTGGTTGAGGTTTCCATAATTAATTATTTTCAAGCTCAATTCTGATTTTTAACAGCTGATTGTGTTTGTTGAGGGTTTCTAATAATTTTGGCATAAAATTTGAAGGGTATTAGTAAGGTTTAACCCACCTTTGAGGGGTTTAACTTCTCCAAGGAAGTCGCTGCCCTAGGAAGGGCCTAATTTGCAGATTGCAGGGTTTATATCAGCCATCTACAACAGCTCCCTAATCTGATTTTTAAGTTTACATCTAAGCTTTTAGTCTTTTCCCAAGCCCCCTAAAAGGGACATTACATCAAAATAACCATATGAATTGAGCTACCACCATGAAGTTTTATAGAAAAGTTTCTACCTCTATTTATAGTCTCGCTTACGTCACTCTTGAAATAACCCATCAAGAAAGTTCATGCCTTCCCCAATATTGTCTTAAAAATTAATCATTTTGAGCTACGAAACCCTTTCTTTTGTTCCAAATCCTACACCTATGCAAAATGCATTTAAAGTTTTTTTAGTTAATGAGAATCAACTATCACTAACCCATTTTACCTTCACCCCATCTCTTTCAAAAGAAACGGGATGACATCCAGTCTAAGTAGCCAAAATGTTTGGATACGGGGAGCGGGTGCACGGAGAGTATCGATGCCGCGAAAGCGGCAAAATGTTTTTGACCCCAGATAATTGTAGGATACAGCACAAAACTATATAAAAATTAAAAAATATATAAATTTCAGCCTTCTAAATAGGAATTTAATTCATTAACCACATATTATGCATATGAAAGACAAGTTATAAGCTAAATAAGTGAATAACCACAACAAACAAGCTAGAATACCCCGATAAAACTTAGAAACTTAAAACTTAAAAGCTTAAAAGTTAAATTAAAATACTTAAATCGAACACAATGTGAATGTCATGAATCTCATGATATATTAAATTCAATCATAGATCAATATTCAAAGTTCATACTATCTTCCATTGTCAATATTCATCATATTCCTCTTCATCAAGAGGATCAAGATCAGCTACATCATCATCATTACGTGGTGTAAATTAGAAGAATATTTAATTTTTTTATGTTATTGGGCTTTTAAAACATGAAAAAATAAAAAAAAAAAAAAAAACGTGTTTAGGCTTGGGAGTGGCACGGGAGCGGCGAGGGGACTACGGAAACGCCCGAGTACAGCCTATGCGTGCACCCGGCCATTTCCGTAGTCCCCTCGCGCTCCCTTCGCCGCTCCCGCTCCCACAGCCCTAGGGTGCCGTTTCGGCTATGTAGCATCCGGTTCAAAAAAATTTACTATCTTTATTATCTTACCTAGAGAAGCAAGGTGGTATGGTTTCTCATAAACTTACAATATTGATGGATCTTTAGCGGTATATATTTTTTGATAAAGGGTAAATAATAAAATATCAATAAAGGGAACAAGTCCCACAATTACGTCAAGAGCTAGGCAACAAGTTTCAATACTTGTTTAGCAATTAAGAAAAAAACCCCTAAAAGCATGCTTGCAATTGCTTTTGCTTTCTAGTCCCACCTAAGCATACTTTCCAAAAGGAAAAAGCATGAACTCTGCATGATCTTGATTTTATCATTTGTGCTTTATTACAATCATATGCTTTATTATACATCTTGCTTTTACACCAAGAATATACCTTTTCTAAAGAATCTAGTGTTCTTTTTCCATACTTTACCAATCCCACATTTGCCTACTTTCTAAAAAGACTATGCATGCTTTTAACATGATCTTGCTTTTTCCATACATGCCTATATGCTAAATACATCTTGCTTTTACACCAAAAATATATCTTTTCTAAAGAATCCAATGTTCATTTTCCCATACTTTACTAGTCCCACCTTTGCCTACGTTATAAAAAGAATATGCATGCTTTTAGCATGATCTTGCTTTTTCCATACATGTCTATATGCTAACAAGTGTGCATGCAACCAAATCACAGATTTGTGGGAAATCCTTCTAGTTTGTCTGAAGGGTCTTTTCTTTTCTTTGTATACATGAATGAAAAGCTTTATTACCACACCATGGGGTCCGTGCGTCTTCATGCGCACATATGACAAACAAAGCTCAAGAGTAAGCTCTTGCAATGTCGGGCGATAAAAAGTTCACCGATTTGCAGGGATAACCTCAAGAGAAAGCTTTCCCATTTATGGTGTTGTCTGTGAAACTACCACTTGTAGAACTAATAAAATACCTCTCTGCGACAAACCACGGGAATGTGATGCATTGTTATTTCCATTGACCGACATGGACATATCCCAACCTTGCATATGTTGAGGTGTCTTGCAGCGCCTATGTTGTATTATGTTTGCCTTTACCCATACGATATCAACTGAAATGATTTGCCTCTGCCCAAATAATGACACCAACTAGCAACGCATTGAAGCATGCCAAGCGTAAGCGAGAAAATTAAGCAATAGAGTCTGCATGCGAGTTGTCTTTCGTGATTAGCATGAAAACGATCGGAAAGCTTCATGCATTCAAAGCTCGAGAACTTCTTTATTGATGACGAAAAAAACATGTCGGACTAATAACGATGAAGATCGGTTTGATCAATGTTTAATGTACAAATGTAAAGCATAAGCTGCATTCGAGATCATCCGTATGTGTCGATTTCGGTGGGTTTATCTCACTTGTAGAACGCTTTATCGGTGTAATAACTTATGACACTTATTTGTGTTGATTTTCAATTCACATATGATAGCCATGGATTATTTAATTTTTTAATTAAACCAAATAAATTGTTTATTAAACCAATTGTTTTAAATGAATATTTATGTAGTTTCAACATTTATTATTTTTAGTTAAAACATCTTATCTAGAAATGATGAGCGATTAATGTAAAAGTTTGTATATTGAATTGTTAGGTCATTGTTTTTATAATAATTATGTTATCTTTATTTAAAAGTTCATCACGACTCATAAATGATGATAATTTACTTGCATTATTGTATCAACTTCGTAAAAAAATTAGATATCGTTTCCTTAACTCCTCCATTTAACTAAGTCCTTACATTTTTCAATTGACTTTTCTAGACAAAAAGAAAAAATCAATATGATTGTCAAATAGATGCCAAGTTTAAGGTCGGGACGGTAGTCATTAACAACTTTTGAACATTACAGTCTCATAACACCTATCATCATAATTCATTTGTTTAGAATTTTTGAAAATTTTAATTAGTCACAACATTAAAACATACAAACAAATTTCAATACAACATACATTACATTGGCAATAACTAGACATTTGCAACCCTTTTAAAGTACAAACGTTAGATGGTAGAGTTAAATTACTATTAGAACTACCCTTTATATTAAATTAAAATAAAGAGAGTTACATTAGCAGGGGCGACCGAGGAAAACTCAGTCTCACAAAATGCCATGAGGGCAACAATAAAACAAAAAACGCCACGCGGGCTACATCAAAATGCCTAGAGGGCTAGCAGAAAGCATAGGAAATAAATCACACCAGTAGAATCAAGCACATGCCGCAACACCAGGAGGAGGAGGATCATCCCGAGGAGGGATAAACACCCCACTATTGGGCTCGGCCGAGGGAGGATCCACCTGCCAACCATCATGATCCGACATCTACATTTGTAAAGGAACCATAATTCCCCATCCAGGGGGAGGTGATCAGCATATAAATGCATGTCCGGCGGCGAGAGAGCCCCATCACGGAGAATTAACAATGCCTCTTTTTCCCTTAGAGGTGGGCTCCAAGCCGGGTCGAGAGGAGGACGAAGCTAAAGAGCGGCCCCAACGAGAGGCATAATGTTGGCTTTGTGAGTGGTTTTTACGACGCGGACCGCGGTGGTGGTCGTCACGATGGTGAAGGTTGAGGTGCCGGTGGTAGAGGATCCCGGTGAGACGCATCTCATAGTGCGGGCGTACTCCCCTAGTGATCCAGAAGCTCCTGTAAATGAGAGAACTCCAGGGAAACCTTCGTTGCTTGAGCTTGAATCTATATGCGAACAATAGACAATATCACGACTTTGTCATTAGTGGAAAACAAAGCAACAAATTGATCATGCTAGAAGATTAAACCATTGCGAGCTTTCCAAATATGAAACAAAATACAAGCACAAAACAATTTCCAAAGAGTATCAATCCCCATGTATCTACTAATAAGCAAACATGCATGTTTGTACATTTTAACATGCATGCGTGCTTTTTACAAGATGATCCAATACCTAAGCTGATAAAACCCATCATTTTTTGCATGGGATTTCCTTTTCACCCGAGTTTATTATAATAATTTGGAGTTGCAGTTCTTGTCCATATGTAGGCGGAAGATCCTAAGTAGGATAGGGCCTTTTCTATTCTTGTTTTCTTTTAATTGCAGTTTTGTGGCTCTAATCCAAAGGGGCACCTTTCTTCTTAGCAACAATAATCTTTAAATCCTCCAAATCATGCATGCTTTGAGCTACACCATATTTTTTTGGGGAAGGGCAGGTTTGAACTTCGTCTAATTTTACTTTCTCTTGACCGTGAGGTGCAACACAATGATGCTCCATTGAAGCACTCTTCCACTAGGTGGTATTTTGCTTTCGCTTATGCTGCACCACTTGAAATCCCTTATCATAAGATATATAATTAAATAATTCTTTTACCATATTTTGTATTAGCACATTTTGTATGAATGGGCGGGAAATAGCAAGATGACCATATTCAAAGCATCGCTTGCTTCTAAATGCAATGTTTTCATAATCAACCTTTTGGGTTCTAGAAGAATGTCCCCAATAAAACTAGGGAAAAATCAACGGGTAGGCTTTTTCTAAGATCCACCTCTACACAAATATGGTCTCACGTTGTCTTGAACTTACCACTTGTTGATAGATCCAATGTAATGTCCCCAAATGGACAATTTATGCCCCCAAATGGAACAACTGTAAATCTGATTTCTAATAACAAATTATAGAATATATACTGAATTAATTTACTGCAGATCTGAATATTCATGGAAAATGCAACTTGCCCTAGGAGTTATTGCTTCACAAAACTGAAATAAATTCTCTAAATTTTTAACCAAAACAGATCAACAATATTTATTTAAGCAAGAACATCAGAAAAATACCAGATTTGGATCAAATAAAGGGCTGGAATTTATTATAAAAATTTGCAGATGAACAACTCACAGACATGACTGAAAACAAAGTTTCCCAAGCCCAAAATTAATGCCAACCAGCTGAATTCAGTCTTTAAAAATCTGATAATTAAGCCACAAATCAGATCTGACCCCAATATGCCCTAGAGTGTTTAGAACGCACTTAGAAATGGGTTGCTCCAAGAGAAACATGCTGGAAATGTAAGGTAACAATTAACAACACTCTTTCACCTTCAAACCCTCACTTTGGGAAATGAAGTGGATCTGCAATTTGTCCTTAAAATACTGCTGGAATTCTGAAGTAGAACCTTGAAAATCAGTGGAAACCCCTAAGTAGAGCTTACTCTTAAAAAGGGAGAGGAGGTTTCGTTCTTCTTCCTAAGCTTAAAGAGGGATTGGATTTCATCCTCTCAAGCAAAACTAGAAAGGGTTTTCGTCATTTGGAGTAAAAACAAAAGCATGCAAGCTTAGACCAAATATCGAGAATATAAGACGTCAAAAGGCGACTTGCTTTTATAAGTTGTCTTGGCCTATTAGCCACCCAAAGCAACCAATCAACTCACTTTACCTCATTTAATGTTTTCCTCTTGCTTTATTCCATCTCCACATGGGTCGCATTTTTCCTCGAGGGAAATTAAAAATATAAAGTACTTTTTCTTTTATTTTTTTTTTTTTATACTATAATCGATAAATTAATTTAAGTGCTTATAATAAATTTTTATTTTGCACTTCAAAATTAATTAATTAGAACTTAGTTTCCTTTTTTCATTCCGTAGCCGTTGAGAAACAATGAATGTGCTAAGGGTTTTGACAATTGCTTTCGAGAAGGGGATATTACGTCTAGGGAAGCGAATTTCCCAATAGCATTATCACTTTGTTTTCTAGAGTTGAAGGTATCAAAAATCTAGAGGAAAATTTGGTAGCCTTACCCATACGAAAGCAGAACAAAGTGTTTTGACCAAAGGGTCAAAATTTGAGAACCATGACATCATGAAAAGCTTGGTCCCCATATGAAACCATGGCCCCATATTGTAAATAAGATCCAAGTCTATTGCTTCTACAAAAAACACAATTAAAAATCCTTGCACAAGGGTGAATCTATATGTCCTAAGAGATGAGAGGAGACCAATATTGTCCTGTCCATTCACTCAGAATAGGAAGAGTGGGCCAAAAACCCGTTGAACTCATAGAGTAAACCTTACTCACTAAACATAGAAGCAACATCAAATATCGCTTCACCTTTTGGACAAATTGAGAGGGGTGAAGAGACTTTTCCATAATAGTACACTTCGCTTATGAGGGGAAGGGAAACATTACTAGATCCATGTTTTTTTTTGGGGAGTTGATCAAAGATTATTCTTTGTGTAGCTTAATTTACTTTGGCGGTGACCTCTTTTAATGAGGTTATATCATGAAACGTTTCTCCTCCATAGATATTGCATGCATCCTTGAAAGTTGTTATGGAGAGTATTGATGGTGGATCCTCCTCCGGTGCATTTAAAACTCCATTGCTCATGCATGCCTCCTTGCCTATTTTTCTTGGTATCGATACATGCGGATTCTCCTCCAAAAGGGTTGGAGCCCCTCTAGAGCTCTTGCACACCTTGCCTTTGATTTTGAAGATTCTCCCATGCTCTAGAGCTCACCCTTCAAACTTTCATTAGGATCTTTACGATATTAACATTATTCTTAATTTGTGTTGTCTATGATTAATTCTTGTCTCATCTAGAGCAAAATGTTATGTTGTGGAGTTAGTTTTCATGTGTGGAAGTGTTGAAGATTGTACACTAAAAGTACTATACACTCTCCACAGTTTTCTTGTCGGGATTCGGGTCTGCTGCGGCCCATAAGAAAAAATTTCTGGCCTTGAAAACGTGCTTGTATCTCGGGAAACGTGCTCTTCTCATATGTGGGATTTTTGACTTATAGGTTTATGGGGCGGTTTTGGCCCATGGTTTTGGTACCCACAATATTGTAAAATTGCTTAAGCAAGTTGCCTATTGATGTACTTTTGATAGGGGAGACATCATTGTAGATGTGTGTGAGTTCAAGTGTGAATTCAGGAGAGTTTGTTGAGCACAGCACCCAAACAGATCTGGGTATTGTATTGAGAGAAAGAGGTGGCTTGTAATAAAAACTCGAGCAAGTGATTCTTGGTGGATGTAGCCCAAATTGGGTGAACCACGTTAAATATTGTCTCTGTGTTGTGTTCTTTTATTTTTTGCACTTTTATTTCAGATTTGTAATATCTTTCTGCATATTAGTTTCTACTATTGCGATTATGTGTGGGATTGTTCTGCATATTTTATCCCTTATTTCCTAACACAAAAAGGTGTTATGGTTTCCTATAAACATACAATATTGATGGATCTTTATTGGTATTAGCGTTATTCTTAATATTTGTTTTGTATATGGTTAGTACATAATTGGTAATGTTAAAAACATTCACACTATATTAATATAACTCTTGCAAAGTTGATGTGGTAGTCCTTTTTTCAATGCTTAAGTTTGATAACATTTATGGGTTGAAGAGAAAACACAATGCTAAGGTTATTTTAGGAACTCAATTAAGGGGTTATCTTGTATTTATTCGAAGGAAACACAAAGTGGTTTTCTGGTATTCCTTCAAAGAGGAACTAGAAAATATTTTTATATACACAAGTTAAGGCATTATTGAGAATTATTACTCATAGTTTTCGAATTTGTATTATTCAGTATTAGTATCTTTAGCTGTTTTTGCTATTAAATCTTTAATAATACTGATTTATTGTTGGTTGTAGTTGAAAACAATATTATTTGTTCAATCGAGTTGAGAATAGTTTCCCCATATAAGAAACAACAATTTAAACTTATATGATGTTTTTGAGAAATGTCTATGTTTTATTATTTTGTTAATATACTTATGTCAACAGGCATTCTACAATAGCAGCCGGGTGGTGGTGGGGGGCTGTAATGTCCATGGATAAACAATTAATTGAAGGCATTAGATTTGATGTCCATTTGACTGTTATAAGGCAGTTTTTCTTTTTTGTTTGGAGAAGGCAATCAGAAAATTGGATATCTTGGGCATATGGTGGGGTTTGGGTCCCTTTTTTTCCCTGAAAATATTTTTTTCAAGCCCAGCGTAGTGGTGTAGCTAGATTGAGGCAATCTATCACTAGTCAACAAGAAATTTGCGAAGAAAGTGATGGATTCAAATTGATATCAGTTAGCATTTTACAGATAGATTTATTTAAGATATCTACACTAGTGCATGTTATTCATTGTTTCTATTTGTTTGTTGTATGTTCTTAAAAGTCATGATCTGCAATTGCCTCCAGCTCAAAGCTATGATCTGAACTAATTTGTTTATATTGTACAATTTAAAATTAAATATAAGTCACATCCGTCCTATCCAATTCCATTTTATACAACTGTGCAGTTAGCAAAGGTCTGCAATTTTAATAAATAAATACAGGATCTCATATATATTTTGATATGCCCAATTTGGTATTGATTTGCATGATTTGGAAATGCAGTACAAGGAAACTCATGAGGCTATCTTTGCCAAGCCCTTTATAAGAGAAAGAAATGCGAATGTTTTTGTTTAAATAACATTTTCCAAATAACTCCTATAATTTCAATCTGCGAAAACTTTGCACCAGTGATGTAACTGCTAGTTGTTGAAAAGGTTTCCTCCATGTAGTGTGATGCTTTGCAGCACTTCATCAAAATAACACCACTCCTAACTATCTTACTCTTCAACACTATAGAAACTACTTTTGATTGCTTCATTTTCCCTTTAACCCTAATGTAGGTTTGGGTGATAAGGGTCATTTTATGTTGCCATCCACCAATTTAACCTAAGAATTGAATTTTTAAGTTTATTGCCAATATTGTAGACTCATGAATTTAGCAAGATCATGATGATAGTGTTTGTATTGGGGCAACAACTCACCGGGAAATCAATAAGTGGTCATGAGAATTAGAGTCCCATAGACAATGATTTCTTTGTTGCTATTCCCTTAACCTATAATATGTATTGGGATATGTATGGCTGACTTGTGCCTAATATAAATATTATTAGTAGTGTCGGCCTATGGAGTAACCATAACCTAAGTAGGGTATATATAGGAGGTAGTGGTTAGTACTTGATCATCATATTGAGTATTCTATTCTTATTGTAAGGTTGTGGAGGTTGCCCCCTCGAAGTTGCTTAGTAATATATTTGTGATATTATGGTCATATTTCCATCATTTGGTGTTTTTATGCTATTATTCTGATTATCTATCCAAGTAAGTTCATCACACTTGCACCCAAGGAATTAGGCACAATATTGTTTTAGAAAGTCCACAATCTCTTACTAGAATGTTGGGTTCTTCACGCAACATCCTATTTCTCCTCACATGGTTGCAGGCGATGAAGAATTTGAAGGGCTGATTACTATTAAAATCACCCGGGAGAGGTTGCTGGATTTCAGGGATGCAAGCATAACCCTAGATCAAGATAACCTTGTGCCTATGGCATTTAGCCATCTTAGAGGTTGGAGGATGCATGAAAGAAATCAAGGCATTTTATTTCAGAATTATTTAGCAGGTTTCTTGTCTTATTTACCTGAATACTATCTGCCCTATAATGGGGATTTTCCATAGTATTTTTGTTGGAATTTTGACTGCAATCAATACCAATAGAACAGTATTTGTGACCTTCCAGCACTTTATACGAAATGACTGCTTTTAAAGGATCTGTTTTTCCCTCTTTAACCCCATAAATATTCTCAACAGATACATCTGCTTTAGATAAAATTATCTGCATTACATCATTAAAAATTTTAATCTTACGCTTTTCAATACACAATGCAGGCATTTCTGAATTATTAGAAACTTTGAAAGCATTCTTGACCAATGCCTTCTCTTTTGTCTTTCCATCCTCTTTTGTTATTTCATTCTCAATATGTATTTGCTGTTTCATAACATGCGTTGTTCTAAAATACTCTTTTATGGCTGCAGATATAGGATCCTTATATTTATTAGTTTTATTATTATTATTATTATTGTTTCTTCATATTCTAAGCTTTATAATTGATCTCCTGAATTAAACGTTTTCTTAGTGGATGTCAAGTTGTGTCCCTTCTGCTTTTTCAGAAGACTAGGCAATCACACATGTTCCCACCTTCCACCAGTTTTCCACAAAGTTAGGAATATATCTACAGATCACTCTAACATTCAATTCTAAAGTTTCAAACCTTGCGGTTCTTGCTGTAAATTGGGTTCACCAATGTAAAGGTATTCAGACCAATGTTTTAAAAATTGGAACTGGACTTGGAATCGGCTGAGGGTCAGACCGGAACTGAACCGGAATCGTACCGGTTTAAAACATATGAACCGGTTTACTAAAAAATACTTAAAATATTACAATTTTAATGAAAACAAGAAATTTAAATATTCCAAACCATGATTACAAACAAATAGAGACAAAATATGCAAAGTTTACTTATGCATATACCATGCCAGGGTAAATATAGCAAAACGGCACAGAGTGCACTACATATCCAAAACAAAATACATAAACAATGAGGCTTTAAATGACCTATAGAGTCCAAAAAACAATATGCTACAAGCTGCTACATGTTTGACATCAATCATGAAATTCACCCTTTGTTAAGAATGGGATCCTCATCCTCATCTATGTCGTCATGTTCCTTTGGCTCAGACACATCAGATTCCTCAGGGACATCTGCAGTAGTTGTAGTAGCATGGCTAGTGTTTGCCATGTCTGGTGCTACTAGTGGTTCATCATCCAAAGCCATCCACCCCAAGTCAACAAGATCAAACATTGCTAGGCGACTCTCCTCTATCCATTTTGAGGTTGGCTCAATATCATCCAAGACAATGGGATCTGTATTAGGTATCCTATTCAATAATTGGTTGTGTCATAGCGGAGGTTGTATTGCACGAAGATGAGATCATTTAACCGTTGTTGTTCCAAATGGGGTCTATATAACATCATTTTAGGGTTAGGGTTGGAAAAAAGTAACTTAAAAGTTAAAATTGGAAGAAAATGTATTAAGGCAAAACTTGCCCCCTAGTTCGAACTGAAAGTTTCAGATGCAACCGGACCGTTCGTATTAAACCGGTCCGTATGGAATCGGTCATGGTTGATTTTTCTAACGTTTTGCAAATTTTTTTAATGGCCGGAACAATTTTTAAAACCGATTGATGCCATGCATGTTTTTGATGAAAGTGCAAGTTTACATAAAATAATAGATTATGCAACCGGACCGTTCGGTATTGAACGCTACTTATACTATAAGTAATGGTTTAAAATCCATGTCTATAGAAGGAAGAAAGGGTACACACACATTAAATGGTTGGAATGATTGAACCAGTCATTGGTTACCACAAAAATGACAAAACACAGAAATTTTTCTAACGTTTTGCAATTTTATTTTTTAATGAACAGAAAAATGTGAATAACTCTCAAAAACCTGGTCCAAAATACTTGAAAATTTAATTGGAACAAGATAATAATATGAAGAAACCAAGGGAAATATTTTTGGAATTTTTTCAAAAACTGCCAGAAAATTGAGATGCACATGCATAATATTTTGCATTGCAAAAGTGCAAGTTTACATAAAATAATAGATTAAACACTGAAAAAAGTCATAGAATAGCATAGACCCTTATGAAAGTTATATCCTTCTTCATGGCTGGAGCTAATTATACTACAAGTCCAATGGTTTAAAATCCATGTCTATAGAAGGAAGAAAGGGTAGATCTTTCACACATTAAATGGTTGGAATGATTGATCCGTGACCATTCAAAGAAACTATTTGCATTAATTATCAAGCATATCTTAATGGTCTACAACCTACTATGTGTACCTTTTTTATGCTTTAGTGATTGTTCATGTTACAGAAATGCAACATTACTAACAGAAATGTAACATTAATAACTATGATGCATGGAAACATTTCCCCCTGCCTGTACCCCCATAGAAATGTCCCAGAAATGGGTATGGGTATGGAAAGAGAGCCGGAACTACTTTGAAACACTTGTACACCTCTGTCCCAGAAATTCCATGTAACATTAATAAGTGACGGCTCTGTTGTACCTAGGGTGTATGGGTTTTCGGGCCGTGCTCAAACACTTGTGGCGGTATGGTTTTAAAAAGTTTCAAAAAAAAACTCTTTTTCACATTTATTGTTTCGTTCTACATTTACCCAAGGCGTTTACCCAAGGCCGGGCCGTACCTACAACGACATGATTTTGAAAAAGCCAAAAAAAAACTCTTTTTGCATTTATTGTTTCAAACTCTAATGTACCCACCCAACCTTCCTAAAGACACTTCCTAAAGCTATATAAGGAAATCTTTGGTCCATTCTAAATCATACTTATTTGTTTCTCTTACTTGAATGGACTAAAATTTTGAAAATGAGTACTATGCGTGTGTGTGTGTATATATATATATTCATTTTTTTATAATATATTGTATGGATCGTTCCGTAACTTTTTTTTGCACCCAAGGTTTTTTTGAAAACCAGTGTTTCAGTGCATCAGACCCATACCTGTACCCATTTCCTGGCAACATAGATTAATAATAGAAGCGAAGATGCTTGTGATTGTTTCTAGTATCATGATTTTGGAAATGGCTTTTACATCAGTATATTTTCTGTACTTGTTGATTTAAACACAATAGAAGAAACTAGAGAGAACCTATAATGCACTGAAACGTCCAGTACTGGCCTGTACCAGGTCTGAAATGTACCTGGTACGGAAACTGGTACTGGTACTCTGTGGGTACGTACCCACAGGCCCTGGGTACGTATCAGGTACAGAAAACCATACCCAGGACGTACCCAGGGCTTGTGGGTGCACGTACCCAACGTACCCACAATTGTTTTTTTAAGTGCAAAAAAAAAAACTTGAGGGCTTTGACTGGAATTGAACCTTGGAAAGTTCGTGTGAGATTCAATATTGCCAATAGGCTCCCAAGGGTCAAGAGAGATGAAAAGGACTTCATTTAGTTGACTTACTATTTGGGGGCTTTCTTGTTGCTCCTCAAGGGTCCTTTATTCTTTAGTCAATTTGGAAGGCATGGGAACAAGTGAAGCACTTGGTGGTTGGGCAGCCTATCTTCTCTTCCTTTGACACTAGGTGCCAAGCCTACAAAATAATTTTTGGAATCTGAAATATAATGACAAGATCCTTGCCTTGACAAGAGGCTACTCTGCCCTCATTTGGTTTGAGGAAGAAATTAAAATATTTTATGACTTGTACAGATTTGGGAAGTGGATGGAATGGATAGACCTTAAAGCTTTCTATAAGATTCCTCAATCTCAGTTCAGAATGTATACAAATTTACAATGCTCAGAAATGCTTTCACAGCTCCCTCTACTGGACTAATTATGGAGGATGAGAATGGCTTTTGGGATACTATGAGGTGGCTCAAAGGCCTCCTCTCCAAGAGGCTACCTCCAAACAACTCTATGAAAAGATTGCCTTCTCCCCAAACCTTTCCCTGGGCCTTAACAATAAGTGGAATGTTTGTGAGCCCATTAGTAGATGGACTCATAGATTTAATGTTTTTTGGTCTTCTTGTATTCAGTCAAAGAAATCTTGCTTTAGATGGCTTCTAATTCATAATAAGCTTGATGTTGGCTTCTAATATTTTATAGGTTGCTGAGACTATAAGCTTGTTGTTTTCTTTAAATTTTTATATATATTTATATTTTTAAATTTTAAAAATATATTGTACGAACGTACGTGCAGCGTATCATACCCGGGTTTTTAAAAAAAAATCTGTTTCAGCGTACCGAACCCGTATCCTGGCATTCTAGGCGATAAGACAAGAGATTACCACAACCATACACTCATTTGTATTTTGTATTTAAAGAATGAGATTTATGTACAAGGAAGCTTCTAGAAGTAGGAAGCTTATAAAGAAGAAATGTAGGTATAGGAAGCTTCCTGGAGAAGAAAGAGAAAGAAGCTTCTAGAGAATTTATGTATTCAAAATAAAAGATATACATTAATTAGATTATTACATCACTTGACTGTCTTGCCAAAATGTGCGATAAAATAACTAGCCATTAAAATAAAGAAGGTTAACATGTTGATTCCAGATAAAAAGAGATAAATTAACTAGCTATTCTACTTTGATATTCTAGTATGTTTAGCAAATTTCTCTTGCTCAGCCAGTGTTATTGAAATCATTATCAATCCAAGTGCTGATAGAAATGTTCCTGCTTATTGGCGATTTCAGTACCATGGCAGTTAATCATGTTCAGGAACAGATAAAGCAATGGATAAATCAGTCTGAGGTACAGCTGTGCGTCATAGCGTGGAGTTTGAACTTAAAAAAACAAGAGGTTGATTTCTGAAAAGAGCATCGCAGGAGTTCGCATCTTTGAAACAATAAAATTCCTGCCAGATCCTGCCATGGTATCCTGTAAAGATTGCGTATTATTTTCTAGGGATTGCCAACAATTTGAAAAGATAATGTTGTATATTACTTCATCATTTTAAGTGTATGGGAGAGTGCATTAGTTCTACGTTTTGTTCAGGTTAAATTCCCATTTAATGTGAATTTAATGAGTGCCTTTCTAGAAACTGTCCATGTGACATTTCATTTAAACAAACATATACCTAGATAGCATGCCAAAGGATTTTGGCTGTTTCATATGTAACAAAATTAGAGACGCATATTTTATGGTCCATCTTAAATGTTGCTATTTATTACTAAAATGACTCATATTCTGTTTTATTTCCTGGACAGGTTTGTGGATGCCTTTGAAGGGGAGATTAGGGCTGCAGTAGAAAAGGCGGTGACATCAAAGATCAAGGAAGGCATCTTAAAACTTGATTCCTTGTTGCAGAACCTCCCTAAGGAAATAGGAATTGACAGTACCATTGCATTGAATTTTACAGTCATGGAGGCTCCTGATGTAGGTCCTAAATCCATCAGTATTGGAGTTGAAGGATTATTTGTGGCAATGACTCCTCCTGTTGTTCGATTCCATCCACTTTCTGATTTGCAATCTGGGATCGCTTGCAGCGGTCCATCAAAGATGTTGGAAATTTCATTGAGTGAAGCTGTGTTCAATTCGGCTGCAGAAGTGTACTCTAATGTAATATTTTCTTGGTTCCTTCCCTATACACCTGGTGTCTCTTTATTTTCTTTTGATACTAGGAGCTATTTTCCTGGTTAAAAAGAAATTGTGTGGTACTCTTAAACCCCTAGTCATCACCCTAAGGCCACCTTCTAATGTTTATGAAATGCATGTAGAGTCAGCAAAGATCTTGTAATATTCATATATCAAGAAACACAATAACACAGCCTCCTTTCACAACTCGTTTCAGTTATAAATCATAATCATAATTTGTTATATAACCTGATTATAGAACAAGGAAATGAGAAAAAAATGTGAAGTGTTACTGATCTTGGAGTGCCTGTATAACTCTCCAATTCTAACCTGATACACCCAAAGTTAACCATCAACAATACGCGAGTGAAGTGATGCTTAGTATAGGTTTGTTTTGGGGTTCTGAAGGAGGCACATGGAATTGATAATGGATTCATGAGGAAGACAATATTGATTGTTTGTGTTCATCTTGCCACGAAGCCAAATGGAAGAGCCTTTGGAGGCACCATGAGAATGGGTTGACTATCAATATTCGACTTGAAGGCAATGAATGTTCAATTTGACACTAAATTTGGTTGAAGCAGATTTAGTTTTCATGTGGAAATTCAATTTTTGGTTTCTTTTTTTGCTTTTGGACCATCAGTTGCTTATGGGTCACAGCCTTCTAGCCATTGCCTTCAGGCCATTATTTCTTGTAGGCCATTATACTTGGCTCATTATTGCCATTTGACCATTAACTGCCTTGAAACCATTGTTTCCATTGGGCCATTTGGCTACACAAACTTAAAACATGCGCATCTTATTTTTTTATAAGAGTAGTCAAATATAAAAATTTGGTTGGTCTTTGAAGTTAGTGAGATAAAGTATCCAATACTAAAAATAAAGAAAATGTAAAGGGGTCCCTATTTATGAAAAGTTTTGGTATTGGTCATCCTATATAATAATCCTTGTGGTTTGTGAAGTGTTATTGATGAATTTCTTGTTAGCGTAGGTATTGGGAAAGAGAGAGTAATAGGTTTACTAGTTGTTTGCTGTGAGATAACCCTTCAAGTGGCCTCAATATATTGTGCTTGTCACTCAACATTCTTTTTCCTATCGACTGTTGGCTCTTGAAGGTTTGTATTTTCATTTCTAGGACAAAGTTCTGAAAATATCTAGTCATAGGTAAATCTATGCTTGTTGGGCTCCATTTGAAAGTGGTGAAATTGACATTGATACATACATGCTCAGTCACAACACTAGTAGTGCGAGTATCACTTCACGAACAACATCGACATACAATGTTTGCGATCTACCTCGTGTTGTTTTTATCAACGGGTTATGATCTCTGTTTGGTTGTAATTCTAAAGTTCTAGCTAAAAAGTCTTTGCCATGTCATTATAAAATGATTTATTTTAAAAGATTCAAAAATGTTGAACTTCAAGGCTGACAGAATGGCCATTAAAAGGGGGATAGAATAATAATGTCCATTTTCATGTTAAGAGATAGTACATAGAACATTTATTGTTAATTATGTTTTAGGACATTAAGTAGTATTTACTTATAAATAAACTTTTCATTAAGGAAACCGTTATTTGGTAAAGGCAGTCAAATGACATTTTCAGTTGTAATTGAATCATCCAAACATCAAAGGGAAGACATGGAGCATTGAACACCGAAGGACAACCCTTGCAATAGGGAATGTCTCCTGCACATCTCCATGTCTTTGAGATGTAAACCTATATCCAGCTTCCAAAATATCTGCCTTACCCTAAGGTATGCGTCTCCCAGTTTGAGACATGAACCCATCTCTAAACTGTTTACTTCAGCCTGGAGTATGCATCTCCTGTTTAATAAGTAGAGAACATTTGCATCTATCTCCATGGCAACCTCAGTATTTTCATAAAACACCCATGGTATTATACAAAAGTGAGCAGAGGAGTGAGGATTTCTATTACGCTCTTACATTACATATGTTTGAGGAGATTAAATAATAATTGAAAATGAGGAGCATATTCCCATAAACCCATTTGCATGTAAGGATACCTCATTACTTTTACTTGTATCAATATTTTAATATAGGCTTTAGAATCTCAGTCTTAGACAAAGGCTGTGCTTGTTTGCTTCACCTAAGAATGACAAACGTGAATTGATTTCTCTCATGCCCTTTTGCCCTCATACCATGCGGTTTTGTTCTATCCCCACAAACCCGCTTACCTGGATATGATCATGGCAAGGGGCTGATCGACTTTTGAGCAGTTTGTTTGGAGAGGCCATGGCCTCTTCCCAACCCCCATCATCACCCAGCCCAAATTTCAGATCTTCTGTCTCAAATGAAACAAGGCCACATTTTTCAACAAGGAAAATGGTGGCTAATTAAAGTGTGGAATGCCCCCAAAAGATTACTTTCATAAATTTGTTCACTCAATGAGATGGAGGAAAGGCTTCAATGGTCACTCAAAGAAAATACGGTGATGTCCCCTTTTTGGGCAAATAGAAAATTACAACTTCAACCCAAATCGAACCAAGAAGGATTAGATCCTTTCAATTCGACCTCAAATAACCCAATGTCAGCATAATTACAACCCAAAATGGGGTTGGAAGTAGCCAAGGTAGTGGGTTAGATGGGAGAATCAATTGGAATTCCAATCTTATCTAGTTCAGATTTTTATAGCAGCAGTTATTAAATAAAAATGACTTCAGACAAGCTGAAACTTCAAAAATTCATCTCACTCAATACTCCATATTTTTGCATGAAATAAATTGTAGAATAAACTAGATTCTTAGGGCTTTCCAATGCACTATCAAACAATTTTTTTCGAGCAAGCATACCCACCCAAAACATGCCTAGAAATCCCAGAACAAGTCGCTAGGGTTAGAGAAAAATATTTAAAATACTTCCAGCACTTTTATAGCTTTCAACACACCAAAATAATTCCCCTTTGCTCTGAAATTAAAGCTAACACAAACCAAATTGCAGATCTAGCTCATCTATGCTAAAATAAACTTCTATTCAAGTCGTCATAGCTGGAATAATTGCAGCAGTGAACAACAGTATAAAAAGAGCCCAAACCCTTCAAAGATTACTTCAAAAATGAGCAATAAACATGCAGATTTCTCCCACAAATAAATGCGCCACACTCTATATCAAGTCGCCAAAGTAAGAGCAATGATCACATTACAATTGCACAAGGGATAGATCTCCAAACCAACTTTAATAGATTTGCAAAATGAGAGTCTTCAACAATGAGAGCATCAACAACATAGGGCATACATCCCTTTTCTCCAAGCATGGAGTAAAATCAAATGATCAATCAACATGAGGTGAAATGACCCCCTCACATCCCTTAAATAGACTTCCCAAAAGGATCGACCCACTTGGAGGGAAAATACACTTTTTAAATTTGCAATTATAAGTTGGATAGCCAAGTGGCCCCTTTCCCTCCCATTACATAATTAAAACATTTAATATGCTAAGACTATGTGCACTTTATTATTTTCTAATTAAATAATAAAATAACTAACCTATGTGCACATTTTAATACTAACTAGAGACTCCCACTTGTAGCACTAGGCATGCCAAGGGGTTACAATGCAAATGAAGGAGATAAATAGATATATTAGTAATGTCCCGAAAAGGGGGCATTACAAATACGTTAATCAGTAGATTCATGGGAGCCTTCTTAGTCCAGAAAATTAGAAACCCATTGGAAGCGTGGAAATCTTGACGATGCTTAAAGGATATTTTATGAAAATTTTATCTTCTAAATAAGCACAAGATCTAATATTCCAAGGTGGGCCTTGGTTTATGAGAAAATCTGGGCATCGGTCTTTGACCCAACTGAAGATTTCCCCACCATAATCTTTCTGCATTTGTTTTCCTTTACTCCTTGGTGAGTAAAAGACAAACACTCGTAAAAATTGGGAACACCATTCGGGGAATACTTTTCGACTTCTAATTTTACAAGAAATCCTAGAGTCCTTACTATGCCCATATTTGTGTCAATATGTATCTAGACAAACCTTTCTTTGGATCGACAAATACTTGGTTTGCGTGGAGTTGAATGGGAACATCCCATTGACTATGAGAACATTTCTTTTAGATTTAGGGTTTGCCATGAGCATGGGTAGTTGGCTTGTGTTTTGCCACTCCTAGGAAGATAGAGAAGAGAAGGATGCAACCATTGATTAAACACAACTTGTACAACCACATGAAAAATCGGGAATAAACCCAAAAGAAACAACCAAACTCAAAATAGGTACTACCAAGATTTTTGGAGGACAAACAAAATTGATTGGGTAAGACTAGTTATAGAAGATGTCAAAAATATCACAAAATACATTTATAATCACCCTTGGGTTCTCAACTTGATGAGAGATAACAAGAAGTGGAAAAAGCATGCGTTCGGGTGTCACAAGGTTTCGCAACTAGCTTCCTAACGCTCGAGTGTCACAAGGTTTGCAACTAACTTCCTAATGTTACAAAGTATTTGTAGTTTGTTGACATCGTTGAAGCAGATGTTTGTGAGTCGAGCATGGTTAGACTCAACATATTCAAAGAAAGTTGATGAAGAAAGGATTGCAAAAAGAATTTTTGATGATGCCTTTGCGAAGAGAATTGCAAAGATCATCAAGGTTACTTTAATTTAAATTTCAAGTCGATTCCTTTATTTTCAATTTTTAAAAGTATTACTATTTACTTTAATTGTAAGTTTGTAACTTTAATTTGTTTGTAGGTGTCAAGCCTTTGGTGAGGGTTTTGTACTTGGTGGATGAGGCCTTCCAAAACATTGAAGGGGGGATATAGATAGATTTTGTCCCATTTGGGAGTTAATTGATCGGAAGTGGAACAATCAACTTCACTCACCAATTTATGCAATGGGGTACTACCTCAACCCCAAGTTTTTCTTCTTTGATAGCTTCACAAATTTTAATGGGGAGGTTATGGAGGTCCTCTCAACATGCATTGAGAAGCCGACACCTGATGTTGAAGTGAGGGATCTCATTATTTTAGATTTGCAGAATTACAAGCTAGCTAGGGGAAGGCACTTTTCTTCACTGCTAGCTATACAAAGGGAGAACCGCATGACACCGGCTAACACAAATTAAAGTCTTTACTTATATCTTACAAGTTACAAATTTACAATTATTAATTACTTACAAACTTTTGAATATCTTGTTTGTAAGTTCTTGGTGGGAAGATTGGGGTGGAAATACCCCAAATCTTCAAAAGTTAATCCCCTAAATTTTATCTCAACTTTGTAGAGTTTTTAGATGTGAGCGCGACTAGATGTTGTTTGAGGCTATTCACATGAAGAAGCGTAATGAGTTTACTCAATGACCTATTTTTGTGCAATATAATCTTCGGCTTTGCACAAGAAAGATGTAAGAACATTCCTTCTTAGGGATTGGAGTCAAGATTGACATGCCACCGGCTTTTCTAATACATAGCACTAGTTCAACACCATCGCCCCGAAAATGCAATCCAATACCAATGGAAACCACTTGCTCTTTAAGGCGTGATGAATAATCGAGCATAGAAGGGGTCCCTCAAGATTACCTTCTCATCACAATACTCTTTTCGGATTTTGGTCATATATAGGGTATTTTGTGCCACATTTGTCCCATGTGAACGCATTACCTTGGATCAACAAAAAAGCGTGAGTGTAACACCATTTTGCCCAACTTAGCATTTGTGCACTCCATGCATTAGAGCACTATATATGCCACACCAAGTTGGTGCATGCCATTCGAATGGCTCACGCTGGATCAAAAACAACACACTCAACTTTCCTTGTTCGATGCTCCATTGGATTGGCACACCTTGAGGTAGTGCACAACACCAAGGATTTCTACATAGGCTGAATTTTTCAACCACCTCTACGCCAACAATCCAACATATTGGCTCTTTCCTAGGCATCACTTAACTTGATAGGAAAACCCCAAGATGAGGTGAAGCACTAAGGAAACATTATGCATATTGCACAATGTCGCGAATGTTCATGTGCCTTGTGTGGCCTTTACATCACTTTGTTGTATCTCGCACCACTCCTACAATTCCCATGCACCCTTTCATGTTTGCACAATAGTAAGAGGCATACCACACAAGAACCAAACCTTGCGCATGACCCAATGGTGACATGAACACTCTATGCCACAATGCACCAAGTGGCACTTTTAGGTCTCGCACCATGTTATAGCATATGTGAGCATACTACATGACACTTAGTTTCCATGCACAACTCAATGGCAACATGGACCCTCCATGCCATGTCGTGCATTCCAAGAGGAACTTCTTGAGCCCGTGTCTCGTGTTAGAGACTTTGTCAAGCATAATGCACGCCTAAAATTCTAATCGTTACACCTACAAGAATGTGAATTGTCACCCGTCATGGAAGATGAACCATTTACATAATTTTTCCTTTTTTAGTTGCTTTCTTGTAATGATAGATTGTAAAGTAATGGGGGCAGCCTGCATATTGAATGGTCATCTATAACACATCTCCCAATCTAAGAAAATTACTTATGAAGTCTTTCCCCCTTTCTAATCATGAGAATTATCATTCTTAGTGTTCGGCCATCTATAATTTAGGAAAATCACATAGGACGTGTTACCCCCTTTTTGATCATAGGAATCCTCATTCTTAGCCTCATATATTGTACACATATGTACTTTACCCAATTATTTTTCATTGAATAGAAGTAGCATTATTTAGCAAATCTCTCATGCAATCAAATGTGTAATGGTTTTTCTCGCATCTTGTTACTTAATTCCATTGGATGTTTCATGACAATCCGCAACTTCGCTGAGCAGATCCATCTAGCTTAACTAATTGTATGTTATCTTATGTGCACCTCCCGGGTGCAAGTGTGAATCCACTATTTGTTCGGCTAATTGGGTAGTGGTTCGTAATGAACTCGAAGCCCAACTCCAAACACTAGAACAAACTTTGGGTTATTCCAACATGGCCAAAAATCGACGTTTTTGTGGAACTTGAAGAACCAATGTGTGCTTAACGTTGACAACATTAGAAAACAAGGATTGATTGGACCAAGCGTTTGCCTCAACTACCACAAAGTATCCGAAAATATCAAGCATTTGTTTTTCCAATGCACTTTCACCATACAAATTTGGGAATATATCTATTGGTTTTTGGTTTCCTAAAATAGACATGAACCTTTTTACCACTAAATTTTTAGTGGAAAATTCCCCACCTTAAATATGAAATCCATAAATTTGTCTATAATTGCTCCATATTTGTACCATGGTATATTTGGAAACAACAAAATTCTCATACTTTAGAGAATAAATAACACTAGGTGATTCAAGTTCTAGCCAATATCAAGACTCAATTTTGACATACAACTCTCGCTATCCACAAATACATAGTAAGGATTTTTGCCTCAACGAATTTGTTGGATTATCATATATTCAATATATGGAATTCTCTTCCCATTTTGATTCCCCCTTTCATACGCAAAGCTTGGAATACATGGCAACCACCATCGGTATGGAGAAGTTGAATTTTCATGGTTCTATAAAGCATAAAATGAGACAAGCTGGTATATTTAGAGACTCAAAAGGGGGAGAATGTTATTGGCTTCACTGAACAAATAGGTATTCGAACCAACATTTTTTTTGAGTTTTTGGCTCTTTATATAGGGTTCCAACTTGTTCGATAGTGGAATAATCGGCTTACAATCAAGGAGACTCATAGGTGGTTATGCAACCTATTAACAAAGTTTGGATTCCACAAGTACACATCACTATTAGAATACAAGGCTTTAATTATTTATTAGTTACACGTTAACTAATAATCAGTTGTAACCATCAACCGCATTGTAACTATCTTTTGCATAATAAAATGATGGACACACAATCTCCAAAGTGTGCAATCCGCCTTCTTCTTTATTCTTCCTTGTTCACATATTCCAACATTGGTATCAGAGCTAGATAAGCGAGGAAAGAGAGAAGGGAAGAAGATCAGTCCCATTAGGGCATGAAGTTTGAATCGAAGGAAATCAAAAGATTTTCATAAGATTTTCGTTTAGATTTTCGAGGGCATTTTCTAACCACGAATATAGTCACCAAGGGCACAGACAAATCGAGGGCACAATCGTCATAAATGAGGGAAAATTTGAAGTGAATTGAGGGAACCATTAAACAATTTATACAATCGTGAATATATAGTTGTAGTCATAAAATACTAGTCGTGAAAGGTTTAAAGATTTATGTTTGTAGACATCTAAAATGTCGACATGGTTAAATACAATTAACATGTCCCGTAAATAGCCCATCATCATCCATATAATAATTAATCGCAAGATTAATTATTATTATTTAATCCATTTTATCATATTTCCCCCTTTATCATTTTATCCTAACATTCCATTATTAATCCTTTTAAATCATTATTATATCCCATTTCACCATTTTAATTCATTAATCTCATTAATTCATCATATTATCCTATTTAATTCTTCATTAACATTTATAGGAATTTAATATTCCTACATCTCACCTACCACCTACCCTACACATCCCTACACCTAGCCTTTCCATCAAATCTCATCATTAATTATCCTAATCACATCATTTAACCTAATCTAATCCTAATCATGTGCACATCCTCACCTCTAAATCTAGAGGCTTCTAAATCTAGAAGCTTCTCCATTCTTCCCTCCCATTTTCAAATATTCAAATGCATCTACACTATTCCATTGAATTTTTAATTCAATGGAAATCCCTCACAAAATCTAGAATTTTCCATTCTAGAATCCTCCAATCCTCTCATCCAATTCCAACCCTTGGATTCAATCCACCATGGCAAGATCTCAACCATTCAATTTGCCACTCACAAGCTATAAATCAAGCTCTCATCCTCCATGAGAGACATCTTAGAAATTCATATCAAATTGCTGCTATTTTATCCACTCAATCATCCATCTAATCTATCTACAATCTATCATCCTTCATCAATCATCAAGTATTCATCAAGTAATCAAGGGGAGGTGTTGTCCAAGTGCATCCACACAAATCTGAAGCAATAATCAAGCAATCTTCCAATCCAATCAATCATCCTCAAGCACATCCAACCATCAAGAAAGGAAAATTGCATGCCTGGCGGTAAGTGCGTGTACAATTCCTCTTCCTTTCATCTTTGCTTGATCTGAGGTAGTTGATTTGTTGAGTTTGCATGTTGCATTTGAATTGGTTTCATACTCATTTTATTTGTGCATGCTAACTTGATTTTTCATCTACAATGTCCAATCATTAGTCATAAAATAATACAATCGCAAGAGGGTTTTTATGTTGCGAAGGGTTTCAGAAGAAAGTCAGAGTAAATAGACCTTGTTTGGTCACAAGGGAAGGCACAACATCAAAGAACAACCAAAAACAATTGCAAATTTTAGGAGAAAGACAATGTTTCAGATGAAAAGAAATTGTGAGGATACAGTTGTATAAGAGCATTAAAACCTGGTCATGAGGGCATGAAAAGAAATCATGAGGGTTGGAAAAGCCGAAACCGAGGTCAAGGAAGTAGAACAAGGTAAAGGGTTTCATTGCATTTTCGAAGCCTTCCTAGTACTCTGCTGTCTATTTTTTTAAAGCAATCATATTTATTTTACCTTCAATATGGAAATTCCAATAGAAAAATATTCAGGTCTAAATTTTCATACATGGAAAGTGAAAATACAAATGCAACTTATGAATAAAAATTTGTGGGGCATAGTAAATGGGAAAGAGAAAACACCCACTAATGCATCTAAATTGTTAGATTGGCAGAGTAGAGATGATAGAGTGAAAGCTATTATTGGCCTTGCTCTCTCCGACTCTGAGCTTCATCATGTAGACCTAGAAAAATCATCCAAGGAAATTTGGGATGCTCTAAATAAATTATTTGGAGCGAAAGCAATTAATGCCAAATTTTCCTTAAAACTTCAGCTATGTAGGTTCAATATGGATAAAGGAGTCTCTATGTCGAGCCACATCAACAATTTGAGGTCCTTGATCAGACAACTAGCATAAGTCAAAGTTGCGATAGAGGATGAGGATGCCAAAGCTATCCTATTAAACAATTTGTCTTCAAAATACAACAATGTAATTTTTACACTACCAAATTCAATCTCAATCTCTAGATGATATGATTGCAACTCTTCTAGCTGAAGAAAAGTGAACAACTGCAAAAGATGTAGAAGGTGATCCTCAACAAGAAAGCATGTAATGTCCCCTTTTCCAATTTGAAAGCACGATTTGGAATTCTTGCCATTCCTTCTCCATGGCAAAGAAGTAAAGGAGTTGGAGGAGAACATTGAGCTTCCATTTGCTTTGTTTTTCTAATTTTTATATTTTCTTTTAGTGTTTTCCTCTTATAGCAGGTCAGTTGAGTTAAAGTCAATTAAAGGAAGCTAATGAAGGAAAAGAACATCTCTTATGGGTCGGCCTTACCTTTTCAAGCTTTGGCGCCAATGGAGGAATATAAAAGAGTCTTAAGACATCATTTGTGCATCTAGTTTTGGCACATTTTCCTAATCTTGAGCATTGAGAGCTTGTTGCTCCTTGTTCTTCCACTTGAGGATGAAAACCCTCTTGTGTGGCTTTCTAGAAGGACGAAAACCCTTCTAGTGGTTTGGGTGAAGGACGAAAACCCTTCATCATTGCTTGGTATTGAAGTTAAGGGCAGATTTGAGGAGAGAATATTCATTTTCAGATTGTTATTTGCTTCCTACATGTGGAGCGACCTACCTTGGTGTAGGGTTTGATGCCTTTAAGGGCATAAAGTTATTTCACTTCATAATCTAATTTGTCATATTTTATAAGGCCAAAATCTCTATTTTGGTGATTTTTGGAGAAGTTTAGCTATTTTTCCTAGCCCTCGAATTTGGCTAGTCTGCTGCTGATTTGAATAATTAATTCCAGCTGTGTAATTTGATATTCCGTCCATCTTTTGATATATTTGTGATTCATACATATTGTCGTGGATAGAAGTAATTGTTTTGTGGCATTATGCGTTGATTTGTGGATTATTCATTGATTTGTATGGTGAAAAGTGGACTTGAATTCTATAAACAGTTCGCTTCCTAGAATATTGCTAAATTCAGATTATTTTCAGTTGGCTGGTTTTAAAAATCAGATTTGGTTATTTGGTGTTTGAGCTAATTTCCTTAATTTTCAGTTTTATCCCCAAAAGGGACATTTTGTTGGTACTAGAGCTCGTATTTTCAAAGTAACAGTACCTTGGATTCTCTTGCCTCCACCATGCAAAACCTACAAGGAAGAAGGACATTCAAGGAAGAGCCTAGGGTTTCAAAGGTCAACAAGGTGGCAACTAGCTTTGAGGAATATCAAGCTCTTCCGGAGAAGATCCGTGATGCCCTAACCTTTTCAGAATTCATAAATTTGGAAACAGAAAGAGTGGGCATTGGAACTCGGTCCAAGCCTTGAGGCATGCACAAGGGTCATAGGGAAAATATCCCTACCCTTGTGGGAAAGAGCCCCATCTTGTTGGCAAAGCAAGGAGTGGCTACAAAGCTTGTTGAAGAAGGGACAAAAACCCCAAGTTCGTTGGGAGATGATGGGCATGCCAATTGCCCTAAGGACAAGAAAATGGATGGTATATTGCAGCAACTGGTTATTGAGAAGAGGTAGCCCCAATCCTCTTGCCACAATTGATCCCTTGGTTGGTTTTCCTAACAACACCTTGATGACACAAGGGTTTGATGATATAGTGAAGCACAAGCCAAGGAGGATGAAGTTGCAGCCCTTACTCCCATTCCTATTCCGGATATTCAGCAGTATGAGGTAATTATGGATCATGGTTTGGTTAATACTAATTTTCTTTTAGCACATGATGAATTTAGGCTTGAGCAAGTGGGAAAAGAAGAAGGAAACCTTTGTCCAAATGGATATAAGGACAACAAGCTTGTTGGTCTGATTATGACAACAGACAATAAAGAGCCAAAGGATGAAGATCTAAACTTGGGTAAGAGCCACCAAGATATCCCAAGTACATGTGAACAAGGTACGGTGGTTGTGCAAAGGGAGAAAGCTCCAAGTATCGAAGAGGCTAAGGAAAAAGAGGATGAAAGTCTTATTGTAAGTCTGAGGATTGAGTAAAATTCAGATTTATTTCTCCCTAGTTCACCATCACATGGAACTGATCCTCATCATAATCAGTTTGATACAAATATGGGCAGAATGAGGTGCACCTTGAGTGATAAGGGATACTTACATCCTTTCCGAAACCCCCTGTTATGCATATATCAAGACAAGTGTCGCTTTAGGCACAAGGACTGAGATTGAAGTAACAAAAGGTAACCCTCTTTCCAAAGACCATGGTATGCTTATAAAGATAACCAATTCCTTTTTCCATTTGATTTATATCTCAGCTGTTATGCATGTGCCTAGAAAGGAATTTTGGGGTCACAGTGATGAATACATTGAAGATAACTCACCCAAATTGATAAGGTCAGAAAGAGAGGAAGAATTTTTCCATGGGAAACCAAGGATTGCAATGGGTGAAGCTGCTGGTCTGTTATCTACAGCAGTCCAACATGGGAGAACTACCAATACATTTAGCCATAACAAGGTTCCATGCATAAACACCATTGCTAGCGTGAAGAGGCTAAAAGATAAAGTGAAGGTAAGCAGCTCTGGACCTAGAAACAATTCAGATTTATTGTCCAACTGTAATGCCCCTTTCCAAATCTATTATTAACGTCTGGAGATTTATTAAAATCATTCAAAAATACGTGAATTGACATCCAGTACTGGAGGGAAGCAAAACAGGTTTTGGGGCTCGAGGATTCCAATGGACAATGACACATCCTCAGTGTCCTTCCAGACCTGTCTTTTCCTTGCAGAAAAATACAACCACTTTGTTAGGATCCAAGCCATTAACCACGTTGGAACCCAAGTTAACTTTGGTAATTTAGCAGTAACTGGATTCTTGCAGCGAGTGGAGAAATATCATAATTAAATAAACAAAACGTTATGGGGAACCCTACTAAACAAAGCTCTATCTAGAACTATCCAAATATCATTACATTATGGGTTTAACCAATCCTACACGCTGGAAAAAAAACCTAAACCAACATACCTGCTCACCTGACTGTATACAAATTGACTGATTTGGATCAGTATCTGTAACTGAGGCAGGTTCAAAGTATCTTAGAGGAAGGAAAACCATTGTTTTCCATTATTTTGATCCTGTATGCAAAAGAGAGGACGAAGTTGGAGGTTAGAAGGTGCTCCATTCAGGCGTATTGTCCAGTTTGGATTTTGTCTCTTCTGCTTCTGAGCACCTGTGCTACGTGAACTGTAACTTGGGCAGTGCCATTCTCCAAGTAGACAATGGCTACCACATTGTTTCCCTTCCTTTTACCTTTTATTATGAGTAGTTGTATAGATCAAGGTGTTGAAAGTGCTTTTCCTGCTATTCCACTTATGTGTCTACAAGATTTGTCTCCTTCACCCTTCCTCCACGTGGAATAGTCTGTATTTTCTTGTCAGCTGCTGTCAATGGAGATTAGAGTAGCATTTAGGCATGTATAAGGAAACAAAAGGGCTTTGTTGACAATGATTTAGAAACCTCCATCAAATGCAGTCAAAAAGCTTTAAATCTATTCACCTTGTTAACGTTTTTCCTTTCCAAGTCGTATCAATTCTGTAGTCGTTGTACCATGGTAGACTGATATTCCACCTGCTTTGCACTGCTTCCTATTGCGAGGTTGAGTCTGAGAACGCCAACTATATTTACCTTGAATGCTTTGCTTGTCAAACTTCTTTCAGCTTGGAGCTGCTCCAATGGTGGTTATAGTAGAAAAATGGTTTGTGCAGTATAGAATTTGAAATGGTATGACAGTTAATGAGCATAACAATATTGTTAGTGGGCATAAAAATATTATAGAGAGTTGGGCTTTGGCACATGCCATAAAGGAGTGGTCTGTGGAGTGTGTTAATCGCTAGATTAACACAAAATGGTTGTCTTTTTGAGGCGTAAGAAACTTCCAAGTAAAGGCTATGGTAGATGCCCAAATAAATCAGCTTCATTTTCCTAGTACATCCTTGGTTGTGTTTGAATAAAGCATTGGAGCAGCGGAAAGGACCATTTGTATGCATTAGTGTCGGGGTTTGGTTGTTTGGAGGAAATTCTAGATTTGTATTATATCTCATCTCGTGACTTCAATGACACTATGGCTAGCTGTCAATTTTGTGGAGCTCATCATGCTTGGTCTCATTGTTTGCGCTTGGTGAATGTGGCAAGTTGATGCGGTCTCGTTGAATGCGGGGATCGCAAGTTTTACGTAAAAAGGTATGGTTTTCCCTTTTTGCTTGCACTAAATTCCGCTTTCATCATTTCTTGCATTTGGAAATTATTTATTAATTATTAGGAAATGTAACTCCAACCAATGATAAAAACCTTACTTCATTTGGGGCTGTCAAACATAAAAAAATTATGACCCCAAAAGTTATGCGCATGGAGCACCACACTAAATTAAAACAAACTCAAACTCCTGCATGACCCCTAGTAACATGAGACACTATGTGGAAACTTAACCAAGTTGTTTGAACTTAATTAACGCCCTTGCATGTCGAATTTCTAAGCCCTTTTAGCTTATTAGTCACTTGTAGTGACGTGCTCTTTTTAGTAAAACGCGATCGGTTTCAGCCTACGGTTACCGCTTAGTTCGAGCAAAAATGAAAACCATTTCCACCTATCCCTAGACCGCCAACAAGAGAATCGTAATCCATCTGCATTTCAATGAAAATTCCTTCGAGAGACTAGTTTTGCAAGTGGGTTTTGGGGCCCACTAGTCGTTGAGTGACAAGAGTTGTCGCAATTATGATAATTGGCCTCGAGTTCCCTTGTAACTTGAGCTCTGCTCTTCGTAATAAACTTCTGTCAAACATGATGAATTCTATGTATATGGGAGAGTACGCAAGAATCATCAACCTTTGTGTTCAAACTTAAAATGAGTGTTTTCAAGGCCCAATTTGTGAGCACTTTAGATGTTTTGGCCCACTTGCACCAAAATTGCAACTTTAGCTAAACACACCTTTTAAGGGTTCTATTGACTCCTAACTAACCGTGGAACCTTGTAGATATCGTTTCCACACTTTATAGAGTATGAATTGATCAAATTATTGTATGAATGCCTTTTGGGAAATTATGATGTTTCTCCCTCTTCCCTTTTCTCTTTCTAGAAGTAACTTTGATATTTTGATTGGTTCTAAAAATGTAAATGAGTTATAAATGTCATGGGTTGGAAATGAAATGAAAATTTGATAATGTATGTGATTATGATATGATGAATAGAAAGGAGAATGAAGTCCATACTTTCTCTCTCTAGAGATAATTATGAAAACATTGATTGGGTTTTGAAAATACAAATGGTTAAAATGTATATGAGTTGAAATGAAATGAAAATTGGATACGGGATGTTACGGTGATTTGAAAATAAATGAATCCTAGATTTTCTTCCTCCTTCCCTTACTATTCTTTCTCTCTCTCCCTATCTCTATCTCTCTCTATTTGTCTGTTCCGATTGTTTGAAATGATGGGTGCGTGGAATTTATGCTCGAGTGTGGGGATTTCCATACTCAATCCTAGGATTGACGCAATGTTGGTTGCAGGTACTCCAAACAAGAGGAATTTTCTGGATGTGATATGTTGTAATTAATGAGTTATTATTGTAAAGTTATATTCATCTTGCAATTCATGTATTACCATAGAATAATGATATGTATTGTTGTTCGAAGAATTGTTCTTGGTATATTTTAAAAGGGAATACCAATGTGGCTATATTTTATAGTGTTGAATTGGATGTGAAGTTGTACTCAATGTTGTACCTATGTTATAAAGATATTAAACTAATCTTTTGTTATGTTAATTATTGGTATATTTCCTTAACACCCACAATGCTAGGTAGAATATCCTCTCATCAAAACTAACAAAATTAAAAGAACGAGTTATAATGCCTATTGCCCTTCCTCCCCCATTTGAGTATTTTTTTTTCCAGGGTATAAAACATTGATCGTGTTAATAAAATACTCGATCTCATTAATCATCTTCATGCTTTGCACCTAAGACATCTTATTAAGGACCATTTCCTTGATATTTTATGATGTGGTGCATATATGTTGTGAAACCTATCATATTGGGACGAGTGAGGTGATCATGTCTAGGTGTTGTAGGTCTGACCATATCATGAATAAGTTAACCCCCTTGTGCATAATTTCCCTTGGTACCCTAGTGGGTGGCCAAAGCCTTGCAAGATAGTTGGTGGTTGTACCTACGATTGATCTCTTGTGAGATCTAAATTATGTGAGTGGAGACTACATTTCAAATTACTTGCGTATTTACCCAACAATTGAAATAGGTCCTTAGGAGGCTTTTGTAATGCTTAAGATTATTTGGGATATCTCTCTTGCAATATACACTTATACTTGTGTCTAAGAGAAATGAAATGAGTTGTCTTGTGTGAGGTTGTACTCCTTGTAGTCTTAAATTCCTCAGTGTTATGTAAGTGTTATAGAATTTCATTTGTTCCAAAATGATGTTAATACAAGACCAAAGTAACTGCGTAAATATAGTTAGTGAAAGGGTAAATAAGATTAAACTAAGTAATGACCGCTACAAAAAAATGGTATGCCATTGAATGATGTCAAAACCAACTAAAATGTCAAATGTGATCATAAAATGAATGTAATAGAGTAGAGCTCCACTAATAATACAACCTAACAAATCGAAAAACCAAATATGATGCATGATCACATGCTTTGTTGGCATAAATGTGGATTAAACAACGATGCTAATGAAATAATAAAATGTAGCCTTGAGAATGGGATAACTTAAATTGTAGCCAAGGTCTTGCAAGTTAAGGAAATTTCACTCTAGTTAGTCTTGTAAAAGCTAGTAGAACCCTTGGCGTAGATAGGAATATATCAAACCTAGGATCACTCAGGAAGTAGAATTTATGGTCGAAACATGTAATTTACTCGTTGCTATTGGGAGTAAATCCTTAAGATGATGAAACAAAAGTAGTTTGAAATGTGCAAATTCGTCACTTGAATTCAAAGAAAAATCTCTATAAGGGAAAACATAGGTGTGATGTACCCTTCCATGCGCAATATGATTGCGAAAATATTGATTCCTGATTGGGGCAACGGATTGTGAATCAAGAATGATACAACTTAATTATTTAACCTTGAAATATCTCTTATTGGGATCTTACCACAAAAATGACAAACACAGAAAATTGCAGCAATATACTAAATCTGATTTTTGCAGAGTTTACACAGAAAAGTACAGCTAGGGCAGCGAACAGAAAAATGTGAATAACTCTTAAAATACCCCTCCAAAATACTTGAAATTTTAACTGAACAAGATAATAATATGTAGAACACAAGGGAAATATTTTTGGAATTTTTCAGATAACATAATGTTGCCAGAAATTTACAGCATGCCTAGAATAGCCGGAAAACTTCGAAAATTAATATCTTTTTGAATACAAATACAATAAAGATGAAACTTTGGAAATAATATATATAAAAATAGTAGATAACTCTCCAACCTTCAGATCTGAAAAGGACTGCTGGAAACCCTAGAAATTAGGGCTGCAAATTCCCAAAAAAGTCGCCCCTTGAAAACAGCCAAAACCCTTATGAAACCCTTTGTAGATGATGCCGAATCCTTCTTCTATGGCTGCCGTAGGTCTGATCGAAAATGAAAATCTCCACAAAAACTCTCAAAACCCTTCAAACCCTAATTGTGCAAATCCTGAAAATACCTGAGTAAAACAGCCCTGAAATCCACTCCAAATGACAAGCTAGGGTAGATCTTTCACTACCAAGAATGCCTGCTAGCTAGGGTTGGATCTTTCACCACCGAAGCTAGGGTTCAGTGGGATCTTACTCCACAAGCTAAAAGTTGCAAACAACAACGGTTGCACCATGAAAAGAAAATATGAGTGTATGTATGAATGATTATCCTTTCACCCCTCACCTCCTTTTATAACCTTTTCATGCCAAAGAAACCCTAAAACCACTCAAGGCGCACTTTCCCAAAAAGAGGGCCTTATTAAAAATAACTTTAAGTTGCTTTTCCCTTCCTAGGTGCCTAGGCCCATAAAGTAACCTCAATGAAGAAATATAACATTTAATGCCATGCATGTCCTCTTAAGTCGCCAAAAGGTACTTTAAGTGGCCCCAATGATGAAACATAACATCTAGTCCTTTTTAAAAGTACTTTATGATTGATAATAAAAAATAATAACCTGGACTAGATGCCCATACCCAAATAGCAAAATAGTGTCCGTAAACCCCTTGGGCATGATTAGGGTTAGGGCACGCATTGGCCCTTAGGCCATGGGCGAGGAAAAGGGACATTACAAACCTACATAGCTGGTTGTAATAACTTGAAGATTAAAATAATGTATTGTTAGTATTAAACAATGCTATGAAATGAACTCGGGATAGGTTTTCTATTGATCTAGTAACCTTCCTTTTTCTTCTTGTGAATTTTCCTCCTTGTAATGAGAGTATTTTTCCAAACCAAGTAAACACGACTCTTTCAAACAAATCCTTAAGTCAAATATTAGAAGATGCATGTGTGTATATACGTTCCTAATCACAATCAAGCTATATAAAGTTATTTCCATAAGAGAAACGAGCAAATTCTAAAGGAACCACTATAGGTGAAATGTTAAACAAAAACATACCACCTAGTAAGAAGGAACGAAGGGTCCCATGTTATGTGTTCTTTAGACAATTATAGTCAACTAATAAAAATAGGATTGTAATAAATATTTCACAATAAACAATGATGTGTTGTGGGAAGTCCCTATGAGTAAGTGTATATTTTCGTGGGTCGTTGTTGTACTTTGTCATTTTTGGAAATGTGGCTTTGATGTGCATCTTGTGTTTCATGTTATATATGTGGGTCCATGGTTATGCAAATGTCTCATGTGCTATACATTATCCTAAGTGATCCTATGTGATGTTATGTATAAAGCAATTTTAGCCAAAAAGAAAAAAAAAACTATCTTGTTATTATGTCTGTTGTATTTTGGTGTTGAAAATGTGGGCATTACACCAACATGTTACTATACCAAAATGATGGACATCATGAACAAAGGGGAAGGAAGGAGGACTATGTACTCTTTCTTATGTTGCTGCCATGTTCTCACCTTCACCATCTGCAAGGCCAATTTGTTTTGCAAAGGGGCCTCAAGAATGACACTCAAAAAGCAAAGGTTCATGGAGGTAAGGTGTTTTTGAAATATTTTCGAGTGCTGGTTCTAACTCAGAAATTTTGAGTTTTAGGAAGGTTAAGGGCAGCTCATGGCTCAAAGGGGTTTCAAATTCATTGCTCACCAACATGCCAAAACAGTTCGCATTTTTAGAGAGGTATGATAACTATATTACATTGCTCTACTCCATGTTATTGCTGAGTTTTTACTCTAATGTTCAGCCTATGCCAAGTAGAAGGAAGATAAGAAGTGAATGGTGTAGCCAAGGGTGCAAGGATACTTGGGAACAACACCTAAATTGTTTTAGCACATGTATGGTTGGTACTATGGTGAGCCTTAAAAAGGGAAGAAGGTCTGATTGCATGGTCACTTTGATTGGTAATTCCATCTTTGAGTGTCTAAGGATGACTCACATCTTTGCTTTATGGATCAGCTCTCATACATGCCAACTCTCACGGGGGCTGAGCATAATTAACTTTGGAAGCTTCAAGGTCACCAATAACATCTTCATGTTGTCAAATTTCATGGAAAGGCACAAGGTATGTAATGTTTTTCTTGAAATTAAGCCAGTTGAAGTTAATGTTGCTTGGGGAATGCAATGGTTCCAATTTTTGGGAAAATTTCATTATGATACTCTTCTTCACATATCAGCCCTTTGGAAAAATTTATTTATGGTTGGGCACATGCAAATTCAACCATCTAGGAGAAAAATTAAGTTGCGATTTGGGTTCAATCAGATTATGAGATGTTTCCAATTCTGAACAACTATAAGAATGTTCCTTTTGAAGCTACTAAATCATGGGGTAATGGTCTTGAGGTTGTTGGGATGGAGGAAGGTAGTAAGACTACCATATTTTTGATTCCAAGAACGCTGCCATAAGCTTTTATGTAAGCATTTCCAGCCCTTTCTCCAAGTTTTTATCAGCTGTAACCTTGTGGCCAACTCCCATAGCATGGATGGAAAGGGAAACTTTGAAGGTATGTCATGATTACATCTATTGTACTCTCCTTTCTATTGCTGTTCACAAATTTTCCAGCTATTTGTATACCTATAAAGTACCGAGAAAGGAGCTTCTAATCACATGGTTGAAAAAGTACCAAACACTTCATGGCTGTTATAGTCACCATACAACCCTCATTCGGTCACTATGGTGCTATTTATCTCAAGGAATCAATGGCCTGAACATGGGAGAAAGTTGGGATGGAAAATACCTTGACCCAAGGGTCAAAGTGAAGATGGTTCCACCAAAGAGGTTTGCTGATTCATTCATTTTCAGTTTGTTCTTCTTGAAGTCTTGGCTCATACAGAGACACTTTTATAACTGGGGATTGTATTTTTTACACAATGCCACTCTTGCACTATTTTGTGCAATTAAGGGTGGGATTCTAGTTCCCCTCATCCTGATTTTTGAGGAAGAAGAGCAAGATTATATTGGTAATTGGGACAACAGAAAAAGATGGTGGATCACCAATGCTTGGATGGTGATTATACAAAAAGAGAGCAGCTGAAACTTGTTTGGGATCCGGGCACTTGCAATTGCTTGAGGACAAGCAATTTTGGGAAGGGAGGATTGTAATGCCCCCTTTTCCAATTTGAGAGCGTGATTTGGACTTCTTGCCATTCCTTCTCCATGGCCAAGAAGTAAAGGAGTTGGAGGAGAACATTGAGCTTCCATTTGCTTTGTTTTTTCTAATTTTTTATATTTTCTTTTTAGTGTTTTCCCTCTTATAGCAGGTCGGCTGAGTTTAAGTCAATTAAAGGAAGCTAATGAAGGAAAAGAACATCTCTTATGGGTCGGCCTTACCTTTTCAAGCTTTGGCGCCAATGGAAGAATATAAAAGGAGTCTTAAGACATCATTTTTGTGCATCTAGTTTTGGCGCATTTTCCTAATCTTGAGCATTGTGAGCTTGTTGATCCTTGTTCTTCCACTTGAGGACAAAAACCCTTCTAGTGGTTTGGGTGATGGACGAAAACCCTTAATCATTGCTTGGTATTGAAGTTAAGGGCAGATTCGAGAAGAAAAATTCATTTTCAGATTTGTATTTGCTTTCTACATGTGGAGCGACCTACCTTGGTGTAGGGTTTGATGCCTTTAAGGGCATAAAGTTGATATTTCACTTCATAATCTGATTTGTCATATTTTATAAGGCCGGAATCTCCATTTTGGTGATTTTTGGAGAAGTTTAGCTATTTTTCCTAGCCCTCGGATTTGGCTAGTCTGCTGCTGATTTGAATAATTAATTCCAGCTGTGTAATTTGATATTCCGTCCATCTTTTGATGTATTTGTGATTCATAAATATTTTCGTGGATAGAGTAATTGTTTTGTGGCATTATTCATTGATTTGTATGGTGAAAAGTGGACTTGAATTCTATAAACAGTTCACTGCCCTAGAATATTGCTAAATTCAGATTATTTTCAGTTGGCTGGTTTTAAAAATCAGATTTGGTTATTTGGTGTTTGAGCTAATTTCCTTAATTTTCAGTTTTACCACAAAAAGGACATTTGATGCATTTTATTCGAAGACCAAAAACTTTCATAGAGGGTTAGATAAAGATAAATGGGAGATTGAATGTCATTATTGCAAGAAAAGAGGTCACACTTCGTGGTTTTGACATGTTCGAGCCAATGATGTGCTCAAGGATAAAGGCATATCAAATTCATCGAATATAGCCATGGTTGAAGACCCACTTGATGCAACATGTAGTGAGGACAATGATTAATACATAATATAAAGATGCTCCAAACTTTGAAGGTAGGAAAGGATACAAGGTAGATGAAGCTTCGATATGTGTGGTTTCTCAGATAGTTCGGGAGATTGTGGATCTTGGGAATTATACCCTCACGAGGGTCATGAGACAACTTGATGGAGCTTGTGGATGGCTCAACATGGATGGTTGTCCAATAATTTGGGAGATTTGTGATTTGGGAGTTCGGGGAGGTGGAATCTGGGAACTCGGGAATTCAACTTGGGAGCTACACCTTTACGAAGGTCACGAAGCAACTTGATGGAGCCCTACCTAGTCAAAGCACTGCTTTCAAAGTGAAAGCCTCTGAAGATTACGTAGTTCTGTTTGGTTCTAGTTTTGTTAGAATGTTTGTTTTTGCTTTCGTAGGATAAGCCTTAAGAGCGGGGTGTTAGAATATAAGGCTTTACTTAATTAATTATCACTTACATGTTAACTAATAATCGGTCAGAATTTGCAACCACATTGTAACTATCGTTTGCATAATAAAATGACCAACACACAATCTCCCAAGCGCGTGCAATCTGCCTTTTCTTTATTCTTCCTTGGTCACGTATTCCAACAATCAATGCAAGAACTCCCGATGAATTGCGAATGGAGATTGGACAACATGACCATTCAAATTTTATCCGATATGAACTTGTTGATCGAGGTACAACTTCAACACCAAAGACACCATCATAACGGAGTAGCCAATAGATTGGAAAATTATGCTTTGGAGAATATAGTTGATTGTACATGCCATCTCTATGAAGACACACTTATGTCTTAAAGAGCGAGGTTGAGGGCCTGATTCTATTTCAGAAAATGGCAGACTTAGAGAAACCACCTCAACTATCCACTAACCATGGTTATCCCCAACTTATAGTCAAGCTTGCCTTTGGATACTTTCTCGTAGGTATTAAGACCCTAGGGTTCATCAACATTTATTTTCTACCCACTATTTTAGGCAAGTCCATGTCCAATTCAGTCTCTTCTCTTATGATTGGCACCCATCAAAGTCTACCTATTATAAGTTCCTCTACCATTTTACGTTCCCCTCTACTATAGCATCTTTTATATCCACTTTAACCCTATCCCTCGCACTATCCTTGTCCCTATCATGCCTACACTCTATAGGTGTTGGGCATCGAGTAGGCTCCCCACTCATATCCTCCCACACATCGGTCAGGTCAATAAACTTCCATGGGTCACTCTATATCTACATCTATGGCTCTATATCAAATCAAACTTATGCCTATGATCCTGCTCCCTAGTCAACTTATTGCTCCCACTTGATTACCCACTACATTTATCATTTTCCTCAGCCCCAAGCCCTCATACACTCCAATGTCTATACTTATCCTCACAAAATACCCAGTGCTATTAATTATTCTTTTCCAACCTATTTGTCAACTCCCCTCAATGGCACATTGTTGTGTATTTTTTTCGGGTCTTTCTAGGTGTGCCCCTCCCGCCCCCTCAGCAGCACACCCCCCTCCCACCACATTCAATGCCTCTTCCCACGTGGCCTTTTATGCTCATTCCTACTTGTGATTTCAGACATGTGGGATTGGTAAGATTTCACCCACCACTAACTTTAGTTGCCAAGATTTGTCAACTCTTTGCATTCAGTTTTAACCCACTTTCAGGCCTCGAAAAGCACAGGACATGCTGTTCTTTATTGCCACGGACTTGACTGCCCATCGGCCCCATATACAACACTTACGTATTGAAGCAATTTGCAGTACCCACAACCTATTATGGAGGCTGATTAGAAGTTTTGTGCTGTTACATTGCCCAAACAGATAGTTCATTTGCAACTAGTGCTGTGATTTGTGTTTTTCTACAAAAGGATAAACCTTCCTAGTTGATATCAAATAATATGGTGTCAATTCGCATAAATGTCCTGATTTTCTTTGCGATGCACTCCAATTCAACCCCTAGACAGTTTTCAAGTGAAGACTTTAACCCTGGTAGGTTCATTGAGGGTGCAGTTTGTGTGAGGGGTTGAAAATTGTACTTTCAGCCCAAGGACACCTTTGAATTCATCTAGCTTGGCCGATCTGCTATTCATTTTGCAATTCTAAGTTTTTGTTCAAATGCATAAGCACCAAAGCGTCTGACTACAAGCCATGGTTATAAACTCCATCATACCACCCAGCATGGTAAAAGAAAACTAACATAGTTTCACCAATATAAGAGTGCTAAACCCAAAAAGCCAAGCCCAAAGCAATCATAATTTATAAACCACTCATCTCTTAATCAAATCCCGAGATGAAGGCTGCTCTTTTAGCTCAGAAAAAGCGGAAGGACAAGGAGCTAATTGTGCTTCATGATGATGATGTGGTGGAACCTGCCTGTCAATTTATTCAAGGGCCCACAAATAGCTCTGATGGGGATGTATCATGTACATGCCTTTCCCACCATGAATAAACATGTTGGGCACTTTGGTAGTGGGGTCAACAGTGCTTTCACTTTGAATGCCCTCCCATTTATTTCACAGAAATAACTTAATTCCACACTTTTGAAGCTCTTGGGAGGTTGAATTCACTTGCTTCTGAACACACTACCTTTGCTAGTCCCTAGCTTGCCCACAACAGTTTGCTCCGTAGGCATCCTCATTCTCCCTGTAGCCCAGCCCAATGCTTTCTTTTCTCACTCTCATGATCAGGGTTGCTAGGCTGGAGACTCCTTATACACCTTAATTGACGAGTCACACCTCTGGTGATGAAGCAGCCAACAAAAACTTGCATAAGGAAAAGGAAAATCAAAGAAACATTGCAATACTCAAGGCTTTGAACATCATGAACACCACTCTAAAAATCCACAGTTATAACATTAGGATTCATTGAATTCAGAATCCTTAGATGGATTCCAAAATTGCTAATATGGAAAAATGTATTGTGTACTCATCCATCGTGTTTCAGCAACAGCTCAGACATAGACACAATAGAAAAGCTTCTGCTTGTTGAATTGGCTGGACAAAATCTGGAAGAGGAGAGTTTTCAAAGGGATTATTTGCCGCCTCCACCAAAAAGACAGGCATATCAGGCTGCTGGAAACAGGATGGTCAATGATGCTGCTGACTGCCCCACTCCAATACATTGCCATAAACCCAAGCCTCCTCCTCATTTGTTGGCCTTTGAGATACCCTCAATGACTGATCAATCTGGCCCAAGCCACCCTTGTGGGGCAGGGGATTCTGCCACCTAGAAGACACTTTAAGGCACCTGAATATGACAGCTGTCTGACATATATCTTTAACTTCTCAATCAAATACAGTGACACTGCTGTTCTGTCTTTTTGGTTCAAATTGCAGCATAAGAAGCCAATGCAAAGTTATTACCGGATTTCTGCTCAAATGTTTTGAAGTAGTCTTAGTGGTTCTTAGATCTTGCTTTTATGTCTTTTGGCTTTTAGTCGATTTTTGAAAGTTTGGGTTGGGTTTCAAAATATGTAATACCTGAGGTTATACCCTCATTCTTTGTCTATCAAACCTCTTGTTTTTGACCTTTATCAGATGAGTTTTCTTTGTTGTACTTTACTACTTTTAATACATGTTAGCTTTTATTCAAAAAAGGTCTTAGACAAGGCTGGTGTTGCTGTACCCACACCCTTGTTTTAACATTTATGTCTGTTTGGTCTGCATGACAATCCCGTTATCCATTGACTATTTCTAGTCACTCTATCACATAAAGAAATCATTTTAGTTTCTTTCTTTCTCTGGTATATATCTTCTTCTATTTGTTGAATAATTTTCTTCATATCTTCTAGTTTGGCATTTGAAGAAATGGACAATTTGTCTAACTAGTTGATTTTTTGCTCATGATAGTATCTATATTGTAAGCACAAGCATTTAAAAAAATAGATTGTAGTAGTCACATAACCTTAGGCTGTGGGTCAATGCAGTCAATACAAGTTGAAATATATATCTTTTTGTTCAATTCTGATATGAGATTTATGGTTGTTTTTGTTTGGCAGGAAGGTTTATTAAATTGGCTGGTGGATAAGTTGCCAGAACAATCACTTTTGAATACAGCTAGCTGGAGGTTCATTATTCCTAAACTCTATAAAAATACCCCAATGATGAGATGAAACTAAATATTTCAGTGTCTTCGCCACCAACCATAACCATTACTTCAAATGGGGTGGAGGCCATTGTTGTTGCGGATATGATAATAGATGTTATGGATGGGAATGATAGCATTCCAGTAGCATGCATATCAATGGTAAGTGAGATGTTGAAAAGATTTTACACATGGGGGATTGAAAATTGCTTCTAAACAGCTGGGGGGAACACCAGATGTATTTGATCTTGCGAGGCATCCAAGAATCCTGAATTTGAATGAATCTGCTTCTAATTCATCCATAATAATATCTTTGTTTATGTGATTTAAAACATCTCATAACACAAAAGTATTCATCTAATGGTTATTTCTACCGTTCAAGTCAACTGTACCAGTATTTTTGCTAGGGCTTGTGTTGGACTATTTGGGATGGTTAGTACAAGTTTCTCCTTGAGTGCTACTCCCGTTATCTTGTTTCACAAACTTTTCCTTTCCATGTTTTGTACTTTCTATATGAATTATTCTCATTTATACTGACATTAAAAACTATTAAATCATGTAGGGTTCATCTGTACTTATTTACATCCCTATATAATCCTAGATCTATTAAAGAACTCGTAAGTACCCGGGATAACAACCATTTCTGAAGTATACTTAATTTTTTTGTCTGATATTTTGTGATAAATTAGTTGATTCAAATAAAATTGTAGTTGCTTTCCAAGTAAAAATAATCAGAAAGCATAAATCGTGAAGTATGTTACTTTACTGATAATTATGCAGCTAGGAAGTTTCTTCCATGTTGCTAGAGGAAACTTACTTAAAATTTTCATTACTGCCAGAGGGATTTTTGTTGTCAGTAACCTTTCTTTAATAATTGCCTCCAACCCCTCAGCAGCTCCCAAATAAAAAGAAAATAGTTCTTTTAAGCATAATTATCTCTGCCTCGGGTACAGGGGTACATGGGAAGGGGTTTCCTGGACAGATTTTTTTCTTCCAGATTTTAGAGATGGCTATTAATTATATTTAAATTAATATTTAAATATTAAGCTTTATTCAATGAAATTTAGGAGTTTAAAGTTTTAATTACTAATTAATGTTTTTTAGGATACTTTCGGGATTAGGGTTCAATGTCATTAATAAAATGACAGATTTGTGTTGTTGTTGGGGTGTTCTGTTTTAAAGTAAACATGTAAGAAATAAAATAAAATAAATGGGGATGTCGCTCCAAGTCCCTGAAGTGTCCGGGATGTTTGGGACATCACCAAGATGTATGGGGACATGTATCATGTGACACTGCTTTTAAGACAGTAAAAGACACTTTATTTCCAAATGATAGCCTTTATGACAATATTAGTAGAGATTTGCGTTGGTGTATCTTACACAAATATTTTGTAGCTAGACACAAGGAAAATCCTGTTTTCCTGAGAAGAAAATGCTGTTTTTTTACATCAAATTAATTTAATCTCTTTCTTTATAGTTTATAATGATGGGATTCTGACATGGATTGTAACTCCAACCCTAACATTGCTTAGTAGAATAGATGATATATATAATATGATTATTCGTAAAGGGTCTGATTCAGAGTTGCTTCATGCAAAAATTATAGCAGTAAAAGCTTGATCTATGTCACAATATGTCTGATTTAGATTCAGTGACTCTTGCCCTTGAAATACTTATTTGAAATGTATTTTTAATAATTGAAGTTAGATGAACGGCAGTTCTGGATTTCATTACTAAATATGGACTAGGTCGGTTTTGGCAAAAGCTTTCCCATATAGAGAGATTATTGATGTAACAGTGTTATGTCTTCAACGCTTGCCTTAATAATGTTTGGACATTTGCAAAAGGCTCACTTCCACATGTGAAGGATCAGAACACTGTTGTTTTAAACGGTGGTTCATTGAACTTATTTGGATTAACAGGCTAAGAACATCTTTGAGTTAGAAATGAGTTCATGAGGTTGTGACTTGGAATCTGATGCAAATGTATTTAAATTTGAAATGGATGAAAAAGATAACAATCTACTGACTTTTTTTTTTAAAACACCCCCTTTATATTATAGAGAAATCAAAGTATACATATTCTACTGTGCTAGGCATGAAAGCTATTAGTCCAAGCTTGGGCAGTACACAAAAAGGATACATATAAGCAATCATTAATGCAAATCAGAATCTAGAATCTTTCTCAGATCAGCTTGAAGCTTGGTCGACCACCACAGAGGAGGGAGACCATAACAGAGAAGGTTCTGGTTGTCAAGAGCCCAATTGGCTAATGCATCCGCCACTTTATTGATTTTCTAGGAACATGTATGAATTGGACCTCTTGAAACTGGTCCTGCAATTTGTGTATCTTCCCCAACTCTCTTGCTATTTGCCAATTTTGCTGTGAATTTCATCATGAGAGGATAATAGTCTAACAATAAGCATAGAGTCAGATTCAACCTGGAGTCTTTGCCATCCAATTTTCAATGCCTCTTGCATCCCTTTATAGATAGCTTTTATCTCAACTAAGTTGTTCATTGTATATCCCAATTTTTCAGAAAAGAAGGCTACAGACCTATCAGAAGACCTACCAATGCCTCCCATACTAGCCTGACCTGATTGCCCCTTGAAGCTCCATCAGTGTTCAACTTACCATACCCTATTGGAGGAGGTGTCCATTGTCTATCCAGCTGAGTTTTCTTTTTTGGTCTGAAGGCAGCCATTGTTGAAGTCTTGGGTTGTACAGAAAGCTTTTTACACAAGTGATCCCATTCTTGCGGAAGAATTTGAGGTATGCAAATCTTATGCTTGATAGATTCTGCCACATTCATTTGTATCTTTTCCCAAACATAAGGAATATCCTGCTGTCCTGTTTCGTTCCTTCCATCCTTCCATGTGTTCCAGTAGAAGGGTGATACGAGACCACATAGCTGGTAAAAGGTTTTGTCCCTTGGTCAAGTGGTTACTCCATTCTCTAATCAGCTGCTCTAATGATTGGAATCCAATCCAGGGGAGCTCAAACAATTTGGATAAATGCTGCCATAAGTGGACCACAAAGGGGCATTGAAAAAACAGATGAGTTATGGATTCCTCATTACCCAAGCACATAGCACATCTAAAAGGACCATAAAATCCGCGTCTCATGAGTCTATCTCCTGTTAAGACTCTTCTCCTTAAAACCAACCACACAAAGAAGCTCACCTTGGGCCATAAAGCAGGCTGCCATACATGGTGAAAGATGTCCTTAAGAGGATGAGAAACCATCCGACATAGAGAATCATATCCTGAAGAGATTGTTTAAGTACCTGTAGAGCTTTTCCCCCAAGCTAAAGAATTAGGCATTGGAGAAGTTGAAAGAGGACTGGCTAAAATAATAGTGTTTATTTGATTTTGCTACTCCTCCCAAGTTGAATTGGCCAATCTATAGTGGGAATCCAACATTGCCCAATCTCCCATGGAATAAGTAGAATGCTTACAATAGTTGGCAACCTTAATCCATCCTTTTTCATGCAACACATCCATGGTTGTCTTTAATTTTGGGTGCTGAGTGATGAGAGGCAGATGCCCATCCCAAGAGTCAGTCCAGAAGTTGGCAATTTGACCATTATTAATTATCCAAAAAAATGCTTTTTTATAAGTTCTTCCCCACTTTTAGAACAACAAGAATGGGGATCCTTTGGAATGAAGAGACAATCGAATGATTCTCTCAGGAGGATTATTCTCTGCATATTTCACTCTAATGTTAGCAGCCCACAGATCAGTTGGAACCATGAGCAGTCTCCAGTAAAGTTTGGATGCTAAGGCTCTATTGTGCTTAGATGTGGATTTGAATCCGAGGCCACCTTTGCTTAGGTTGACAAAGAGTCTCCCACTTAACTAGAGACCATTTTCTTTTTTTGTAAGCCACTCCACATGAATTTCTGGCACAGAGAGTCCACTTGTTTCAGAATTCCAACTGGAATGTTCAAGATAGAGGAGACATATATTGGCAAGGCTTGGAGGATTGCCTTAACCAATGTCATTCTTCCTCCTGAGGATAGCCATTTATTAGTCCATTTCTGCAATTTCATATTTGCTTTGTTTGTGAGCCAATGCCATTCTCTTATTTGTTTAGCTGCTATAGGAACCCCCAAATATTGGAGTGGAAGAGAGCCCCTTCTGAAGTGAAAAATGTTAAGAATTTGTTCCTCTTGTCTACTTGAACAATGAAAGAAAATGATGTTAGATTTGTCATGATTGACCAATTGACCAGTAACTCTGGAAAATACCTGAAGAATTTTCTGCATTTGGTGGGCTTCCAAGCAAGTAGCTTTGCCTAGAAGCGTAGAGTCATCCACAAACTGAAGATGTGTGAGAGGACGAGCTCCTTTGGCCATTTTAATACCACTGATCTTTTTATCTTGAGCTTTAGCTTTAGTTGCCAATCTGCTAGAATGATGAATAAAAAGGGAGATAAAGGATCTCCCTGACGTATCCCTCTAGATGCCAAGAAAATCTGGGAGGGAGTGCCATTAACAAGGACAGAAAAGGAAACTAAAGATAAACAAGCTTGAACCCATTCAATCCATTCCCCAGAGAAGCCAAACTGAGCCAAAACTTGACATAGAAATTCCTAGTCCACTCTATCATAGGCTTTGGATAGATCAAGCCTGATAAACATAGTAGAAGATTTCTGGATATCCATGGAGTGTAAAGCTTCCTGTGCTAACACAATCTCATCATGGATTTGCCGGTCTAGGACAAACCCTCCTTGTTCTAGAGATATGATCTTATGAAGAAGAGGTTTCATCCTTTCCACCATAAATTTGGTGATGATTTTGTACAAAACATTACACAAAGCTATAGGTCTGAATCCAGAAATATCCTCCACTTCTGTTCCTTTAGGAATAAGAGCTATGAAGGTTTTATTAATTTCCTTTAACATTGTTTTAGCTGTCCTCACCTCTTCCACCACTTGGAGGAGCTCCTTTAATAATATCCCAAAAATTTGGTAGAATTCAATCGGGAATCCATCAGGCCCTGGAGTTTTTCCTTTCTTCACGCTAAATACCACTTTTTGCAGTTCACTTTCCGTGAACTGGAATGGTAAGCCTCTCATTATCCTGATCTGAGATGAGTTGAGTAATAGTATCCAACACTGTCTTTGGGCCATCTCATCAAGAGGTTGAGCTGTAAATAACTGATAGAAATATTGCTTTGCAATTTGTTGCATGCCTTCCAAAGAATACTCTTTCTTCCCATCTTCCGTAGTGAGGAATTGGTGTGGTTATGAGCTCGTCTGGCCAGCAAGGATTTATGAAAGAAGAAGAATTTTTATCACCTTCTTTTAACCATTGAATTCTGGATTTTTTCCGCCACATAATCTCTTCTCTGGTCTCCCATTCATGAAGAGCAGCTTTTAAAGAGAGCTCCTGATGGATAAGATCAACATTACTTTCAGAAGTTGAAGGTTAAAATTGAGCTCTTCTAGCTGTTCAAGGAGCTGTTTTTTTTTCTTTATGTCTCCAAACTCAGTCCAATTCCATATTTTTAATTTAGCCTTAAGGTAGTTCAAACGTTTGGCAAAGAGAAAACATGTGTCCCATACCTAGGTTTTCCTTCCAGCCACCACTTATGAATAAGATTGCCTATATTTTCATGCCGAAGCCACATCAACTGGAACCGGAACGGAGCATGAAAAGGAGCAGATTTTCCCATCTCCAAACACACTGGCCAATGATTAGACCCAATGTTGTTGAGAATCTGAGCCTTAGGGATATACTCCTTTAATCACCATTCTTTGGACACCAGAAAACGATCCAGTCATTCCAGGATACTATCTGGACCTTGTCTTTTGTTGGACTAGGTCATCAACCCATTGCCAGTTGGAACATCCACTAAGTGAAGAGATTGTATGTATCTAGCCATATTAGTTGAGCTGGAATCCAAGTTAGAAGTTTCTCCTTGTTTTTCCTGTAAATTAAGAATTGTGTTAAAATCCCCTCCAAGAATTAGAGGAACATAAGGATAGGACTGTATCATAAGAACAATCTATTGATTTTCTTAGCTTACATTCAAATTGCGGAAATTTTCACTTCCTGGGGCATCTCCCGATTCCATCTACAAGATTAGTAAATTCAATTGCTTAATGCTTCCCATGCTTGCTTGTAAAAAAACACACTAAACTAGCATGCTCCATTGGGGATTTAGTGGGTCAGAAAATTCAGTTCAAGAATTCAAGGCCTAACATAAAAATATAGAATTCATATTCTAATAATCAGAAAGTAAGAACTGTGCCACTTTCAAAACCTTCATCTTTAAAATTGTTTTTCTTATCCTTTTTCTCTAAAATATAATGTTTTTCCTGAATAAATTCTGAAATACATCTTATGTTAGACAAATAAATAAGAGGATACATAAGCTGAAGAAAATAATTTCTCAAAAATATTTCCTGCACAAGAAAGGAAGAAAAACACTTAAGTTTGATCACTGATTGGTAGAGTCAACATTTTGCAGAGCCATTCAAACTTAGCTTTAACAAGGAAATCCAAATGCTGCTTAAAGAGTCTCACTTTGCTTAAGGTCGTTGGGAAGTATCAGTCTTACATGGGGACATCTCTCTAAGGTTGTGGCAATTCTTCAAACATCGTAGACGTAGTGGGGATGGGGACGAAATGTCCTTGGCCGCTCCTCACCTCCCACATCTCAGAAAAACAAACAATTTGGGGACATTCGTGAGATCTCCTCAAACTAGAGGATGTTTCCCATTTGTAAGTAGGTGTTGGGAATGTCGTCATGGATTGGGGACATCTTGTCGTCCCTCGATGCTTGTACCCTTTAAAAAACCAAAAAAGGTTTTTAAGGGGGAAAATACTTAAAACAACATACAAAGAAGAGCTAAAACGTGAACTCTAAAAGCACATTGGAAAACTTATAGAAAGGCCCTAAACTACATTGTCATAGTAAATTACACTTGAGTAAACTTGTATACAAAAAAACAAGTAAAGAGGAGGAAAAGAGAGGAACAAGAGCAAGAGCAAGTGCAAGAATTTCCCATTAGGAATTTCCATTCATTTAAAAGAAAAGCATTTTGTTTACAAATTAATTATAGGTTGTATTTTTGTTTCCTTTGCAAACTTGCAAAAGCCATTTGGGCCTTGGTTATCTTTAATTTTTCTTTTCCAAAAATGCCAAATGATTTAAGGCATTAGCATATGCCTATAAATTCATTATTTTTAATTTTTTAAGTTTTCCCTAAGCTAAAATAGAAAATTATTTGTTGTTTTTTCCTTTGTTAATGGTGTATGAACATTGAAATTTCAAATTATTTATTTTTTTCTTTTTTTTAATTTATTAAATTCATAATTTTTGGGCTTATTAGATTATTTTGCTGGTTTTGTTTTTTATGAAATTTTTATTTTGTTGTTTTTTTGCAATACCAAATTGATGCCCTATAAATTCATTGTTATTAATTTTTTAAGTTTTCCTAAGCTAAAATAGAAAATTATTTGTTGTTTTTGTCATAATGTTGTATGAACATTGAAATTTCAAATTATTTATTTTTCTGTTTTTGTTTATTTATTAAATTCATAATTTTTTTTGGTTTATTAGATTATTTTGTTGGGTTTGTTTTTTATGAAAATATTTATTTTGTCATTTTTTTGCAATCCCAAAGCGAGTTGTGATGATGATTATGAAGCCGATTCGTGGCCCTAAAAAGAAAGGGAAGAGACAATTTTGGAAGCTCAATTGTAAATGCCTAAAAGTTTGATTTCTCCTTTATGATGTTGGCCAAAATTTTGGAGAGGGTCATTCAACAAAAAGGCACCTCTGAAATAGTTTCCTCTAATACTTGATGCCACCCAAACAAGCACTAGAGGGGGGGTTAAATTGTTGAACGGTAATATTTGTTCGTTGAATTGGGTGGCAACATCACTAGGGTGAATGCAAACTTCCTACACATACCAAGAAAAGGGGATGGGCTTTGTGCATTAAAAAACCACACTTGATGAGAGGGCTAATTTTATTAGGTTGTGGAATGGAGATATCATAGACAAAATTCCAACAATTTGTAGTAGCATTGTCTTCTAGTTCTCATAGGACTTCTAGTAAGTAGTTCCTTCTCTTATGCTCCAATAGTCCCAAATTTGAGGTTAGGGGAAGGAAAGATCGTGCCCCTAATCCAATTGTTGACATGTATGATGTAAAGGCTAGGGAGGAGGTTGATGATGCCATCAACAAATTCTTCTTTTTTGCATGTATCTGATTTCATGTTGCTCTCCTTATTATAAGGAGGCTATGGCTAAGGTAGCAGAAATGGGTGCATATCCTGTGCCCCCCTAAAGACACAAAATTGAGGACTACCATCTTGGACATGAGCTATTCCAAGGTGAATTTGTTGATGGAGATGAGGGCCACATGGATCACTAATGGTGCAACATTATCATGGATGGATGGACGGATATGGACACCACCCACTTATCTATATTATTGTCTCATGTAAGGATGTACCTTACTTCTCGAAGATGGTTACGACTTTGCCTTGTTCAAGGAAGTGCAAATGTGCAATTTCCAATTTCAGATATTGAGAGTTGTTATTGAGGAGTTGGTTCTTTTGATGTGGTACATATAGTGACAAATGTAGCTTATGTGTGTAGGGTAGCAAGTAAAAGCATCTTGGTTGAGGTTACATATAGGCATATCTTTGGATGCCGTGTTGCATAAACACTATGCCATGAACAATGCACTAAAGAATATTGACCAAAAATTGATTGGGTCAAAAAGGTAGTGGCTAATGTTAGGGAGATGCAAGTGTTTATTTACAACCACCACACTAAAATTTTTTTTTGTGAAAAAACCACCATATTTATATTAATAAAAGTACAAAGTACAAATTATAATGCCATACAATTATGCTCATACTCGAGGAGATATCCTTTGATTTCCAAGAACAATTAAGGGAAAAGAGATAGCATATATGTGATTTATCCATCATGTGACTTCAAAGAGAGAATCGCTCAATCACTGCCTCTTTCTCCAAGGACCAGGTGACAAGTAGAGGACCAAAGTTAATCAGATTAGAATGGTCTAAAGCCCAATTGGCCAAAGCGGCAACCATCTTGTTCTGACCTCTAGGCACATGAGAATATGTGATTGTTTGAAATTGTCTAGCAATGACTTTGATATTTTCTTAGATTCTCGCAATAAGCCAATTATTAGATGGATGCTGCTCAGGGGCTCGTAGAAGGCTAATAACTCGGGAGTCCGATTCCACAATTAGACTAGGACACCCTTCCAAGAGTTTAGTTGCAAATCACTCCATAAGAGCATGCCGTATAGCCATGATTTCAGCCACATTGTTGGTGTAATGTCCCAATTGATAAGCAAAGAAGAAGAGAGGAGTTCCCAAAGAGTCATGAGCTATCCCTCCCATACTGGATGGACCCGGATTACCTCATAGCTGCTCCATCAGTGTTTATTTTGACAAATCCGAATGGGGGAGGCTTCCATATTTTGAGATTAGAAGGCACCCTTTGTTTAGTAGATTGCTTTATCTGCAATTGCCTATTGCCCATATTTAGTTTTTGCAATAGAACTTGCCACTTCACGGGCGGTGGGGAAGGAATTTTCAGATTGTGCACTATAGTTTCTGCGATATTACTTCTAGTCAAGTCCATGACATACCACCTGTCTCTGCTTTCTGACTTGAAAATGTGTCTATTTCTTTCCTTCCAAACATTCCACAACTGAGTAAGAGATCACAAGTCATATTACTTTGGTAAAGTCCTGGGTATCCCTAACTGAATGTTTCCAACCTCTAATAGTATCCACTAGATTCATAGTAGAATGCCAAGTAACAGAAAGACAATCAGCTAGTGTACACCATAGGCCGGAATTTACTTTAACTATTCACCATGAACCATAGTCAGATAGCTGAAAACCTAGCAAAGTCAAGTAAATCTCCCTCATTTAAGAAAGGAAATATTTGACAAGAAGGAAATAATAAAACATAGGAAGAAATGGGGAAGATGTGCAACCCAATCAATAGATAATTTGTTTAAGAGTTGATTGCATGCACATAGAAGAAACCAATAGATATCAACACAAAATTATAAGCAAAGGCAACTCCAGATCTAGATCTAAAATAACACAAAGTTTATTAGAAGATCTAAGATAGAAAGCTAGAAACAAAATGCACCGTGACACAAAGTTCTCCGAAAACTTGCTCCTTTATATTCCTTTGCTTCAAGTGGCTATCAGGGGTTTCAGCACAAAGTCTGGAACACAAGAATGTTGCTTACAAATTCTGATCATTAACCCGAAGGTTCTTCTTCTACTTATAGAATGTAGAAGGGAAAGTACAAATGGGAAACTCAACTGAACTGAAACATAAACAAGAAGTAAAGATGACATCTGGCAATCATCCTCCTCTAACTTCTCCTCAAGTGACACATCTATCACTTAACTAATAGAATCGTTCCACATAACTTAAAGCAATGGTTTCAAAACCAATAACTTTAAAGTTTTACAATTTCATCCGGGAACGTGGAAAATAGAAGAAGAAAAATAGAAGAAGAAAGTCATGCCAGCTGTAACATTTATATCTTCTTTTTGTTTTGATACTGAATATACTTTTCGAACATATAATTCAACATCTTCCCATCTGTCTTAGCCACAACTTCCTTTTCTGTCCTGAACTGCAGCAAGCCTTCGTTCAATACCCTGATACATGCTTCCACATCCTCCAAGCTGGCCCGAACTTCGCAATATCCGACTGCAGTGCCACCAGTCTGCTGATGGAATTCATCGTGAAAGGCTTAATAGCTCCATCAATTCTCCCCGCACCATCAGAAGAGACCCTTCCAGGGAATTAGGCACTCTGCTAGGAATGATCCGTGTGTATGAAGTAACATTTCCGACCACTTCCTCATGAGTGAAAGCAATGATATTGTCTGGCAAAGACGATGCCATACTCTCAAGTGCTTGCATCCTCTAGCAAAGATAATTCTGCAGATCTCCAAACGGAAAGATACTGCAAACTCCAGTTGCTTCCCCTTCTCAATCGATCCGTCTGTGCACAACTGTTTCGCAACCAACACTTCTCCCAGCAACTTATTGATTTCGGCCAAAGTACTCCAAGTTACTCTCAGCAATTGTGTTCATATCTACTATGCTTGTCACCACTGCTTTCACTGATCTCGCTGCATCTTTCATAACCTTCAAAGCGGGGCCGGGCACCTCTCCGAAGTCAGACGTAAGCTTCGATTTAATGATCGACTTTTCCATTCGTCGATAGCTTTCACCTGGTTGCCAGATCTTCCATTTCTCGCATCGATGATCACTCACCTTTTTGCTGAAATGGGCTGAGTGGAAGATTTAGCAACCTTGGCAATGATCTCGCACAACTGAGATACCTGCTTCTGAAGTTCAACTTTCTCCGCCTTTTCTCTGTCAAGCCTAAGGAATAGAGCATCTATCAATGTCTGCGTGTCCTGCTTCAATCCTTCTGTGGTGGCTTGACCGATGGGTACTCTGGTTACTGTTATGTCTTCTGCCGTGAGCTCATCCTCTTTCTTCCCTTCCGCTCGGAACTGACATCTCAACAAACTTCTGCCCCGACTCGATGATCAACCTTGAAGTTACCTTAGCAACTTTAGGTTTTCTGTCTTTTCCGCCTAGACTCAGGAGCAACTGCAAGTCGTGTTCCTCCAAGTTCATTTCCACTCTAGCCTTTGGAACCAACTGTGAAGTCAACCATTCTGAGAAATTACTTCTCGGAGAATGAGAAGTTGCCGAGTGTACTACTATCTCCGCTCTGATTCCTCTCCATCTGAAACCGCTACAGTGTTGTGGCTGCCATCCTCTGAATCATCCAAAGACAAAGCTCTTTCAAACTCTGCCATCTGCAGCTTCAACGTTTCTTCAGGAACAGGTGCTGAACGGAGTGGCTGAGGAGAGAAGATGAATGTTGCCGGATTCAACTGAGGAATGGCAAAGTGTCCTGCTGAGGTGCAACAATGGGTGAAGTACTGGATGCTGGAGAAGCCGAACTAACGTCATAGCCGTGGAAGTGATCTTCTCCTTCGATTGAGACCTTCTGTGCACTTTCATCTTCTCAGGCCTTCTGCTGCTTTCTCCTCCGTGCTTCCTCTTGAGGGAATCTCCTGCGCCAAAGTTGCCCGTGACTTGATTCATCAATGCTTCATCAAGGCAATATCCCTTCACAACAACCAGTTTGAAGTATTCACTAGAACGGCGCAGACCTTTCCTCAATCGTATGGCAGCCCCCTACGTTCTCCTGAAGTACAACTCTATCTCCTCCCATTTGATGGTATGTGTCAAGTAACACAGCCCCATCATCTTTAAGATCCGCAGGTATCCGTGCTAATCCAAAGTCGAACACTGCTGTGTGCTGATAGCCTGCTGAAATCTTTCTTTCTAACCTCGTACTCACTTTTGCACTTCATCCAGAAATCTTCTAATGAAGGCACATGTGCGTACTCCTGGGAGATCGTCTTCCTGGCTACTCCAAATGGATCGAAGTTCAGCCGTGCTGGGAAGAACTCTTGCTCGTACTCAGAGAACATTTCCGCTTCCATTCCTCGAGCTCTATGAATGCTCTGGCAGCTATAATGGCCCACAGTGATCGGGAAGAAGCCCGTAGACTTGTGCCGTTTCGACTGAAGGTCGTGCATCTCCACAAGTTGTCTGCTCAGCTCCATGGTGATCAATCTATCATTCGGATATCTGGGCAACTTAACCGGTTCTCCAGAAAAGCCGTGACCCTGAGGTATGTGAAATCCGCAAACTGAATGAAGAGACTGCCAATTCTGGACACAACTTCCCACGCTTCCTTGCTCACCCTGTTGGCCTTTAGTCCCTGTCCAGCCTGCAAATGAATTCGTAGAAGAATCCATCATTGACCACTTTGAAATCTTTCTTGCACGCAGGTACAATAAGTTGTGGGTAGCACTCGAAAATGGGGTCCTTGGAAAGAACACCACATCTATCCAGCTTGGAGAAGATGCCTTGTGAGGTCTGCGTATACCAAATAGGAAGTCATTTTGAAGCTGAAAGTACGCTTCACGTTCCGGAGTTGCTCACCAATGTTGTCGCTAATGATTTCACCAATTGATTATTGAATCCGCTTTGTTGATTTCAATGGTCCTGATGAAAGCATACATCCATGTGTGGAAGGTGTGAGCATTTGCTTCGCCATTTATCCTGCATAACAATTTGGCAATATCATCTACCTCTTGTACCAGATTGGACCGCGGAAGAGTTCTTGGGAACTTGGAAGGAGATCTGGGCTTCTTCATGTATCTGTTGTTCATTATGTTCACGCAATCAACTCTATGCTTCTCCCACCTGCTGCCGCATCCTGAATGCTAATAGAAGTCACCACCTTTCGTGCCGGAATCTTCAAACAATAATTGATGAACTGTGCGTCCAACCGGATTATTGTTTTCCCCGTAGCATCTCGGACTGATCTGGATGATGGATGGTAAGACCTAGCACACTCCATAACGAACTCTGGCAACCGGGTCGGGTATGGAAAACGCTGCAGCTCGAATAATTCCACTGCTTTTAACTGCACGCATGAGGGAAGTCTTTCCTGCTCTGGATCTGTCAATCAATTCGGAAAGAGGTTCCGGACCTAGATCTGTGTCTCCAATGTCTGCAAATTTAGAAGTGATGCATGACTCGTTTGCAGGCTCTCTTTTCATCCTCTTTGCCATGGTGTGTCTATCTTGTCTGAACAATTCTTTTTCTCCTTATTCGGCCGGAATTCTTCAAAACTGGTGCAGATCTGGATAATTCTTCAGATTCGGAGGATATGTTCAATGTATTGGACATTGATTTAAGCTCCTTTCTCTTATAAAAGCACCGTAATGAATTCCCGCAATTAATTCAGACAAAGATGGCAACCGAACATGAACAATGGATTTTAATCATAAAAATCTGCATAATTCAAGCCTGCTGCCCCAAAATTTGATGTTTTATTTGCATGCAAAGCAAGCATGAATTTTACCAACTTCACCTGAGCACCTGTATCACTTATGCAAACAATTATCTAGACACAAATCAACCTCCTTCAACCTATGCGCCAAAATTGGAAGCTTCCAAGCATTAATTACACTTCTTTTGAGCAAAAATCCTCTTCAAATGGGGCGCACTTTTTGTCTGGGCTGCACTTCTCTGCTTTTGAATTAATTAATTCATCCTTATGGCAGCCCCTGCTTATATAATCCTCATAATTCTATAATTAATTAATGTCTTTCCTATTCCTGGCAATTAATTAATTATTTAATAAGCTTTACTCTTCAAATGGGGCGCCTATTTTGTGCATGCTCATGGCTGCCATTAAATAAATTAAATTTATTTAATTTTAGACTTCTGCTTCTAGTTAACTCAAGCCTCACAGTATGCTTTGACCTTAGCCACTGAAAATAGGAATTAATTAAATCATTTAATACTTAAAAAGTATTATTTCTCTCCCAAATGGGGCGCACTTTTTGACATGAAGGGGCTGCATTAAATAAATAATATTTATTTAATTTTAGAACTGTCTATTTCCAACTTCCTTTGTCCACTTTCCTTTGTTGACTTTTCCACAAGCCTGGGCGCCAAAATTGGAGAAGAAATTAATTAAATTAATTAATTTAAGGCTGCCTTTCTTTCCCTAAAGGGGTCGCACTTTTTGGAATAAGGAATTTCTATTTTTAAAAGTCAATTGACAATGGGATTATTTACCCTGCAAGGCAGCTCCGAAAATCCCATGATTCACTTAAGTTGTTTGACTTTCATAATGGGATTATTTACCCTGCAAGGCAGGCAATAAAATCCCATCAATGCCTTAAGTGATTTTTCTTTTATTTCACAATGGGAATTTTTACCCTGCAAGGCAGGTAAGAAATTCCCGCCGCCGCCTCTAATTTTCCCATTGTGACTTAAGTGACGTTGCTTCCATGGGAAAAAGTACCTGCTAGCAGTACAAAATTCCACCTGCCTGCTGCTTCCAAAAATCCCATGATCCACTTCAAACCCCTTTTTCCAAAAATGCGGCCAGCCCAGAAGAAGCTTTTTTGGTGCACGACTTCGTCTTTTCCAAGAGAACCAGACCTCCGATGGCGAATTCCTTCTGGCACAACGTGCATAGGTGATCTCCAGATACTCTAGGCCAAGAATCAGGCCAAACCGCAAAGGAATTGATCCAGAGAAATTTCACAGAAAACGAAACGGGAAAACACAAAAAACACAAAACGTTGCCAGAAGTCACAAATAAAGCCCAGATTCATTCCTGGTTAAAACCCTACTGGTATATGGGAATAATGATATGTACGATCACAACAGAGTTAAACCGGAGCACAAATTGCCTCAAACGGGGCTCAAAATAATTAAATACAAATTTCCCGCAGGCAAACCCCAAAACGACCATTAATAAAACATTTTTTTTTTGGGTATCCGGGTATTTGTGAAACTGGGAAAATGGCTTATATGGCTCCTTGGGAATATCTTGACACATTACAGGAACTTTCTGGCAATAAAAACACAAAACGACCCATTATTTTAAAAATATTTTGCTCAAATATTAATACTCCATAATTGTTCTCGGATTTTGCAAAGTAGTCTCCAATATAGCTTGGCTGCTAGGGCTTTGTTATTTGGCATACTAGCTCTAAAGCCCAATCCTCCCTCTTTCTTTGGCAAACACAAGGTTTTCCATTTCACGAGATGCCATTTCCGAACTTGTTGAGTGCCTGACCATAGAATTTTTGACTAATAGAGTCTAAATGGTGTAGAATTGTTGTTGGAATGTTCAGGAGAGAAGCGAAATATATAGGAATAGCTTGCAACACAACTTTAATCAAGGTTATTCTTCCCCCTGAGGATAGCCATCTATTAGTCCACGTACTAAATTTCTGTTGGATCTTAGCAGGTAGCCAGCCCCAGTCAGAGATTCTTTTAGAGTCCAATGGAATACCAGGTATTTAAGAGGCAATGTGGTCTTCTGAAATCCAAGTTTCGTTAGTATGTCTTGTTCCAACCTTGGAGAGCAGTGAAAGAAAATAATTTTTGACTTATGCTTGTTAATATCCTGACCAAGTGGCCTTTGAAAAAGCTCCATATTTTTATGGATTTGAGTAGCTTCTTTCAAAGAAGCTTCCCCCATGATAGAAGAATCATCCACAAACTGTAAGTGGGATAGTGAATCCACTTGTGTGGCCAATTTAATACCCTCAACTTTCTTTGCTGACTTTTGTCATAGCAAAGAGTCTACCAAAAGATTTTGCAACTATTATGAACAAGAACGGAGATAAAGGATCTCCCTGTCTTATACCTCTAGATGCAGAAAATCTAGTTGTAGGAGTGCCATTAACCAAAATTGAATAAGAAACCGATGAAATACAGGCTTGTATCCACTGGACCCAAAGAGGAGAAAACCCAAAACAGAGGAGAATGTCGGAAAGGAAGGACTAACTTACCTGTCATAAGCTTTAGATAAGTCAAGCCTTAAAACATAGCTGGTTTCTTTTGAATATCCATGGAGTGGAGAGCTTCCTGAGCCAACACAATGTCATCAAAGATTTGTCTATGGGAACAAACCCACCTTGTTTTGGAGATATTACTTTGTCAATGATGGATTTCAATCGTTTCAGCTATGACTTTTGTAATTATTTTGTACAACACATTACATAAAGCTATGGGCCGATATTTTGTAATGGTAGAAGCCTCCTGTTTCTTAGGGACCAAAGCAATATAGGTGTAGTTGATGACCCTAAGAACAATCTTTGCTTGTCTACATTCTTCCACCACTTCTAGCAGATCTTTTTAATAATGTCCCAGAACTCTTGATAAAATTCAATTGGAAATCCATCAGGTCTTGGTGTTTTCCCTTTTTCATGGCCCACACAATAGTTTGAAGTTCCTTTTCAGAAACCGGTTGTAAAAGTATCATATTGTTTGCCTCACTAACCAGAGAAGGAATAATGTTAAGCAATTGTTGTTGGGCATTCCTATCCAGATTAGTTGCCTTAAATAACTCAGAAAAGTATTGTATGGCAACATGTTGGATTTCTTGTGTATTTGCCCGGTACCATCCTCTTTATCAAGGTAAGCAATGTGATTATACGAGTGGTGAGCTAGAATAGATTTATGAAAGAAAGAGGTATTTTTATCTCCCTCTTTCAGCCATTTAATTATGGATTTCTGTTTCCAGAATATTTCCTCCCTTAATTTCCACTCGGTTAATGTTTGCTTGAGGAGGATTTCCTTAGTTTGCAATTCCTTCGAGTACCCTTGCTTTTGCCTTATTTGTTGATGTAATGTCCCCATTTTTGAAGACCCCGAGCCTATCATTCCCTATCATTCCCCGTGGGCTTGAGGGATGTCATAAGGGGAAAGTTATATTAAATAATTAGATAATATTGCCTGGAGAGTGATTTTAATCATTTGACATTATAAAACAATATTTATTTAATTATTTAATATTTATGGAGCAAGTAATATATTTAATTATTTAATTAAATTCCCAAAATGTAAATTAAAAAGGGAATTAATTAAATAATATTTAGGTGTATTTAAAGCTTTTTAAATATTAAAATCACTCTTTTAAAAGGGGATGCCACACATAGGGAAAATAAACTGTTTTTATTTAATAATTTCCCTCTCCTAGGGATTTTGAATTTTGTGCCTCCTTGCTTATAAAAGGAGTGCTAGGATCATTGTTAGAATGATGTTATGATGATATTTATTTGATAGCTTGGAGTTGGGATGTATGCCCATTAATGCTTTTTCTCTCTCTCTTGCTGGGAAGTTAGTGAGCTGGTTTTGATCAATCAAGTATTCTCTCTTGTTCCATTTGTTGAGTTCTCTTGTGTTGAAGTATGTTCTTTGCATGATTCATACTTTCTAATATTAATGACTTGATTTGGTGATGATTTGTTCATGTTTTGATGCCATAAATGCTAGATTTGCAATCTGCATTGTGTTGTTAATTATTTCAGAGCAAAGGGCTAATTTTTGGTGTAATTAGAGGCTAGGAAAGAGCTGGAAATTATTTAATTAATTTCCTCTAACCCTAGCGACTTGAAATCAGTTTTCTAGGGCTGTTTTGGCTAGGTTTTAATGCTTAGAAAATTCAGATCCTTAATGCAATGGAAAGCTCTAAATTTCTAGTTTGTTTTGCATTTTATTTCATGGAAAAACACTGAGTATTGGATGAGTTATGAATTTTTGAATATTTTAGTTGTTGACAAGCTATCTAGACATTATTAATTAATATTATTTCAGATCTGCAATTTTGGGGTCAAGTTAATGTTGGATTTGGTTGTAGAAATTAGGAGGAATAAGGAGGAAGTGATTTCATAATTTTTGGAGTGAATTTGATGCCCTAAATGTGTTGGGCGACCTAATTTTTAGGGCAAAATTAGGGTTTTATGTTGGCTGTGCAAAAACTGATTTTGGGACATTGTTCTTCATATTTTTGTGGCCCAAAATCCAAAGTTTGAGAATTTTTCTTGGATGGTTAAGCGGGAAATAATTTTGGAAGATTGCAACAGTTTGGGTATTTATTTAATTAATTAACTGCTGTTAAAAATCAGATCTGGGTGATATTAGCATTCTAATTAGTTTTCCCATCTAACCCACTACTTTGGCATACTCCAACCCCATTTTGGGTTGTATTATTGCCGACATTGGGTTATTTGAGGTCAAACTAAGAAGATCTAATCTTCCTAGGGTGATCGGGATAATTAATTTTTGCAGATTTAAATAATAGCCTAAAAGGGGATATTACAAGCTGAGACACCTCCCGTAAGGCTTCAAGGACTCTGTTTTTTCCCATGGACATTTCCAAAGTCCGAAGCATTCCATTGCTTGAGTTGTTTAGTGAGATCTTCGCATTCTTTTAACAAAATAGAACATTTTGGTACCATGCCGAGGTTGGCCTTCCATCCACCATTTCTCAATTAAGGGAGGAAGATTTTCATCTCGCAGCCACATCAGTTGGAATCTAAAAGGAGCTCGAACGGTGGTGACTTGCCCAATTCCAATAACACCAGCCTAGTGATAGATCCACGAGTTTTTGAGAACATTAGCAATGTGTATAATGTTGCATTCAAACCAGTCTTTAGATATCGAAATCTATCCAATCGTTCCATTATACAACTTTCCCCTACTCTTCTATTGGACCATGTCATTAGTCCATTTTGAGTTTGAATATCAACCAAGTTCATCCTATGTATAGAGTCCAACATATTAACAGTAGAAGCATCCAGAGTAGAGTTCCCCCCTTGTTTCTCATGAGAGAAAAGAAGCGTATTGAAGTCTCCCCCTATAATGATAGGTATGCTAGGATGTGCTACTACAATATTTTGAATAATCTTCCATTGTGCTTTTTTGCCTCCACCTATAGCGGGGCATATATGTTCAATATCAGAGTAAGTTGGTTTTGAGGAACATATCGAACCACCATATATAGAACACCCTGGTTTCCTCCACTATCTAGATAGTGAACTTGTTGAGGGTCCCATATGCATGTCCAGGCCTCCAGATGCTCCCTGTGAGCTTAAAGAGACAACTTGGAGTTTTTGTGAATATTTGGGACCAATGTTGCCATGAATTCTATAGAAGCTTTAGTTTCCTGAAGAAATAACATATGAGGGTGATGTTGTTGCAAAATACGCTTAACCTCATTAACTTTAGAAGGGCTGCCTTTAAGCCCCCAAACATTCCAAGTAATCAGCTTCATTGTGGGGTGTGTTCAAAGATTGAGGCCAAATCCCCAACTTTACCATTTCCCGTTAGTTGCTGCCCGCTTTCTGAAGATGGAGTTGATTATTTTCCTTCTTGTTTGCTAGAGTAGAATCCATCCGTAGTTTTTTATGTTGTTCTTGTTGAACTCCCGAGGGGTTATTCTCAGAGGGGGTGATCTTTGTGGAAGGAGTTTATGACAGTAAGATATGACTCTAAACATTTTCCCCTTCGTCCTTCCGTTGCTCCTCTACCAACTTATGTTTCCTTTGGTAACTTTTTATTTCTCCTGTATTTCCTTGGTGCACCACCAATGCTTTAGAATCTGATTGAAGCTGAATATTCTCCTGAGCCTGTTGGTGAGGTTGAACAATTTGAGTTTCGGGACTTGGGTTTCCTGTACTTCTTCCATGTCTTCCTCTGCTTCTTCCGATTGGAGGGCTGCAAATCTGTTGGTATTATTATGCTGAACCTTACCTATATTTTTCTCTTTTATTATCTTTCTTTTTGGCGGTGTCACAAATTCGTCAAAATTAAGTGTCTCCTTGATTGGGTCCTTGATCCGCAAAGTGGACAATCTTTAACAAGGTGACCATATTCATGGCAAAGACGACATCTGAAAGGGATATTCTCATAGTCAATCTGTTGTTCCCATTGTTCTTCCCCAACCTCCAGTAGGATTTTTGCAGGCAGCGGTTGATTCATATCCATATACACACACATCCGTGCATATACCATTTGTTCCATCCTCATTGTAGAATCCATTGCCCTTACAAATTTGCCAATAGAATTACCTATATCCTGGAAGACCATTGGATTCCAAAATTTTGCAGGTAATCCGAATAAACGGATCCAAACTGGAACTACAGATGGGAGTTCTTCTTCAGCTTTGAATAGAGGTTGCCACGTTTCATAAACAAACTTGCTCTCCCATAAAACCATGGCCCCCTTGGAAGATGTATTCCTTTTCAGCACTATTTGCAAACACAACCAAGAAGTAACTATTAGGGTATACAGAAACAATGTACTCACCTGGGGTATTCCATGTTTTCTGGCCCATTCCTTGAACGCAGACAATGATGGTTTAAACCCCAGAAAGCGAACAATGAGAGCCCTATCTTCCAGTTCGCGAATGTTAACATTAACATCGAACGCTGTGATTTTTATTACCGCAGTACCATCTGCAGCTTTCATGCAGCCTGTTGGAGCTTTTCTAGGGTCTTCTTTGACTATGCGGGAACTGACGATTCATACCAGTGTTGGAGGTAAATGGCTGATCACGGGAACCATGTATTGCTTCTCGAAATGACATGCGAGATGATTCCCCTTTCTCAAAAATGCGAGTTCTAGAGGGCTCCATTCAGAGAAATTTGTTCCTTTGACCACTAGGGCCAAAAGAGAAAGTCAAGGTCCCAAAGGAATTCCAAAACCCAAAAGATTTAATAGAAAACAGGGATCACTACAGGGGATAGAGAGAATACGTAGCTACAAATACCGTAATAGCAGGAGAAAATAGCACAATATATGCCACGAAGGGCAAAGAAAACAGCCACGATTTATACGAGACATGATCACGAAGCGCAGAAATAACACCCATGATTTTTATGGACAGTCACGAAGGGCACCGGTCTCGGGAAAAAGCCAAGAAAGAGATATGGGAAAGGGTCAAAATCAAACACTAAACCTCCACAGAACCCAATCTCGATCCCTAGGGATTGAGATAAGGGAAAAGACCAATAAGTTTAGGCTCAAGTATTACACACGAAAACAAAGATTCGAGACAGAGATAATCGATGGGGTATTGATTGAAGAAACTTGCGATGAGCTAATTCTTGACATCGTAAAGCGACATGTTAGCACCTCACATGCTCACCACCACACATAATTGACACTCTTCCGTCTCGCACCTTTTTAAGGAAAGAATCCTCAAGCGTGGACACCCACTTTGCATCCTACTTATTTTGTTGGATAGGATGATTGAGTTGCGGGAGCCCTGAACTTATGATAATGCTACATGATTCCAAAACAAAGTAGGGGAAGAGGGTGAAGGAGGTGGTGGTGAGAGACACATTTTGGGCTGATGTGAGATACACCACATCAATTATATCTCTAGTTTTTAGTGTCATCAAATATGGGTATTTTGATAGGTCCAAACTTGGAGAGATATATGAGTGCATTGATAGCATGCTTCACCGGATGAAGGCTGCTATTCGGGGAACGACCCCACCCTAGAGTTCTACCCTCCAGATGTTCAACCGATCATTCAAAGGTGGGAAAATTTGAACACCCCCTTACACAAAGCTGCATATGCACTTAATCCGAAATGGTATGTGGAGAGTCCTAGTAGAGCTGTCCCTTTAGATGAGGAGGGGAAGAAAGGCCTCTTGAAGGCCCTGAAAAACATGTATAGTCCAAAGAAAGGTTCAAAAGTCAACATTGGGTGACTCAAGTTTATTGAACTTGAAGGCTACAAGGCTCTAACTAGGATACTCCTACTCACATTGGCACAAGACAAGCCAATGAGCTAGTGGTGATTGTATGGGCCTCCAACATTGTTGTGGACACTTGCCATTCACCTCCTTTCCCAAGTTTTCTGTTCCTATGTTGTTGCGAGGAATTAGTCAACATACGGTTGGATCTACTCTCACGAGAGCAACAAAGTAACCTATAAGAGAGAAGAGAATTTTCTGCATAGTGCCTCGTGTCTCATCATCACAAAAGACTGAGTACAAAGAGAGCCCAACATTATTGTGGTATGTAGATCTGGAGGAGCCAAGGCAGATTGACATTGACCAAGTATGTGCAGCCGGGATTGGTTGGGATCCCCTTGTAGGAGGAAGATGAGCCCAACAGTTCTAGCAGCGAGCAGTTTGTGAGTATTCCCTTAGACAATGACTCTGAACTTTTAGTTGTGGACTATTTTTTGTTTTGTTTTGTTTTGGGCATATTAGCATGTTGATGCATCATTTATTCTTCTCATTGTTAGCTCTGAGCTGGCATGTTGATTTATCATTCACAATTCGGGATTATGATATTATCACTTATCATGTGGATTATTGGATCAATGGTTTTACTTACCAATTCATTGTTTTAAATTTCAGCTTATTTTAATTTGTTTAAGTTTTTTTAATTAATTTATTTGTATAACTATATTTTATTTCAATATCCATCCCTTGATGTCCCCAAAATCTGGAATTTTTTTACCATACTAGATACCCCGTCACCATCTCTACCTCTCCCTAAGACGCACCCCCTTCCACGAAACACATGTAATTATGGGAATTATGATATTATCCTCTTGAAAAGCACTTTGACACCTTATCTTGGACAAAAACTAATGGTGGACAATCAAATTGTCTTCCATAAATTTTTGCATTGTCACTTTAGTCATCCAAGAGTCCTCTAGAAGAGGGTCTTGCCAAGAGATAAGGGGAACAAAGAGGAAGTTGAGTTTAGTCTGCAAAAAGTTCCAAAAAAATCCTAGCTACAAAGAATGTAGGAGGAATCTGAAATGCATACTTTGCAAAACCTTGATTTGATTTCCCATTGCTCCATTTCGTGTTTCTTATATAACGACCTAATTTGTGTATTTGTAATTTAAAGAAACAATTTTCAAGAATTATCTTGCAAATCTCCTTAATGTCTGCTTTGTTTGTCGTACTCATCACCCGAGCTCTATTTATGTCACACAAAGCGTGGCATTGCTGTAATTCATGCTCCCAAATATCTCACCAATTAAAAGTCCTTTCTTTGCCAATATTTTACCCAAAAAAGAGGGAAAAAAGCCATGCTGCCCTCTACTAGAGTGGAATGCCCAAATTGGTTGTGCGGTCAGATCCCATGTCTCGTAGGCACTCAAACTGCCAATGAAGAGAACCAAAGATTATTTGCGATTGAATTTTGGAATGACATGGAATCCACTCTTCCAAGACTTTTGGAATGTACACAGATCCAACGGATCTTGTTGGTTTACAAATGGAGGATAGAATTCCTTATATAGATCAAGATAGAAGTTTCATGATAGAACCATGAATCTAATAGTTACATGTTTCTACTATATACATAGCAACTATCTATTGTAGTTATGATAGCCTCATTATTCTAACAGTTTGTCAGCCATCTACCAATAAGCATTAAATTTCATGACATCCTTCATCAATGTTTATTGTGAAGGATTGGTATGGTAAAAATCTAATGGGTCTTGGCATAACTTCGTTTGATGAGGTACCCATTTACAATTCATCACTTTGCATGCCATGGTGGGTCTCACAGCAATGGGTTAAGCACAGAAGCTTTTGTACCCTTATGAACTTGAGAACTGTGGATATGAACAACACCTCACATTGCATGACAATCTGAATGTCCCTGTGGTCACTATTCCATATTACCAGATTGCATGGGTAACTAGCTTTTGCAACCACTTTGTAGAAGAGTATATGATCCTAACTATGGGGTTGCCTATATGCAAGTGTATCTTTTCTTGAGATATTTATACCTGCTCCTCTTGATTATAATAGCCGGACAAACTAGGGGTTCTGCTTTTACAGCTTATTAGACACCCATATATATCATTGCTTTTGAAGCATTATGTTAGTCTTCCTAATAACATTACATTTTCCTTTGTGACATCTAAATAACTTTCGATGTATTCATTAGCCTCTGCAGCTTACAATGACATGAATAGATAAATTTGACCTTCCTAGAATTCCTCTAGAAATGAATTCCTTTTATTTATTTATAATGCAAAATCTTATTTTATACTCCACAAACATTTGGTCATCCCTATGATATTTATTTTCTCTAGTAAACTTCTTTTTTGGCTGGAAGGTTCTTAAACCCTGGGATTTGGTGTCGTCGATTTTTAGCATAGTTCCATAGAGTCATGGAACGAGGAGACAGGGGACCAAGAGCCTAGGTTTGGGGACGCCGAGGGGACCACGGTGCAAATATATATAGTACTTGAAACATTAGATATACAAAATGTTTAAGGACATCCCCGTCTCTAGAAACTTCGAAATTTGGGTGGGGGACATGTCCTTGTGGAACATTGCTTTTTAAGGAGTCCTCGAGACTCAAACTTGCGCCTGTGATGGTGGATTTCCAGCTGATCTATCATTGGACTACAACCCACTGAATTCTTATAAAACGTTCAATGAGTGTGACACATCTTTAAAGATGATTCTCAAATTGACTTTTTTCTTTGGCTGACTCTTTTTAAAACATTCAGTGAACATTCAAGATGAGTAGTTGGAGTTTCTTATCATACTCACCCATATTTTTAATTGACACATCTTTGGTATTAGTAACCGTCTGGTTAGGGCTTTGTGGAGTCTTATCCTAGAGCCATTAAGCCTCAATTATCTCCCTAGTTCTGTTTGTTTTCTTCATCATCATGTATCTTATTACATCATGAACAAGGAGATCTACTGTTACGCCTGTGTGAAGAATTTACATTTATTCTAAAAACATCTATTGTGGCTGTAATACGAGCAAGCTAAGTCAGCTTTAAAAGACTCCATCTTTCCTAGCTGTAGTCCGTAGATTAGTGGTCTGTGGGAAGTTGATTCGTTTCTGCATCTCTAGTGAATGGAGATGCCTGCAAGCCTAATAGCATTATAAATATATTTTCCATGTTATAAGTCATTCGGGTGTCTCCATGCATTCCCCCTTCCATCTTATTGTCATGATGAAAATTCAGCTGTACTATGAAAAAATCCAATCCCAAAAGTTTCTTGCTACTTTGCCTTGCCAGGATACATGCTGAATTGACTCTCTGGAATGTCGTGCAACCCACATTAGTCAACCATGAATTTACTGAGTCTGACCTTAACTGCCAGGCTCTGAAGGATCACAAATCAGCCCAATATTCACAACTTGAATGCCCCCTTCCATCTCAATGGGATGATGGAACAGCTGGCATACTCTGAGACAATCCAACCCTAAAAGGTTATTGTCACTTTACATCACCACTACCAAGCTACATGCTGAATTGACTCTTCCTTGTGGACTGCCACACAATCTGCATCAGTCAACCCGGATTTACTGAGTCTGGTCTTAACTGCCAGCGTCTGGTGGGTAACAAGTCAACCCAAGGTTCACAATTTGAATGTAGATTGTACTTTCCAAATGGTCCTACAACAATACAGCCATCAACCTTTTAATTCCTAAAGCTCTAATCATTTGGTCAAATGACTAGCAATGGTATGATTTAGTCCGAGTATGTCAAAGAATCTTAGTCTCATTGAAGAATTTACTATAGTTCCATATCCAGCCCTTCCAGACAGGTCCGCAGACTTCAGAATCCAATTTGAACAAGTTGATTTGAGGAACCATACTGCAAAGCTTAAGATAGATTCACTTATAGGTGATTGCTAGAATTTAGTGCAGTTTAGGTTGCTTCTATCCACCAAAGAATTTTATTCTATTTTGAAAGTTCCCTCCAGAGAAAGAAACCTTTACTAGCAAAAAAATCCCTCCAAAGAAAGAAACGTTTTCTAGACATTCTTTTTCCTACTGAAATTTTAATGTGTCCCAGATTCCCAACAGACCCTATGAAGAGGGAAGGATCCATATCCGTCTACGGTATCAAGTTAAATCAGACGGAAGTTCAAGTCTTCATACTGCCATGCTCCTAGTTCAATTTCCTAATACAATTTACCATCTTAAAAATTGCAGACATAGAGATGATAAAAGAACTTACTCCCTAAGCACATCACACGTTCTAAATAAGCCTGTAATACTGGAGATGTGGGAAGCTATAAGAATCCCAGTCTGACAAACAGCTCCCAAGGTGTATCGCCATACTAACATGCTCCCACTTCAATTTCCCTAATACAATTTTCCGTCTAAAAAATTGCAGACAGAGATGATAAAAGAACTTGCTCCCTAAGCACACCACATGAGCTAAGCAGGCCGGTAATACTGGAGATGTGGGAGGCTATAAGAATCAGAGTCTGACAAACAGCTGCCAGGGTGGAGTATCACAAGCATCACTTGTGTCCACTTTCCTGCTAGAAAAATGCCGTGCTTTCTAGTATCAGTGATATCATGCTCTATTTTCTCTCTAAGCAATGTGCATACATTAGCATATGCATCACTTGTGTCCACTTTCCTGCTAGAAAAATGCCTTGCATTCTAGTACCAGTGATATCATGCTCTATTTTCTCTCTAATCAATGTGCATGCATTAGCAAATGGTTCAAAAGAGAGGTTTATTCAAAGTTTAATCCCTGTAGTTTATACCCATAGGTTTAATGTTTTGTATTATGAGAATAAAACTATAGTTAGGATTTTATGATGTAATAATTGTATTATTATAATATATTTAGGTCTTGAGGTGGTTGGGGAGGTTATTCCCTTCGAAGGGTGTATATGAGCTGCCATTTAGATGGAGAAGTCGATGGGACCTTTAGCCCCCTTCCTTGGTGTTGCACTTTTATTCTTGAATTAATAAAATTGATGGCCACAATGATGCCATTTCTCCATTTTTCATCCGTGGTATCAGAGAGGCAACCTAAGTCACAAGGTTCAGCGAATTTGTTGCATGAAGTGTGAAATTTGCTGAACTCTTTGCATCATAGAAAAGTTGACCAAATTCGTCAATGTTCGTCAAGAAATCATGGGGAAAACGTTGGCAAAAATGTTGAGAAAAATGCAGGCAGAAAACATGGAAAAAACCCTCCTGTCTTGGACTTGAACAGAGGTGGAAGTGAAGCCAAGCTAATGTGCTTTGAGTGGAGGACTGGGCAGAGAATTGAGTGCACTAGGTGTGAAGATTGCTGTGACAGAAGTTGGAGCAGTCGACGGTTGCCAAGGAGCCTGAGAAGGTAGGTTAATTGATTTTAATGTTTTTGTTTTTAAGTTTTGTTAATGTTTTTTAATTTGATCTTTGTATTTTTTTGTTATGCTTTTTTAAAATTAGGTTTTTCATTTTTTTAATGTTTATTTTAATTTTTTAAAATTTTAATTTAGTGATTTTTTTGTGTTAATGTTTTAAATTTTAATTTTGTCATTATTTTCTATAGATTGTATTGTTTTCGTTGTTTATAATTTTTAAAAATATTTTATAAATTTATATTTATGTTTTATAAATTATAAATTATATTATAAAAATTATATTTATTTAATTATAATTGTGTATTTTTTTATGTTTTTTATTGTTCAAACTTAATGGCCATTGTTTTTAACATTATCCGTTGGTGAATTCGAACCAAACCTTATCCTTGTTGAACTCAAACTCAAACCTCGTGATTTAGGCTACGACCAACCTTAGATTGCTTAGGCGCTGAAAGCTTATAGCCTCAAGGGCACTCCAAGGATAGCTTAATGCCCTGGTTTTATATGAAAACTGTTGTTTTTACACAGTTGCAAGTTTTGTTAAAGTGGATGATAAAACACAGTGCTTTATGGTTTTATGTAATATCCCTAAAAAGAAACTTCTAGCAAATTTGGATATTTCCGTTAAATCCTAGGAGCAGCAGTATTGCAAAAATAAACTTTTACAACAGCAGCAATAATCTGAATTTTATAAATAAAACAGCGAACCAATACAGGAAAAAACAGACTTTTATTTATTTATTTCCAACCAGATACAATAAAACAATACCAGTGTCTGAATACAATTTCTTGGAGCTGAACTGACGTAACAATTGCACCCTGAAAGACCTCTGCAACTCCTGAATGGAATTGCCCAACTGAGAAGTGGGGATTTCATCCTCTGTTGCTGTTTGCAGAAGCAAAAGCTACTTGCAGACAAAGAAAATAATTCATGAATTTCCAAGATGTGTTACAATGAACCCCCAAGTCTGCCTTTATAACTCTTAGACACTCCAAAGTGGGCGCCCTATCCTAAAAATAGGATTAAACACTTAAAATAATCCTTTATCCACCTCCATGTTGGTGCCTCATCCTAAGAATAAGATCAAACATATTAAATAATACTTTCCACCCCTTATCCTAAAATTAGGATTTACAAAAGCATGCAGCTCTCTCTTCAACTTTGGCACCCCCTCTTTTATTTAATTATAAATTTTAACAAAGTGCCTAATAATAGAACTCAACCTTCTACTATTCTTTTATTCTAATAATGCTTTTGGATTGAGATAGAATTTAAGTGTCCACAATATCCTTAGACCACTTAAATTAATTTATTTTCTGCTTTTAATTTCCCCTTAGCCTACGGAAAATAATAACAATAGGCTTCAGGTATTCAGAATTAATTAATTCTGAAAAGGGGAAATTACATTTTAATTTGTAATTATGCTGAACGCTTGTCTGATAAATGAAAACAGGATTTTCTGTATTTAGAAAATGGATCTACTAATTTTTCAAGGGCTTTAAAAGTTTTTCTCATCTTGGCATGATCAGTGTGTCAATTTTGAAATATCATAGATAATTTTGGTCTTACGCGCACCTCCTCTTTTTATGCAGAAATCAACTATCATGCACCTCTTTTTTTAATAATATTTATTTGATGTAGAAATTAATTATGTTTTAGGAAAATTCAAGATACATGAGGAATTTTTTCCAGTAATGGAACATTTTTAGGTTGGAGAGGAGCTTGTGGATACCAAAATCCATCCATTTTTAGTGTGGGACAACACTGTTGATGAAAGAATGAATCATCAGATGTGAACACTTTCAAAACACCTGAAAATCACAATTTGTAGACTCAGTTTCTTGTTGTATAGTGCATGAAATTTATTGAGATCAGTGCCATTGGAAGTGTCCTAACATGAGGAGGAGCGACTGAACAATACGGAGAGAAACTCACGCCCAAGCATAGAATAACTCAATAAAAGATAAAGAGAGCTTGAAGTTCTCTAATGTTAAAGTTCAACCATACTCCATTGCCTATTTCACCCATTGTTTGGGAAGATATTTTTTCTATTTGCGGGCCTGAAAAAGTAGAGTTTATATTAAAAATCATATATTGATGTGGTCTATAAAAGCTTTTTTTTAAATTTGACAGAGGTTTCAGCATGGTGAAAGGTGGTTCATATACCTACCAAAAGGAATTGCACTCCATTTTTTTGTTGCGTATGATGCATGTCTGAAGGTGAATTGTATCTCATCCATTGCATCTTGGCGAGAAGAATCAAACCCCTCATTAAATTTGTGTTTTTACTGGGCAATTTCCATGGATTTGAAAGCACACTTGTAAGTGAATTAAATTATTGGAGAGAGATTATTTTTGTTCTAGTTGACTGTCATTGTGGAAGAGCAGGTCATCAAGAATAAAAGCCCTCAATATTGTAGGTTGCAGAAGTTTTCTTCCCAATATATTTGTTGCACATCTGGAAGAGAAAAGAAATTCCACAGGAGGACATCATTCCATACCACAAAAATCTCCTTATCATTTGCAGCTTCTGAAGTTTCTGCAGAATGCATAAATCCTTCTTCAATCTGGTATCTGCTTCAAGGTTTCTTTAAACAACTCCAATTAAGAGGGCCACCTTGATAAGTTTTGTTTTAATTGGAAATAGAAAAATTGTAAATTGTCTTTAATTTTTACATAAGGAAAAATTAGTAATCCTCTTGAAGTGACACATTTTACGAAGGCTGAAGATTTTGTAATTGTTTTCAAAACGTCTTTAAATCCTTGGGATAAATAACATGAGGGATTCATCAAAGTGTATGATTGTTTTGTAAAAGGGATTTCTATTATGTATAAAAGGTTTATCTTCCAAAAATATTATAGGGTTATCATTATTGAGGAGTTGTTGAGGAGGATATAAGGAGTAAATTGGTAACGTTCTATGAAAGATAATGATTTTTAAGGATAAATAGGAGTTCTTGCAGAAAGGAGAGTCCTCGATGTAAAACGGAGTTTTGTGTGGGATCACATTTTTATGTTTGTTGTAAAGGGAGGTCCTAAACAAAAGAAAAAGGGGGTTATGCATAAGGAGATATAAGGCATTTGGCCAGATTTTTAAGGCATCTTGCTCTGGTGTGTGGAGTTTAGTGGACACGATGTTGCAATGATATTTTTACCATCCATGTATCATTAATGGTTTTATCATCCTAATGGTGGATATTAAGGCAGGAATTTCAGAGTCTTTTGGTAATTGATTGTTATGGTAGCTAGTAGGAGTTGTCTTTGTTAAGATGTATTCATTGAAGAGTCTCTGATTTATATTCCAACTAGCTAGAGAACACAGTGCATTACTTTAACCAAGTTATTTCCTTCTCAATAGTTGTGCTTTGTTCTTTTGCTAGTCTGTTGTGCACTCTACATGATATGTTGTGGTACATTCTGTTATACGCATACGAGGATTTGATATTTTACTAGGCATATCTATCTTCTCCTTGACACTTTGGTTGGATTGTATCGTTGAGACATTTTTTTGACGTTTCAAGTTTTGTTGTCAATCTTTTTGTTTTGACGTAAATATCTCTTCTAAAGGGGGAATTAGAGAGACGCATCTTGAGTTTTCTAATGGCTTAAGTTTGGGATGCTGCTATAGCAACAGTTTAGTAAACCTAGGATTTGTAAATTTTGGTGTGCATTGACAGTTATTGTTTTTTGGCATAGAGCATTAGAGTGATATGGAGCATGTTGTTTTTGAGCTCTTCTGTTGAGTGGATTCAGGCATGACTGGGTGTATTTGTTTTGTCACTTGAGTTGCTCCGCTCAAGGGAATTACTCCTTTCATCTTCAGGGTGGCATAGTGCTAGTGTTGAGGAGGATGGTAACATGTCATGGTGGACACAATTGACAAGTGACAGGGGTTGCATGTACTTCCCAACTCTCATGACACGGAAGATGGTGTCATTAATTTTCAAGCTGTATGCAGGGTTTTGGCTACAACATTTTGATATTATCTGGTTTTGCATTCATTCACAGGTTTCTCTTAGAAGGGTTGGATGCAGGTTCATTGATGGTTCATTGATGGTTTGAATCAACCAGAGGTTGGCAATTGGTGATCCTTTGCAGAGTAGGATCAGTTGGGTTCAGGGCATTGCACAGGTTTGACAGGATGTTGCAGGCTGCAGAATGTTTGCAGATAGTGATCAATGTGGTTGGAGCATTGCATATATGTTCCAGACTACATGCACGTGTATAGGTTCACAGGATGACAGCGAGTTAGAGACACTCAGAAATCAGACATGTATTAAGCTGCAAAGGATGACAATAAAAACAAGACACATGGTGTCAGACTGCAGAGGACAGCAGTAGGCACAAAATGCTGACATGAGATCAGTGTGTCAAACTGCAATGGATTGAATACAAGTACCAAAGAATTGTTCATTACATGTTTTGGTTGGACAGCTCATTGTTCACACCACAAGTCTTATCGTTTCATGGAGATTGTAGGGAGCAGGTTGGTAGCAGTTTTGTAGAACTTAGGCAGTGATGTTTGCCCCAGTTTTTGGCCTTCTGGTACTTTTGAAGCGAGGATGAGAATGTTAGCATATGGTCCAAAAGATAGGTTTATTTAAGGTTAATTCCCATTGATGCTTTGTATTAGGTGAATTAAACTTTAGTTGGGACAAAATGATGTAACAACTGTTTTATTATGCCATAGTTAGGTCTTAAGGTGGTTGGGGAGGTTATTCTCTTTGAAGGGTGTATAAGATCTGCTATTTAGGGGGATAGGCTGATGGGGCGTTTAGCCCTTTCTATTTCTGAATTAATTAAATTAATGGTCACAACGATGCCAATTCTCCACTCTTCATCAACATAAAGCCCAAGAGACCAAGTTAAGACCTTTATTCCCCCTTTCCCCACGATTACTTCCCAAAGACCATTCATTTTTTATTTTACTATACTCTCTGGAAGGGAAAGGAAGTCAGAGCAGAATACATGTCTAGCTGCTAGAATCCTGGATTATTACTCCAGTGTGACCCCTCATCCCCAAATAGGATTTCTTGTGAGGTCCATGAGGGTTTCAGTTTGTTCCAACATAAGTTTGTCTTCTGAGTAATGAAAGAAGAATTTCGTAGGTCCATACCCATCCTTGATCTGGTTAACCTTAGCTCAGTTAACCTTAGCTCTGGTCCTGACGCTTCTAGCACTATGTCAAATATTCTGATGCCTTGAACTCCTTTGTTTTGTCTAAAAATGTAAAAAGAACTGCAGGAACGTTGCAGGATATAATTATGAGCTATAGAAATTATGGTTGATGATTTCAATGAATAAAAATATTTTTGTTTTATCAGCTTCTTATTATGTAATGGTTTTGGTATTAGGATCATATTTACATGGACTGGCCTGGAAATGAATTTACAACATGGACCCTTGGCTCATTGCATGGTTGAGCTCTGTTCTGGTTACATTTGGTTCCTTAACAAAAGGTGTTATATATTGGATCACTACGGGTTTGTCTATTGTACAGAAAGATACTTATTGACTGTAGGAATATATTCTTTGCATCATTTTGAACCAAATTTTCTGTGGTTTACATTGTTTGGATTTTCCTAAAAGTATTATTTGCATGGTGGCATTTAACAGGGAAAAAAGTGAATGACTTCTAGGTGCCTTGCAAGAACCACAAAGCAAATTAGGTTGCTTATCACTATCAAAATAGGCTGTATTACACAGAAAATAGGTCAAAATATGTCAAAGAAGTGCTTATATAGTAATCTGATTTTTGGTAAGAAGGTTGACTTGTTTAGAATATTGTTCTTGCACTGGTTTATAAAAAAATCAGATTGAAGAATTCAAAGGATAACATAATGGATTTGAGTTGCAAAAAGTTAGTTTTGCTTATAATATTTGTTACCCATTTCGAATAGGTTAGAGTTGAAATTTCCTGTATCTAACCATAAGACTGGATCTCCTGCCAAGCCAACCTGCACCTGTACAAACTCGCTTTAGTAGCCTTCACTTCATGGACATGGTGACCTCAAGATTACATAAAATGGATCTTTGATCTTTTCTAGAATTGTAATTTTTTTGGCTCCCTAAATGTGGTTATGGATTTGAAATCCCTTAAATGTCCAGTGGTTGGTCTGTTATCTTCCTCTCTTTTGGTTATGAATTAAATTCCTAATTGATTGATTGAATTTACAAGTGTTCTTTGTTTGTTTTTATGGTCAAAGGAAATCAATTGTTGGTTGGGCTGTGGTCTAGTAATAACTTAGAGTAATGTTGTGCAAGTGACGCAAGTTCTAATGCCAAATGGGCATATGCTCATGGTGTAATGATGCTTTTGAAACTGGGTGAACTCCTGGCGACCTAGATGGCCTACATGATGTGGTATAAAAGGGAGGACGGCTCACTCCTGATAAAGGGCTAGAAACTTTCATTTTAATTTTTTTAAAAAGGTAAAAGGAAAGTAGGAAGAAGCTATCAGATATACTATAGAGTGTCTATGCTTCTATCTATGTGAAGGTTAAGACCATCTTTTTGTGGTTGGAAATGATGGTTGCATTAGATTGGAAGTGTGTTGTTGATACCCAAACAACACAAGTATTCAAGACAGCATCTGGTTTATTCATGATTCTCTAGGATATTTAAATGGAAAACATCTAAGTTCATGTTATTTCTTTGCAACGAATTTAGCAAGATTGTATTGGAATGTATTTATGACCACCATTAATGAAAACACGTTGTGATTGATTCCTCTAACAGACAATCTCTGCCAGTGGATTAATGGATGTTTCTGGGAACAATATTACTGGAGAAGCAGATTTACAGAAACTTGACCTTAAACTTATGTGGAGTGATGTTGGTGATTTCCATATGCGATTTATTCAGGTATATCATGATTTTTTGAATCTCCACCTCCTAACTTCAATTGACTATTACAAGTTATGCCTGTGCACTTTTGTGCAAAATCATGTGCAATGGGCAAATTTTGTTGTCCTGTCATTACTATTTAGAGAGAATATGAAACCACTCTTGACCAAGAATAGAAGAGCATCATACTTTACATGTCTTTCTGTCAATAGTCTTCTGTTAGGTTAAAACTGGGTTTTAATTGTTTTTTCACCCTATCAATCATCTCAACTATTTCTTGAGCTGCCAGAGCTGCTTTTATTCCAAAAAGAACCTTTATATGTAATTGATAGCTTGTACAATATTCCATCATTGTTGTGGTACTATTTATCATCAGCAATGCTCAAGACTAGTGGTGGATATAATACCTAAACTTTGTAATGAGGACTTATGGGTCATCTATCCAAATTCTTAATTTTGACAGATTGGGAATCTTAATATTTTCCTTACAATTGTTGGCTTATGATAGACTCTATTTTCGCGTCACTGCATGGACTTTATGATCATTTCATGATCATGGGCAATTCGTTACACTATTATTTCTAACATGTATCTTTTGACCCTTCTGCAGGCTATAGTGCAAACTCTTGTGAAGGATGTCCTTTTACCCTTGATAAACGTGCACTTGAAAAGAGGATTTCCTTTACCTATCATTCAAAACTTTACAGTTCAAAATGCTGATATAATATATGGTGAATCTCAATTAGTTGTATGTACAGATGTACAGTATATGATTTAACAATTTAGCGTAATGTAAATGATGCGGTAAGATTCTCATTGGCACATGCTGGTTCTAATTGGTATGTCGATTTGTTATTCATTGCAATCTCAATTAGTTGTATGTACAGATGTACAGAATATGATTTAACAATTTAGCTTAATGTAAATGATGCAGTAAGATTCTCATTGGCACATGCTGACTCTAATTGGTGTTTCGATTCATTGCAATTGTGCAATAAATATATAAAGGCTAGAGTTTAGAACTTGTGTAACAGTATGAGTAGTCTATAAGATAATTCTGTCAGAGATTTATCCAAACAGTACTTGTTCTCTATTTACTTGTGGGAAAAAGATGTAAAATATGCAGGAAACACTTGTCCTGTGTTTTAACACAAATATAGTTAGGGGTGCAAAAACCTCCCGTTTTGGGCTATTGAAATTGAAAGTTTGGTACGGGTTACCTAGACCTGTTAAAGGTATGAAAAACTAACAAAATAAATCTAAGCTATGCATACCAAAATCCTAAATAAAATTTGAAATTTAAATGAAATAAAAACCAATCTATTTTGAAATACTTGAGAAACATATTAAATGAAAAATTTAACCGCAGACACTTATAGGAAATTCTAAACTTTGAATTACAATTCTCTTGATATATAAAAACTAAACCCATTCAATACAAAAACAACAATGGCCCAAAACCTCACATTTGTAATAAAAATGAATTTCATTATTTCAATATTTTAAACTGGTTAGACGCAAATGGAAACTTATCATCAAAACCTAGTTTAGCAATTAGGCACGACTGAAAACTTAGCATCAAAACCTGGTTTAGCAATTAGGCACAATTGGAAACTTAGCGTCAAAACCGGGTTTAGCAATTAGGCACAACTGGAAACTCGGCATCAAAACCTGGTTTAGCAATTACACTTAATAATCATGCACCCCTAAACAACATATGCCCACATCAGATGCACATAAATTGTGAAATTAAGTGCCTTGCTTTGAAATAAGAGAGAAACATGGAAGTGCACTTATGCCACTAAATACCATAACTTTTGCAAGATGGATTAAAATTGCAACATAGTTTTAAACCACATTTTCAATATGTTCAACTAAGTTCGACGTGAAAAATAGTTTTCAAATGGAACAACAAACATTCCAGCTACTCTTAACAAAACTGATCGAAGATTGGTTTGTTTAGCATTTAGACTTCTCTTTTGTTAACACCCTAGAAGAATCAAACACAATTGTAACATATGTGAAGTCAATAAGCATCAACTTTTCCTTATGCTAATTCTTAGGACAAAAACATCGGCTTTTTCTTTCTTATGGAAGTTCTTAGGACAAAAACACTAGCTAGGTTTAGAACCATCGGCTGATTCTTCCCATGTCTGATTTTGCCTTTGTTTAGCCTAGGACCTTATCTAAAAGTGGAGATAGGTGGCTAGGAGTCGAAGACGTGTTCGTATATAGTAAAAATGTTCTTAATGAGCTACAGTATGTGACAAATAGTGACTTGGTGGCTTTGGAGTATGTGATTGAGTGAGATGTGTGCAAGATTAAGTCAATTCTGTATAAATGGAGAAGGGCCTGGATAAATTTCAAATGATTATTGACAAGTTCCTTCTATCCAAATTTAGGGTACTACACATACATCATGTTTCCCATCACACTTGCACATGGAACTTGAGCCATGTCCTCGAACTTTTGTGTCTTTGAAATTTTTGCATTTGAGAGTTTCCGACCAACTAGGAAATGCGTGCTCATATATTTGTTATCTTACATCTTGAATCTTTACAACACCATCTCAACATATTTTCTCTAATCTAGCTCGAGCTTCCTATTTGCACGATCTCTCTTGATTTCTATACACAAAATGAACTTAGCAACATCAATATATTTTATGTCAAACTATGTATACAACCAAAAATTTACTTGTTTTATCATGGTCTTGCATTTTTCAATCAACAACATGTCATCCACATAGAGAACTATATTGATTTTTTAAACCTTTTTCTTTGAAGTACACACAAGACAAAGTTTTAGCCCATAGATTTCAAAATTTTGATTTCACATCCTTTGCGTTTGTTTCAAAATGTACAAGGAATTCTTCAAAGGAAAATCAAGTCCTCTTCCCCTTCACTACAAAACTTTTTGGTTGTGACATGTAGATTTCTTCTTCAAGCTCTCTTTGCAAAAATGTTGTTTTAACATCCATTTTATCGAACCCCATATCAAACATAACAACAATAGCTAAAAAAATATAATATAAAAGTATTTAGCAAAATGAGAAAAGACCTCACCAAAGTCAATCCCGTCAACTTGAGAAAAGTCTTTTGCAAATTTTTGTAAACTCGAAATCAAATGCAAGAGATTAAATTTGATCTCTCAATCAAGTGTAAGTTGCAATGCTTACATGCATTGAACTAGTCATTGTACAATCAATTACAACTCAAGATCAGTTCCCATAACAACATAACAATGAGTGATAATTACAATGCAATAGTTAACTAAATTGAACTAGTAACAAAACTAACACTATAGATAATATAACTAATTCTATATAGAACTAGTTACACCTAGATATACACTAGTTCTAATAGCTCTTGGACAATGTGTTTTATTATCTATACATTATCTAAACAATGCTAAATTAATATCTAAATTAAACTAATTTCATCATTCGTGCTTATTTTTGCAATGCCTTAGGTAAAGGGAACTTTTATTTTTAACATTCACGTGCAAGTGTTTGTAGTGAAATATCGCATGCATTTCATTTGTTGAAGAAAATTTGAGATGTATATTGTATTGCCAAATGTGCTCTTGATAGGATGCTTCTCTAGAATGTCCGGTCCTTCAAGAATGCTACATGATCCTTTCTTTTTGTAGACAACTCTTTTTGCATTAGGAAGCTTTGCTTAATTGATTACCATATCTCCCCTTTGTTGAGAGACTAGTATCATTTAGATTTTTGGAGAGCCATTTTGCTTACAATTCTCTTCAATTTTGATTTTCTAGATTTTGGAAGCTTGCTTGAGCCTTGCCCTTTGCTTGTCAATGGTGTTATCCTTGTTGCATCTGATTGATTGCTTCTTTATTGGAAGATCTTCAAGTTTTGGTCTTGATTCTATAGAAGACTCAATTTTATTCATAAAAGCCATGTTGGCCTCTTCTCGATTTTTGTTGCAAGTCATTGGTCCGAGAAGAAGATATGTCCGGGACTCTATCTATTTCAACATCTTTAAGCATATTTGTACACCACCTTGGCATATGTTGAGTTGTGGATTGTGGAGCTTGAACACCACCATCATTCCCATCATCATTAGGTTGTGAAGCTTGAATAACTCCAATTTTCCCATTATTATAGTTGCCATTATTTTCAACTTTTGTATTCATCATGTATGTCATTTGTATCCTTTGTAGTATGTGGGTTTGTGAAATGTAGATTTGGAGCCCCTGTCTCGTGAAACTCAACATCCCTATTGATTTCGGTTTTCTTTGTTTTTGTATCAACTAAGTTGTATCCCATGGTATCTTCATTGTACATCATGTAAAGATGTATGTTGTTGGATTTTTATCCAACCTGTCCTTTTTCTCGCTTTGGGATTAGCATACGAGCCTTGCTTATGAAATCTTGAGGATTAGCAATAGAGGGTTTCTTGCCTGACCATGCTTCTTGCAAAGTCATGTTGCCAAGTGGAATTGTTGGTGACTTGTTGAGCAAATATACTAATGTTTTGGCTGCTTCTTCCCAATAAATTCTATCCAAGCCTACATCCTTGATCATGCACCACACAATTTCCATGATTGTGTGGATTTTCCATTCTACAACCTCGTTTTGTTATTGAGATTAAGGTGGTGTTGATTGACAACAAATTCCCTGTTCTTTTAGGTATGCAAAGAATGTGTTCTTGGTGAATTCCCCCACCCCACCTTGATTTTAGTGGAGAAGCTTGATATGATGATCAGTTAGTTTTTCAATAAGGGCCTCGAACTCTTTGAAGGCTTGATCTTTGGTCTTTAGCAGGTATATTCATATCTTCCATGAATAGTAGTCAACAAAGAGTTGGAAGTATTGATATTCAATATTGGTTTTTGTCATTTTTTCGACAAAGATCATTATGAACTAGGTACAACTTGCTTGTGGCTTTATACGATTCTTGAGAAAAAGGTGCTTGATGTTGCTTCCTTGCCAAACAATTAGTGCAAATTTCTATTTGTTTCTTCAACTATTGAAAACCTCAAACCATATTCTTCGAGTAATACTAAGTACCAAAAATTGGCATGCATGTATCACAAATTTGTAGAATTGGTGTCCTTAGCAATGAATGCTTGATTGTTACACAAAAAAACTTCCAACTAAAACATTTTGTTGATACTTAACATGTGCACAACAATTTGGGACTTTCTTTCTTTGTCTCGAATGAGGCACATCTTCTTACGACTTGTGCAACCAAATTCCACTCGAAGATTGTAGTCTAATAGTTGGTGATTGATAACATATTTACGGTAAGTCCCGAGACATACATGACATTTGTGATTGTGTTATCTTTAGTACCGAGAGGCAACTTGATATTTCTAGTACCTTGAACTTTGTAGGAAGTATCACACCCCAAGGAAACTGAGTTTTTTTTTGGGAGATGGGCTAAGTGTGGTGAACAATTCTTGTATCCTAGCATGTGCCTAGTTAAACCCGAGTCTCGCATACCGATGGGGGTTTGTGAAGATTATTCAACCTTGTTTGTGTGGTATACAATTGGCCCTTGTTGGAGTGGTCATCTTCTTTATCAATAATGTTACCATGGCATTGTCGATTCTTCTTCAATTTTTGTTTTTCCCACGATTGTTGTTTTGAAGATTGTTGTTTGTTTGAGGAGTGCTATAAATTTTTAGCTTCCCGGAGAAAAAGAAAACCCTTCGCAAGTAATTGCATTCGAATTTTAGTTTTGAAGATTACATACCTCATCCCACGAAGACATAATTACATCTAAGCTTCTAAATGATGAACAAGGTAGAAAGTCGTACACAATTCCTAATGCTCTTAAAAGGGTGACATATAAGAGCCTTGGAATCACCCAACAAAGTTGCCCTCCATTGCAAATGCTCTGAAAAATATCTTTTAGTCTAGTTGGGTTTTGAATTTGATGATTTATTAGTCAACCCATTGTACCAATAGTTCTTGATATCATGCCCCTTATTGCAAATAGGAAATGACTTTTGTTGCTTGATGCTTGACAATTTTTTGGTGAACCTTGCTTCTTATTAAACTTTTGTTTGTTCTTCCTCTTTTGATTCGAAGCAAGTGCATGGTCTTTATCTTTTCCTTGTGTTGCATGGGTTCCTCTTATTATAAAAAGTTAACCAAATTTTTGAAGGTTGGTTCCTTCTCTATGACATTGATTGTGGTCACAAACACCTTATATGAGGGTGGTAGACCTCTCAAGACAATGGGTATGAGAGAATTATACTTCACTTCTTCTCCTCGATTTCATAACCAAGTCCTCAATGTTGTAATTCTCCGCAAAAAGGCTTCTACAAATTTTGAGGATTTCAACTTCAAACTATGCAATTGACTTTGCAAATGGAGAATGATATTTTGATTCTTCACCTCAAAGATAGTATTGTACTCGTCCCACATTGTGTTTCCGGTGTCGACATCTCTTATGTGAGGTTGTACCTCATTTGTAACTCCAAACATGATGATGAGCTTGGCTTTCTTATTTACCTTGTCAAAATTCCCTTGTTCAATGTCATTAAAATGTTGAACAAAGGAGCCATCCACAATAGAATAAGATCTTCATACCCCAAAAAAATTTACTTTGGTTTTCCATGTAGCATAATTGTCTCCACATAGGAGTTGTGAGTCTGGCAGAAAGAAATCGGAACCTTTTTCAATTGTGCACAAAATGCGGGAGATGGATTGGTGCCTTATCATTCTAAAAATGTTTTCTTCTCTATATCGTCAATCGATATCTTGATCTTCTCTATATACATGTTATCTCTATATACCCATTGATATGTGGAAGAAGATCGTCCTCTCAATATATGTGGCCATATATGAGAGAGATGTTAACACACATGAGAGAAAAGTGGTATGTGGTATTTATATAATATGTGAAAGGGATTCATCCGATCGGATCGAGCCACACCTTAGTGTAAGGTTTTTAAGCCGCAATGCAATGCAAATTATGTAAATACAATTTTTTCAAAATATAAAAACAAATTTTGTAACTTTGCCCTGGGATTTGCAAAGTCTACACTCCTAATGCAAAAATTCTTCAATGGAGAGATTTGCAACTCTTCTACAACCCATATACATTTTATTTTTTTCCAAATTCTTCTCCACTCAATATATTCCAACAATATATGCAACATCAAGCTTAATAATGGTTGTTTGAGACAACTCGATAATATATATGACTATCGCATACTCCTACGTTAGAATTTACAACAACATACCATTGCCACAACTAGAATGTCACTACGCACAATCGATAAACTCATGCACATAATAAATCTCTCATCTATTCACATCATCCGGGAGTCCTGGATTTATAACCAAGAAAGGTTTTGTTTCATGTAGCAATAAATCATATCATGAATAACCATAATGATAGGAGGATCTCCTAATTATGTGCACAAGTTCAAATGTGTGTGCACTATTAGGTATTCAACTCCAACAAAATAAACCACTCCCAAATCAAGCTTAACCCCTTTGTGGGTGTGAATACGACTTGCACCAATTTGGTTCAAAAATAATTGGGACTACCATCTAGTGTGAACACACACATGCCAACAAACACTTACTTTAATATCCTTGTATGTGGGTGACAAGTCCTAATATACTCAGATTATTCCAATTTTAGGAGTTATGTCTAGTAATCATAGTGGAGGAAACAAAGGGAATGAAAGTGAGTGTAGTATCCTTATTACTCCCCGACAATTTATGAGGACAATGCCACATATGTCATTATTGCAGGTATATTAGGCTTTAGATGCAATAGTTCAAGTGCAACAATGTTCCTAGCGTAAGCGTGAACAGAGGCACCGTATATACCAAATGTTGCAAAAAGATCAAAAGATTTTATGAGTGTCTTTTAAGAACTAATTTTCAATTTTACTATTTTTACATGCATAATGGTTTGTAATTTTTGTGGCAATCTACATGATTAGTACAAAATTGCAAAATAATATGCAACACTAAAAATGCCACCCCCATTAGGGAGGAATTGATTTTTACCTTTTTTGGTTTTCATTTTTAGGCGATTGTGCCTATTTCATTCATGGAATGCAAAATTGACCCCTTTTGGAACTTCTAATTTTTTTCATTTTATTTGTTTTTGAAAAATTGGACCAAATGCCCCCTTGTTTGATAATTTTTGCAAAAACAATTATTTTCTCTTTATAAGAAAACTTCCCCCTTATATTTTTTTGGGAAAAACTATATAGGGGTGGGGGTTGAACCCTTAACCTCCCACCTCCAAGTGTTTTAAACTTTCCCGCTTAGTCATTTGTGCGGCTTGGTTGTTTAGAACATATGGGAGCCCCTCAATTTAAAGTTTGGAAGTGCAAGGTTTAGAAATTAAAAATGTTAGCGGTGGGAGTTGAACTCCCAACCTCATGCCACCAAATGATTTAACTTGTGCAACTAACCAAGTGAGATGGGCTCACACTTTGTAAGATGTAAGGGGTGAGGAAATATAAAAGCACCAAAAATGCTAATTTTTTTTTTTTTTTAAATTCCCCACTAATGGCAAGTGTGGTCTCCGATGTGAGCTAACATGGTGAATTTTAGGGTTTCTTTACCTTGGCATTTTCTTGGACCAAGTTAGGTTATTCACTTTACCACTTGCCACGATGATGAATGGTTTGTCTACCACTTGGGATGTATCCAAGTTCTCACGTTTATACATCTAGTGGATAGATCTAGTCAAGATATTCCCAAAGAGCCATATATTGCAACTCCTACCCATTTTTTAGCCAAATACCCAGATGCCCTAAAAAAATTTTGTGTTTTATTATATATATTTGTCAGATATTCAAAGGCCATATTGCCTTTTTTCAAATACCCAGATGGAAATTTGTATTTAATTATTTTGAGCCCCGTATGAGGCTATTTTGCTCCGCTCCATTTTAACTCGTTATGATCGAACATATCATTATTCCTTGTACGTAAGGATTTTAACTTGGAATAAGTTTTGGGCTTTATTTGTGACTTTTGGCAATTTTTCGTGTTTTTGTGTTTTCCGTTTCATTTTCTGTGAAATTTCTCTAGAACAATTCCTTTTCCAGGTAAGCCCGATTTTTGGCCTGGAGCAGCTGGAAAACATATACGCACGTTATGCCTGAGGAAGTCACCATCGAGGTCCGGATCACGGGAAAAGCAAAGTCGCAGTGCACGTAAAGTGCCCTCATGGGTTGGGCGCATTTTTGGAAAACAAAGGATTTAAGCCGCAATGGGAAAAATAGCAAAGCAGTAAGGTGGGAATTTTATACACTCGCCAGCAGGTACTTTTTCCCGTGATATAAAATTCACTTAAGCTGCAGTGGGAAAATTAGAGGCAACAGCAAGCATGGGAATTTATTGCCTGCCTTGCAGGGTAAAAATTCCCATGGTGAAATAAAAGAAAAGTGACTTAAGTGAAATCATGGGATTTTTAGTGCCTCCTCATGCAGGTAAATAATCCCATCACAAAGTCAAATCACTTAAGTGGATCATGGGATTTCCGGGGCTGCCTTGCAGGGTAAAGAATCCCATTGTGAAAAATTCTTAAAAATAGAATTCTATTATGCAAAAAAGTGCGACCCACCTTGGGTGAATAATAATGCATTAAATAAATATTTGTTAATATTTATTCACCCAATTTTGGCACCCAGGCTTGTGGAAAAGTCAACAAAGGGAAGTGGACATAAGGAATTTAAAAATAGAATTCCAAAATTAAATAAATTTAATTTATTTAATGCAGCCCCTTTTGAGAAGGAATTAATACTTTTTAAAGTATTAAATGATTATATTAATTCCTATTTTCAGTGGCTATGGTCAAAGCACACTGTGAAGCTTAAGTGAAGTGAAGTGTGGATGATTAAATTGAATTAATTTAATTGATTGGATGGTTGTCCTTAAACATGCTATATTTAAAAGAGAAGAGCTTGATTTTTAATTAATTAATTGCCTTTAATTGTTAGGGCAATTATTAATTATAGAATTGTGAGGGTTATATAAGCATGGGCAGCCATATGGGTGAATTATTTAATTCAAGTGTGTAAAGAATCGCAGCCAAGAGGAAAAGTGCGCCCCCATTCAAGAAGGATTTTGCTCTGTGCAAGGTGGAAACAAGGCATTCAAGAAGGATTTTGCTTTCGTGCAAGGTGGAAACAAGGATTCAAGAAGGATTTTGCTGTGCAAGGTGGAAACAAGGCAAGAAGGATTTTCTCAAAGTGCAAGGTGGCAACAAGGCTAAAAGCTTCCAAATTTGGCGCATGCTTTGAAGGAGGTTGATCTTTGTCTGCATAATTGTTTGCATAAGTGTTACAGGTGCTAAGGAATTCATTACAGGTGTTTTTCAAAAGAAAAGGAACTTATATCAATGTCCAATACATTGAATATTTCCTCCGAATCTGAAGGATTATCCAGATCTGCACTAGTTTTGAAGAATTCCAGCCAAATAAGAAGAAAAAGAATTGTTCAGACAAAGATAGACAAAGCTATGGCAAAGAAAGATGAAAAAGAAAGCACAACGGAGTCATGCATCACTTCTAAATTTGTAGATATTGGAGACACGGATCTAGGCTCGAACCTCTTGCTGAATTGATAGAGACAGATCAAAGAGAAAGAAAGACTTCACTCATGCGTGCAGGAAAAACTTCACTCATGTGCAGATTAAAAGCAGTGGAATTATTCGAGTCTGCAACTTTTCCATCCATAGCCCAGTTGCCAAAGTTTGTTATGCAGGTGCAGATCCATATCCAGATAGATGCAGATGCAGATGCAAATCCATATGCAGATCCAGATCCAGATCTCATAGTTGCAAAAGCTTCCTGGCACAAAGGCTTCATCCTCTTGTTTCGAATGCAGCCCGTGAAGAAGTCAGTGCATGGAAAATTCCTTCCAAGATCTTGTGCAAATGCTCCCATCTTCCAGTTGAAGCCTTCATTGAATTTTCATTCATCCGAGAGTGCTTTCCAGAATTTTTAATTGCTCATATGCAATTAAAAATAAGGATGATGAGTTATCTATGAAAAACATTGCATTGATGCATGTACTGGAGAAGAACTGCAAAAGCTTCAAGGATAAAAGAGAAGACAAGGCGAAGGCAAAAATTCCATTGCTTCCGATCCATTCCAGCTTGTTCCAGATCCAAGCTTCCAATTCCACTTCCCATCCAGAAGCTTTGGTGAGAATCAAAGGCAAAAGAATCACATGAAAAAGGCACCGTCATGCAGACATGAAAAAGGACAAGATCGCAGCTTTTCTCTCTCTTCCTTCTTCTTTCCTCCGACAAAGTAATTGAGCGATCAATTAAATTATACAACTTAAGTGATTGGTTTAAAAGCCATTACTTGAAGAAGTCAACTACTTGGAGATAGGTGGCACGTGCAAAATAGAAGGTTCTATTTTCAGTTGCAAATCATACATGTCATGCAAAGAGGAATTCCAGGAGGGAGATTGCCAGTTGTTTCTTTTCCGACTTCCACATGTGCCAGTTCAACTAAAGCTTCCAACTTGTAATTGCCCCTCTACATTCTATAAGTAGAGGAAGAACCTTCGGGTTAATCAATCAGAATTTGTAAGCAGCAATCTTGTGTTCTAGACTTTGTGTTGAACCCCTGAGAGCAACTTGGAGCAAAGGAATACAAAGGAGCAGGTTTCTGAGAACTTTGTGTCACGGTGTACTGTGTTTCTTGCTTTTAATCTTAGATCTCTTAATAAACTTTGTGTTATTTTAGATCTGGATCTAGAGCTGCCTTTGTTTTATAATTTTGTGTGTTCATATCTATTAAGTTTCTTCTATGTGCATGCAATTAGCTCTGCTATCTACTAATTGGGATGCACATCTTCCCCATTTCTTCTCTGTATTTCCTTTACTTCCTTCTATAAAATACTTCCTTTCGAACAATGCGCTTACTTGCGTAGTAACTTCTTAGTTATGGTTCATGAACTAAGTGGTTAAAGTAAAACCCCTGATAGATAATAACACATTTTTATTGACAAATCTGACATGGGAGCCTCACCGGTTAAATGAGGGAGATTTATCTCATGACTGCCTAGGTTTTGTGCTATGCAGAAAATCTAGCCAACAGTTTTTGGCGACTCTACTGGGGAACAACTATCTTTGCAGATCAAAGCTTATCTATTGAAGATCAGAGTGTTTTCCATACAAATCTCAACCTGGCTGAACGTCCATTCACCCGATCCGTGAAGGCGCAAGGAAGGACTGATCATTTCTTCAGATTGCAGGAGCAATTCAATTTCAATCATCCTCCTCAAGTTAGAAGCCGCAGATCTAGTCTTTCACCAGGAAGAAGAGTGCAAACACATCCAGATCCGGATCATCTTCAGCATAATCGGCAGCTGGAATTATTCATCAAGTCTATTCTCAAAGAAGACGTGCTCCTTTCATGATGCAAAATCATCCACTTGCCCCTGCAGCACTGTTCCATGGGGTGCAGCCTTTGGACCTTGAATCTGACTCCTCCTATGCATGATCTACCTAAAGGGACGAGAAAGAATTTTCCAAAATTCTTTGGAGATGGAAAGCAGAATCTAGATGACCACTTGGCTGCATTTTTCATATCCTGTGGAGTGCTTGCAGTCGAACATGAAGATGTATCTATCCGACTCTTCATAGAGACTCGCATGATGACTGGCGGAGAATGGTTCTACCAGCTAGCTCCCGCACCATAACCAATCGGGCTACTATGGGATGCATTCTGAAAAGATTCAAGGCAAGTCAAGATTCCAAAAGACATTGATAACTCAACTCACTCAGTTGAAGAAGGAGCCACATGAGCACATGCGGGATTTTATTGCAAAATTCCAAAGATTACTGTACAAAATTCCAGCTTCTGCTTCTCTGAATGATGAGAATCAAAAGGTGTTCTTCATCAATGCTTTGCTTCCTGAAGTAAGCTATCAATTGCGAAGAGCACGTCCTGCTGATTTGTTAGCAGCTCAAAACATGGCGGTTGAAATTGAAGATGACCTCATCATGGCTGGAAAGATAAAGAGCAACACTTCTAGAGCTGAAAGTTCATCCTCTGCTACTACTTCCGATTCACTATTGCAAAAGTTAGCAAATGAGATGATGCAGATGAAGAAACAAATGGCTCAAATGGCTCAAGGCAACAATACTACCCCTGCTCGGAATTTCAACAACAACAACCGAACCGCATTGCTGGTTCCCAAAGATTAGCAATTGAAGCTGCTCCCAGAAACAATGGAGATGAATGAAGAAGACCAGAAGCTGACGCTGATCAGCTCGAGGATGATGATTTTATAGGTCCTACTGCATGACTCCAACATTAATTACCTAAACTACAAATTTGAACATGACGATGAGAAACTTCATGAAGATGATCATGGTCATGCATATGCAGTACTTACAAGATCACAAACTCGCCAAGCTGAGGCATTAGCTGATGAACAAAGAAGGGGCAGCCCTTTACCTTCTTCCTTAGCTCCTAGAGATAAGAATGTGAGTTCTTCATCTCAACCACAGAAAGCGGCTCAGGTATCTGAATCTATTTCTTCTTTTGACATTATTGATCATGCCAAGAAAACTAAAGTTCAAATGTCAGAAGCCGAATACCTGAGAGCTTTTCCTGAGCAGTTAAATAGGCTAGTCAAATATGTACAATCACCAGACAATCCAATACATCAAAAGGCCTTTTGCCTAAGCCCAAAGATACTCCTCCCACAAAACAACACTGCAGTTGTTAAATCCTCACCATCTTCTGAAAGAGTGGAACCTTTCTATGTCTCCTTATTGCTTAATGGTTTCAAGTTAAGCAATTGCATTTTAGATTCGGGTGCTTCTGACAATGTCATGCCAGCTAAAGTTGCAGATGCTCTTGGGCTTACTCGACAAAGACCATAAAAAGGTGTTACTCCATGGAGAGACAAGTCCCTTTAATCGGACAAATCAAAGATGCACAAGCTGTTCTGGCAGCTTTTCCTGACAAAAGATTAAAGATGACAATCTTAGTTGCAGATATTCCTGTCTCCTATGGGATGTTGCTGAGTAGAAACTTCTGCAAAGAGCTGGGAGGAGAAGTAAAGATGGATTGGTCCTGTGCTCATATTCCTATCAAAGGAATTAACCATAAGTTGGAGCCGGAAAAGAAGTCCAGTACACGGTTACAAAATCTGAGGATCCTAGATCTCAGATTCTTTTTCAGGAATCTGACCATGGGGTCTATTTCTTGGAAATGGATAAAGACATTCCAGAGCAAGAACTTCAACCAGAGCAGAGCAACAAAAAAGAAGAAAAAAGTTTGGACTCTGGAGTTTAAAGGCACATGTTGTTCTTTTGGATCAGGAGCCGGCGCTCTACTAATATCTCCAGATCATGAGGTATTTCCATACTCCCACAAGCTGATGTTCGAGAACACCAATCATACGATGAAGTATGAAGCATTGCTTCTAGGAATGGAGCAAGCTAAAAAGAAAGGAGTAAAACTCCTCAAAGCCCAAGGAGATGTTGAACTTCTAGTAAAGCAAGTTCGAGGGCAAAGTCAAGTCAAAAGAGATAAGCTGGAGCATTACAGAGATAAAGTGCTTTCGCCACATTCGATTTTGCAGCCTTCTCTATTGACTTCATTCCAATAAATCAAAACTCCAAGGCAGATTCTTTGGCAGTCACAACTGCACTATTGAATCCGGATAGACCACCGTCCATATTCAGACAAGGAAACTATAAAGTGGAGATGGTCTACCACCCCAGAGTCCCTGAACAAACATCTGCATGTCTGCATGTTGAAGGGAGTAAATCACCACCATGACAAACAATCACAGAAAAAGCTGATCCATGTTATGATGACAATAGTGGAATAGTCCAACCAAAAGGTAACAAAATCCCCAAGGGTTTAGTTTCCTTAGTGGAGACTTTCAACAAGCATGATCAATATCTGAAGAAGAACAAAGAATATGGTGATAGTTCTTCCTCAGAAATGCAACAAATAAATCTGGGAATGGAGCAAGTTGATGCAGACTTACCTACCACAGAGAGAAGAAAGGATGAGCCACCACCAGATGAAGTTGATAAGGACTTGCCCAGAGTATTTGACAAGAAGGCCAAAGAAAGGAAGTTCAAGATCGGAGATTGGGTACTCTGGTGGGACAAGAGATATGAACCGAAGGGCATACACGACAAATTTGATCCACTCTGGAAAGGGCCCTTCGTGATCAAAAGAGCTGCAGGAATGGATACTTTCTTCCTTGCCTACCGGGATGGAATTGAGTTACCATTGCCTTTCAACGGGCAACATCTGAAGCTGTTCAGGAACTGAAAAAGCAGGTTAAAACTTGTATGTATATAAATAAAACTTTGTTTGTTTTTCCTTGTTTTTTTTTTTTTTTTGTGTTGTGTTTGTTTTCCTGACCCGTGCCCAAAGGACAAGATACGAAACCAGAGATGCTGGGATCTCATCTTTTCCCTTGTCATTCTGACAGAGAAAAAGATGTCCACAGACGGAGCCAACTGGTGTACCCAGATTTCATCCTGAAATCTGTGACTACCCTATCCAATTTTCGTACTTTTAAAATAATGGGTCATTTTGTGTTTTTATTGCCTGAAAGTTCTTGTATTGTGTCAAGATATTCCCAAAGAGCCATATTAGCCTTTTTTCGCCAAATACCCAGATGCCCAAAATTGTTATATTCTGTCGTCGGGATTTGTCTGCGGGAAATTTGTATTTAATTATTTTGAGCCCCGTATGAGGCTATTTGTGCTCCGTTTTAACTCTGTTATGATCGAACATATCATTATTCCTATGTACTAGAAGGATTTTAACTGGAATAAGTTTTGGGCTTTATTTGTGACTTTTGGCAATTTTTCGTGTTTTTGTGTTTTCCGCTTCGCTTTTCTCGTGAAATTTCTAGAACAATTCCTTTGCCGGGTAAGCCCGATTTTTGGCCTGGAGCAGCTGGAAAACATATACGCACGTTATGCCCGGAGGAAGTCACCATCGGAGGTCTGGATCACTGGGAAAAAGTGAAGTCGCAGTAAAAAAGCCCTCGGGGTTGGGCGCATTTTTGGAAAACAAAGGATTTAAGCCGCAATGGGAAAAAAAAAAAAAAGGTGGAATTTTATTACCGCCAAACAGGTACTTTTTCCCGTGATATAAAATTCACTTAAGTCGCAAGTGGGAAAATTAGAGGCAGCAGCAGCAAAGTGGGAATTTATTCCCGCCTGCAGGTAAAAATTCCCATGGTGAAATAAAAGAAAAGTGACTTAAGTGAAATCATGGGATTTTATTCCTCCTGCAGGTAAATAATCCCATCACAAAGTCAAATCACTTAAGTGGATCATGGATTTCGGGGCTGCCTTGCAGGGTAAAGAATCCCATTGTGAAAAATTCTTAAAAATAGAATTCTATTATGCAAAAAAGTGCGACCCACCTTGGGTGAATAATAATGCATTAAATAAATATTTGTTAATATTTATTCACCCAATTTTGGCACCTAGGCTTGTGGAAAAGTCAACAAAGGGAAGTGGACATAAGGAATTTAAAAATAGAATTCCAAAATTAAATAAATTTAATTTATTTAATGCAGCCCCTTTTGAGAAGGAATTAATACTTTTAAAGTATTAAATGATTATATTAATTAATTCCTATTTTCAGTGGCTATGGTCAAAGCACACTGTGAAGCTTAAGTGAAGTGAAGTGTGGATGATTAAATTGAATTAATTTAATTTATTGGATGGTTGTCCTTAAACATGCTATTTTTAAAGAGAAGAGCATGATTTTTAATTAATTAATTGCCTTTAATTGTTAGGGCAATTATTAATTATAGAATTGTGAGGGTTATATAAGCATGGGCAGCCATATGGGTGAATTATTTAATTCACATGTGTAAAGAATGCAGCCAAGAGGAAAAGTGCGCCCCATTCAAGAAGGATTTTGCTCTCAGTGCAAGGTGGAAACAAGGCATTAAAAGAAGGATTTTGCTGTGCAAGGTGGAAACAAGGCATTTCAAGAAGGATTTTTTGCTCAAGGTGCAAGGTGCAAGGTGGCAACAAGGCTAAAAGCTTCCAAATTTGGCGCATGCTTTCAAGGAGGTTGAATTTTCTATTCATAATTGTTTGCATAAGTGTTACAGGTGCTAAGGAATTCATTACAGGTGTTTTTCAAAAGAAAAGGAACTTATATCAATGTCCAATACATTGAATATTTCCTCCGAATCTGAAGGATTATCCAGATCTGCACCAGTTTTGAAGAATTCCAGTCAAATAAGAAGAAAAAGAATTGTTCAGACAAAGATAGACAAAGCTATGGCGAAGAAAGATGAAAAAGAAAGCACAACGGAGTCATGCATCACTTCTAAATTTATAGATATTGGAGACACGGATCTAGGCTCTAACCTCTTGAATGATGATAGACAGATGATCAGATAGAAAGACTTCACTCATGCGTGTAGGAAAAACTTCACTCATGCGTGCAGATTAAAAGCAGTGGAATTATTCGAGTTGCAGCTTTTCCATCCATAGCCCAGTTGCCAAAGTTTGTTATGCAGGTGCAGATCCATATCCAGATGCAGATGCAGATGCAGATATGCAAATCCATATGCAGATCCAGATCCAGATCTCATAGTTGCAAAAGCTTCCGGCACAAAGGCTTCATCCTCTTGTTTCGAATGCAGCCCGTGAAGAAGTCAGTGCATGGAAAATTCCTTCCAAGATCTTGTGCAAATGCTCCCATCTTCCAGTTGAAGCCTTCATTGAATTTTCATTCATCCGAGAAGTTTTAGAATTTTTAATTGCTCATATGCAATTAAAAATAAGGATGATGAGTTATCTATGGCAAACATTGCATTGATGCATGTACTGGAGAAGAACAAAAGCTTCAAGGATAAAAGAGAAGACAAGGCGAAGGCAAAATTCCATCCTTGTTTCCAATCCAAGCTTTTTTTCCAGATCCAGCTTCTCCAATTCCAGCTTGTTTCCAAGCATCCAGAATGGGCCATGATGGTGAGAATCAAAGGCAAAAGAATCAGCTGCATGCAGACATGAAAAAGGACAAGACTGCAGCTTTCCTCTTCCTTCTTCTTTCCTCCGACAAAGTAATTGAGCGATCAATTAAATTATACAACTTAAGTGATTGGTTTAAAAGCCATTACTTGAAGAAGTCAACTACTTGGAGATAGGTGGCACGTGCAAAATAGAAGGTTCTATTTTCAGTTGCAAATCATACATGTCATGCAAAGAGGAATTCCAGAGGGAGATTGCCATTGTTTTTTTTCCGACTTCCACATGTGCCAGTTCAACTAAAAGCTTCCAACTTGTAATTGCCCCTCTACATTCTATAAGTAGAGGAAGAACCTTCAGGTTAATCAATCAGAATTTGTAAGCAGCAATCTTGTGTTCTAGACTTTGTGTTGAACCCCTGAGAGCAACTTGGAGCAAAGGAATACAAAGGAGCAGTTTTCGGAGAACTTTGTGTCATGGTGTACTGTGTTTCTTGCTTTTAATCTTAGATCTCTTAATAAACTTTGTGTTATTTTAGATCTGGATCTAGAGCTGCCTTTGTTTTATAATTTTGTGTGTTCATATCTATTAAGTTTCTTCTATGTGCATGCAATTAGCTCTGCTATCTACTAATTGGGATGCACATCTTCCCCATTTCTTCTCTGTATTTCCTTTACTTCCTTCTTCTATAAAATACTTCCTTTCGAACCTAACCATTGTGCTTACTTGTCATTAACCATTATGAAAAACTTCTTAGTTATGGTTCATGAACTAAGTGGTTAAAGTAAAACCCCGATAGATAATAACACATTTTTATAAGTATGGAAATTCTTCATATCATAACCATTATTATTTATTGGTTCCTTTTTATCATTTTCTTCTTCATCAACAACCTTGTCATTTTTTGTAGTTTTTCATCAAGTAAATATTTTGCTCTTTTCTTGTGGTTCATAGACAAGTGACTAGATTGTTTGCAGTAGTAACAAGTAATATGTTTATTTGTATCTTTAGAATTTTATCCTTACTTAAAAGAAGATTTGGATCTCCCTTTAGCATATGATTTGTTTTTACCATACATTGCACTTTCTTCCGGATCAATCTTCTTGGTTCTATTTTCTTCCTCTATCAGAGAAGAAATCAAATCTTCTAAACTCGGATTTATTTTACTCAATGTAAAGACCACATTATAATAGTTGCGATGCATGCTATTAAGTAATACAACTTTTTCATCATCGTTAGGAACATCAAATTTTATTCCAGCTAATTGATTGGAAATAGAACGAAACTTACTTATGTGTTCAACCATACTATCACCTTCTTCCATCTTGAGCCCAAATAGCTTCTGTTTGAGTGCCACTTCTATGCTTCCTACTCATGATCCAAACAACGTGTCTATTGTTGTCCATATGACATTTGAAGTCTTTGATAGGTCTATATGATGCAAGTAGGCATCTGATATCCCTAGCCCAATAATTATTTATTCTTTTCGATGTTTGGATTCCCATTTGAGTGCTTCATCTTCATCCTTTGGTTTTGGTGATTTACCATTAACAATCTCCCATAGATCTTTGTTAATCAACAACAACTAGGTTCTTACTTTCCAAGTATGGAAATCTTTTCCTTCAATTTTTTCAATTCAATTCAACTTGTCCATTTTGTTAGAAAACCGGAGGCCCACCACTCTGCCACAACATTGGTTTGTTCAAATTTTGACCATTTTTAATTAAATATTTCCCCCGCAAATGTGCGTGAGAGATAGGTAGATCGCTATCCGCGTACACACATCTTTATATTTTAAGGATCATTATTTAACTTTTTATACGTGGCTTTGGAGATAAAAAATTGTGCAACCGTGTGTTCAAGAAGTAACATAAATCGTGCCACGTCTAATTGATTCTTACATTGATTGGAATACCTAGACACCACTTCAAAGTGAGTTGTATTTATTCCTAGTGAAGGCTTGAAATCCAAAATCATATCTCGAGGATACACGTGGCGAGTTCGAAGAAAGGTATGCGTAGGAAATTGACCATGCTTTGTACCAAGACAAAGATGTGGAGGAAGTAGTGCGAAGACGGTGAGCACTTGCTTCAAGGGGGTAAGGGGGTGTGTTGGCAGTAATCTAATGATACCTTTAATTCACAAGGCTTTAGGTGCTTGCAAAAGATCTAAGCCCAGAAAGGGAGCTGCAAATACTTTTCCCACTAATCCATGGTATGATGAGGATTGTAAGGCTGCCAAGAGAACTATGAGAGAAAGTGGAGGGAATAAAATAAATAAAAAGAATTATAAGAGACTGGTTCAATACAAAAAAGAAACCTATGTGAATAGAAGGAGGTCGGAATTAATTGCTCTCGGAAAACACAATCCCAAAGGATTTTGGAGGGAGTTGCAACAAAAGAAAACACACATAGAAAACAATATCACAGAAGCACATTGGTTGGAATATGCGAAGCTTTTATATGAGCGGTCTCTTCAACAGGATAGCCCTCCCATCCTCTAGACTTCAGTCAAGCTATTCTCAGAAGACGACATCAAATACGGCATTCAAAAGCTAGCAAATGGAAAAGCACAAGATGTTGATGGGTTACAAGCTGAATTTTTAAAATGGGGGGTCGAGGTGCTTGCTCCACATATCAAAACAATCTTCAATAATGTAAATCAAGTAGGGTTCCCAATAGAATGGACGACCAGTGTGGTTATTCCTCTATTTAAAAGTGGGGATGCCAATAACCCTTCTAACTACCGCACCATTATGATCAATCCTCTGTTTGGTAAGTTGTTTGGGGGCATGATAGAGCGCCGAATCAGCAATTGGGCAGAAAGAGAGGGTAAAAGAGCAAAAGGACAGGCAGGCTTCCGACCTAAACATTCAACCATTGATCATTGCATAACTCTCAGGCATTTGATTGAAAAGGTTTGGGATTCTCAAGGTGAGGAAGCTTTTTGTTGTTTTGTTGACTTTAAAAAAGCGTTTGACACGGTCCCTCGTGACAAACTTTGGAACAGGATGGAAGAACTTGGGATTCCAGACGAGTTTAGAGCTGCAGTGCACAGGCTTTATGAGCAGGTCAGAGCTAAAATCAGAACTAGAGAAGGCATGTCGGAATGTTTTGGTAGTGACATTGGTGTCAAGCAAGGCTGCCCTCTTTCTCCCACTTTGTTTGGTCTATACATCGACAAGCTTGAAGAATGGTTACACAATACCGAGGGAGGGGGTGTTCAGTTGGCAGAATATGTGGTGAAGCTGCTCTTATATGCTGATGACCTTATCTTAATATCAACAACAACTCAAGGTTTGAGAGAGCATCTAAAAGCTGTAGAACTCTTTTGCCAGGAAGTCGGGATGCAAGTGAACATTGACAAAACAAAAATCGTGATTTTTTCTCTAAAAAGGAAAGGGACGCATACTAACTTTCTTTTTGAAGGGAGGCCATTGGAAATTGTTACAGAATATAAATATCTGGGGATTGATTTTCACCACAAATTGAGCTGGGAAACATGCAGAGCAAAAAGAATTCAAGGAGGTTGGAAAGCATCATACTTGCTCCAAAATAGATGTAGGAAAGTTGAGCTTTGGGACTGGAATACTAAGAAAACCCTCTTTGGTCTGTTGGTCACTCCGGTGGCCCTTTATGGGTGTGAAGTTTGGGGAAGTAATATGTCAAAGCATGGGTGGAGACAGGTAGAAAGAATCCAAAAACATTTAATCACAAGCACTCTCAAGGTTAAATCAACGGTCCCTTATGAGATTTTACTGGTTGAAGCATGTATCTTACCAATGGAAGCTTTGGCAATCACTCGGCTAATAAGCTATTTGAAAAAAGTGGAAAGCATGGACAATCATCGTTGGCCCAAAATGGTTATAGAGGATAACCTAGAGCGCAGAAAGAAAACTTGGATGAAGCAGAACACCAAATGGATGGAGAAGTGGGGCATCCACTTCCAGGAGTGCCCTAACAGCAATAGGGAAATAAAAAATTATGTGGCGGAGAAGTTTAGGAACATCATGTGGACAGAAAATATTGGTCATAAGAAAGCGCACTATATCAAATATTTCAACCCCACTTGGGCTCATGATAACAAAGCTTATTTAAGGGCGGATATCAAAGGTAAGGCTAGGATTATTTTGGCTCAGTTGAGGACCGGGTCACATCATCTTCGTTGTGAAATGGGCAGATGGACTATTCCCAAAGTAGAGTGGGAAAGGAGAACTTGTCTTTTCTGCAGTACAGGGGTTGTTGAAACAGAATGGCACTTCATCATGGAATGCTCAGCATATGATGACATCCGCTTCCAGTACGAAAATGACTTACAAGTGGACAACCTAGATGAGTTATTTGAGGAAGCAAAGCTTCAAAGGATTGCTAGTTTTGTGCTCAAGATTCATAGTAGGCAAGAGGATTTGGAAAAGAACTTGGTTTCAACTTAATGTTTCTGCTTTTCTTGGTCCCTTTGACTCTTCAGTCACGTGGACGTCATTAAAATCTTTCATTTCATTTCATATGGTGGTGAATTGACATATCCCTTGTTGACTCAAGTTTTTCATGCTTCCCCATTTTCAATTGGATGTATTTTGACATTTTTAATGTCTAAAAACATCTAAACACCTTGTTAATTCCAACATTTTTAGAGGAGCAAAACATACAATGAAAGAAAACACACTAGATCTCAAAGACTAGAAGTGAGGGCCAAGAAAACACCAACACATCACCATCTAGCTAATAAGAATTATGGTGTCACAATTTGGTCGATCGATGATAAAAACCTTCACATGCAAATGTAGAACAGAAACATGTTGAGGATGAGATTTCAAGAATTATATGTAATATATGTTGACATTGATAAATCTTGGTCGTAACAATGAAGATACACGCAGATTAAGTCACTCTGTTAAAGAAAATAACCGGTTGAACTTCAAATTCTATGCATACACGAACCAATTATGTGGCGATTACAAGCTTGAATAGATTGGAGAATAACATAGCAAATGAGCGTGTAATTTCCAATGAATCTCATTATGGACACAATCTTCTTTGATACCAAATGTTAATTTGGATAAGGTTGCACACTAAAACAATTATGTGATTGATTTCATTGGAAACCACTTACACAAATATATATAATAGTGTGTTTTCCTATTATCTAGTAAACTTCCTATAACAACTCTAGCTATTTTTATGAGTTGTTAAAACAAACTTCAACATGCTCTTGTAATTACATGGGTTGTTTTATCTCACAACAACTCATTTACATTTACATTTGCATTTACCATTCACCCATACAACACACAAATATAATAATGGAGCACTAACAAATATACCTAATTTCTTATTATATGCTTAAAGATGTTCAAATTTCATATTTGGGGGATTATACAATAAGGGTAAAAAGAGATGTGACATAATTTAATTTTAAATGGAAATAGGAAATGTGATGTACCTTTTTTGCGTATATGATGCAAATGTGGCGCAATATTTTTGTAACATTTGTGCTACATATTTTCGTCATGTTTTTGTTGCAAATCATGACAATGGATAGTGAGATCGTCGATTATGGCTATCAAAAGTTTTTTTGTATGGTGATTTATAGGAAAAAATCTACATGTCCCGACCTCAACATCTATTGATAGTGAGATCTTCAATTACGTGTGACAATTGAAAAATTCATTTTAAGGCTCGAAAGAGGCTCCTTAAGCTTGGTACGAAAAGATTGAAATTTTATTATCTATTTTGGTTTTACACAATGTTCCTCGACCTATAGTATACACTAAGAAAGTAGATAGAAATCTCATCATTACGGTCATCTATGGTGATGGCTTAATCATCACAAGAGATTTCACACGACATGCTCATGATTTAAAATCACTTTTGAAGATGTCTTTTAAGATGATTCACATAAATTTTCTACATTTTTCCTAGATCATCAAATTTCAGTCTAAAAGGGTATTTTTATCCATCGGTATAAATATTCTCAAAACATTCTTTTTCACTTCAACGGGTATACTTGTAAGTCCACACCGACTCCTCCTTTTTCAATCGGGGTCAAGCTTTCCACCAAATGTTCTACCCCTTTAGTTGATGAGACACTCTATAGGAAGTTGGTTGGAAGTATACTCTACTTGACTCATACGTGTCCGATATTTCTTTTGTTTTGAATATTGTATCATGTTATTATCAAGTACCCGTGAAATTCATTTCCAAGCTATGAAACACATTCTTCGATATCTTCATGGCACTACTAATTATGTGATTGACTACAATTTATTATGCACGACCTCAATTTTTGGTTACACTTTAGGGGTAAGTAACAAAGAATCATGATCCTTCTAAACCAACAAATTCTTAGCAAAATATATTTTCAAGGACAAAATATAGGTTTCATCAATGCTTGCATGACTAGGTCTCTCCTCTATTGAATGGGGCGGATCCCAGTTTTTGAAAAATGGAAATTATGTACAGTAATTCTAATCTTGGAGTGGTAAAAGAATCAGGAACTTGTAGAAACACTTTTATTGTAACTGCAACAATAGATTAGAGAGGGAAGATTTTACAAACCTCGACCAGCTGTGCATAAATGCAGCTATATAGAGTAGGCCCTTTCGTCGGCCCGAGGATGAGAAAAAAGAAAGGAGAGTTATGCTAATGAGAGAAATAAATAATCATTAACCAATATCTCAAAACAATTTTCCATCCCAATTAGAATAAATGGACAAATATATGTAATCACATAAAGATCATGAAACAGAAAAATAGATTAGCACACAGTTCTACCAGTGATTATAATTTCATTTCAATAAGAGGATAAACACACATGAATAAATAAATGCAATTTTTACCCTCGCATGCAGGAAAATAAACCATAAGAAATTTGAAATTTAATGTTCGAGTCTTTCCTTCAAGAAACAAAAGTAAGAAATACACGCATTTATCATAATAATTAATGTTATCACCAAAGATATTTCGAGACACAAAGTTATGGAAAATGTCCTTGTATTTCTTACTGGAAATAAAACAAAGTTTCTTGTTTTTCTTCCTCTCACGGAAATTTTTGGACTTCATCAAAAGTCCCTTAACAATGGTTTCTTCGCCTATTTAAAATAGGAGAATGTAACTCATCCTTTAATGACTATTCACATTCCTTTCATATATTTTACATTTTATATTTAGTTTCTAATTTTTAGAAATAGTGATCGTTTATATTCCCTCTCCTAATAACTATGGGAGAGTTTATGATGAATGAACATTTCAGGTTATTGGATAGGTTGTCAAAAATCTTTTCAACGCTTTGAATGGGTGTAAAATCAAGTATGTATGAAAAGGTTATTACAAAACAAGAAACTATATTTTTCATTTGTAATATAGCACATTTTTAGCCTGAAAAGTGAAAAGATACACCATGATACTTGAAGAGGATGAATATATACCTTGGACATGGGTCCACATTTGATGAACAAGGGTTCTTACTTTGAACATGGATTCATACCGGATGAACATGTGTTCATATCTAGGTTGTGGGTTAGTCTTTATAAAGCCATCGGTGTGTTAAGATCATGAGCACGCAAGGAAAACAAGTTGCGGTGCAATTTTCTCTCCCATATTCACACCAAGGAAGGATTGTTAGGAAATATATTTGTTAGTGCTCCATAATTATATTTGTGTATTCTATGGGTGAATGGTAAATGCAAATATAAATGAGTTGTGAGATACAACAACCCATGTAATTACATGAGTGTGTTGAGAGTTATTTTAACAACTCATCAACAATAAGTTAAGAGTTGTTATAAGAGGTTTCCTAGATAATAGGAAAAGACAATCCTATATATTTGTGTAAGTGGTTTCAAATGAAATCAATCAAGTAAATGTTTTAGTGTGCACCCCGATCCAAATTAGAGTTAGGTTTGTGGCAATCCATTTTGTTCTTGTATCACACTTTACATTTTTATGGAGAAAATATACTATTGAAATTCAAATTGGAAAGTGGAGGGCTAATTTTTTTGACAATAAGGTGAGGAATTTATTGTTTTGACATGATTTCTTAAATAAGATATCTTTCAAAGATTACAAATTTGTTCTTCCAAGCTCTTTTTCTAGATTGTGCATAAAATTTTAAGGTTATTAGATTATTTTTATACAAAATGAGTTCTTTGGGTTCATGATGTATGAAATTGGTGTTCTTTTGGAAAAAGATGCAAACAATAGGAAATGTTAGGCACTTAGACTTGCATGCATAACCCATTGTAACCAAACAATACTTGCAAATCATGAAGATAGGGTTTGGTGTTTTCCTTGGCAACTATTTTTACAATTTTATCTTATTTTCACATTTGCATTTAATATTAAATTATGGTGCATCCCTTTTTTCACTATTTAAAATCACACAATATAAAATTAAAGCATCTTTAACTACATAATTAGAAATAAGGGTTTGTAGAAAACTCAATTTTGCTCTTGCTATCACACTTTGCATTTTTTCCTAAACCTACAATTGTTTAAACAAGTGGTTTACTATTTTGTAGATACTATGTCATCATCCAGTAGGTATACATCATCCCCTATATAGAGGTCTACTTTGGTAGATCTAAGTTCTTCATTTGTATTGAGATCTACTTCCCTAAAACACAACTCTTCATCAACGAGTATAGATGTTACACATGAGTTGGTAAGTAATTGTAATTTTGCATAGAAAAATTTAATTTTTTGTTGATGATTTAATCTAAATTCAATTAAATCTAATTTCAGAGTAACTACTGTAACAAATGATATTCAAGTAATTACATACAGTAATGTGCAAGCACTAAGCATTCAATAATGTAAAACCCTAAGCAAATGAAGGGAAGAAGAAGAATTAGCTGATTTTGTGTGATCTAGGAGTGATCGAGACTGTGTATATGTTGGAATAGGTTGAGAACAACATCATAATGGTTCGATGAAGATTCATAAGTACATAAATATGTAGGATAGAAGCACCCATAGGAGAATGTCCCGAGCGCTAGTGACCAACTGGGCACTAGTGTTCGCTAGATGCTCAGGTTTTGAATTTTTCTAGGTTGGAAGGTCTTTGCTCCAATATTCACTTTGTTGCTCGACTTCACTATTAGGGTTCCAATCGCACATGTAACCTACAAAACAGATGACTAGTTGCACATGCCCACAAACCACATCAAATCTAATAAAAAGATGCAGAATGGGGAGTCAGACTGACCGATGGTCACCCAAAGAGTGAACTTACGACCGAGCGTTGCACTACATCTCAGACTCCATGTAGTTTTTTTTTTTTTTTTTGTGTGTGTGTATTCGTGTCTCGTGCCCTATGTTTCCCTTGTGTAAGTTTCACGATGATAGCGAGCTAGATTTAGATTGTCCCAAATATACATAATGTGTGTGATGGAATAAAATGAACTCCCCTCATATGCAGTGTACGCAAACCTTGTCTCTTGTATGGATGTGTTAGATGTATGCCTTGTAGTTTCTTGTGACTTTGTGCAAGCTTAAGTGGTGATAGATAATGCTTATAGTGTTTGCCCCTTTATTTGGAAGAAGTAACTAAGTATATATATGATTCCCTTGTTTGAATTTCATAATTGACAACTGAAAGGCCAACCCAAAGTGTTAAAAGGTGACCAAGAAGCAAAAAGGACCCAAAAGAGTAAGAAGAAGAAAGAGAGGGTAGGAGCGCATGGGTGCTTGTTGTCCTAACTAGTGCTAGTGTCTCGAGGCTATTAAAAGATAAATTAGTCAAGTGTCGATAGAGTTGTAAGATGTGTAAAGCCAATAAAGTGCAAGAGATAAAGTAATCAAAAGGCCAAAATAAGTTTTCAACCACTAGTTTTCTTGCTTAGGAATCATGTATACATTAGTATGCTTTAGGACCTAGAAATGTACCAAAGTGCATAGATTTTGTGTTTACATTTGCCCCACTTTATGTTGTTGAGTAAATACTTGATAGCATAAAGTAGATAGAAGATGTGTACCTTGTAAACTAGAGAGGAGTGTATTCGATAGTGTGCCAAGTGGACAAGTAGCCATGTGAAGTGTGAAGTGATCGTAATGTGAAGCGTGACAACTAGAAAAGGGAGGTAGACCCTAAGGGTGAATGTGTGTGTATTAGTGTGTTGTTGGAGCTTGTGCTTATTGATGTGAGCCACTTCCTATTGTTTGTAAGGATGGACTTGCAAAAGAAGAGCAAGAGAGTAGTCAAAGTCTTGTATATGAAAAATCATAGAACCATGTGTATGAGTAAATCAAAGTGTGTAAAATTTGTAGCCAAGGAAAGAGTGCACTTGATGTATGAGAGAGCATAGGATAGAAGGTTGTCTTGATTACTTTGGAGATTATTGTGGATTTGAGCGTGTCTTACCGCCAAGGGTGAGGTTTTTGGGTGATCTCACACCAAGAGTGAGTTTTTTGGGAGATCTCACGCTAAGATAAGAGTGTTGGGGAGAGAGGTTTATTTTTCTTTCCTTCCATGAATCTTCTTAAATGATAAGTGTCACTGTAAATTGTCACGTTCCTGATTTGTAACCATATTGTAACCGAATTGTAATGAATGACTAAATTTTATAACTGAATCCAAGTGTTTGATATTATAGATCCATACTATAAACTGCTGGAAATTGTGTCGAACTAAGAAACTACCCTATTTTCCCCTTAGGACATAGCGGCCAGGTGGGACACAAGCGCCCACCATTCCTGTTTGCTATTGGGCGCTAGTGTCTACTTTGTGTTTGTGATCCAAGTTTGATTCTGGACCACTTTGTAACTATGTGCCTTTGTCAATTCTATACCTTGTGTTGTTCTATTATGGAGTTTTGTGCTACTGAAAGGGTGATTTGTTCACACAATAGTTTCCCCCTCATTTGGGGTGCATGTGAAGAATGTAGGAGGAGGAGGCCCAAACGAGAGGACATGAAACTAATATGCACATCGTATGTTTGATACCTACAAGGGGTAGGGGATGTGCATGGTAGAAACCAAGGCACATGCAAACAAGATAGACTAATAATCAAGTGTTAGTGTAAAAGAGCTAGCATGCAATAGAATACAATGTAACAAAAACTATGAAGACAAGAGGTACCACAAAAATTGGGTTGCATACATGAGACATTACTCAAAATTTCACAAGACAATTAGGGCCGAAGCATCCATAAGAAAACAATGATCAAGCAAGACATAGGGCATAGCCCATAAACAATGACAAACAATATCAAATAAGAAGTGATAGATAACCATGGTTGTATAGAATCCTGCAAGGAAAATGCTACACATGAAGCAACCTGTTATCATGTTAAAAATATAAATAGTATGTCAAAGCATGTATAGATCAATGAAAAGTAAGTGATAGTGACAAGAAGTAGTAAATATTGTAGCAATAGGACTTGTGATGTGTTGCAGGAGAGTAATAAAGGTAGATGCCCCTAGGAACCTTAGTGAGACTGGTAAAGAATGGTGTCAAGCATCATGCATCGTGTAAGAATCTATAAAGGTCCTGCATTCACCTCAAGATACCACATGAACATGCATGTGTGTATAGAAAAAGATAATGACATACTAAGAATCCCATAAACAGTGGAAAAAAATAACAAACAAGAAGTGAAAGATAATGACATACTAAGCTCATGTATTCACCTCAAGGCTCTCATTGACAAACAAGCTGAAAGGTATATCAAGGCTCTTAAAATAGACAATGAAGGGGAGTATGTGAGCAACAATTTTGATGATTTTTGCACCTCCGAAGGAATTTATTTACAACATAGAGTTTCTTATAGCCCTTCACAAAATGGAGTTACATAAAGGAAGAACAAGACCCTTAAGGAGATGGCTAACTCGAATGGTCCAATCAATATCCCTTCCACCATAGTATTTGGAAGAAGCAATGAAATATGCTTACTAAACTCAAAACCACGCTCCCCAAAAATTAGTAAAAATGGTGACCCCTTTGAGGCTTGGTATGGATACAAACCCGATGTTGAGTAATTTCATTTCTTCAACTCAACTGTCATGGCTCAAATACCTAATAAGAAATGCAAGGCCTTGGAACCACAATCCAAACCTTGTATCCTTGTTGGGTATCTCGAAGGTGTGAAGGTTTATATAATTTTGAACCCCACTAATGCACACTAACCACTAACTAAGTAATTTTCCCAATCTTAGTGGGATTTTATTGAAATCTTCTTAAAACCTTCTACTTGAGGATCATGTTTCAATTTACGCAAGTCCTAGATTTAACAAATAACCGACATTCATTAACTTGAATGGTCATATCATCAACAAAAATTCTCCATCATATCTATGCTATGTCTTTTGAATGTTCCCTAAACATCTATCTCTATGAAGTTTCATAAACACTTACCTCTCCTTGTGAGCTCAAAATTGTCCCTTGTCTTTCATGGTAGCTTATAGTCCTTGTGAGCATGATTTCCTCCTTTCAAACCTTGATGAATCTTTAAATAGCATTTTCATGTTCTACATGAAAATTAAGATAAGACCATCCTCAAAATGCATTCAAAGTGATTGAAAGGTTCACAGCCTACTCCCTCTTCCAAAATTGCTTTATAACCTCTTAAGACCAAGTTCTTGGACGAATGGGGTTTGGAGTGATTTGGAGATGACCACAAAAATTTGTAAGCTTTAATAATCTCTCATTAACAACCCTAGGCTGCATGCAAAATTGGGATCCTCAACTCTTTGTATTGTTCTTCCAATTTCAAATTCCTTCTTTATACCCCTAAACCCTTAATTAGGTTTGTTATCACTAATCGTCAGTGTATGTTTGAGCTCAAGGGTTCCATATAAAAATGAATGACCTTTTGTTCACCCATTAAGGGTTTTGAGATATGTTTAAATTTTTAAGTCTGGACTCCTTCAATAGTAGATTACTTGCTTTACAAACTAGTCCCTACAACTAGTTTCCAAATGTATCTCGATCATGCAACTAAACTATCAAAGAAATTTGTGAGTTCAACCATGGAAACTTCAATTTTATTTCATAATCCCTTCACCCCACATCCATCATGACTTCCACAAAATTTTAGACTGAGCTACTAAGTTCTTGGTCTCTAAACTTTAAACCCTAGCTTTGTGCCTCTGTGGAGCCCCAAAAGCTACTTTTATCATAACTTTCACTAAACATCGATTCAAGGTCCTAGGTTTGGAATGGAGGTTTATGTTGTTTCCAAATCACTGCACCCCCCGAATGGCTAGGCTATAAGCAGGTTGTTCGGTGTGATTGGGACACATGGGATCACCTCTCAAGCTATGGGACTTGGGTTAAGGTGAACCTCCGAGAAGGTCGGCTTCCTTTTCCTAAACTAAGTGTTGTACTACTCCTAGTGCAATAAAATGGCTATCTAATCCTAGGCTAACATTTTCCGGGTTTTAGGGAAAGATATTTGCAAAAGGAAACTATACTAGGGATGGTGATGCACCAAATAAAAGGATATGTTGAATCTCAAGAAGGGTTAATGTGAGTAGGATGTGAACACCGTTAGTCACCTTCACCTATTACAACCTAGAAAGGGCATAAAATACCACAAACCAGAAGCATACGTTCCTTTGTTAAAACTTGAATCATACAAAATAGAGAGACCAAATTGGATTGAACACATAATTAACTAACCACGAGGATAAAACACATGCACATGTCAAACATTCATTTCATTGATGATGGCTAATGATAATATAACTTTAAATAACAGAAGGAAAAGACTCTTTCCACAACTGACATAAAAGATGTTATATCACTTTTCCATAACATGAAACAAAATAATCTGAAATAAAGGAAAGCTAATCATCTATACTAAGGAATCATACATTCACAAAGCATATATAAATCAACCATTTAGCACAATAAATCAGGTTCTTCAAGGCAAGATATCTCTCTGAATATAATTAAAAGGTTTTTTAAATCTCTGAAGCACTCTTCCAAGCTTGAAGAGAAACTTCACCAAAATATGATCTATCTATATCAAATGACTCCATAAACCAAACTATTTATAAGTTCTTTAGGCTGAGCCATTATAGTTGGGCCTTCAACTAACATTTTACTAAAAATAGAAATGTCATTAATTCAAGGAACAGCTCCCATAAAAATAGAAAATTTGTTTGCAAGGGTTTGACTCAGTCAACCCTGCAACTCTGACCGATCTAGAGCTTGGATCTGTCCTTTCATGGCTACTTAGCTTTGGCCTGGTTCTGCAATGCCTTCCTCCTCTGCAGGTTTTTGTTGTGTTTCCTCCCATGCATCCATTCGATGTTTATACTCGATGAAGTGTTTAATGATTCCTTGAATTTCCTCATCCTCTGGTCCCACATGCGTAAAGTGATTTACCACATCTGTTTGTCTCAATTTCCCTCGTGATTTTAGTTGGAACTCTTCTAAGTTTACTCAAAACTTTCTTCAATCTTCCTATGAAATTTTGGCATAAAACCAACCTGTCAATAGATTCGCTACCGAAAGTTTTGGTAACTTCATCATCACGTTTCACTAAATCTTTGAAATTTTTCTTGATCTGCTCCTCTGGAAGAGCATCGATATTTTCGTTGAAGAATTTATAGTTAACAATATCAAATTCTTCTGATATGTCATTCAAAGCATCTGTAATCTCCACTCGTTTATCATCCAACTTCTTAATTAAATCTTGTAGCACCTGACACGGAATTCCATGGCCTTTTGATATTCGAACAACTTTGCAAAGCATCATCGATTACATCCTCCTGGAGGAGTAGATCTGAATCTTCCTCTCTAATCTCACTCCATGTTTCCAAATTCAAATTCAAGTTGTTATTGTCTTCTGAAAAAGCTTCATCCATTTTGCAAATAGTAGTTTTCCCAACCTGTAAATCATTATATATCTCAACAACTTCTTTAATTAAAGGGTTAGCTTCTGTAGTATACATTCCATCCATCCATCTACTGATCTCCCTTTCTGGCCTATTTTTGATCTCATGATAAGAAATATCATCAATAGTAGATGAAACTGTCATGGCCATAGTAGTTGAGACTTCAGTAGATGGAGTTGGCTTTGTTACTTTCCGTAGCAATGCAGTGAGTTGCTCGACCTTGGCCTTAAGCTCATCCTTGGAAGATTTATCCTTATCATATTTTTCCAATATATTTCCAAGAGGTGTGTACATCTTGTTTTGCTCCTTCATGAGTGGCTTTTCCTAATGAGAATCTAGAAATATGATAATCTGTAGCTGTAATTGTTTCCTTAGTTTTTCCCTCAATGGGAGTGGCAACCTCCACAACTCATTCCCAGATGCATTCACTATCAGGCTTGAAACAATATTTGGCCTCTTGGCCTATCTCTTTGGGGTATGTTCCAATATGCTTAGATCTATTACATCTCCCAGAGGCACTTTCTTCTTTTGCTTTGGAGTTTTTCAAAACAACCATTCTGGAATGGTTGATGCTGATGAAGATAGAAAAGTTGATTTAGTACCTAAAACATTAGCCACAACAAGAGTACCAACAACATTAGTTGGCATTTGAATGGTAGTGGTAGTAATGGATGGGGTGGATGTGAGGACAGCCATAGGAGTTGATACAATGATGTTAGGGGATGAGATGGAAGAAAATGGAAGTGTTAGGGGAAGTGAAGAAGAAATGGGTGACCCAATAGTTTCTCCAGCTGAGAGAACTAGAAGGGATGAGAATACTTGGGCCATAGAAGGAGATGGGAAAGAAGAGATGATCGAAGAAGTGGAAGGAACTGATGTAGGAAGTGACAATGGAAGAGAAAGGGGAAATGATGGGTCTTGTGGGACACTAGGAGAATCACTGACTTCAACTATTTCTATCACAGGTGTTGTAGGAGGCATGACTTTGGGAACAGGAGCCTTGGAAAGAGATGAGCTCCCAACAACAAATGAAATCTTTTTGGAACTATATGGGTCTTTTGGGTCGACCTTTTCCCCTTTGTGGGTGTTGATTGGCTCATGGTTGATGGGGCTCTTGTATTTGTAGGTTTCTCTAACCCCTTGGGTGAGATTCCCAAGGTAACCAACCAACTGTGAGTTCTTTGCAGAATGGGTCCTTGCCCTCTCCTTTGTGTTGCAACATTCTTCCACATACCAATCAATCCATGGCAATGGTTGATTGGCAATATTATTATTTTTATACACTTCATCCAAAACCTCATCATTGTCCTACATGTCTTTTGGTACGTCGGCTATTCCAAATTGCTGAACCTCATCCAAAGTTATCCTTTCATAGTCTCTTTTTGGATGATGAATTCATCCCAACAATGGATCCAGATATCTTCTAACTGGGGTACATGGGAACTGGACCGACTGTTTCATTGAATTTACCCCAATAGTCAAAATTAGTCATGGATGGAAAGTCCACAAGGTTACCTCTGCCATTTCCACATCCACATTCTTAGCCTTGTAAATATTTGGGCAAGTGTATCTACTAATTGAAATAGGGAATTGCATTCCCACTTTGTGCCTTTTATTTTGGATCTTGTGGTAATCTAGCAATTTCAAACCAATTCTAACAAGACCCACTTGTCAGTGGGACATCTAGGCAGCTTGCTAGGAGCACCCACAAAGCCAGGAATCGAATGTAAGTAAATGTGGGGAATTGAAGGTAGATAGCTCCCCACTCACACACTTCCTTGAAGGCTTCGTCAGAAATCCTCCGATTATATAGCTCCTTATTGAAATGGTAGAGGATAACAACAAAGAAGGCATCATTGATCATGGAAGTGTTTTCTTCCCTCATCTAGTGTGAGTTGAGGATAGAAATCATAGATTTGAGAGGTGCTTCAATACCCTTGGTATTCAACCGGTGAAATCTCCCATGGAAGCTGCGGCATAAACCAAGAAGGATGTCATATAGAAACACTTTGAAGAATGCACTCTACTCAACTGATAGCAAATGGAGCTACTGATATGCTCCCCCATTTGATAAATTCCTTATTCTTCTTGATAGTAGCGATATATAAGAACATCCACTCCTAAAATTCCTTCATGAGAGGGAAGACTTGAGACTCTTCTTAGTAGCACAATAAGGTCATTGACCTCCTGAATGAAATCTATGACCGATACATGGTCTTTGGCAATTTGGCAATGCTCTTGGCTAGATAGGTTTTCAACATGACCCTTGTGCACAACTCTGCTTCTTTGTCCCAATGTTCCACCACTGACTCTAGTGAAATTGTGGCATAATCTTCAACGTCAGGAGTTTGAGAAAATCTTCAAAGAAATCTGGGTCCAGGGATCACAACTTTTCCATCAACATCTTTAACTGAAATAGATTCTTCATCATAGTGGGCTGCTGTAACCAAAAAAATTTGGGCAATGCATGGATGTGGGAAAACTAGCAAAAAGAGCAAGCCCATTATCATATATGGCCTGCATCTAGGGTTTCTTATTTGGGGCCTTCACCCTTGCCCAGAAGTCTGGAAAATCAATTTGTCCAAGGTCGGTGTCCCCTATGTTTCCCAGGTCAGAAGATAAGCAAGAGTGAGGGGAAACCCCGAGGAATGAGTATTTCATCTTTTCCTTGCCCTTAGATGTGGAAGTAGACATCAAATTTATGAGTTTTGAAATGCCAAGAAGAGAAGTCGAAAACCCAAAATCTCCAACCTCCGAAAATCCAAAGTGTAAACCTCCAAAATGGAGAAGTCCGAAATCCCGAAACCTGGAAACCCTCAATGGAAATCCTAAAAAAGAGAAGAAAAGGTCCAAAACCGAAGGGGAAACCTGGAAACCCCAAAGTTTCAAAACCCAAAGTGTAAACCTCCAAAAATCTAAAGTGCAAACCTTTGAAATGGAGAAGTCTGAAATTCCAAATTGGAAACCTCCGAAAACCCAAAAGTTAGAAACCTCTGAAACAAAGAAGTGAAAACCTCCGAAGAAAGGACTTCAAAATACTGAAAAAGAGAACTCCAAAGTTCTGAATGGCACAATCCCCAAAAATGAGAAGAAGCTCGAACAACCAAAGCTCGAATACCAAAAAGAGAGTTCTCAAAAATGATGATCTCAAACTCTAAAAACAAGAGGTGTTGAGAGGAAAATTGGAGAACTCGAGAGGATCTTTGCAAAACTCGAGTGCCTGTAGAAACTCAAATCATGGAAACATGGCGGGCAATGAATTTTTCATTTCCCAAGGTATGCAGAGGAAGAACAAAAAAAAAAACAAGGAGGAAACAAAACAAAAGATCTTAAACCAAAAAGAAAATGACCAAAATAAAAATACCTTGAGAATGATGTCAAAAAGTACAAGATACAGTAAAAATTTGGTTTGTCAGAGCAAAGTGTTAGGTGAAAATGTGATTTAAATAGAAAACCCGATATTAATGGAAAAATTTCCAATCCATATGGAAGTAGGTAGAATTAAATGCATAGAGAGCTCAAAAGTTTGAAAACCGAAAAGCCCAAATTCTAAAATTTCAAAATTTTGGGGTTTTGGACTTTGGAGATCAAGGGATGAAAATTATGAAATGGCTCGGAAGAATTTCCAAAACCTAAAAGCCCGAAAGTCTAAAATTTAGACTTTCGACTTTAACTTCGAAGTCTGGAGAGAAAATTGACTAAAAATGATCGGGAGATTTCTAAAACCCGAAAGCCCGAAAGTTTGAAATTTTAAAATGACTTCTGGAAGTCCGAAGGAATTTTTCCAAAAAGCACAACTTAGAGTTCCAAAACCCAAAATCCCGAAAGTCTGAAATTTCATACTTTTTGGGGTTTCTTTCGGAAGTCCAAAGGAATTTTTACAAATCGTGTGACTTAGAGTTCTAAAACTCGAAAGCTCAAAAGTCTAAAATTTAAGACTTTCAGAGGTTTGAGATTTGGAACTTCAAACGAAAGGGAATTTCTACAAAAATCATGACATAGAGTTTTCGAAACCCCAAAGTCGAAAGTCAAAAATTTCAAAATTTTAGACTTTTCAGGGTTTTGGACTTTGAACTTGAAAACACAATTTCAAATTTAAGTCAATTAAACCCCGAAAGGGAAAATCCCCGAAGTCCGAAATCTAAATTTTCGGACTTCGGGACTTGGAGAAATTTCAAGATGTAGAGATCTTTTATGTGAAGATTCTTTAAAAAAAAATTCTGATCGATTTCAAAGTCTACTTCTCAAGGTAGATTAAATCGATATGATTTGATTGAATAACAAGTACGTGAAATCCTTAATAGTGGCTTACAACTCTTACAAGAAATACAAATACATCTTCTTCCTCGGGAAGCTTGGGTTGTACACGAGAGGCTAATCTCAAACTATGGATAGCTCTTAATCCCTTAAAATGGTTTAGTCACCTCTTGTTTAGGGTTTCTAACAACAAAGCATATACTTCTACCTTTATATTAAAAATTTGTAATCACAATAGCTTCCCCTTAATCGTACATGTAAATGTAGCAGAGTATTCTTCATTTCACTATCAAAGAAGACTGGACCTAAGCAATTTTATCCTTCTAAGGAGGTTCATGGTTCTTACTTGACTCATTGAGCTTCACACATGCAAAACCTCATACATATAATGATCCTTCCTTGCTTTCAAACAAGAACTAATGGATACAACACCATTGCTAGCCTAGCCTTTCAACAACATAAACAAAACTTGTCAAATATTTACTTCTTCTAACAAACCAATGCATTCTTCTCCCTAAGGATCAATCAAGAAGTGACAATCATGTTTTTATATCCATTTCCATTGCCACTTGGACCCATCAATGCGGTCCAACAACTTAAAAAAGTGCCAGCTAATGCATCCTTGTGGGACCTTCTAAGTATCCCTGAGCAAAAGGAGTTGCTCCAAGAAGCGCTCAAACTAGATGATGATCCGACCATCGCAACCATGGAGAAGGGATGGGTCAAAGTCGCCCGAGTGCCTACGGAGGCCATATTGTTGAACCAAAAGGGAGAGGTCAGTAAACCAAGGCCCAACCCCTTCTTTTTGACTCTTATTATAGGCAAGAAATTATTACATAACTCCATGATAGACTTCTGGTGCAAGCACTATTATCATGCCCTAGGAAATTACAGAGATGCTTTGGGAATTTAGTACAAACCCTTGAAGAAAGGAGTTATGCAATCTGACATGGGAAGTTTGTTCAAACCATTGGAATTATCAAGGGACTTCCATTACAACTCTATTCTTGCCCGAATATAATCTGCAAGATATCATGGTGATTAACGTCCCACCAAGTCTTTGGGCTTTGCCTCTCCCATGATTTCATAGCTAAGATTAGAGGCTATATGTCTCTGGATTGGTCCCATTTAATCCTATAAACCAAGTATGGGTCCAAAATGAAGGTCTTGTCAGAACCCCTCTCCAAGGAGCATATAATGGACCAAGTGCCTTCTCGGCTTCGAGGCCTCTCATGTTATGATCACCAGGGAAGAAGAATTGTACGTAGAAGATGGGGAACCTCAGAGTGGTGATCATCTATCTAATCCCCTCAGAGATCCTTTTGGGAACTTTGATTCCACCGGCTTGGGCACTTACGTCATTTTTGATGAAAATCCCACAATCCCAAAGGTGGCAAAGGGGCATGATGAATGGGAAGGAAACTCTCCCAGGAATCCTCCAATATGGACCCTACATTTTGATGGGGCCAAAAGAAAGAATGGATCGGGAGCCGGAGTGTGCCTAATATCCCCAACTGGTAAGAAAATACTCCAGTTAGTCCATTTCCAATTCTCCTGTACCAGTAATGAGGCGAGTATGAGGCCTTGGTGTATGGTTTTTCCACTCACCGAAAAGAGGGCATCAAGTAGTTGAGAGTGTTTGGTGACTCGGAGTTGGTGGTGATGCAAGTAAGGAATACTGCCACCACCAAGAATCCAAGGATGAGATCCTATCGACACTGGGTATGGGATCTTGTAGATGATTTTGAGGCCTTCAATATTAAGGTAATTCCCGTGATCAAAATACAGAGGCCGATAGGATGGCCATGATAGGGTCTCAATTCGACCTGGCTCAGGATTTGATTGCAAATAAAAACACCATAAAAGTGATCATCCACCCTTCTATCCCTGACAACTTTGATCATTGGCAGGTGTTCGATAATGACCAACAGGTCATACACTTCCTCTAGCAATCAGATCAATTCACAAATCAACTCCACCCAAAATCGAGGAAGCATATGGGGATCAGATAATTCAGCTAAAGACAAACAAGCTCCCAGAGGGTTAATTACCCTTGAAAGTCTTTTCGACTCAAATGACACTAGTTTTAACTGAAGAAAGTTTGAGGCAGTAAAAGAAGACTATGTAGAACTAGAAATAACTAAGGAAAGATGACTAAAAGTCGGAAAATGGTGACTCAAAAGGAAAGAGATAGACTCGTAGCCTTATGTCATAAATATGATAAGGTAATGGCTTGGACATATGATGATCTACATGGTTATGAAAAAGACATTATCCAACACACCATCGACCTGGAAGAGGGGACTAAGCCTGTGCGCATCAAAAATAGAGGCCTGTGAACCCTAAGGTAGAAACCCTCATGGCTAAAGAATTGAGAAAGCTATTGGAGGCTCATATAATCTTTCCAATCAAACACATGATGTGGGTCTCCAACCTGGTCCCAGTGAGGAAGAAGAATGGTGAAATATATGGCGTCTCTGTGTAGATTTCAAGAGATCTGAATAGGGCCTCCCTAAAATACCATTACCCCTTTCCCTCTATGGAACAAATATTACAGATTATCATAGGCTCCGAGATGTTTTCTCTATTGGATGGATTTTCAGGCTATAACCAAATATGGCTCACAAAAAGATCAATATAAGACTACCTTCACAACCAAATGGGGAACCTTCGCTTATGAAAATGCCTTTTGGGCTCACCAATGCAGGGGCTACCTTTCAAAGGGCCATGGATACCACGTTTGGGGCATTAATAAACAAGGTAATCCTCATATACCTTGATGACCTTATAATGTTCACTAAAACAATGGAGGAACATTTTGATGCCTTAGAAGCCGTATTAAAAAAATGCCAAGAGTTTGGAATCTCTCTAAACCCAAAGAAATGTATCTTCAGAATTCCCCAAGGAAAACTCCTGGGACATATTGTGTCGAAGGAGGGAGTCTCTATTGACCCTAAAAGAGTCAGGGCCATTTTGGAGCTTCCCCTACTAGTTAACAAGAAGGTTGTTCAATCCTTCTTAGGAAAGATCAACTTTGTCAAGACAAGTTTATATTGGATTTTTTGGGACAATCCACCCGATCACTCTCATGCTAAGAAAATACCTCAGCTTCAAATGGACCGATGAAGGTTTTAGTCCTTCAAATTAATAAAAAGGGCTATTGCATCAACCCTAGGTGCTCCACAACCCTGACTTCTCAAAATATTTCATTATGTATGTATATGGGGGAAAGCATAACATAGCATCTATGTTGAACCAAAAGGGAGAACTACAAGGGGAGGAACACCCAGTCACTTTCTTTTCAAAGACTCTCCATGACTATGAAACAAGATACAATTTCATGGAAAGAAAAGCTTACACCATAGTTAAAGGTCTGAAGAAGTTTAGACACCTTGTCACACATAACAAAATTTGGGTCATGGTGGCTCACTCCAGCATCAAGGAATACATAATGGAGGGTGAGATAACTGAGAAAAGGGCCAACTGGATCACCAAGATCCTGGAGTATGACATAGAAGTGAAACCCATGAAACTTGTGAGAGGTAGGGGGTTGTGTCAATATTTGACGCAAGAATCTATCCCGAGAGGTCAATAACGAATGTGGGGAAGTAATGTACCTTCAGAAGATAGGTCTGAAGGTTGGGTCTTAGACAAAATTCACTTTATGTGAACTGGAAGGTACCCTATCATCTCCCCTTAAAAAAGGAGATATTATAGAAAAAGGGGAGTAATTTTATCATAGTTAATGGCTTCCTATTTAGGAGGAATTTTAATGGAATCCTATTGAGATGCCTAGATGAAGGGGAGGCTAAAAAATTTTCATGAATTACACCACGGGAGCTTGGGAGGCCATTTTTACCCAAGATGACTACACCATAAAAATCCTACAAGCAAGATATTTTTGGCCAAGTATTTTCGCCGATAGTTAGGAAGAGGTAAACAAATGCAGGGTGTGCCAAGTTTACACCAGTTTCCATAGGAACATGGCATTACCCTCAATCCTATCTTGGTAGAGGAACCCTTTCCCAATGGGGTCTGGATTTCATCGAATGGTAAATCTGGCTTCTAGCACCAGCCAAAAATGGATCCTCACAGCAACTGACTACTTCACTCGGTGGGTGGAAGTAGTGCCCCTTAAGGAGGCCACAAAAATGTAATCCTAGGACTCCTACAAGATATAACTACATGCTTTGGGCCACTGCACTGTTATATCAGACAATGCTAAAGATTTTGTGGGAGCCAAGGTATCTGATTTTGTGGTAAAACATGGGATTTACCTAAAGACATCTTCCAACTATTATCCATAGGGAAATGGTTTGGTGAATCTACCAATAAAAACTAATCAGACTCATAAAGTGAATGGGGCATGAGCATAATAAATTATGGCATGAACACATCAAGACAACCTTATGGGCTAACCGAATCACCCCAAAGCAGATCCTAAGAGCTTCACCATATGAGATAGTTTATGGGAAAAGTGTCATGATGTGGTTTCCTAGAGATCCCCGCATTACAACTATTAAAGCAAGTCGAGATAGGTGAGAATGGGGCAATGCAAGTGAGACTCTCGAGCTAGTAGAGCTCCAAGGAGAAATGAGAATCAACTCACGAGGCCATGATTAGCCAATAATGAGATAGTCAAGACTTGGTTTGACTGAAAGACATCAAAACCAAACTTTTAGGTCAGAACCACGGTCCTAAAATGGGACGCAAGAGCCACCAAGCCCGAGAATCATGGAAAATTTGATCCCCTATGGACAAGGCCCTTTAGAATCAAGCGGGTGCAAGTAACACAACTCATTTGAGCTGAAACTATGGAGGGTGATCCCTTAGCCATTCCGGTAAATGGGATCCACCTAAAACAATTCTTGTAAGTCCTTTGCCAATATTGTATTATATGTACATTTCTTTTATCTACTTTGTCTATTTTGTTTTCTTTTAATAAGTTTCTTAGACATGTGTCCCTTTTGGAGGCACTTTTCCCCTTTTGAAATTTTGAGGGAACCATACCACCTATTTTATTTCCAAATTAATGATCTAGTGATTTCCTCGATGCTCGAGGGGAGAAAATATTTCGACGTGATGTGAAGTCCCTCAAAAGACACGGAGCATCAACTTGAGTTCATTAATTGGAAAGGGACCATTGTGCAAAGTGACCCTATTTACGTGTGAACCATTATTCCTAAAGTGAGGGTGGCTCTTTAAGTATTAAAGAGCATTCAATGTGCTAACTCCAAACACAAAGGTTCCCGAATCAGTTATCAAATTCTAGAGCTAAGGAAATTCTAACTATTTCTAAATTCAGAAGAGCACCATGGCAGCCTCTAGCTCCACACTAACAATAAAGTCTTACATAGGTGACCCTGCCCCCCTGAAACTCTACAACCAAGATTAAAGTTTCTAGATGAAGGGCCCCTGGTTTAGCGACCCCACCGTGATCTCCGACCCCACCGATAATGTTTTTGACCCATCCCTCAACAGAAAGCCTAAAAGCTTTAAGGAGGCAACCTTTGCTAGGTTCCTCAAGCTGGGAGATTCTGAATCTTTTGGCTCTAGGACCTAGAGCACCACACTTTCCTAGTACATGGTGCCCTTACACACCCATGCCCGAAACTCATTCAGATGTGTGTGGACTGTTTCGAGTCCAGAACCCACACCATTCAGGGTAGGCACTTAAAGGTGGTAATTACGCCACAAACTATCAGGGACATGTTGGCCCTGACGAAAGACCCAACGGCCTGGCCTATTTCTATGACATGGCCAAACTCCAAACTGTCTATGGGCATAATGTCAAAACAAGGTTTCGTTCCTTAATAGGGAACTAAGACATGAGGATACTGGGTAGTTTGGGAACCTTGGCTTTCCCATACCACTGAAATCACTTTTAGCAGACTCTCAGGATGTCTGCTCCATGTTGGCCTTCATCTTTGGGTAGGATTCAGATAGAGGCGTCAAAGATTGGTAGATGGCAGCCTTGTTTCGAATGAGGTTTATTGCCAAAGAGAAAGGTGTATCACTTTGACTTCATGGAAGTCATCATGGGATCCATTTATGAACATCTCGACCAATTCTCAGTGTCCTTAACCTTCAGGTATTCATCCTATTTGTTTCACCTCATTCTTTATCAAAACACTAAATATTTTAGTCAATTTATGACCTGAATATCTGGGATGCGGAAGTAGACTCTCATAAGGTCATACCAATATCCGCATGGACCCATGTACTTATCGCCTTTCATCGATGTATATGAATTCTACAATTCTTTCGTGGAGCCCCTCTTACTCAAAATTGATCCAGAAGGGATCAAAAATAGGATGAATGACTCGGTGCATTCTATATTCACAAATCCCCACACCCCTACGTGATTACTTCTTTTCGCAAGAGGACATTCCATGATTCACCTTCACGGTTTTAGGAGGCATCCTTCATGCTCCCTAGGGTCCTCGGCTTGAGTGGTTGGCCTCAAGATTTTCCAAGTTGGTAATCTTGGACATGGAGTTCGGCTCAACCCAAAAGAAGAAGGCACTTTTTGAACTTCCCTTGAGCAAGGGAGGAATTACCATACTAAAAAGAAAGGTAGAACATGGCCTTACAAAATTTTGGCCTCCTATGGGTTTTCCTAATTCAGGATTCATGGAGGTATGACCTAGATGGAAAAATGGCTAAGATTCTGGTTGATAACAAGATCCAGACTCCTGCAAACATGAGCCTAGGGAGTTTTTGACACAAGGTGAAGTCCAGGAGGATTCTCCCGACATATTTATCGAGCTCTCGGACATACCAACCCCAAGCTGGGAGTCATTCCATCAAGTCAAATACAAGTATGATCCCACTCTTACTATGGCTAAGGGACTCCGAGTGACCCTAAAAAGAGAGGACTGGAGCACAAAAAAAATTGAGGCCTTTTGGAAATATAGGCAGGAGATTGGTCAGACCACCCCAAATTTTGAGGGCATCTCCAAGTGATGAGCAGTGGGAAGAATTTTGGGACGCGGATCATGCGTCCAAAGTAGAGAGTGAGGATATGGTCACAATCACATCGGGATGGCCATGAAATCAACCATAGAGTCCTCTCGGCCCCCAACGAAAACAATCATCTGTCCCGCCTCTATCTTCCATTCCTCAACAGAATCTTCTAGTTGGCTTCCATGCCACAACCTCTAGTTATCCCTCGGGAGAAGGACTGTGGAAGAACCAACCTCCAGCCCACCACACAAGAGGTCAAAATCAGTAGTGGTTTCTATTTCTCCTCAGCCTCTCCCTCCTCCCGGAGCTCCATTTCAATCTCCCCCTCCACCTCCTTTTTCCCTTTCTGAAAGTTTTCCTTTGTCTATTACTCCATCGCAGACTCTCTCTCCACCCCCACCACTTTGTTTCCACAACTTCCCTCAAACATACCAGCCTTTCTCCCCGCGTGATGATGACAGGATCCTCCACAACCCTATGGCTTCGACGCCCCAACCACATATTACAATCCCTTATGGCTTGCCCTGGTTTCCCATTCGCGGGAGGGATGGTCCCCTCTTCCTCTGAGTTTTTGAGTCAAGCCGAAGTTTGCAAGAAGCCCGAGACAGTAGAAGGGAAAAGAAAAAGAAAAAGGAGATGGTGGCTAGAGCTACAAGCATATGTGGTCATTATATGACCATCAAAAAGTTCCTTAACAATCACCCATCTTGTCCCTTAGATATCCAAACCCATGGGGAAAATGCAGCCAGAGGATTATTCCATTAGCATTGTCAGTCATCGACCTTTCAGAGTTCCAGCCTCAGGATAAGGTTGAATTAATGAACGAAACCATGGTGATAGTCACTACAGACTATTTGAAACTCAATAATCAGTTGAAGAAGGTACAAGTCCAACCTTAGAAAGTAGAAGCCACATTTTACTCACCAAGCTGAGATAAAGGCCAAAGGGAAATAAATTGACCAGCTCCATAAAGAGTTGAAAGGAGCTCCATCCCAAGAGACCCTCATAGCTTTACAGGTGGAGGTAGTGGAAATCCAGGCCAAGTTACATATAGTTGAGGTGGAAAACAATGGCCTCAAACCAAGCTCAGATCATTTGATGATGCGGTCAAGGATTTGACCCATAAATTGGGGCAACAATCCCAGAAGGGAGGAATTATAATGTTAGTACAAGGGTTGTATGCCCTCATGTTGTGACCAAATTACTACTATACGGTGATGGCCTTGGCCCCACACTCAGATTCATATCCGATGCTCAGGGATTGTGCTCGAATGTAGAATTTCTTCCTCCACCATCATCAATGTAGTGTCCACCAAGTTCCTGAAGCTAGAACTCTTGATTTAGAAGCTTTATGATGCTTTAGACTCCACCCTTCAGGGGAAGGGATCACATAGACATGTGACTCATTATTGCAAAAATTAATGAGATTATGAGCTATGATAAGGTATTCCACCAAATGCCGAATCTCTTGGCACAACTTCACCATGGGATCAGGGAGAGGAAGAAAAGCATTAACGAGCTAGTTTAGTTAGGCTTCCCTTCTCCCTTCCCCGATGATTCTACGGTCCTCACAAAGGACCAAATTCAACAGCTCCTGATCGCTAAACGCCAAGACAAGACTGTCTTTTAGTCTTTAAAGGAGAGCTCTAGTGTAGCCAAGGTGGAGACCATCTTAAACCCCATTGTCTAGTTGGAGTTCCACCTACATGTAGTAGTGTAGAACCTTCACATTTCTGCATATAAGGAGATAATTGAGCTAGACCGAGCCTTTCAGGCATTGCATAGAGGAGAACCTACCCAACCAAAGAGGAATGGCTGGGTATCAAGCTACGTGAAGCTCTGAGTGGCATTTGGTAAAGCCACAATTTTGATATTTTGAGAATGGGAGATTATAGGATTCTTCCATGACTGGCACAGGAGTCCCTTGGTGAGTCACCATAACTGTAGAGCTATTTTGTATAAAGCTCTTTCAATAAATACCCCTTTTTGCCCCTTCCTGGCTTCTTTTGTTTGCTCGGCTTGAAAAATTGACTAAGTATAAAGATGAATGCGGAGGGTATCCACGTGTCTCGTGACACAATTGGGATATGAACAAAGCAAGAAGGGATCTTAAACTTGCATCGCGCTATACACTTCACGAGCCCCGAAGGTTTTCCTTAGCAAGGGAAAATTCGGAAAGATATTAGGGACACTCGAAAGGCTCTCCACATGGTCACCCAGCACATATTCAAATAAAATAGAAAGGAGGGGGGCCACGGACAAACATGCACTCTCCACATGTCTATCAGTGCATTTTGAAAAGTAGAGTCTGGGTAAAATCCTCGAGAAGTGTCAATCCGCCACGCCACAAATGAGGAAGAAGCTTCACCAACTCAAGAAGCGCCAACCATATAAATTAAAGACAGTCACAGATATCCCTAACGAGTAGTTGAGATTTTGGCCCAGAAAGGAAAGATCATGTAAGAGAATTGAATGCTAGAAGTTAAGGCTCTAGTTCTAGACATTGGGGACAGAGCCCCAAACATCTATAAGGAGGGACAACATCCCAAGACAAAGGGAGATATTTCCGGGAGAAAAATAGGTAGAAGCAAGGAAGACACGAGAAGATTCAATTTTGTAATAGCTAGCCTTAGCGAGATCTTTCATTATAAGGAGATTGTAATATGTGCCATTTCGGCCTTATGTATGATTTTCTTCTATATATTAAGTTCTTGCTCTGTGCACTTAGAGCTCTTCATACTTTGAATCTTCATTTCTGTTAAATAATGTTAGGAAGTTATACAATCTATCGTGTTATATGCCCTTAGATTTTGACTTATCTTTTATTTGTGTTTGTTGTGTTTTCCGCCCCCTTTTCACAACTCTGATTTAAATCTAAGGTATTGCTAAATAGGTAGATCATGCTTTAACGCTCTTCCAACTATTTTGAACAAACTCCTGGATATTTCTCCTTCGTAAGATTTATCTTGGCGCATCACCCCCGTTAAGTTTTATGTTTCTTTCCAGCTTTCTCCTAACCTTACCTCATACAACAGAGAAGAACCAACTTCTTTAAAATCTGGAGGTCACCTTAGGGCGCATGTCCCACTAACCTAAGACCATTATGACACAATTTGTGTTTGCACTAATTCTAGCATCAAAATTTTGAATTATGGATTGACAAGATTTTTAATTTGAAAAGGACACAAGTTATGACAAAAAAGTGACACAAATTTATGTCATCACTAATTCTAGTGTTAAAGTTTTGAATAATAGATTGGTGAGATTTTCAATTTGAAAAATACATGGGTTTTGATGCAAAAATTGACACAAATTAACATAAGGTAAAATATATGACGCACTTGTGTTAGGGGCCACTATTTTCAAAGTGGTTTTCGAAAAAAACTTGATGCACTTTGTGTCACTTTAAGTCAACCAAAAATGATACAAAAGTAATGCAAATTAGCATAATAAATCATGAAAATGATAACATTTGACACAAAAAGTGTGGTAAAATTATCAAAATCTACTAGTGGCGAGTAAAAAATGCACAAAAGTTTATGTAGCACATCCAACGTGTTCACAAGATACAATCATACCAATAATAGAAGTACAAGGAGCACCATGGTGCACATCACACACCTCATAAATTCGAGGTGGGTGATAAAATTTAGATACACATTCAGAATGAATTCTTGAAGGGTCCTCATAGGAAATTCAAGCCTCTATGGTATGGTCCTTATAATATACTACACATAGCTAAAGATAACACTTTCATCCTTTGATTTGCCACAATGTTTGGGTCTACATCCAATATCTAATGTGAGACTTTTTAATCTTAATTTGTACAAATCCACCTTTGCTTGAGCCAACAATAACTTAACATCATTTAGACCTAGATTATGAACACTTGCAAATGGTGTTAAAGGATCTCGATTGTTGAGATCACAACAATGTCCACACACCAATGATCACATCGGCTTGTTTTGAGTGGAAGTCATAAAACATTCAATGACTTAGCGCTTAATTTACATAGTTGATCAAAGACACGATGGGGGTTATTACTCCGTAAGAAAAGTGAATGATCCACACAACCGCTTTTGTGTATGCACTCTTTTAAGTACTTTGTGCTATTGGGCCTCACAACATCTTACGTCACCTATGTAACCTCACGATACTCTTGTGCAATGCCTTGTGGCATACTGCACAAGGCTACTAGAAATCTGTGACCATGTGGCAACTTCTTGTTGCTTTTATGGCATGCCAAGTGGTACTTCCTGAGCTCACACCATGACAAATCACATATTGGCAAAGTGTGGTGACAAAATTCTAACTCACACACATATAAGAAGGCAAACTATCATTCGTAAAAGCTAAATTGTTTTTGCAATTGTTTTCTTTTGTATATTTTACGTTATGTGCTTGTGTGTGCATGCATGTGTGCGTGTGCGTGTGTGTGTTGGTCATTTTTAAATACACTCCAAAGTCTAGGAAATGTTTCCCTCTTTTTATCACAATTATTAGTCTTGTTGGATATTGTATGCATTTGTACCATACCATATTCTTTATCATCGAATAAAAGTTGTGCTATTATGCCATTATTCAAGACTCAATGTGTTTTAATTTATTGTTGTTTAGTTTTTTTTTTTGCATGTTTTATAACATGTAGTTTGCTAGCCGAGCTATGGGGTTATCCTTTGAATCACCATCTTGGGCCATGTGGTCCATGTCAAAGAAATTCTATTTTATAGGTTATAAGTGTTTTAACACACAAATCAAAGTGAAGGAATAAGGTGGGAATAAGAGATCAAGACAAAAGGACACACATTCATCAATTCATTTTAGGGCACATTTATCAACTATCTAGAGCACCCGACACTTTGTACATATCTAGAGCACCCCGGGTTTTGTACATTTGTCTCCATCCAGTTTTAGATTTTCGAGTGAGGTCATTTATTGTTGAGCTCGCATTCCTAATATCAAACTTAGACAACCATCATTAAATCTTGCTTTATTCAAAATACGCCTCCAACCCCCGGTGATTGCCCTACTACTTGATTTGGAAATATCAATTAAGCATGCCCAATTATTATTTTTGTATATGTACATTATACTTAATTGAAAATAATTAAATTATTGGTCTTGCATTCAAGTATTCTACATGTCCATTTATGCACCCTACTACTTGATTTTGAAATATCAATTAAGCATGCCCATTTATGCATCCTACACAAGTATTCTAAATTAGTAATTATAAATCTATCTATATATTAATTAAATTTCTATAAACTATATGTTTCTTACAACAAATTTTAAAGAAAACGAAATTAAATTATAACATACTAATAATATTTATAATGTCTTTTTCTTTTTTACAATGTGACATTATACTCTATATATATTATTACATATAAAAGTGCACTTTTCAATCAGAAATAATATTTACAAAAAGCCTATACAATAAGTTATTTAAAATTTATAGCCATATGCCTACCTAGCGACATAGTCCATAATTTTCCATGATTTTTTCCATATGCTCGATATAGAAATCAAACCAGAGCAGGTGTGGATTTAGTTGCAATGGGCGGTTGTTTTGGCTTGGTGGGGTCATTAGAATGATGAACTTTTGCCTTTGATGATTTTGTTAATGACATGTAATTTGGAATCCCAAGTTTTGTAGGCCCATTTTCTGAAGAAGATTTATGCCCAAGTTTTGGATCAGGACTGCTAGTCTTAGTGCTGCTATCAGCTTTGGCCTTAACCTCAGGACTGCTGCACATGACATTGGAACCACAACTTTCTTCTGCTTCAACATGATCTCTGTTATTTTCATCTTCATTTAAAAACAGTTTCCTAGAAGCCATATGGTGACTAGTACTAGTCTCTGGATCACCAAAGTTATTCTTGGGAGATTCATGGCCTGAAGAACCTGCTGATTTGGTAGGTGTTCTTGACATACCGCTTTTCGCTGGAGATGGAGATGGGCTTTTCATGGTGATGGGAGTGTTGAAGGGGAGTGGGCTGGTTGGAAGTAGGATAGGCTGTTTGTCAATTTTCTTCTTATTCCTCTTGATTTTCCCATACTGAGGTGCTGTCAATGTGTCCTGTTTATTGTCATCTAGATAAGGATGGCTGATGTTCTTTATGTCCTTTTCAAGCTGTGTGTTGTCAGATGGACGAGTAGCCATCCATCTTTCCAACCAAGTCCAGCTCAAGTGAGGTTGTTGGTCTGGATGAATACAGTCACCCACAACTTCTTGATTCTTTCTTTGTCCACAGATTCTCAACTGCAACTCGCACAAAAACAAAAAATCACAATTCAATCAGTTCAGGGTACAGTCTGGCTACAAACAAAAGATCACAATTCAATCAGTACAGGGTACAGTCTGGCTACACACCAAATGACACAGTAGAAGCTCATGATGGTCCCCAAATTTGTCATCTATGATAGATGATAATCTTTTAGGAGCTTAAGCTTTTATTTGACTTCTAGGCTAATTCAGCATTTGAGTTTTTGTATTCTGTTAATTAATGTTGAAGCTCACCCATAACATCACTGATAAAAACTCATTAGGCAGGCCTATCCCAAAATTCAAATACAGGAATAAACATCTGATTTGTGATGCCCAACATTGTGTTTGGATTATTTGTTTTCATTATGAAGCAAAATTCCTTGTGAAAACACAGGCAGAGGGCCTTGATACCTGCTGCAAAGAAGCATATGCTAAAGCCTTCTCGCGCCTTACGGCCGCATCCTGCTTATTCTGAAGTTTTTCCTTTGCAAATCTTCAACTGTAGCTAGGCTATGGTCTCAATCTTACTATGTGCAAAAGCAATTAAGGAGTTATTAAATTTCATTGGGATTTTGATCAGAAACAATAAGGATTACACGAAACGAATCACTAGAACAATGTGGATCTTTTCTAATCTGAAATTCGGGCAATTTTTTTACTTGTCTCTCAAAGAGTCTGCAAGAAATAAACAACATTAGTTGCTAGTTCGGCCAATTGTTCACATGGTTCTCTAGTAAAGAGTTCATATCTGAGCATTATTAGGAAGCACAAGACCTTTGATGAGCATGAAGCGCAAATATTGTAGCATATGTTGGGATTTGACTGCAAAATGGACTAAAAAGAAATGCTTTTTTAAAATGCATTATGCTTCTAAGGAAATATAACTAGAGAAGTTGGCGACATTGAAGATTACAGAGTATTAACCTTTTGCTAAATGTAGAATATGCATTTCTATTTGGAATTGAGTCAACCTCATAGTCTCCCATCCAAATTTTGCAGTAGTAATTTTTAAATTTCAATCATATTATTTACTTAAAGTTCTATACAAAATAGATATTCATGCCATATATTTACACAGGTAGTAATGTATTTGGACACATCTCAAACCAGTCCTCAAAATTTTCAATAAGAAAAAACAATGAGAGTCAATGAAATCTGCTTTGGTTCGAATAATCACCCTTCTTACTTACCTAGATTTTTGAATTATATGTATGCAATTGGCGTTTATGCTAAATTTGTTGTTGAACATCTTGACCTTCCTTAGACATCTGAACTTGGCTTGCGCGGATACGAACTTCCAATTTTATAAGGGCCTGCATCCACCTTGAATCCATGGTTGTCTATTGCTTCAGAATCTGCTCATCTGCTGGATCTTGAAACCTCAGAGCAGTTTTGACAGCTCTAAAAGCACGCCGGCCCTTTCAAAAACATTATACAGAATTTTGTGGATTAGAAATTTGTGTCATACAAATCCAGCCATGAAACCAGCAAAAATATGCGTTACCCTACTTCAAACAATTCTTTCATTGAAATGAATGTCTTTAGTAGAAACTGTAGCGCGTTACCAAACCTAGTCCAACACACAAGACACAACACTACAGAAACTACACACAAAAACACCTTCGAAATTTTGCAAGAAAACAAATTTCATTGAGTAGGGTATGAGAATACCAGAAAACCCCTGAAAGCAGCCTGAATGACAATGGCTGCATTCTCTTCAATTGAAATTTCTTCTTTAGTTCTGAAGACAGATCCTTGATCCCGAGCCAATTCTTCAAATTTGTCAAGCTGTACAACAGTGTCCGAGAACCCAACTTCTGAGTCCTCATGGGTGGGATTTGCTACAGTTGATTCAGACTGCCGCGCAGGATTCACAACAACAGGTGCAAACCCACCTTCAGGTATGCCATCATCTGTATTCTCGTTACTTTTAGAATCCTGCCGGTCATCGGTATCATCGTCAGGATCATATCCACAAGAATATGATTTGTCCGCACTCCATGGATTCTTTATCTTGTTCTGTGTAATATGCAGAGCAAATTTTAAGGGATATTTCTATAATAAAAAAAAATTGAAGGGAGCTTCATAATAAATGAGGAAAGCCTCTTAAATTTTTATAACCCTATCACTAAGCTTCCATTCAAGATCAAAATGGCAGCACAGCATCTTCACAAATGTGTTTATATACTTATAAAGTGAGACGACAACACATTAACCACCACCAAAATATGGTAGGTTTCAATTCCCTTGGAATAATATTTCATCTGCAGCTCTTTAACTACTGTGTTAAACATGAGATTGCAATGAATTATTAATATGGATAAAAATGACCTTCTTGTCCCTGGTTATGAGCAAACTGCAAGCAGAGCACCATAAAATGAGGACGTGACTGCATTTATTTATCTGATCTACCAGATTATGTTACTTACAGGTTGCTCTTTTTTGACCCCAGATCGGTCTTTAAAGAAGGACTTTGTACCCAGAATCAAACTCTTGATAATTTTGTTGGACTTCCCCATAGCTTCACCGTATTCTTCATCTACCTGCACCACCCATGAGCAATTATTTGTAGTAGAAACCAAAGTTTAGACAGAAGACTCATTCAATTTGCAAGAAGGTTGTTACTAAATTAAGTCTAGTATGAAATATTTTGGTGCAGAACTGATGCTTTTATGGGCTGATTTTCAGGTAAATCATCTTTGCAAATGCTTACATCGCTCTTTGAGATTGCTGCAGCCTTACAGCTGTTTGGGCAGGTCCCCTGTAACCACAAAAATAGCAATAATGGTGGTATTAAATGGCAACTCTGGTAATTGGGTCTGGTTTTTGACATGGGTTTCTTGTCTTTTGAAGGATGTGGACATAACAGAAGAAGGAAGCTGAATTTAATGGCAACATTTCCTGGTTTCCATGTTCCAACCTTGTTAACTAATCCTTTGGACATAATATACATTGGAGCATACTTTAATTGTTTGTCCAGTTTGCATTCTGAATTTTTTTGACATTTATTACAGCATAACACTAGGTTATTTCATATTTATTATCATAAATTCCATGTTAACTGGGTTAAAAAAAAACAACATTCTAACGGGGATCAAATCTTGTTGATTGTAAGCCCTGGAGACACCTGACACGGAGAGTCAAACAGTTGAGGCCAGGATCGTGCCCTGGGTGATTTTGATGGCGTGGATGCCCCTTACTCGTAGCTGCTTAGCTGAAGGTGATCACTAGTTTAGTTTCTTCGCTTACTTTGTATTGTTGAATTTATATATTCCCTCCGAAACTTACGCAGAGATGCCATTAAACTATGTAATCCAGTGTTGAATTTGACACCCTTAGAAGTGCTCAATCAAAAAAAAAAAAAATCGACATTAAAATTAAATAAAATTCACAATTCATACAAAAGAAAAAGTTTAACACCATCACCAAACTTACAAATCTGCTGAGAGTTCTGTAAAGAGACTGGTTAGTAGAAGCAATCCGACCATAATCAAACTAAGGCTGGCAGGACTAATTGGCTGCATTGGATCACTAAAAAATTATACTTATCTCTGCATATTTAATCCTGCTACTTTCCATGGAGAAAGGACACACTCCATCTTTTGAAACTATTGTTTATTATTAAACTATGGAATTTAGTCGGTTTGCAGACATGGAAATCCTCGAAAGAAGATCTGGCTTAAAACAAATGAGAAATAGTGACTCCAAAAGGAAAAGTAAATTCCATGTGGCAGGACAAAGAAAAGAATATCAGAGAAAGTAGGTTTAAAAAAGGACAATGGGGCCTAGAACCTCAACCAACAGATCCAAACATGGTCCAACCAGGATTTGTCCATTTCCCATCTCCATGGTCACGAAGTCAACTTTTATAACAAGCATTAATGCAATTGAGATCTTTTTAGTTGGAATGGTCCCTCTTACTGTGGAGCTGCCATTGTCTCCTCTACGGAAAACGTCCTTCTGTTATCACATGGTTAGTTTTTTTCCTCCTTTTTTAATTTTAAGGTTGTTGGTGGGAGGTCACTCGAAGGAGGCCTTTGGGGGAGAGGAATAAGGTTGTCACTAGATTAGATTTTAGAATGGTGTAAGAGAGTTGGGGAGAGGAACAAGGTTCTCTCTAGATTAGATTTAGAATAGCGTAAGAGAGTTTGGCTCCTTTCAAATGAGTCGATCTTTAGTGTAGGGGTTGTATTTAGAATGTTGCTAGTGTATAACTAATAGATTGACTGGTATGTGGTGAGTGTTCTCTAATTTTAGGCGACTATTCAATACATGTGTGTCTAAAGTCTCTCTCATCCCCAACTATTTACCCATTGGGCATAGGAGTAGCCAATTGGAATTGAACTCTTCATAGTGGGTGAGATAAAGATGGCAATGTTGTCGATTCCCCTATACTTGCATATCCCACAAGAATTTCTCTAAAACAAGGGTCAAATCTAGAACAAAGGAAATCATAGAATAGTTGGAAATGCATGAAAATAACTTAATGCTTGGAAGGGTCAGTAGAATTAGGGTTAGACACATAAATATGTTGAAATCAAAAATATAGATGTTGTCATTAGTAGAAATATGAGGGAAATAGGTTTAAAATGTGAGATGATCAACTCCCTGAAGAATCTAACTATCAAACTTTGTTGATAATTTTTCGAGGATTGTAACCGATTAAGTCTACTATGAAAATGACTCTATATGCACAAACTTGAACCTAACTTGGTGTGACTTAATGCATGAAAGTCTATCTTGAATTCACTGGGACCGAGAAATTAGTCTCTTTTGTAAAAACCCTAATCCACATTCGACTCCTTACAAAACCCATAGAAAATTGGGGATGTTAGGGAGCCTTGTGTTTTTCCTCCATTATTATCAAGCCCCTTATGATTCAATAGAATCGAAGTAACGCTTAAAACAATTAAACAATTAATCTTGTGTATAAGTCCTAACCCTTATCTTTCGCATCTACAACAACTAGTATCGCTACAATGAAGCTTTAAATGCTCGATTTGATTTTTGAATATTTTGTGCCTACAAAAGTAAATAAATTTACAAAATTCTCCCAAATCCATCTTGGTTGATTTGATGCAGTCCAAACCTCAAGTTTGGATCCATAAAGAAACCCCAAGCCAATTTAGGAGGGAAGAAAACCAAAAAAAGTTTAAATTAAGCAAAGAGCACATGCCTTTGCAAATGGCATGGGCAATTAAAGTATTTTCTCATTTTTGCCTCCCTTTACAAAATTATAACAAAATTGTAACATTTATATTGCCTTTACCATTTTTAGAGATTTTTTCACATTTTATAGGCTTTGAATTGGCTCTACACATAATAACCATCAAATTCTTCAGGTTATGTTGTCTCAAACATAAAAATATATATAATTTGTTTGAATTTCGATCCTCCTTTGATTACAAAGCATAAAGATCAACTATGGGTCCAATAGTTGTTGCAAAAGACCAAATAAGGAGAAAACAAGTGAAGAACTTGAACTTAAGAGAGAAAAGACGAACACTTAAAAGAGAAACCAATAGTGAAGAGCTTCTAATCAATGTCAATGTACTTCTTCCACAAAAAATAATGTTTCTAAATTGATATTAACATTTCTAATTCAATGAAATTAACTTTACAATTGAATGATGAAACTCAATATGTAGGACATGGTAATGAATTTGTATTGAATGATGAAACACAATCTAATGAAACATCTTTTTTTTTTAATGAAGTTTTGGAGCATGATTATATAATGAATTTACATGATGATAGTGAATATGATCACATAATGACCCCAATTGAACCCATTCCAAATGAAGAGGAATTTACTAGCACTATAAATTTTGATTCTAACTTAGACGTGCATCCCCCTCATATGGTTGAAGCAATATGTAGTGACCCCTAACGGGTGACCGAGAAAAAAATCAGAAACAGAATTTTTAATTACCCTTCACGCAGGGGACAAAAATTGATGCCTCTCAATTTCCTAGTCCTACGCATAACATTCAACATACACATGCAAGAAGTTAATAATATAAACATGATTTAATTAGAGTAATTATTAAGTTATTTTGTCATGAATTAACACTTTTAACATAAAGATGGAATTAACTATACGAAACCCAAAGTACAAGTACCTATATGTTTTCACATATTAATTGTTCACCCAATTAACTAAGGCATTGTAGTTTAATTCCTTAAGCATGTGAATAAAATATTCATTCCTTCTTTCATTATAAACAAGAGCAATACATTATTTAAAACGATTATAAGTTCCTTATTCATTTTCAACATGATCCCATTATACATTCATAGCTTATGCCCATCGATAGGTAAAATTATTTCAATCATATGCATTTCGTTATATTCCTTTAAGCATAAGGATATTAATAAATCAATTATGGTTTGTGTGATATGCATCCATTAAGTTAACTAATGAGAAGTAATCTAAATGTGCAAGTTTGCATTTATCCGTTAATGATCGATCAAGTGTTACAATATTAAAAGGTTTACAAAAATCCATTGTACAAGGTTACAAGGTTATCTTTATTTTGCCTTAGTAAACATGATTCTTAACTTTCATAATAAATGAGTTACATTTTGATGTATTCAATTACAATAAATTACAAGTATACAAAGGTTTACACCCATATGTTCAATTATATATATATATATTAGATATATATATATATATATATATATATATATATATATATATATATATATATATATATATATCACATCTAAATTCATGACACCATGTTACCATTCGTTAGAGATCCATCATGAAGTCTATTGTGCCACAACATAAAAAAATATCACTGGAACACTTTACCTCCAACCACGAGTGATGCAGGAGCATCACCTTAGAATGCTTCTTAGAGTCAAAATTTCATTGTGAGAATGTTTGGGGGTGATGGGGTTAGTTGATGTGACTAGGGGTCATTAGAGTGCTTAGAAATTCAAATTATGGCTTATATGAGTTTTCCCTCCAAAACTCAATTTGAATTTCTTAGAGGGGAATTTTCACATTTTAGTCTATTTTTGGCTTGATAAGTGTTTAGGAAGGGGTCTATGATGTTTCAAAGTGCATGAATAAAGTGTACCCCTTCTCGAGGATCACAATATCTTGGTCTAAGTGGTTTGCTGAAAAAACCCTAAGCTAGTGCTTGACTCAATGTGCATAACTTAAGTTTGGGCTTGGTAAAGTCTAGTTAAGTCAATTAACTAATAGGAGTTAGTTATGAATGTGGGAGCATTTAAATGGAAAGAAGGGGAAGAAGGTAAGAGAGAGGTGTTTTAGAGAAGAGAGATGCAAAAAAATGAAGGTTAAGAGGAAAATGGAGGATTGAGCAGATCAGGCGAAGTTTTGCATCTATTAATGAAAGAAAGGAAAAATTTCAAGCATTGTGACTATAATGATTGGATATGACGGGTATGTAGACCTGTAATGATGTTTTTTCACAAGATTGGACTCTCATTTTTGTTGTTAAGAAATAAGAATGAAGTAAACTCATAATTTCTTGGTATGCAAGTGAGTTGTATACCTCTATTCGATTTGTCTTTTGTTCATTCGCAAACCTTATACAAATTTTCAAAGTTGATCTCTTCCATGTAGTTGGATCATGTTTTTACAGTAATCTTTATCAAATTTGAAGATTTGAAACTTGATAAAACTCCCAAAATGAATTTTCTCTCCTAGGGTTTGGGTAAAACCCTATGTAGGGTTTTAGAGATTTTGGAATTGGAGGTCCTAATAAACTTTTCAAGGATCTAAACTTGGTCTATAGAAGCTGTAGGAGGTAGGAAACAAGATTTTTGAGGTTTTAGGTCTTGGTGATTTGGTTGGCACGTGTGGAACTACAATTCATTCTTCTAACCTTGTTTTGGCTTAAGGGAGACCTAATTGCAAGAGTCAAGTTAGCGAAATAGAGGTTTAAATTTTGAGTTGCCAAATGAAACTATGGATGAAGCTTAAAATGGAAAAAGGGTACTTAGAAAGCCTTCTAGTTTGTGTTGGAGACATTTGAAACAAAAGATATGCTTGAAAAACCCTTGTAGCATGGCTATAAGAGACAAGGTCTAGTTGGAGAAGAGTGGGTGGTGAAAGAAGGAGGTGTTTTATGAATTGAGTTCTTAAACTTTGCATGAAGCTTGGGAGCCCTAAAGGTTATTCAAAACTATTTCTACTTTTTTCAAACCTTGGTAGTTTATTCCCAACTATAACCTCTCGGGAGATAATAATGCTAAGAAGAAATCAAGGCAATTTAGGAGGAGTTTTAAGAAAGATGAAGTTTTCCTTTGTTTTCGATCACTTTAGTTGTTGATATTACATGTGAAGGACGTGTGAACAAGGTAGGTGAAGTAAAAATCCTATTCAAGACTCCAAAGAACAAAATCTTCATTTTTAGAGACCATTCAGGCTTGAGAATTTTGATCCTCTTATAAGGTGAAATGGCAGTTTTAGTGTTTGGTTTTCACTAACTTGGTTACTTGATAGGCATGCTTGAAATCCCTTACATCAATGGGCCTTTCGGTTCTTGCAAAACTCTCACAAAGTGAGAATGAATTTTCCCTTCATGAGAGGAAGATGCAAGAAATTAATGCAATAAGAAAGAATACCATGTGTAAATACAAGTCACCATAAAATGGCAGACTAATGAATAAGGTAGGAGTAAATACATCCTAAAAATAATAATGATAACGCTTTTGGTCAAAAGAATTAGTATAATGAGAAGGTACCCCTACTTAAGTCCAAAACGAACAGGGGCATGTTAAGTCTACCTAAATTCACATGAGAAAGACTTTGAGTCTATCTAAAGTCCACCCCTACCCCTTCACTTTTTATATGCGATCCACCACATTGGGTCACCCACCCATCTATGTTGGTCACTCCCTAGTTCATATACACATCTCTCAAGTTACATCATTTTCCCCATAATCGGTTTACAACATGACATCTCTATCTCCATAATAAATTAACTTGGGCAAACTAGAAATAGAACACAAACAACATTAACCTTTCCAAATGTCCCATACCACCCATTCACATTAATGTTATAAGGATTCTAATCCTAGTTTGTAATCCCAAAACAACACGAAACAAACTAGGAATAGGGTTGCAAGCAATCCTACTCTTTTTATGCGTCTCATACCACCCAATGAGGTCATTATAATAAGAATCCTAAGGTAGGTTTGCAATCACATACAAGTTACTATAAATGTCTATAATAGTTTCCATATATATGTCCTTTAGTTCTACATGTTCTAAGGTTTAACAATACTTTATATAAGTTTTCTAACAATATCATTCAATATACAACCATGGCCATGTAATATCAAAAAGCATATAGGCATATTATTTTATTTTCCATATAGTTACATAAAATAGATCTTAATTCATTTAAAAGGATAACTCTAATTCATACAATTAGCTCATAACATAAAAATAGAGGTTATCATCATGAAATCATCATACTAGATATATAAATCATATATGTAGTCTTAAGACTTTAACTTCTGGTCTAGTTTTAAGTCTAACTTAGTTGACATTCAATCTCTTTATCATTATAGTATTGTTTTTCCATATCCCTACGGTTAAGATAAATTCTATGGTTTCACCAAATATTCTCTCCACAAAACTCAAACATTTGATGATTGTTATTTTCACTATAAGGAACAATCATTTAATCCCTATGGTTTAGTATGTGACTTAGCAGGAAGAATCCCATCATAAAATTGTTTTACTATTTCATTTTATGTTTTTATATAGTTAAATCATTATTTGATTGTTAATAAGTTAAATTATCAGCATAAATATAGTGTATTTCATTTCTCATTATTTGATATTTATAAGTTAACCATTATCATTCATAGACCCAAGTGCAATTATTGTTATTTCATTTCATGGTTAACAAAGTTTACTCTTCATCTCTTAAAGATCAATCATATATCTTAACTAGTAATACTATTTTCTTCCATTTATTTTACTAAATTAATCATTTTTCTCTATGTTTCAATGTATTATATGAGGATTCAAATATTTTCTCTATTTTTTCTTGTTTCCTTTAAATTACACTCTTTACCTTCTTTAGCTCTTTATTTTTCACCTAAAGGAACATCCTCTCAACTAATTTTTCCTTTGCCTCTAGTTTTCCTTCTTCATCTGCTCACAACTCAAATTATTTCCTTCAACAATTGATGCACAACTAAACTAAATTCCAAACTCTCTCTCTATAAAATTCTCTCGAGTTCTCATGAGTTTTGAGTGTATGTTGAGTTATGTTGTTCTCTTTTCTAATTAATCACCCACTCCACACCACTTTGATGACATTATGATTTCTAGAGTGTCACCAGGAGATTTGTTCTACTATTTTTCAGTTGGTTTAACCATTTACTAAATATATCTCATTTGTTTTAACTCGCTTGTGGTCATTGGTGTCATGGCTATATTCCATCTATGTTTTTTAGTGTCACTAGTATACTTAAAGTATCTTGGGTAGTGGTATTTAACGGTGGTTAAGACCATACTAGCAATCACATGTGTACAATGCAATGTGAACACCGCACGGATATATGTTATTTGATTTAGAGGGATAGTTATTACTTTTGTAGGTCGAGCCACTCACACCAATTGAGTTGCGCCATGTTCAGGATGATTTATCCTTACATTACACTGGCGAGTTGAGCTAGGAACATAATATAAAATTACTCCTCCAAACATCTTTCACAGGGATGAAGCTGTAAATTAGATATCGGACTTCTGTCTTCTACACACTATATAGCAAAGCGGTCAAAACGATAAGTGTGACATGGTCAAAGGTAAAAGATAAGTGGGAAAACAAAAGTGACTCCAAACCCTAACCCACCCACCAAAACCGTAGAGCCCCAAGATCAACAAGGAGATATCTCCATCACCTAGTCACCTGCTTGATTCCGACTCATTTAAGTCTTAGCCTACACATTAAATAAACTAATAACTGGTACCCTGCAATATCAAAATTACCTTCCAAAAGATGCCTGATTGATTGAGAGGTCCACTATTAAGCAGTCTGATTATTCCAACTAAATATACATCCATTTTTCTATCCATGCAAACTCATAAGATTATGATTGTGCTTCCAATTGTTTCCAGTTGTAGGCTACAGTTCTGGGTAATTACTACAAATCTCGAAACAACCAAAAGAGGTAACTGTAAATAACTAACATAAAATACCATCATTGAACAAACAAACATACCTGATATGGATCCCGAGTTATGAGTGTCAGATCAGGTCAAAGAGGAGATAAAACAGAGAGCTTTAAATTATCAAATACATCCCTTCATATTAACAATATATGCCCCGCATCATGCAAAACTAAAAACAGAAAAACTAAAAAGCAAAACGGCTAAAAATATAACGACCATCATTTAGGCCATCAAATTTGAGATAGTCCCAGTGAATGTCCGCAAAGCCCTTTCCCATAGGGGGACGCCTTTGGTGTAATAATCCCATAATATTATAAAGCTCCTCCTTTCTCTCATTTTAATCCCACATACATAGAGAGAGAAATGGATAAGTTTTTTAACTTAAATTGATTCGGTTAACTAGTTAAATGTTATATCATCGACATGTGTAAAAAGAAAGTTAAAATTTGATGTAAAAGGCCAAATAAGACCCATAAACCAAGTGGCACCTACAAAAACACCCTTTTGTAGTAACTATGCTTATTTGATCTATGACTAATGATAGCTTTCTTATTATTTTTATTTTTCTCTTTTCCAATTTAATATAATCAAAGTTATCACATGAGAATGAACATATTCAAATCATATCATAAGTGGGCCATTTTGTAAAGTGACAATGCATTTATTAACCAAAATTGAAAAGAGATGTTGTGTTCCTCCCCATAGTGAGAATGTGCAATACTATCATGTTGTTGCAATATGACTAAATAAACTTGTCACATAAAGAAATAATTGTATATATCTATATATAAAACAAGGCTAAATCACAACAAAGGGTTCTATAACCTCAACTTACATTTGACACCATTTCTCATGTCTTTGAACACACATGAAAATTCTATTTATCTAAACCCAAGTAGACAAATATACCTAGTGCATTATTCATTCCAATATAATCAAATCAACTTAAATGAACTATAATAAAAATATATAAAAACATTAATCCCAAATTTTAATATGAATTAAATCATCATCTACTACTAATCAAAGTAATGATGATAACTTTTTAATCCCAAAACATGTCATACATGATAACTAAATCAAATCAAAGTAGTATATCAAATCAAAGCACTATATCGATCTTTATATCATTGTGGAAAAAATACCAAATCATCCAAAAATTGCTAAAAATAATGTGTAATTATGGGATGTCATCCCCTCAATGGTTGAAGTTGTTTAACCCTTAATTAATTTTGGGTCAATTTAATTGGGTGTAGATTAAATTAGAGTTAATTGTAGATCTTACAAATATGTGACAATATGAATACTTAGATTTATAACTCAAATTATATAGAAATAATTTGCATATACCAATCAACCTAACATTCAAATGAAATCTTAACACAAATGTATGAAGGAACTTAACTAATTTCAGATGACTTCAAGAGATATTTGGGACTACGTAACAATGAAATTAGGAGATTTGAACCAGAGATGACCTTCGCAACTAAAATTTGTGACTATAAATGAACCTAAATTGAGAACCATACCAAACTTATAGAACCATACCGTACGATCTTTACCCCTGTTGTATGGTATTGGACCTACTTATAAATTATATTCTACAAATGTCTAGCTTGATTGTCTTCCTAGATTTATTTGTCACTATCAATCCCTAGTTGTCACACATGCAACAAGACTCTTTGAACATCTTGATCATCATCTCAAACCCTAACCATGGATGATAATGCCTATAAAACAAACATTAGAATGGTTTTGAGAACCCTCGTGCACCACCGGTGTTGGGCACCACTGGTGTTTGCACTACTCCGAAGAGGCCTCAAAGTGCATGTTGTTCTCCACCTATCATGTAATATCTAGATAGATAATTTAAATTTGGAATTTTCTTTGACCATTCTTCCTTTGACTTAGATCTTGCTAAATACTTGGAGAGAGGATGTTTGAATGCTTGTAGATGAGAGATATGACTACCTTTACTTGGTTTGTAGCTTGAACATGATATGGGTGTTATCCAAAATTACACCCATGCTATTTGGAAAACTTCATTTAACTTAAGGACTTAAGAGAATCTTGTTTGAAAATAAGTGAAATAAAGGAACTTAGTGTTCCATGAGTTTACCTAACCCATGTAACAAAGGAACATCACCATGGTGATATATGGTGTGGAATAAAATCTTAGAACTTCATGGCATTATGAGAGAAGAAAGGATGAACATGGGAATAAGAGAAGAGCTTGTAGGAAACAAGTCATGCAAGGTTGAAATGTGGAACAAAGAAAGTACGTGCAACAAATAAAACCCATGAGACAAATGAGTACAAGTTGCGGAACAAGTAAATTCAAAATCTGTCGTATAAAGTAAACAAATCCATAGAAAAGGAGTCCATATATAAAGGAAATCCATGGAAGTTGGCGGGTTTCGAAACAAAGAAAATCCGTATATCAAAGAAACCCAAAGAATGAAGAATTGGTTGTCTATGGAACAAGATAAATTGGAAAGCCACGAAGGAGGAGTCTCGAAATACAAGGAAAAATGTCATGGATCAAAAAATACTACATGGAATGCATCATACTCTACAAGAAGAGGAAAGATCACGTCGTGGGTGGTGAAAGAATTACGAGTTAATGCTTGATCATGGATCACAACAAAATTCAAAAATGGATCCGTGAATCAACTAAGGTTCTCCAAGTTAAACAAAAAGCCACAAAAGATAGGATCGAGGTGATAGGACATCAAAAGTATGTGAAATACAAAAAAGTTGCGCCTAATTAAACGAAGCACCCAATCACTCAAAAACCATGAATTAATTTTAAATGACATCGCCCTCTTACATTGGTGATTTGATGGTGTGAAATTGTAAGAATCTTAGGCATCCATACATTGCCTAAAAAATTAATGGTGATTGGTCTTTAGTGTTGGCGGGCGGTTGAATTCATTGATCATTGGACGTGATCATTTCCCTCTTCTCCCTCTCTCAAATTCTATATAAGTAGGGTTCACTTTTCTACTAAGTCCAATAGCTCTGCCCTTTTAAGCTTATATTGTTTTCTCATAGACCTTTGTAATTCACCTACAAAGGTTTCACGCACCTCGGCTCTATTAGATTATAAATTGATAAGTTCTTGATATTATGTGTAAGTGTGATTTCTTTCCTTTGTATACATTAGTGTGTAATGTGAATAATTCAATCCTTTAACTCACCATTAGTCTTATTTTGTTTATTTCTTCTAAATTTTTGTGTGCATTCCTTGTATCTTTGCATGTATTGTTATATATATGTCCCTAGAGCCAGAATCAAACCTACTCTAGTTTGGTGCATCACCTCTATTTATTTCAACATTTCCCTCTTTCAACCCTGGCCCCTTGGAATACTTAGGATAGGAGTAGATAGTTATAGTGTAGTGTTGGTTAGTTAATCATAGTGAGATAGGATATAAGGATCTAACCTTCTCTCGGATTGACTTCAAAAGTGTCATTGTCCCACAATTTGGAGGTATTTTAATGTTTCATTGAGGTGTTGAGCTTGGTCTCGGTAAAGGGTGTAAATTCAAGTGACATTTTTTTTTGGCATGCTCAGTGGGACTCTCTCAAGTCAATTACATCTCATTTAACTAATATTGGTGTGTTTCGTAGTGAGCTCCGGCCTTCGAGGGCATTATCCCAACACATCTGATGACTCCATTGATCCAACAACCAATTTATTTCATTCATAGACCATTTATGTTCATCCTTTTCCTTACTTTCATGAATTTGTGCAATCATGACTTAATTTCCTCATTGGGATCCTTATTTTCAAGATTAATATCATTCTCTTCCATCTCTTTTCTTTCAAAATTCCCCTCCGAATCAGCTTTTATGAACCCTATCATAATGAATATGCCTATGATCTAACCCCCCTTAACCCATATGGTTATCCTATTAACCATGATGTTATTCAAGAATATGAATATGCAAATAATGGAGGAATTTTCATATTTGATGATGATTTTTAGTTGTAAGTCCATAATATGGAGGGAATCATGCAAAAGGAAAAGGATATGTTTGAATTCATGGCAGCTAAATCACCTAGTTTTAGGGATTCCTATCCATGGGGTTATCCTCTACTGGGTTGGTTTTTTCATCAACCTAAACTAGAGGTAATGGTTGAGAAGTTAAATAATATGCTATTATCAATTAATGAGATGAAAGCTAACAAATATGGTTTTTAGGATCCTTATCAATGGGGAAGTCCTTCAACGCAATCATACTGTTGACTTCATCATCTATCTAAAACATTAAATCTCAACATAAACTCCATGTTTCTAGATTTTTCTTCGCTCCTCTTGAGATTTATCCTCCTCCTAAAGAATATCATGTGTCTTCTCCCTCTCTGCAGCCTATACAAGATAATTTGAAAGATAAATCCTTTCTTCATTTCACAAATCTAAAAACATGTGTGTATGAGCCTCTTGTTTTTTTATCAATCTAAAAAGGAGTATGAATTTGATGACACGAGAAGGAGGAGGTTGAGGTTGAAGAACACAGGGTAGAAGAGGATAAATTAGATTTTGAATCTTTGGATGCTAGATGATATCATCGAGAGATTCTTTCTCTCTTTTGAAGGTGAATATATTGATCAATCCTTTCCCTCACTTATGGAATTATACTTGGAAGCAACCTTGGATTTGGTAACCTTGTTTGAGGAAGAAATGATTGAGGAAAATAATCTAGAGGAGGAAATCATATATGAATATCAAGCAAGGGTAAAGGAGGATGATTTCAATCTCATTCATTTTATGTTTGAGGCTAAGGAAGAGGAGGATGAGGATCCAAGTGTGGAGGTAGAGTTGTTTATGTTTGTGTAGGAAGAAGTAGAAGAGAGGTTAAATCATCTTGCAAACATTCTCCATCATGAGGAAAATGTGTTTAGTAGTTCCATTCATGGGGCTGAATTGGGAAAAGATATGGGAAAATCAAAAGGGAAATCAGTGCACTAGTTTTGAAAGATGGGTGTCCAATCAGATACCTAGCTAGATCAGAGCTTCAATCATAGTTTCCACTAGTCATGTTCACTTTAGAGCATGAGGAAGAGCTTCAAAGTGCCAAATATCAGCTCTAATACTTCCCAAACCCTAACAAAGATCGAGACAAAGGTATTTTTACTCTTTTCATTTGTTAATGTGAAGGGAAATCAGTTTCAAGACAATTTTCCACTCTCATTAAAGACCATGTTCACTACAAAATTGATCTCATGGCCACATTTTATCATAAAAGGGATTTATTTCTCCCAACCAGTTAGTGTTTTTTTCCGAAATGGTTTGGAATTCATTAGTAGGAGTATTTTAGGGTTATTTTTTTAATCAAAACAAGTGCTTTTCCACATTTGCATGTCTTTATTTAGAGCATGTATGATTTTCATATTTTGTATATATTTTTGTGGACATTCTTGGTGTATGCATAGTCCATATTAGTCAAGAATCCAAGAAAGTGTGTTTTTCGGTGGTTTTTATTAATCAAGGTGTTATTCATGGATCCCATATTAGTTTCAAATCAATGTACAAGTGAAACATATAAGATAGATGAAGCATGTTTTAAAGGTTCTAGGATAAGTTTTCAAGTCATATGTGTGACTCCATGCCCAATGGATATGTTAGGCTATTGGTCAGTTCATCTAGCGGGTAGATGTTCCCGAGGAAATTCACTAAACTATTATCCAAAATGGCACCGTGCTATTTGGATAACTTAATTTAAGTGAAATACTTACACGACTCTTGTTTGAAAATTTGCATAACAAAGGGACTTAGAGTTTTGTAGGTTTACTTAACCCATGTAATGAAGTAACATCACTATGAGGATATATGCCATGGGAAAAAGGTTTAGAACTTTACGGCATTGTGAGAGAAGAAAGGATGAACGTATGAATAAGATAAGAGTTCACAAGAAACAAGTCACACAAGGTTGAAATCCATATAACAAAGAAAGTACATGCAACAAATAAAACCAATGGGACGAAGGAGTAAAACCCACGGAACAAGTAAATTCAACATCCCATGGTACAAAGTGAATAAAGACACATAACAAAGAGTATGTGATACGAAGGAAATGAGCGTGCACGTTGGCGGGTTCCAAAAATGGAGAAAATATGATATCAAATAAACCCGTGGAATGATGAAGTAGTGGTTGTCCATGGAATATGGTAAATTACAAAGTCATGAAACAATGACTCCATAATACAAGGAAAAATGCCACAAAACATAAAATACTACACGAATGCAAAATACTCCACAAGAAGAGGGAAGATAAGGCCTCAAGTGGTGAAAGAATTCGGATTGAACGATTGATCATGGATCAAGGTAAAAGTTATAAATGGAGCTTTAGATCATCTAAGGTTTTCTAAATTAAAAAAATCTATAGAATATAGGATCGAGGTGGAGAGACATCAAAATTACGTGAATTACAAAAAAATTAGCCTAATTCAAACTATATGCGCCCAACCACTCCAACAACTAGAATTTAATTTTGAATGAAACCATCCTCCTACATTGGATATTCGATGGTGTGCGATTGGAGAAATTTTAGGTGCTCATGCATGGCCTATGAAATTAATGGTGATTGGTCCTCGACATTAGTAGGGTGGTTTAATTCATTGATTGTTGGATGTGATCATTTCCTCTTCTTCCTCTCTCAATTTCTATATATGTAAGTGTGAAAGCACATGTAAAGGGTTCACTTTTCTGCTAAGTCCAAGAGCTCTGCCATTTTGAGCTCTAATTTTTTTCTCGCAAACTTTTGTAATTCACCTATAAAGGTTCCACGCACCTCAACTCTGTTGGATTATAAATGGATAAGTTCTTCATGTTTATGTGCAAGTGTGATTTATTTCCTTTAAATATGTTAGTGTTTAATGTGAATATTTCAATCCTATTTCTCACCTTCAATATTATTCTTTACATTCCTTGGATCTTTGCATGTATTTTTATATGTATCTCTAAAGCCAAAATAAAACCCTATTTTAGTTTGGTGCATCACCTCTCTTTATTTTAGTATTTCCCTCTTTCAATCATGGTCCCTTGGAATACTTAGGATAGGATTAGATAGTTGCGGTGTAGTGTTGGTTAGTTGGTTGCGGTGAACTAGGATAGAAGAAGCCAACCTTCTTTGGAGTTGACCTCAAAAGGTGTCATTATCCCACACTTTGGAGGTCTTTCAATGTTTCATTGAGGTGTTGAGTTTGTTTGGACAAATGGTGTAACTTCAAGTGACAATAGATGTTTCCTTAATGATTATAGATGTGAAATTATGAGATTTAGGGAGCCTTGGAGCCTTTTGCAAGTGATGAAGTGGGTGATCTAGTACACTTTGAATTATTAGTTCTACGTTTGTAAATGAGGTAGTGTGACTTATTTATATGGGGTTTTGTTTATGATTTATCTAAGAAAGGCTGACCTAGATGAAGTATAAGACCCAATGAAGGATATCAATTTGAAAGTGTATTTGGTGGACATGTCAGTCCAATTTTGTACAAGTAGATTAGGACCAGATGTATGGTCCTAACCAATCTATACAAGCCTAAATGGGAGTAGGAAATGTGCTAAATGAAGTTTAGGGGTAATAGCTGATGTTTCTCTATTGATTTTTTGCATTATATTATCAAGATGTGGTGACATGTCGGTTCAAGGATAAATAAGTTAAACAATAAACCTTGGAAAGAACTAAGTAGGACTCGAGAGCTTGTATTTATCATAGCAAGAGTGCATAGTCAAATCAAGGGTTTCCAAAGTGTAAATTACCAAATTTGAGTGTCTACATTTCCCCCTCTTTAAGTATGAAATTGAAAATTGCATGCTTAAAGGAAATTTTACTGAATGTATAAACACGCTTTTCCTTTGCTTGAATGTTTGTTTTATATCTACATTATTGTGTGTGGTATTGGAATGTTCCACGAAGAAATATGCAACACAAAGTGTGGTCAATGTATGTGATAGATAATTGACCATAACTCAAGTAAAACATGTAATAGAAAAGATTTGCATTTGCATATATGTAAAGTGAAAATATGTAAAAATTAAATAATACACTTGTTTGCTCGTTCTTTACTTTTTTTCTTGGATATTTGTAGTTATTGAATTTTTTTTAAGGATTTGGAGTCATCAATCCTCAATTAATGCCAAGGAGAAACCAAATTGTTAGGTGCATACAACCTAACATGGAAATGTGTAAAAGAGATAAGAAGAGAGAGGTACAAATGTACCCTTGTGAAGGAATAAGGTCGTGTACCAAAGTTATTTAATAACTATTGTATCTTCCCCTTTAATTGTAATAGGATAGGAAAGCCTACCCACGAAGCCCTTAGTTTCTTTTCTACCTTCCATAACCCCACTGATCACACCACTAGAGACAAATCTAGACCCAATTTTCTAAATAAGGACATGCACTAAAAATAGAATAGGTGCCCCCAAACTCACCCCATATGCCAAACATGTGAGTATGAACTAAAATAAATGTTAAGATATGTTGAAATTGTGCTAATAATGTTTAACCATGAAGGAGACCCATGCACCTAAGACTCGAAAATGATCATGAATCTAGGTGTTAATGCGAAGAAGGAACAAAAATTTCATGTCCATGTATTGATCGAAAGTGAGTAATTTGGATGTGAAAATTTATAGAAAACCTTCATACATAGGTCAAAATACAAAAAATAATGAAAAACCTATTGAAATTTCTCCTGGTCAAAAACATGTGAGGGTCGGGACCATAACATGTAATTTTTACCAAAGTGTATAGTTTTGACCATATGTTATTTTTTACCAAAATTTTGTGTTTGATTCCATTTATAGGTTCCTTTACCCTGTTTGTACTTGTATTTACCCGAGAATTTTTTAATGAGAATAAACCCATATAGATGCCCCATATTTTGAGGCATATGCAAAAACAATGTTTGAGCATGTGGCTAAAAATAAATAGGTGTGTATGATTGAAGGATATGGTGGAGAAGCCATGTCAAGTATTGAAGAGGTAACCACCTTGGAGAACTTGTGCCTGCAAAGGAAAGGTATTTGCACATGTGGAAACCATGGTGCACAATAAAATAATGTTGGAAATAGATAACGATAGTACAAACTAAAACAACCAATAGGAAAAATGCATGTAGGAGTAAATAAGAATAATAAAATACATCCATTCACAAATAATAACATGCAAGAGCATATGAAAGGCTCGGGATTTGCAAACATGGGACACCCACAATTTTGCAAGACAATAAAGCATCGTAGGCCTACAAATAAGAGAAAGAAAGTGTAAACATGATAGGAATAATGCCATAAACATAGGACACCCATAATGTCACAAGATAAATAAGGCACATAGGCCATAAGTAAGGAAAACAAGCAAGCAATAACACACACAAATAATGAAAACAAGAAAGCATGTTCAAACACATAAACATGTATGCATGAAACATGATCGTATGATGTAGTAACTAACATGATTAAAATTTATGAAATAATAAATGTCAACACTACTATTTATGGTGGATTTTGGTTCATTAGTTATGTAGCAAATCACTACAAACTCGGTGGAAAAAAGGTTTAATGTGTTAGTGTGAGTTATCCTATGTGTTCTCCTCTCATATTGGAGGGTCATCTCACATGGGTTAGGTTTAGGGTTTCATGTGTGTCTTGCACTAGGGTTACTCAGCACCCTATATGTACCCATTTACTATTCATTTATGAGCATGCCAAGACACTCCGTTGTCTTTCCTCTATGTGCAAGCTTTGTTTTTGTTGAGCAAGTTCTTCCATTACTGATCGATTCTTTCTTGCAATTACGCTGGAGCTATCACGATTCCGTTGGAGTGCAACTACTTCATGGTGCCTCATTTCCAATTTGATTCTCACAAACTCTTTTCATGGTATCAAAGCTGAGATCGGGTAAACGTGCACTCGTTATTTTTTAGTTGCGATTACTCTTTCATGGTTTCGTTCTTTTACTCTGCATGCAAGTTTTTCGATCACTATTTTCTGGAATTTTTCCTTGCTAACGTATCTAACAAGCTTTCTCAGAAAGTTGTGTCGGTTTTTGTGTTTTTTGTGCATGTGCTAGGTTTTCATCATACCTTGAGCAATCAGGGGTTTTGCTGCCATTTTTAGCTAGCTACAGCTAAATCCAAAATAGAGTATTTTCTAGTTTTTCAAAAAAAATTATTTAGTTGGAATTTTTTTAGATCTCTATTTCTGGTTTCTCTGTGTTTTTTGTAGGATATTTGTGGTTTCTCTGTGGTTATTGCATGGTAGTCTAGTTTCTCTTGGAGATTTAGCTAAACACGGAGAATACAGGGTCAAATTTTTGGGTGAAATTTTATGTTTTGCTCCTGCATATCCTTTGAACTTCTTTGCTCTTGTTTGGCGAGTTGTTTTTCCGTTGGAGACCTCTGACCCACTCCTTTCTTGCTCGTGGAGGGCTTAACCTCATTGTTTTTGCTTTGAGCCATTTTTTCTTATAGCCTTTCGTGTGCGTGCGCAAACTCCTTTTTACAGCATGTGCGTGCATGTGCCTGTTCTTAGTGTTTTGTTGTCCCGTGGCATTTTTCTTCCCCATGGACGCCCCTAGCCGCACCTACTCTATCGCCATTGCCTGTTGCTCTCCCACATGTTGCCCTCCCATGTCCTTCCAAGGCCTCCCTGCCGTGATCACTCCCTCCCGACCTCCTGCGCACTTCCCTTCAAAATAAACCCTGTGTTTTCCTTCACACTTGCCCGGACTACGTTTTCCTTCTCATGGCCTGCACAAACTAGGTAAGTGCCTTTTTATTTGGTGAGTTCCTTTCTAATTTTTTTAGTAAGTTTTTAAAAAAACGTATTTTTAAAAAAATCAATGTTTTTTTAAAACCAAAATCTCAAAAGCTTCTAATTTTAAAACACACTCTTTTATGTGGTACGTGTTTTTAAAAACAACCTTCCTTCTAATTTAATTAAAAACAAGCCTTTTTTAATTAAATACTTTCTAAAAAAAAAAATTAGTTAGATTTAATTCCTTGTAAATTTTTTTTAAAAAAGAGGAAAGTTTTTTTTAAATAAGTTTTTTTAATCTTATTTAAATTCATAATATTTAATTATTATTTTTAATTAGATATTAAATAATCATGCTTAATTAAATTTTTATTATTATTTTTTAGTGATTAATTTACGCTTAGTAATTTTTTTTTAAATGTCTTTTAAATTAACGTTCAAATATCGCTTTTTTTTTTTAAAACTCAAAAGCTCTCAATTTAGCCTAAATGGGCATTTCTAAACGATTTTTTTAACAATGTTATTGTCGATTTTTTTCTCTAATCGTGCGCTCAAGTGTGCAAAGCATCAATCTGAACACCTTTTTCCTTCCGAGCACTTTTCCGGTGTTCTGAAGATTCTCTGAACTCCTTGAGTTCATTTAAAACCTTGTATTTCACCCTTATTATTGCTTGCGACTAGTGAGTGCATCCACCACAGTTTACAGCAAGGGGGTACTCTTTGCGACGTGAGACATTTTTTCTCACACCTAGGGTTGGATTTCACCTCCTTTCTTTTTTTTTACTTGTGCTTGTTTATGGTGTCTTTTTTTTATGCTCCATGAAACATTGTTGTGGTCTCCTCTCTTGCGTGTTATTACGCTTGATTGCAAGACGAGTTACCAAGTGTTTCAAACCGCACGCACGGACCCGATTGTAATCAACGCACTAAACTATAAAGTGTGAAAGCAAAGGGGGTTGTTATTGTCTGGGTGGTTGTGTTTCCTTTATGCATTTCTTTCTCTCTCTCTCACTATGGATGCACTTTCAATTCCTTTGCTTACGCCGTTCAACTTTTTGAATGGAGATCAAAAATAATAATGAAACTAAGGGGTAAAGGGTTATTCCACATCACCATGGGAACTGAGATTGAACTAGATGACGAACCTGAAAAATCTAAGTGGTTAAACCATAGTGATGAAGCTTTAGGTCTTCTTTGCATGTCTATTTCTCCTAACTTTCTCTTCCACATTGAGGTGTTGAAACACCTAAATCTGCATGGAAAATGTTGGATGCGATGTTTGGACAACTAGATGACATGAGAACGCATGAGTTGGAAAATGAACTACTAGGGTTAAATCCTAGTGACTTTGAAAACCTACAAGCCTTCTTCTCGAAATTTGTCCACATTAGATTGTTGTTAAAAGGATGTCAAGTAGAGAAGAAATATTCTCAACTGATCGTCGATTCTCTCTAAGCTAGGTCCCGAATATTCTGTCTTCGTGTCAACTTTCTAAGCTACAAAAGTTGCTTTGGGCAATACTTGGACTATGCCCTCCTTTGACTATTTTTCGTCCCAACTCATTTGAGAACAGGACAAACTCATTCAAATGGGGTCTCTCAAGTCCAAGTCACATGCCCTTGTAGCAAGTACTAGCAAGGGAAAGAAGACTGAAAAGAAGAAAGAAACAAAGGATCAACCTAAGAAAGAAACCAAGACCAAACCTAAAAATGACACAAACACTTCGACTTTTGAGCCTAAGGCACAGAAAAGCAAGTATTTGTGTTCCTATTGCAAGAATTTTGGTCACGACGAGCAACACTATTTTCAGAAATAGATTGATCACTTATCTCATTTACTTGAGAAGAATAAAATAAGTGTTCTGAATCCATAAAACAAAGTGCTCGAAGGCCGAGTCTTCTGCTGCAAAAGGTGCTAAAAATGATAAGAAGAAAGGAAAAGCCCTTGTAGCCAGAGTTGCTCCTTCATCGACATGGATTATAGATTTCGGTGCCTCGCACCACATGGGTTCTTCGCATGTTGAGTTTTCCAACATCAAACCTTGTGGAATGTCCCAAATCACGATGGGTAATGACACGACTAGTGTCGGTTTCGGTAGTGGATCGGTAGAGATGGATGGGGAACATTTAACCAAGTGTTGAGTGTTCCTGATCTCTCTACCAATCTCCTATCGGTTTACCAAATTACTCACCTTGGTGAAGGAATGTGAGTGGAATTTGGTCCTAACTTGGTGATTATTCGTGAGCTTAACAATGACACTACAGTGGCTGAGGGAAAGGCAGATCACCGTTCACGGTTGTACACCTTCTCCCACTTTACTTCTGATTCTACGCCCACTGCCTTGCTCACTCATGCAAATGAGGTTAGTAAGTTATGGCATGAGTTTTGGACATCTAAATTATCACTACCTTGAACAATTGAGCCAAAATGAAATGGTCAACGGGTTGCCTCGCGTCAAGTTTTCTAAGGGTCTTTGTGAGGGTTGTACCCTTGGAAAGCATCCTGAAAAGAACTTTGACAAAGGAAAATCTGGAGAGCCACTCGTCCTTTGGATCTTGTTCATAGTGATGTTTCTGGTCCATTTCCTTCTCCTTCATTTACTAGAGCTCTTTATGTGCTAACCTTCATTGATGACTATTCACGATATACTTGGGTATATTTTCTTAAGCTTAAGTCTGAAGTCTTTGAACATTTTCAGGACTTTAAGGCTCTTGCTAAGAAACAGGCGGAATGGTCTATCAAGGTTCTTGAACTGAAAATGGAGGTGAATATGTAAACAATAGGTTCATGGATTTTTGTACTTCTGAAGGGATCTCTTTGCAGCATATGTTGCTTATAGCCCTTCGCAGAATGGAGTCAGAAAGAAAGAACCGTACTCTGAAGGAGATGGCCACTTGTATGATTCACTCGAAGTCTCTTCCTCCATAGTATTGGGCGAAGCAGTGAATTGTGAAAATTACATTCAGAACCATGTTCCACACAAGGTAGTAAGAGGGATGACACCCTTTGAAGCTTGGTTTGGATGCAAGCCTGATGTTGAGCACTTTCGAGTCTTTAGATCCAAGGCTATGGCTCGGATTCCCAAGAAGAAACGCAAGGCCTTGGAACCACAATCCAAACCTTGTATCTTTGTAGGGTATCCTGATGGCGTGAAGGGATATCGATTGATGAATCCTACTTCTCATGAGTTGTATATTGAGAGAAGTGTTAAGTTCGATGAGTCTTCTTTGACTTCTACTTCTCCACCTATTGAGGTTCTTCAGCTCGCTAATTCGGATTTTGACTCATCAGATGATGATGTTGTTGAGCGTGCTCCTCTTCTTGATCCTCCCGACCATCAGACCTTTAAGTCTTCTGATTCTGACAGTAGTGATGATGAGGACTATGTCCCTTCTCACTCAAGTGAAGAATCTTCCGACTCTGAGCCTGATCCTCTGGTCCCCTTTGGGCCAGGAAAACTTTGCAAAGTGTTGGAGATTTAGTTGGAGATACTTGGATATGAGACATACTCACTCAAATTTCATTGGACCCCACTCTTTCTTCACCTCTACTTCTGATCCACAGTCTTTCGGGAGGCTTCTGGTATTCCTGAGTGGGATTCTGCCATGGATGAGGAGTATTCCTCTCTCATGAAGAATGATACTTGGGATCTCACCACTCTTCCGAAAGGAAGAAAAATCATTCGGTGTAAGTGGGTGTTCGAACAAAGTATGGAGTAGATGGAGACGTCAAAAAGTTTAAAGTGTGATTAGTAGCAAAGGGTTTCTCCCAGATAGTTGGGGTTGATTATACTGAAACCTTTGCTCCGGTTGTGAAGATGACTTCTATTTGACTAACCTTAGCCATTGCCACAGTGAACAGATGGAAAGTCCATCAAATGGATGTTAAGAGTGCCTTCCTTCATGGTGACCTAGAGGAAGAGATCTATATGGAACAACCTCCGGGTTATGTCCAAGATCCCTCCCTCGTTTGTAAGTTAAAGAAGTCTCTTTATGGCCTTAAACAAGCCCCTCGGGCTTGGTATGCCAAGATGGACTCCTTTTTACTTACATCAGGGTTTACTAGGTGTCATTTTGATCCAAATGTTTATATTCTATGACAAGATGACTCCATACTCATTCTTGTTCTATATGTTGATGACTTGTTGATCATAGGAAGCTCTTCCTCTATTATTGATTATGTGAAGATCACCTTGGCCAACAAGTTTTCCATGACTGACTTAGGTTTGCTTCATTACTTCCTTGGGATCTAGATTTCACAATCTGACTCGGGAATCTTGATTTTGCAACCTAAGTATGCTCTTGATTTGCTAGCTCATTTTTAGATGTTCGATTGCAAGTCTTCTCCTACTCCTTTTCTTTTTGGGGTTAAGTTGGTTTCAGATTGCTCTACTCCCTTGGTTGATGGTACTCTTTATCGATAGTTGGTGGGGAGCTTGATTTACTTGACTCACACTCGACCGGATTTATCATATGTTGTTGGGATCGTGTCAGATTCATGCAGGAGCCACATGAGCTGCATTGGAAAGTAGCTAAATGGATCCTTCATTATGTTCGTGGCACTTATGTTGATGGCATTCACTATCATGGAGGGGTAGATATTGACTTGATTGGGTTCATGATTCTGATTGGGCGGTGACTTAGATCATCAGAAATCTACTTCTGGCTATAGTTTCTCTCTTGGTTTGGGTCCCATTAGTTGGTCTAGCAAGAAGCAGAATGTAATTGTGATATCATCTATAGAGGTAGAATACAGAGGAGCAATTAACGCTGCCACAGAAGCTATTTGGCTACAGGGTATTTTGATGAGTTTGGCATCCACTTTGGTGGCCTACCATTATCTACTATGATAACATGAGCACTATCTCTATTTGTAGAAATCTAGTTCAACATCAACAGATGAAGCACATTGAGATCCATATGCACTTCATACGGGAGCTTATTCATGATGGTATCATCGACATTCAGTACATTCAGATAGCTGATCAGATTGCAGATTTATTCACCAAGCCCTTCATTGAGATGAAGTTTCTTCACTTACGGTCTCTTCTTGGGGTGAGGTCTTCTACAGCTGCTCATCTTCTTCGGGCTATGTAGTCCTTCTTTTCTTCTTCTTCTTTCTAGGAAGATTGTGTTTGTATATGGGCACCTTATCAGGCCTTTAGTTTCGGGCCCCATTGACACATCTTTCTTAGTTGTTTAGGAGTGTCTTCTCTTTCCATCTGACTCATCATAGCCGCTACCCCAACTTTGATGAAGGGGGGGTGTTAGTGTGAGTTATCCTATGTGTCCTCCTCTCATATTGGAGGGTCATCTCACATGGGTTAGGTTTAGGGTTTCATGTGTCTTGCACTAGGGTTACTCAACACCCTATATGTACCCATTTACTATTCATTTATGAGCATGCCAAGACACTCCATTGTCTTTCCTCTATGTGCAAGCTTTGTTTCTGTTGAGCAAGTTCTTCCATTATTGATTGATTCTTTCTTGCAATTACGTTGGAGCTATCATGATTCCATTGGAGTGCAACTACTTCGTGGTGCCTCGTTTTCGATTCGATTCTCGCAAACTCTTTTCATAATGATACCGATGTTGACAATACAATGTTTAGATGTGTGGATACAAAATGGACATGGGATTCCTACTTCCAATGAATGGGAGAAATGTGCACACAAAGAGATAACTAGATAAGATATATATTATATAAAAGATGACAAGTTACTCGATGAGAGGCTAATCCTAGGAACCAATGGGCTTCCTTTGAAGGGTGTCAACTCATTTTTAAAATCAAGTGATAAATGATAAAAGATACAATATGATAACTAGACAATGGAAAGACAAATTAAGCATCTAAAGGGATAGAGAGATCTTGCTCTGTTTGATAAGTGGCCCAGGAAAGGGATAAGGAAAAATTGAAATATTTGAAATATTTTTTCTAGGATTATCAATAACATCTTGTTCTTCTTGTATGACTTCAAGCTAATCTTCAATGTCATCGATGTTTGGTGTCAAGGAGATGGCATAAAGACTCAAATCGTGTGCGATGTCAAAATTGCTCGAGAAAAATGGTTGTGAGATGATAGGAAGATTATAGATATTGGTAATCGGATGTGCCTAACCTAGTACAATCATCTACAAACAAAGACAACTTGGAAACAAACATATTAGAGAAAAATAGATTAAGATATTGATTGTAGATATGAAAGATGTGATTAAATGATTAAAAGATATTAATCACTAGTGATTCAATATGGTCATTGGCGATTTAAGGCAATCACTTTGGTGATTTAAAGGAATCGTTGGTGATTACCATGGAAAAATTTGACTCCTTATAAGATGCAGATTGGATGAAAAACAAATCGTTTGTGGATTAAGTTGACCTTTAATATGATGCATACACAAACCAGGAATGAGAACGGGTGCAAATGACTTACCTTTGATGTGGAATGCCAAGAAATAATGTTGTAGGAGGTCTTACAAGATTTGTGAGGATCCCAAGGATGTGATATGGATGCAAAAGATGTCCAAATGTCTGAAATGATGTCGCATATGTTGCCAAAGTATCATAGCTTTGCTTTTGTAATTTTAGGGATTATTTGGATTCATGAAGGTTAATATGATTTAATAGAATCGGCGGCGATATGAAAAAAGTAGGAAACCTACTTGGAAGTGGTTTCAACCACTTCCAAACAAGTTAATTTGGGTTTGGAAGTGAACAAGGATGGGTAGGAAGATGTTGAGGATGTTGGGAGGTTAGGGGTTAAGCTTAAAATGGGTTAGGATGGTTTCTAGGTGGTGATGGAGGTTTATGTAACTTAGGATGGATATACTACGTATGTACTAAGGGTAAAATGCTATTTTTGGGGATAAAATATGATTTATATGATAATAGGATAGGGTTTAGTGTTTTAAATTAAAAAATTAAGGGTGTGGATAAACAAGGTGTGAGGTACGGAAAATGGGTGTCTACATTTTCCCCTTTTTGTCAAGTGGTTTGTAATGGACAAGCCACTGGAAAAAATGAGTGAGATGATTGGATTTTGTTGGATATGTGGTCCCCACAGAAACCGGGGTCATTTCGAAGAAGAAGTACAATGGTCACCAATTTGAATAGGTTGTTGGATGAGATAGGCTTGTGTAAGAGTGTGTTTCAATTTAAGATACCCCAAGACCAAGCATGAAATAGATTACCACAAAGGTGGGTTTACATGACCGGGAATTCAAGTGATAGGGGAACCAATGGGTTCTCAACCTATAGATGTATGACTTATAAAAAGTAATGAGAAAATGTTCTTGAAGATATTAAAGTATCCAAGGTGTATCGGGAAATGCATGATGAATATAAAGTATGTTGCCACAAAGGTGGGCTTATGCGACCAGAAATTCAAGTGATAGGGGAATGATTAACTAAAATTAAACTAAACTATGGGAAAGTATAATAATAGTTAATCTAATATAGGAGGACTAAAACATTGTAAACTATGTTAAACAATATGAAATGATTTTAAATAATTATATCAAATGAAATAAAACCCTAAGTATGCAAAGATGTAAAAGGAAAGGACTTAGCTAGTTGGTGAAGAATTTTGCAAGGTATAATAGGTCGATTGTGGATTCTAGAAGTAGGAACGACTATACAAAAGTTCCTTAAAGGTCAAGTCTGGAGAATATGGTGATTTGGAGTGCCCAGAGGGTATTGGGGTGCCCTAGGGCACCACAGTGCTGTAGAATAGGTGCCTTGGTCTCTATAAAAGCTCATAATTTAGTTCTTTCAGTGTCGCAAGATACTCTAAAATATTCCTTTCATGTCACACTAGATCTATCGAACTACGTCAAATGTATGAAACAATGTAGGATAAAGGAATGACCTACAAAATACAAAGAAGTATCAAAACCCTAAAAATAAAAGATGTAAAATGAATGGGTCAAACTGACCTCATTTTGCCCATGCAAAGTGGGCTTACTAATCTGAGCACTGCACTACATTTGGACCCAAATGTAGTTCTAGTGTGTGTGCATGTCATGCCCTAGGTGCTCTTGTGCTAGTCACACTTTGTGAAGTAGAGACCAATAACTAAATGTAGAAAATGTAATAGTATGTGTGCATGGAATAGAATAGAATCCCTCCCCTATGTTGTGTGTGTTGATGTAGATATCCTAGCCTTGATGCATGGAACTATGTGGATGCAAGTGATGCAATAGATGCAACTCTAGATGGAGTGATAGTATTAAGTGATGCTAGGACCCTAATTATGGTCTCATAACTTTATATTTATAGGGTTCTCTTGCTCTAATTTGAAATTAACCCGACATGGCTGACTAGGAAAAAGGTAAGTATGAAAATGACTAAGAGCCCAAAAAGAGGCAGAAAAGTAAGAAAAAAGGATCAGGTGCCCAAGGCACCCTAGTACAAGCCCTTTAGGCACCCCGGTTTAGGCTAAAATGATGGGTCATTGATGAAATAGTTGAGCATGTATATGAAAATACGTGGGAATGAAGAAATAAAAGGTAAAATAAGATGGCCAAAAGGTGGGATTAATTAGTACTTTTTCACGTGAGAACCTTCTAGATAATAGTATATGACCAAGGGCTGAATAATGCCTAAAGTGCATGATTTTGTGACTACATTTTGCCCCCACTTTATGTTGGTGATAAAAACACTCGGTAAAATAAAGTAGATAGAGATGCGTACTTTATATCCATGTAGAGTGTAGTAGAGACATGTCGATGGACTAGACTCAAGTGTGGAATGAACTCACCCATTATATGTAAACCCACAATGCCAAATGTGGAAAGTGCACCATCTTGAACCGATGTAAATACTCTATGTTATTATGTAAAACCCTCAATGATGCCCCCTCTTTGGGGGCACATGCGACGTCGTTGAAAGGAGAATGCAGCCCTAAAAGAGGACCAAAGGAGAAGGGAAAGCCCTTAGTAGAAACCAAGGCATGCACAAAAGGGGATGGCTATCCAAAACAAGTGTTAGTCTGAAAACACATGCATGCAATAAGATAATTGTAAAAGATGTAGACAATGTAGTATCTACTAAATAAAGTAATGTAAAAATGCAAGAAAAGAAGTATGCCACAAAAAGTGGGTTGCAAACATGGGACAACACTCACGACGTTGTAAGACACGCATGAATAGCGTCATGGCTGCAAATAACAAACAAGTGTGTACACAAACATAAGGAAAAGCCCGCATACAATGGAAAACAATGGAAGACAAGTATAGAAAAACAAACAAGTAGTCATGTAAACAAGTAATCTTGAAAAACAAGTGTTGCACATGGAACACATGTTAGCATGTTAGAGAAATAACCAATATGTCAAAGCATGTATTATCTAGTAATGTAATATGTTAAGTAAAAAAATGAAACAATACCACTGGATGAGACAAATGTGAATGCCCCTAGCAACCAATATAGTAAGGGTAGAATTTGAGCATCCATGTCATGTGTAGGAGTCATGTATCTACAATCACACTAAACAAAGGTGTGAATGCTCGTGTTTGTATGATATAGATAATGATGTATAAGAAATTAGTCTAACATGTGTAGTAAAGCGATCATGCAAAACACTAGCAAGCAAAAGTAAATGCCCCAAGACAATGCAGTATGTTTTGGATGGATGGAATGGAATGCAAGATGGAATGGTAGGAGCAATGTGCCCCGATTGTATAGAAGTGTATGTAGTGAGTTTCATTGTGTTTTCCCTCAACAATGATAAATAATGAATCGTAAATGATAGTGTGTCATCGAGAAATGATCAAATAGTGTGTGTATGTGTCTAGCACATTGTGATGAATATGTATGTGTAGTGGTGAAGATGTACAACATATAGAAGAAATGTGTGTGGAACCTATATCCTAAGCATGTACCACGATGAAATAAAAATGTGGAGTGACGGTTTAGCCTAAATGTGTATGTATAGTGGTGATGATGTACAACATATAGAAGAATGTGTGTGGACCCTATATCCTAAGCATGTACCATGATGAAATAAAAATGTGGAGTGATGGTTTAGCATAAAGCATATATCACTACAAGATGAACAGATAGGGGTGATGATGTAGCCTATGGCATTGTTATCACCAATTTTGACTTCATAAAATTGTTTTTAAAAAAATAATAAAAAATGGAAATTTTGAAATTTTTCAAAAGTGTTACTTTGCATGGTTTATCACCCTCATGAAGACCGTATCCTTTTTTGATCATTTCAATCTTGTTTCATCCTTTTCAAAGTGAGAACTCTTCTGCCAGGGCTTTAAATTGCTTTAAAATACATTAAAATTAATTAATTAATTGCTCCTTGTTTGATAAAATTAATTTTTAAATAACTTGAGAGTATTTACTTAAATAAATATTAATAAAAAGTTCATTCGACATTTTTTTATTTGCCGGGGAAGTAAGCTTATGCTTCCAACTGCCGGTAATGCCAATTTGGCTTTCATGAACCCGGATTTCCCCTTTCCTGGCAATCTTCTTTAAATTTCCCGCTTGTGAGATTTTCTCCACCAATTGCCAAATCATGGATTGGCTAACGGGTAATAAATCTCCCAATTTCCCACATGGGCAAATTGAGCGGGATCTTAGCCCACTTTTCCATTCCCATTTGGCAATTGGTCGTTGCTTTCCCCATTTCCCCGGCACTTAATTCCACTACCCGGGAAGAGAGGAAGTGGATTAATCCTCATAACTTCCTCCATCAAACTCATTGGAAAAGGTCGTGCGAAGCTTTGCTTCTTATTTCTTCCGAAGGACATAATATTTTGTCACATCCCACAATACTGCGAATGCCAAGTAAGAAATAAAGAAGGAACATTTTCCAACACCATTGTGAAGGAAGATACATTAGTTGTGCATGCAATGAAGTTTGATCAAATCCAAAACCAAAAACCACACATAGCTCAAGGGAAAATTGCCAAAGAGAAATCATTCTCACACCTTGGGGGAGAAAAATAGAGAATGAAGTTTAAGATTTCAAGCAAGCCATAGAGAACAACTCATAGCAGAAGACAATTTTCAATTCCAAGCGCGTGGATGGAGATCTCCATGCAAGCATAGCTTGAAACAATCACCACATTTTTGGAAGAAACAGTCCAAAAATTGAAAAAAACAAAGGTTTCCACGTGCCCATCTAAAGGAGGACAGTTTTTTCCATGTGTGAGGAGAGAGAAAGGCGTGAAGAAGACAAAAAATCCCTTTCCACATATTGGCGGGAGCAAACAACACTTGATAAATTGAAAATCAAAGCGCGCGCTAGTCAAAGGAGAAACCACGAAGTTGAGAGCAGCATTAAGGAAGACGATTATCTCCACGCGCCAGGTGAAGGAGGAATACCACTTATTGGAAGAGGAAAGCTTTAAAATCATACACATACTCTCAAACATTCTCACGCATTCATATAAATAGTCCAAGCAGTAATAAAAATAGAACAAGACAGTTTCCCACGCTTTGCGACCAAGGAGAAGTCCATGCGCCTAGGAGAGAGAAGGACAACAAGAAAACAAAGAATTTCTTTCCACGCATGAGGAAGGGTGAAAGTAAAAAAAATACAAAAAGATCATTCTCCACACACCCACAGGGAATCCCACATAGCCCACGCAACCTGAGAGATGGATTCACAGCAAAATACCCACGCATTTGTAGAAGGATCAAGTAAGTGTACTCACGTATCTATCAAAGGATCACCATGGAGAAGTAAATCTCAAAGTACACGATCATTTAAATCAAGCATTTTTTTAATAAGTTACGATTCACTCATATCAAGGAGAATTTGCTCTGGAGAATTAAATAAAAATTCAGAATATTAAAATCGGGTGATTTTATTTTATTTTATTTTAAAATAATAGTTGTCACGAGGATCGAAAATTGTAATCGGGACTATTTATTATTATTGTTATTGTTTTAAAAATAATAGTAAAATCGAATTGTTCTTTGCACAGATGAGGATTTGAGAGAATGAGACTTGACCCCACTTGCATTTTTTACGTGCACGAGTCATTTTCTATGAAATTCATCATGGCTGAAAAATCTAACAAATCTGCAAGGAGATCAAGGAAGCCAGTGGAGAAATCAAACAAATCTACCCTGAAATATGAATTTCAAGGAATTATCCCTCCCAGTTCCATTAAGTCAACATATGACAACATCACTGATACAAATCTAGGTCACATCAACGTGCAGCGATTCTGCGGCGGGTGGTGAAGGCAAAACCATTTTCTCATATAGACTTTACCATAGTGGTCTACCCCAAGCAGCAACATTTCCTGTCTCGGTGCAGTGTCCGAAATTGGTTATTGCTTGCGCGAGCATTATGATCCTAAGAAATGAGGAATTTTTAAAGATAATCACGAGCCTTTCCTCTTAATCACACCAAAACACATTGAGGAATTACTCAAAGCATACCCGACTTTCCGATAATGCGGATATCACTCGCCAATCAGCACAAGAATTCTGGGATGAAGAACCCCTGAGATGGAGCAAGATGGTTAATAACAACTGGTTAGTAACCAAGAGACCTTGAATTGATAGGCTTCCCAAAGAACTATACCGCATTGAGTTCGTGGAAGAAATCGGGGATATGATCACTCTCCTAAGTCGAGTTTTCGGTCTACCTTCTGCTAGGATTTTCCACCCATGGATGTATCAGTTTATCTATATCATCCTAGCCAAGAAAGAGTTTTGGATTGGTCCACCATTATCGTAACACCCTTCACAAACAATTGATAGAAGTTAAGATGACTGGATGCTTCTACATGACATCGTATTTGACTTATGCGGTAGCAAGAAGAAAGCTATTTTCGGGACTTGAAACGAGAGGAGTCATGGGTCCGTCGAATAGTGTTTTTCATTATTACCCTCAACTCAGTTTCAAAAATAGTTCTCACCATTTTAGAAGAGTCAACGATGCATTCACCTTCCGCGTGATCCAAAACCTGAATCAAAATACTAAGGAAAGGTTTTCTAAAGAAGCCATGAGTGTCATTTCCCAATGGGGAACCTAGTTTATTCAATTTTCATCTTTTTCCTACATTCGCGTGAGTGGATTTGTTGGTACCCCATGGAAACTTCCTAAGTACATCAGTGACAGATGGGCATTAATGGAGCTGGCGCGACAATTATTCCAAGTTCACTTGCCTTCTTAGTGACAAGCACCGTTCAGGAATTCATTTCCCAATCAAATCGGGGAATACCAATGTCCAAATCTTTTCAGTGCACAACTCATGGAAAAAGAGTTCGCTCTCATAACCATCCATCCATATGTGAAGAGAGCCTAGTTTGATATCAATGGATATATGCAAAAGATTCTAGGAGCAAAGTACCAACATAATCCTACCATGGAAGATTTTATGGGCTGCTTGTTCGGATGAACATGAGGTAAGAAGACGGGAGTACTCTCACCTAACACTTGCTCAAATCAAGGCCTTCCGCATCAGGAGTCCTCCGATTCATTCATAAATGATGATGAGGATATCATCGATCCCTCATATGATGTCATTTCCTTTACCCCATTGCCTCGAATCGATTGGACCAAAAGAGATGAATTTTCTCTTGATGGTAAGAACCAACCAATTATTGAAAGAAGCATATCTTGGTATGACAAAGAACTTGCCAAATTGCAATCAATTCCAGATCACGTTTGGGATCACAAAAATTGCCAATACGAGGGGGTCTCCATTCGACCAAAGTCTCTTCTCGATCAACCTCATTACCATCCAATCATACACAACAAGAAAGAAAGGAGTGGTTTCCGAAATCCACTTCGCCAAGTAACGTGTCACAAGGAGAGAGATCTAAAGATCCTAACCCCGAAGAAGGAAGAGAGCGTGTGTCCAGATTTTCTACCTCAAGTAGAGATTCTTCTACCCACATCGTTAATAGTGCTCAGAAGCTGGTAGCAAATGATCCTCAACCATGCTTCAAACAAGCATCCACTCAGGTGCAAGTAATTCAAATATCAAACACTTCAGAGCATGTAGTTCATGAAGGGATTTCCCAAAATCTCCCGAATAATCAGGAAGTGGATATTGAGGTTGTGTCTCCTCAAATCGAGGTCGTAGATAGGATTCAAGAAGGATCTCATGATGTTGGAAATAATGAGAATATTGATTTGAACTCTAGGATTCTGTATGTTGAAATAGTGAATGATACTCCTTCCTGGGTTGATTCTAAAGTGAAGAAAAGGAAGAGAGTTGTCAAGTCAATTGACATTGATTTTGATGCCCTTTTCAAACTTTCGAATGACTCCATTCCTAAGAAGCCTAAGGTGCTTTCTCGAATAATGGTGGATAATGATGGAAACAAATTTGTAGACCTTGCCATTCCAAGTTGATAAAGAGCGTGATGCTATGACACTTGCCAACTATGAAGTTTCTAGACTTGGACTTGGAAGATCTACATTAGAAAGTGACATGGTGATGGCTTGAGATTCAATTGATATCATGCTAAAGAGACTTGAGAAATACAAGTCTCAAAACTCTCAGTTCAAGGCCGAAAAGAATCAATTAGTGGAATATGTTCAACATTTGATAAATCCCATATCATCCACCTTCCCAATACCTGATGCAGTGGCTACCCAGATGAAGATACTCTCAATTTGTCAAAGGAAATAAACACATTGGGCCATGTCACTAAAACTTGGCTTTCAGAGATTCTCGTTTTAGGCCAGGGGATGATCAAGACCGTGGTTAAGCTTCATGAAGATGTCAGTGCGTATCTTGATCCAATTCTTTCTTTCAAAGAAACTTTTGTTTCTACTATATCAAATTTGGATGAGATATTGCCCAGTTTATAGGAGATGACAAGTATGGAATCTTCAGTTTTAGCTATTGAAGGAATTCTTGAATTTGAACATCGAGGGACACATTTTCTTTGGTGTCTGCATCTCAAATCAAGAAAAACACTTCTCGAGGATTCTATGATCCATTATGAAAGCATGTGCAATGAAGCCTTCACTTCACTCTCCTTGATTCAGAATTCATGGCTGAGATTCCTTGTAACCTCGTAAATGAGCATAATCAAAGGTGTTCATCGAGCAAGTGGAAGAAAAATTTTCACAATTGTTTAAGGACATGTACACTCCTGCCAACAATTTCTCATCAGTTTCCATGGAGCGGTGCATCAAATTAAAGAACTTATTTGAGAATGCTCAAACCAAAATTGTTAATTTAAATGATATGTGGAGTAGAATTCTTGAATTGCAGGTATTTTGTGAGGCTATTCTTCGACCAAGTGAACCTCAGAAGAAGAAAAGATGTTTGAAACTTTAGGAAGGTTTAGATCCTTTCAATTGGAAAAAGCGGCAGATCCTAATTTCACTGGCGGTTCAGGGAGTTGATTTTCTTGGTATCTAACGAAGTGGGAGAGTCCATTTCTCATACGCTTGAGATAGGCGGACCCCATTTCAATGGATAAGGCACTAGTTATTATTGTATATTTTAAAAGGTGTTGTTATTTGTTTTCGGGAAACTATGGATATTTTAAGTAATTTCTATTTTTGAGTTATCTTTAATAAAGTTGTTGAAAAAGTCAAAGGTCACTTAAGTGCCTTATTTAATGATCATGTAAAACCCTAACTACTTTGTAACCAACTTTTGGGTTATAAAAGGAAGTGAGGGGCTCATTTGTAAAGGGTGACTTTGAGAGAGGAGAAGAAATAATTTTGTGTGCAAGCTTTGTTTCAGGAAGAAACTTTGTGTTCTTTTGTGAAAACATTTTGGAGTTAATGAAATACAAACTTTATGTCTCATTCATTGTCTCTTGTAACATTTGATGTTCTTATGTTCATTAGATGTTAGGTTTTGAATCTTGCATTCAAATATTATCTTTGATCTTATTGTCAATGCTATTAATCGGTTGTTCTAGTTTACAATGATCAAGCTCTGATTATCTACTTGCTCATGTGTGTTCCCTTTTACACGTTCTTGTTTGGCTAACTCAAACTCCATTTTATTTGTGTTATTTTTCGTCTTTCCTCTTCATGCAATATTAGGATATGTTTTTACCTAACTCTTGTATGTTCTTTCAGTTCATTCCATTTCACTCCTTTCCTTAATTCCATTCCATCTCCTTCATTCATTTTTCTTTCCATTGATGTTCCAAAACACCCCCCACATACAATTTTGAATGTATAGATGTAAATATAGTTTTGGTTTTCAATAAAGACAGCCTCACCTTCATTGAGGAGGGACTTCATTCCCACACTATTGCATGTCATTTGCATGCATGCAAATCCATATGCTAACTAGCATATCTCACTACAAGATGAGGAAGGAAGGAGTGGTGATGTAACCTAAGGTGTTTACCACTAGAAGATGATAGAATAGGTGATGATTTAGCCTAAAGCGTATGTCACTAAAATATGAATAGATGAGTGATGATTTATCCCTAAGCGTATATCACTACAAAATGAAAAGAGGGAGTGGTGATCTAACCTAAGGTTTATACCACTATAAAATAATAGAAAAGGTGACAATTTAGCCTAAAGCGTATGTCACTAGCCTAACAATGTCACATGGTAGATTGTATAATGGTAAACATGTGATGATTGCAAAGTCCATTTGATTTGTAAACCCTCGGAAGTCGAGTATGGACCAAGGAACTAAAGTGCATCATAGGGTAGTGAGTGCAGTGTGTAGAAGACAATGTAGCATGTATGGTGAAACTAGGTGACCATATGATGAGTAGGGTTTTTAAAATGCGTGGTGTGGGAAATGCAATGTAGGATGTGTAGGTGTATATAATATGTAATATGTAAGATGCGATGATAGGTGTAGATAGAAATGGAATATGGAATGATAAAATGTAAAGCTAGACTCATATGTAATGTAACCTAGCGTAGTATGTAGAATAAAAGTGATGGATAAATGCACAAGTGTATGAGGAAACTATGTATAAGGTATGCGTAGATAGCATAATAATGTATGTGGTGTGTAGGGTAAGGAATAGTATAATGTAGAATGTAGTGATGAAATGTATAACTAGACTCATAGGTAATTACGAATAGTATAGTATATAGAAAATGTATGATATGAAAAGGTGCAATGTATAATGTGACAAAGTGTGTAGATACCCTAATGGTTGTAATCCATAGATGAGGTCTAGTATAATGTAGAATAAGTGTATAATGAATGGTGTATGACACGTGATGTAGGATGCAATGTAATATGTAGTGCCTGTGGTGTGGTGTATGGGGTTCAGTGTAATGGTAATCCCTCAACATGCCAAGTGTGAATTGAAGTATAAGAGTGCGTCATCGAGGTAACGATTGTGCTAGAATGTATGATGAGTATGCCTATGAAATAAAATTCAAGTAATGTGGTGGGGAGGTGGGAACGTTTGATTGTAATTCCCCTCAAATGTAAATAGATGAGAGAAAAAACAGATAAGAAGGATAACCTAAGGTCTCCTACGTTACGGATGTAGTGATGAAGGCGGAGGAAATATGAATGTAAAGAGTTGGATGTGATTATTGTGCTAAGATGAGAAAAATGTCAAATGATGATGAAGGGGATGCCCCCATGGAAATCCACGAGGAAACTACGTAAACTCCTCAAAGAGTTTGTCATCCTCTAGATCGAAATCGAATGGATATGCATTAGTAACTTGGTAGGCTATAGTGTTAGGTTGATCATGTAATGAGCCATTGAGACATAAGTGATACGTGCCCATAGCATATTCCTCATCAATGAATGGAGGGAGGGGGAACCATGTGCATACCAATGAGTGAGATTCTATGTATAACCTAGAAAGAACTATTACATATGATAGTATGCCCAAAAGGCATAGGAAAAGATATATCTGTATGATCGGATCTAGGGTGCCCCCAATATAGTCTAGCCAAGATTGTCCTAATGTAAGAGGCACATTAGTATAATAATAGTTAATATAATAATAATATTATCTTGTGAACCATGTATGAATAGTGTGCAAGTGAATAGTGGGTGAATGGACGATGAAGATGAAGATGGGAAAGCAATGTCCATGGAGGGGACATGTGGCTGATATGGAATAATGATAATAGTAGTAGGTGGTGGAGAAGGGACAACATCTAGTAAACAAATAGCTCCTTCAAGTGGTGGTAAATGAGGTGGGTCATCTATAGGTTGTGGCTCATTTGTAGTATCAATGCACGGAATAGGGAGACTAGTGTTAAGGTCATGTACAGTATTGGAATGGGTCACGGTCTGAAAGATAGTATACTCAATGTGTTCATGTAAGAACTTAACGTAATGATGGACCATAGAAGCAACAACCTGCATGGCATGGAGCCATGGCCTACCCAACAAACAATTGTATGAGATGAGAAAATCGATAACAAAGAAAATTGTAGGGAGAGTTTTGGGACCAACAGTAATGGGCAAGGTAACATGACCAAGACATGGATGAATGGTACCATCATAAGCACGCAATGAAATAGAAGAAGGACTAATGTCATGAGCGAGACAAACCTAAAGCCTAAAGGAATGACATGGGGCACAAATTAAGCTCAGAACCATTATCAATTAGAGTGTATTTGACACCAACATTGTAAATGCGACACATAATATGGAGGGTGGGTCATTGTCAAAGGGATGAATGTCAACAGGAGGATTAGCCTTGAATGTTATATGTTGTGAGAATGCATCGGAAAATGTGTTATACATGGAATCTAGATGCATGTTAACAGAAAACATTTGTAGTAGAAAAAGATGTTGAACACGATGAAGTAAATCAGGATGAGTAAGAAAATAATCATTGATAGAGATACTCATGATGGCTAAATGCAAATGAAAACCCTAGAAGGTGCTATGAAGAAATGAGGGTTCACCAAAATGATTAACTAAAATTAAACTAAACTATGGAAAGTATAATAATAGTTAATCTAATATAGGAGGACTAAAATGCTATAAACTACGCTAAAACAGTATGAAATGATTTTAAATAATTATATCAAATGAAATAAAACCCTAAGTATGCAAAGATGTAAAAGGAAAGGACTTAGTTGATTGTCAAATACTGCATGCAAGGTATAACATGTCTAATTGTGGATTCGAAGCGATGTGAATGTATAGAAGTCTCGTAAAGGCCGGATCTGGAGGATCTAAATGGCTTGGAGTGCCAATGAGGGTATTGGGGGTGCCCAGGGTGCCATGGTCTGTAGAATAGGTGCCTTGGTCTCTGTAAAAGCTCATAATTTGGTTATTTCAATTTCACAAAATACTCTAAAATATTCCCTACCTGTCACACTAGATTTTCGAATGTATGAAATAATGTAGGATGAAGGAATGGCCTGCAAAAGACTAAGAAGTATCAAAACCTAAAAATAAAAGATGAAAAATGAATGGGTCAGACTAACCTCATCTGCCACAACAAAGTGGGATTACTAATCTAAGCGTTGCACTACATTTCAGACCCAAATGTAGTTATGGTGTGTGTTTGTGTGTATGTCGTGCCCTAGGTGCTCTTGTGCCAATCACACTTTTTGAAGTAGTGAGCAATAACTAAATGTAGAAAATGTAATAGTATGTGTGCATGGAATAGAATAGAATCCCTCCCCCTATGTTGTGTGTGTTTATGCAGATATCCTAGCCTTGATGCATGGAACTATGTGGATGCAAGTGATGCAGTGGATGTAACTCTAGATGGAGTGATAGTAGTAAGTGACGCTAGGACCCTCATTATGGTCTCATAACTTTATATTTATAGGGTTCTCTTGCTCTAATTTCGTAATTAACCCCAACATAGCCGACTAGGAAAAATATAAGTATGAAAAATGACTAGAAAGATCCCAAAAAGAGGTGAAAAAGTAAAACAAGGATCGGGGTGCCCTAGGTGGGACCAGGGCACCTGGGGTGCCCCAGTATAGGCTTGAGCACCCCGGTTTAGGCTAAAATGATGGGACAATGATGAAATATTTGGGCATGTATATGAAAATATGCGGGAATGATGAAATAAAAGGTAAAATAAGATGGACAAAAGGTGGGATTAATTAATACTTTATTCACTTGAGAACCTTCTAAATAGTAGTATGAGACCAGGCTAAATAATGCTTAAAGTGCATGATTTTTTGACTACATGGAACTAATGGGTTTTCATCCTATAGACGTATGACTTAATGGTATCGGAAGGAAAAGTTTCCAAAAAGGCTATGAAATATGAGATGGATTTGATAAAGGCAGGGTCTATATAGATTAATTGAATTTGGATTTTAAGACGGTCTTGGAGCCCAAAAAAGGAAGCAAATATTTTGAAATATGTAATTTTTGACAATGGATGATTAAAATTATGTTTTGATAAGGTTTGGAGACCAAATAATGATATTTTGGATACATGGGGGTAATTGTTGGCGATTACCATGGGTCATAGGTGATTAACCCTTTGATCATTGGCAATCGGGTGGTCAGGAAATTTTTTGATATAAAAGGTTGCATGGAGGTTCATTATTATGATGACTTAGTATTTGGCGATTTATGGTCCAACGGAAATGTTTTGCCGATGCGTTATAAAAAGAGGATTTTTGATGAGCCTCAATATGTTGATTTTTGGCTTGACGAAGGAAGGTTCCATCAAGTAGTGTTGCGGCGTGGGTCAACCACGGAGAGGTCTAGGCGAGGGACAAACTAGAGGTCTAGATGATGAGCGGGGAGGAGTTTTGAAGGGGCATTCGCTTGGAAAGATTACGAGTTCATTAAATAGTTTTGTAGGCCCATTTTGATAGATTTTTATGTATATACATTTTGATGTATGAGGCTCTTTGAAGCCCTTGATGATGTATAGATATTGATGTATGAGGCTCTCGGGAGCCCTTGATGATGTATTGATATGTTGATATGTTTGTGTATGTGTGTGCGTGTGATTTTGATTTTGTGTAATGGTTTTGATGTGATGGATGTATGTTTGTTATTAGAGATGTGGTTAATGATCATGATTATTGTTTTGTTGTGATGTTTTTATGTTTATTATTAGAGATGCATGGTTTTAGATTAGAGATATGTGTTATAATATGATTTTAATGATCTTTAGAATTTTTGTGACAAATGATGATCTTATTTTTGACTAATGCACTATATGATGGTTGAGAATATAATGTGAGATGTTAGCTTCCTTACTATTCCTGGCATATATAGTGTATGATGGTAAACTTGTTATATGTATTATACTACACATGCGGCTTTGTAATTAATGTTAACATATGAATCACAATGGTTAGTCATACTAGGATCATAGATAGATGTGGGATAGTTGTGTATGTTCTTTTATGACAAGGGAAATATGTGTATGTACCAAACACGATAAAATGAGTTCTTCTTGATAGTTCTCGGGTTTTACCCCAACTTTATTGTATATTACACAGAATGATTGATTTGGGAAGCTTTTCTTTTATGGGAAAGAAGATTGATGGAAGCTTTATTGGGATGATCACATTTTTATTTTGATATGAGGGTTGATTGATGTGGGAAGCCCTTTTTGATATGAGGATTGATCAATGGGAATTCCTTTTGTGCATTTTGAAGTCACAAAATCACACACTTACTATTACATTTTTACCGCCAAGTATGTTATTTTATATATGGATCTCACGTAATAAAAGTATTCACTAATGGCTCATCCCTTAGTCTTTTCATTAGTTAGTTGGTCGTCATTATCATTTGTCTCACACAATTGTCATTTTTGCATGGTTTTGGTCATCTCTCAGAGGGTATTAGTTGTCGTTATTTGATCATTTTTGTCTTTAGTCTTTGGATAGGGTGCGAAAAGGTGTTGGGGCACCCGTCGGTGCCCCAGTCCTCTTTTTGGGCACCCTGGTCTCAGTTTAAAGTATTCGCATTTAAAATTTTGAGGTCGGTCTTTATGTTTTTATGGTCTCATTCCCCTAGGTGCTAGTCAACATGTTGGGCCATTAGTGTCGAAATTTGAACAAGATATCCCTATATAAACATAGCATACTCACTACCTTATGGGCATACATTCTACTATCAAGAGCTAGCTATCTACTAAGGAAAAGGACTGCATTTGGGAATCTTCTACATCGTATCACACACAAGAGAATAGGGGGAAAGGGTTGTATTCATATTATTACATCCACCATTTACATCTTACATCTAGTTATTTCCCCTACTTCTACGTCACTGGCGACGCTTAGGGCACCCTAGGCATACAATTGTGCACACAAGCACACATAACTACATTGGGTCTGGAATGTAGTGCAATGCTTAGTCGTAAGTCCACCATTGTGGCAGCTACGGTCAGTCTAATCCCTTCATTTGCATCTTTCTTTTTTATGAATTTGATGCTTTGTATGGGGTTTTGCAGGTAGATCTTTATTACATAACTACAATGACATAAACAAGGATATTGTGATAACCAAGCGACCAAGATAAAGGTACTTGTGAAGACCTTGTGACCTTTGTCGAAATCAAAGACTAGAGCAAGATTAGAACCGGGGCACCCACAAGAACCCTAGTCCTTTCCCACCTGCCCAGTCCGAGATAGATCTTCATTTGCTGCAATTTCTGGGTAGCATTGTTAGACTTTGTCTTGTCCACAAAGTTAATACCCTATCCCTTCTCATTTCCATTATTCCATTTCATTTGTGAGATCAAATAAAATTATTTATTATTTACATTGCATTTATATTAGTCATTCCATTGTTGTTACTATTATAGATTAACTTACAAAATTTCTATTTTAGTTAATCAATTTTGATTGGGTAGCCATCTTTCGAGGGATTGGTCTACGATTTTATTGAATTTTTTATTTCTTATAGCCATCCTTCAAGGGAGTAGTCTATAAATTTATTTGACATGATTTTTTTATATTTGTCCTTCGAGGGATCGTCATGTTTTGATTATATCCATCCCACATATATTTTTATTTTTGATTTGAGGGTAACCCTAGGAAAATACTTAGAAGGGAATAAGTAAGCGTGCAAACTACACGTATATTCTTTTCATTTCATAAAATAGGATAAGATAGAAGGATGGTAAGAGTAATTATTATGGGGTTCCCTAATCGTGAGAAGGAACTTTTCCTGAGGAATGAGGAATAGCAATGAGACGATCTTTGGTTCCCATATTCAAGGTCGTAAGCGGTATTCTTATGGAGAGACCAATGATTTCAATTTATTTCGAGGGTGATAGAATGTGTGGGATGATGAATAGTGATCATAGTTATACTAAGGTATCATGAGTCAATATTTTTTACAATAGAATAACTACAAGGGCAGGGCGTTAAGAGGATTTTTTTAGGTTTACCATCAAGGGAGGATAAAAGATAAGCCCAGGACCCATATTTATGATTGATGATATATGGTGCAATCCCTTTTGGAACAAACTTTCCATGTTTACTCTTTTCCATGTTAGTGACATGTTGATTTTCTTTGAGAACAAGATCACCAACATTAAATTCATGTTGTTTGAGATGTTTATTATAGGCTCATTTGATTCATTCTTGATATATGTTGATATGTTTGAGGGTAGTTAGATGACATTCATCTAACTTGGTTCTAGTAATGATAAGTGTTTTTGATGATACTCTTCTTACGAGATGACATATTTGTGAGAAATGTGTAAGGATGAGATATGGACTTCAAGAGGAAGAATGGATTCAGTGTCATATACTAAGGAGAAAGGTGTAGCACTGTAGGGATCCAAAATTTGGTCCAATATGCCCATAATGCAAATGGGATTTGAATATACCAATTTCTACCAACTTGGTCAATAGTTTTCATGAGGATTTTGTTAAGGTTTTGTTGGATACTTGGCTTGGCCATTTTCTTGTGGATAATAAGGAGAGGAAAATATGAGCTTGATGTTGTAAGTGTCACAATTTTTTTGAAATTTCTTGGATTTTAATGATTTTCCATTATTTGTGATGATTTTATGTGGTATACCAAAGTGACAAATAATGTGATGATGGATGAAGTCGATGATTTTATCTTCTTTAGTGGAGATAAGGGGGATTTCTTCCACCCATTTTGTAAAATATTTAGTTACTGTGATGATGGAATTATGTCGTTATGATGAGCGAGGGTTGATAAGGCCAATAAGGTCAAGCCCCCATTGTGAAAAGGCCAAATATCTTGAGCGGGTTGAAGAGCATGGCTAGGGATATGTGTGAGGTTGGAATGTTGTTGACATTTGACACATTTCTTGACATAGTCACAACAATCTTGGTTAAGCATGGGCCAATAGTAGCCCATGTGCAAGATCCATTTAGCAACAACTAAATTGTGAAATTTTTTACTACATATGTCATCATGGACTTCTTGGATAGCTAAACAAGCCTCCAAATTTTAAGACATCGAAGGAGGAGGCCATCAAATCCTCTTTTATAAAGGATACCTCCTAGTATGACATAGCAGGATGCACATTGTTGAAGGATATTTTGTCATTTATAGATAGATATGAAGGTATTTTCTAGTGGAAAGATAGTCATATGTTTATGTATACCATGTGTCAAATGAATTATCTTCTATATGATAAATTATGGGAAGATTAGTGTTGGTATAGGATGGTTGTTCTAGTCTATATACGATGACGAAAAGTTTGGAATCTTCTAGTGATAAAGGAATGAGAGAGGTAAGTGAAGCCATGGTGTCCATAAATTTTTAGATGAGTAAGGGGTGGTTTGTATTTTGTAATGGTCAAAGAGCTGCAAGAGATCTTCGACAATGGTTTTGTATTTTTGTAGGACCTCATTTTTACATTGATAAATTCCCTTTGATTTGATTGATGACTAGTTGTGATTATCCATAGATTTCAATAATTTGTATGCTAATGAAGGCGGTGGTATGAAGTCCCACAATGAGAGCCTCACTTTGCGCCATCTTATTAGTGCATTAAAAATCAAGTTTGAAGGATAATGGAATAGGAGTTTCCCAAGGGGGTATTATGACTATTCCAATCCCAAGGGGGTATTATGACTATTCTAAAACCCCCATGTATGCATTTAAACCTATCAAAGAACAATGTCATTTTAAGAGTGGTATTTTCGATCAATAATGTTGATAGATTCGTCAAGGAAGTGTTTGCAAGGTAGTTGATTAGAAGGAAGGGCAGATTTTATGAGCTACTCAACAATGACCTAGCCCTTAATGGTTTTTGAGAGATAAGTTTGAGGTCAAATGTTTTCATGAGCATGATTCATCGGTGATGAGACCATTACAATTTAAGGTTTAGAATGCAAAGATTTGAGTGGATTAAATTTTTGACGATGTAGGTTTTTTATTAAGGAGGTAGTGACAAATTTTTTAAGTTGTGAAGTATAAGGCACAACACAAATTTTCTATTTATGAATAGTGAATTTTGTAATCATGAAGGGTACAACTTATGTAATAGAATACTTTTTCCTTACCATTCTCATCTCGATGTGTCGGCATGGACTCAAGGCATGGTCGATTGCGGAGATATAGAGATAGAAGGGATCCCCCTCATGTGGAGGTGTAAGCACTGGTGGAGATAAAATATATTGTTTGAGGGCATCAAAGGCTTGTTGATAATTATTGTCCCATTTATATTAGATGTATTTTCTTATAATATGATGGAAAGGTTGACATCAATATGATAATTGAGATATGAAGTGACAGATTAATTGAAGCTTTCCTTAAAGGCTACAAATTTGTTTGAGATTAGATGGTGGAGGCATTTTGATGATGGATTTGAATTTTACGGGTCAACTTCAATTCCCCTAATAGACACTATAAATCCCAAGATTTTTCTTGTGAGAACTCCAAATATGTATTTAGCAAGATTAAGGTGGAGAAAGAACTGTAATAGACATGCAAAGATCACATCAAGGACAACTAGATGGTATCTTAGGTGTTTGGATTTACCTAATGGATTTTGACATAGTCTTCTACAATTTTTTGGATGAGGTCATGAAAGATGTAGGTCATAACACATTCATAAGTAGCTCCTACATTTTTCAGGCCACAATGCTTTACTCTATAGCAGAAGGTTCCACATGGGGTAATGAAATATGTCTTATGTTAGTATTCTGGTGCAATTAGGATTTGATTGTAACCAAAGAAACCATCCATAAGAGACATCATCTTGTGGCCTATTGTCAGATCGACAAGATGATCAATGTTTGGTAAGGGAAAATTGTCTATTATACAAGCGAGGTTAAGGTCTCGAAGTCTATACGAGATGCCCAATTTTCTAGTGGCTTTAGTGACAAGCATGATGTTAGAAACCTATTATGGATAATCAGTAGATAGTATAAAGTAGGTAGAAATAATTGTTAATGCAAAATCACAACACCCCCAAATGAGTTCTAAAAATATACTTTTCTAAGGCAGAGTCATTTGGTGTGATTGCATAACATTGAACTTTCCCCAAGGTGTGGGACCTTGCAAAATGGGAAATATCTCTAGATTGAAGGTTGGTTCCTTATTCCTCTATTTAGGTGCATACGTAGAAACTTACAGAGGATTTGTTCTTAATCCTAAGTTAAACTTTACCAAGTAGACGAGGATAGAGGAATACATAAATTAAAACAAAGCTAAACTACGAGGTGATGCACCAAAGGAATGATGAACACTTGTTTTGCTAATAGACACAAACCAACAAAATGCATACAATAAACAAGCACAGATAGCTAGATATGTAATGGGAGACTAGATGAAAGCAAAAGAGACAAGAGAGGATCTAAAATCGATCATAGACGTGTTTTATTGCTCTATAGATTGATACAGTCCATTACAAAGTAGCCAAGAGGTAGAAATGTATTACAATTTTAGTGGAAGGCCTGAACCCCATAGATCCCTTTGCTAGAAGGAGGAGGGAGCCTGCAAAACAAAGAATGTCCAACCCTTTACAACGAATCATGCCCCGTATTTATGGATTAATCCTGAAAGAAGAAAAGAGAGAGAAGTGGGAAAAGTAGGTTGAAGTTCAACCACCGTTGTTAATGCCTCTGATGAAATCTCTCCCCCAAATCCATCTTTACTACATCAATCATTGGTTCGGCACCTTGAAGGAAGAAAAGCAGCGAAGCAGATCGAATCCGATCTAGTTGTTGAAACAGATGGATCTGCATTGAAATCCTAAAGGCGTTTCCTCAATTTTCTTCACCTAACCTCCTCAAAATTAAATTTTTAGACCCCATTACATGGGTGAGGCCGAGATCTTTCCAACGGCATCATATTTTGCAATATTTCGAGCCCTGAGTCGAAAGATATGCACCTTGAAGTTTGTATTGAGTCTGTATAGGAGGACGGGAAAACAGCTCGAAAAATGGGTCTCCTTTCTTCCTATTCCCACTTTGGCTTTGACTCGGGTCCAAATGCTAACTTTTTCCCTTGGGTAGAGTTGTAGGCCATTTTACAACTTTTACCCCTTGAATCAACGTCATACTGACACTTGGCATTCTCCACTTACACCTTTATACTTAGCCAATTTTGAAGCCTTTTATGTCCACCTTTTGACTTTGTTTCCTCTTATGTGGGATCATGGTTGATCCAATATTTGGCACGGGGTGAAATATGGATAACAATTTGGTGACTCACAGGGGTATCTGCCTGCTAGATGAAAAGACCAATTGCCTTGTCATATCCGTTGGGCATGGAGTCATGAGTGATAGCTGCTACTGATCTGAACTTTGAAAACTGACCCCTGGGCCACTTGGAAACCCATTAGAACTGAAACTGATCTTGACCAAATGTTGAGTCCAAACATTGCATGAGAGCAACAAAACAACACTATACTATATACAAAATTTGAAATCATACATGCTCCAAATGGAACATGCAGAGCGTGTAAAGCACTTAGGAGAAAAGCAATCTACACTACACAAGAAGACAATGTCCATAAACACTTAGAGGAAAGATAAAACTAGACTAATAGGTACAGGGTGAGAACTCCCCTTTAGCATCGTGATGATTAAGATAGATCCCATTTACTAGAATCTGCAACTCTTCACCCTCCAATGTAGACAATTGGAAAGCATTGCTACTTTTACATCTTGTGATCATATAGGGGCCACTCCATATGGCATCAAATTTGGAATGCCTTCCTAGTTTTGCTCGATCTGCATCCCATTTCAAAACTAGGTCTCCTTCCTGGAAGGTCCTTGCCTTTGTCTTCTTGTCAAATAATTTCTTAATTGAAGCCTGATTCTTCTCTATTGCTTGGAGAGCATACTCTGGTTTCTTCTAATTCCATCGACTCGCATACCAGCCTCCATCGGTCCAAATCCAGACATCTCTAGTTACTTCACGAGCTCCAATGCTGGAAACTCAAGTGATATAGGCAACACTACCTCTTTCCCATAGACGAGATTGAATGGAGAGCTACCTATAGATCCCTTGGGCATTATTCTATCAGCCCATAAGGCCGTTTTGAGCTTTGTGTGCCAGGTCCTCTGATTCTCATCAAGAGTTCTTCTGATGATCTTTAGCAAGTTCTTGTTTGTGGACTCAGCCTGGCCATTACCTTAAGGGTAATATTTTGATGAAGTACTCAAATAAGTCCCATTCTTGATGGCCCATCCTGTGATCTTAGAACCTATAAATGCTAATGCATTTTATGATATGATGGTGGTTGGCACTCCAAATATGGTCACTATCCCTTCATAGAAATCTAGGATACTAGACTCATTTGCTTCCTTGAGTGCCACTGCCTCGGTCCATTTGGTGAAACAATCACATCCTTTATCGGGGATCCATTTGTGACCTTGGCTTGAGTTTGGATTGATGAATCCAATGAAGTCTAATCCCCATTGCATGAAAGGTTGGTCGAATTGAGATTGGGTGTAATGGAAGTGTTGCTAGCCTTTCCTTGCCTTTGAAGAATGCACAATTCTTGCACCTTTTGATCCATGTGTAGTAGTCACTAAACACTCTGGGCCAATAATATCCTGCTTTCATGATTTTGAGTGATGTCACTCTTGGAGAAAAATGGCCTCCAGCTACTTCAACATGGAATTCTTATAGCACTCTCTCCACCTGATTCCCTAATGCATCTCAACAGAATTCCATTGATGTCCCTCTTAAACAAGACACCATCAATAAGAACATATGGGATGGCCTGTAGCCTGAAATGCCTTATTTTTTCTTTACTCATCCCATGAGGACACATTCCTATTCGAAGGAAGTGCACCATGTCTTGGGTCCAACAAGGAGTAGGTACATCATCTCTCCCTTCTTCTTGATCATCTTGTAGAACAAAAACAACCTCCTTTTCACTATCTGTTTCATCTTGTTGACCTAAGGCTAGTTGTTCACATAACCCCTTCCCATGGACCAGCTTGGTGACCTTGATCTCAATGTCATATTCCATGACATGAGTGATCCATCTGCACGCTTCTCATTCAGGTCCTTGTTGAGAAGGAATTCTTTAACTCCCATGGGAGACCAATAGTTGGATTTTTTGTTTGAAACCAAATGCTTAAACTTCTTCAATCTCTCGATTACGCGCAGGACCTTCTTTCTCAATGAAGGAGTACCTCACCTTATAATCTTCCAGGACTTTGGTCAAGAAAGCAATTGGTTACATTCTATACTTTCTTTGTTCTGTTGCACAAGATTGCAGAAATTGTGTCACTTGCCACTAAAGGCATACGGATATGAAGTCTTTGGAAAAATATGGGTTTGCACAAGAGTTGAGGCTTGTGATATGGCTTCTTTGATATCCTCAAAACTTTCTTTTCCTTGACTATCCACACTGAATGTTAAGGCATCAACGTTATTGGCTTAACAAGGCAACAAAGTTTGGAACAAACTGCGGACAAAACTAATTTTTCCCAAGAAGCTTTGAAGAGCCTTCTTGTGACTTAGAATAGCAATGCTCTTATTGCTTGAACTCTTTCAGTCAATTTCCAATCCTTCCTTTGATATGATATGGCCTAGAAGCTTGCCTTCATGGGCCAAGAATATGCATTTTTTGGGGTTCAGTGACACCCCAAATCTCCTACATCTCTGAAAAACTTGCCTCAGATGGAAGAGATGATCTGTTGCATTCTTGGAAAAAATAGTGATGTCATCCAAATAGATCAGCACTATTTGGTTAATTAACCCCTTGAATGCCATATCCATTTCCCTCGAAAAGTGGCTCCAGCATTGGATAATCCAAATGGCATTTTCTTGTATGCATAGGTGCCCCATTTGGTAGTGAAAGTTGTTTTGAATTGATCATCTTCTTTCACCATGATCTGGTTGTACCTTGAGTAGCCATCTAGGAGGGAGAACCTTTCTAACCCAGACACTACTTGTAAGATCTGCTCCATTGAAGGGAGTGGGTAGTGGTCTTTGAGGGAGGCTTTGTTCAAATCCCTGAAGTCAACACACAACCTGATTTCTCCATTTTTCTTTCTAACTGGGACCAGATTTGCAACCCAACTTGAGTGTTTAATTAGAAATATGATGCTTGCCTCTATCAGCTTGTTCAACTCCTTCTTCATCAAAGGCTCAATATGTGGGTTGACTGGTCTCTACTTCTACTTGATGGGCTAAGCAACTGGATCTAGTTCTATTATGTGTTGTGCTAGCTTTGGATTGAATCCTCTTAGGTCCTCATAACTCGAAGCAAACACATCAAGGAATTCTTGGAAAAGTTGTATGAACTCATACCTTTCTTGTTTGGTGGCCACTTTGCCAATTTTAAGTGTTTTTTTTTTTCTCAAGTGGGATTGAATCGAATCTTCTCCTTTGATCGCATGTTAGCCTTCTCTTTTCAAAACTGATCGTTAGGATTGAAAATAGATCTTAGTGTCACTAAGCCTTTGGGAAGCTTGTTTATATGTAAGCTTGTATCTAATTCTCGTCTTGTTGCTCTAGTCTACTATGGTTTATAGCTAAGAATTCAGCTTCTTCTTGTAGAAAGTTAATGATATGTTGGTCATTCTTAAACACCTACTAGCAGATATTATTATTTAGCACTATTGGCCTCACAACCACATGGATATGTGGTTGTTATTTGTCCCTCTTGATGTTGTCAACCACCTCAAACATTGCTCCAATTCTTACAATTCTATCAATAGCTTCATTCTCTTTCCTAGGTATGGACACAATATCTAGAAGGCCTTGAAATCCTCCATGAGATCCAATACCCTATTCTTGTAGTTCTTGAGCGGAGTCATTTTTGACAAACATTAAGCCCCTCGACTGATTGCAACCATTGGTATCACCAAATACTTTGCAAGTTCTTGATTCCTAGCTTCCTTGCCCAATGAAGACCTTGGACTAAAGCCTCATATTCAGCGATTTTATTTGATTAATAAAGCTGGAATCTAAAGGCTGAATAATATCTCATACCTCTGGGGGACACAATCATGGCTCCTCCTCTAGCTCCTTGTCTACTCCTTGAACCATCAAAGAACAATTGCCATACCTCATTGTCATCTTTGTATTCTGGCTTGATTAGGTCAGGAAGAGGTTGGTTCTCTTCATGTAGGTAGTAGACACCTAGCTCAGATTCTTCCATTTCCCTATAGGGGTCAAAAGCATGACTTTTTTGGCCCAATCATCAAGAGTCAAGTCTGGGATACATCCCACCTTGGTATTTGCTTCAGAAGTGCTTAGGAGGTCCTCTTGATCAAAAGTTGAGCAGTTGATGTTGATTGGGCTAGGCACATAAGATTCAATATGATAATCAACAATAGGTTCAGATCTGATTGTGGCCTTCACCCCATACCTTGTCCTAAAGAGCATATGTGACCAATTAGCTAGACAAGTAGCCTCCAATTTTGGCAGTGAAGTCTCTGGACAGACACAAAGTAAAATGTGGTGGCAGGTCTATGATTGACATGTTTTACAAAATAGTCACATTAGGGCAAGCGTGTAGAGTGAGACTCAGATCCTTGATGATTCCCACAGTGGTTACTGTTATCCGATCTAATTGGACTACTCCTCTAGAGATGACCTTATATTGGAGACCCAACTGATCAGCTATTCATTTCGGCATCATAGAACTACTAGCCCCAGAATCAATCATACAATTATTTACTAATTTTTCTCCAATAACTAATGAGATATAGAAGGTAGGAGGTCTCATGTTTTTACCTTGTTGTTCTCCATGGTTCCTCTCAGGCTAAACTGCATTGGCAAGCACTCTTTCTTGCTAGTTAGGGGGGTGATTTGAACTTAACCAACTCTGCATGGAAGCTGCTGCAACATATCCTCTCTCACAGGAGTGGCCGGTGACTCCCATAGTGAAATGTTCACACTTTTCCTTTTCATCTACTCAATAATATTAAATGTGTTGTCCTTTTGTCACCCCTTCCTAGACACATTTCTTTCTTACACATGGGTTGTTACAACCAGTGCTTGACTAGGTTTGGGAGGTGGTCTAGATTGGTTCAGCATGTTGGGAGTTATACTTGGAGCACCAAGACCTTATGGAGTGATGGAAGGTTGAGGGTCACTTGAATTCAGTGGTTGGCCCTCTCCAATATTTCTCTTTTTGGACCGTGTATTGGCAGCTACACTTTGAGAAGGGAATTGATTCATCCCATAGAAGTCTTTGGCCTGCCAGTTGACAAACATAGTCTTGTTTGGGGGCCACCTTGTTGAGCTCCTTGTTGTTGATCTTCCTCTTGGTCAAGTTCTTGTGGCGCCATATTGGTTTGCACCATCAAGGCCTGATTTAGAGCACCATTAAAGCATGTTGATTGGTTATGTGGTTGTTTACATGGAAAACACCAATCATATTCCTATGCCATATTGTTCTATGTAGGAACCAATGCCCTTGATGTTGAAGCTATGTTAGGATCATATGGCCTGAAAGGTCTAGTAGCTTGGGGTTGTCCTTGGTTTTGGCTCTGATTCACAGTCTGAGGTGGTGGCCTATTCTGCTGATACTGGGGTCTAGCTTGATATTGAGCTTGGGGTTGGTATGGCCTGAAACTCTGAGCTTGTTGTCTTTTGATGGTCACTAGCTCATTCCCAAAGTTCTGAAATTGCTTCATCACCGCTTCTTGAAACTCTTTAGAGGCATTAGATGATGAAGTGGAAGCTTCAGCTGAGATTTGACTCCTGGGGGTGGGTATAGGAGCTAATGTAGGTGCTTGGCTAGTATCTGGGATTCCTAACTCAGGGTATAGAGGCATGGATGGCCTAGGAGTGATTTTTCTAGCTTGAATCAAATGGTTCTCAATCCCTATGGAGAAATTTATAGGCTGCAGGTAATGTAGTGCCCCCATTGACTGAATCATTAGAGAAATATCATAATTTAAAGCCCTAAGAAAGTATAAGAAGGCACCTTCATTAGTGGGCTTTACTGCTGTTGGAATCCTATCCCAGGTCCGCTGGAATTTGAGGTTGAAGTTTGTCAGCTGCTCATTTGGGGCTCTCTTGATTGTTGTTAGTTGCTCTAACAAAGATAAGTTATCACCTTTTTCCCCAAACTGATTGTGAAGAGCCATGCACAGTTGGTTCCAGTTCTGGATAGAGCCTATTGTAAGACTCATGAACCATTATGAAGCTTTCCCTTTGAATGAAGAGGTGAGTAGCTTGACTGTAATGTCCATCTCATGGATCTCGTGGATTGTACAGACATTTGCAATATCTTGGACATGGTCACTAGGAGAAGTTTGATTTTCCCTAGTGAAATGTGGGATGCTCTTTAATGCTGCAATCGAACTGGGTTTTGTGCAATCAAGGTGAGTGGAATACTACCGGTGAAGTTGACATATGGATTTTTTATGCCATTCTGATTGGCCTAAGAACCCTTGCAGACTGAAAGAAAGGCCTTGCAGGTGGAGGTGTTGACAAGGTTTTGCTTGGTGGAGATGGAGACCTCTAAACTCTTCTTCCTCTCCTTTCTTTGCCTGGGGATAGATGCAAGTATTCAAATATACCTTCTTTCCTTGCTCTAGATCGGGTTTTCTCATGAATCTTCTAAGCTTGGGGCTGTTGAAACTAGTAGATTTGTTTCTTTTGGAGTCGCTAGATGTAAAATTTTAAGGCTTCTTAAAATCTAGAATCACAAGTAAGTGTACATCAATCCCTACTATAATAAGATGGAGACTTCTTAGTCCCACCAAGCGTGCCAAAACTATTAGTGCAAAATCACAGCACCCCCAAATGAGTTCTAAAAATCTACTTTTCTAAGGTAGAGTCATTTGGTGTGATTACATAACATTGAACTTTAAAGTTTAAATTAGGATTAAGAACAGCAGATCCTTGTCTCCTTGGTAAAGTTTAAATTATGATTAAGAACAGATCCTCTACAAGTTTCTACGTATGCACCTAAACAAAGGAATAAAAGGAATACATAAATTAAAACAAAACTAAACTACGAGGTAATGCGCGCCAAAGGAATGATGAACACTTGTTTTGCTAATAGAAACAAACCAACAAAATGCATACAATAAACAAGCACAGATAGGTATATATTTAATCGGAGACCAGATGAAAGAAAAAGAGATAAGAGAGGATCTAAAATTGATCACATACGTGTTTTATTGCTCTCAGATTGATACTGAGTCCATTACAAAGTAACCAAGAGTAAGAAATGTATTACAATTTTAGTGGAAAGCCCGAACCCCATAGATCCCTTTTTTAGAAGGAGGAGGGAGCACGGAAAACAAAGAATGTCTAACCCTTTACAATGAATCATGCCCCGTATTTATGGATTAATCTGAAAGAAGAAAAGAGAGAAAAGTGGGAAAAGTAGGTTGAATTTCAACCACCTTTGTTAATGCCTCTGATGAAATCTCTCCCCCAAATTCATCTTTACTACATCAAGCATTGGTTGGCACCTTGAAGGAAGAGAAAATGACATAAACATATCGAATCCGATCTAGTCGATTGAAAACAGATGGAGATGGATCTGAAGACGTTTCCTCAATTTTCTTCACCTAACCTCCTCAAAATTAAATTTGCAAACCCATTGCATGCGTGAGGCTGAAATCTTTCCAACGGCATCATATTTTGTAATATTTCAAGCCCGAGTCGAAAGATATGCCTTTTGAAGTTTGTATTGGAGTGCATACAAGAAAGCGGGAAAACAACTTGAAAAATGGGTCTCTTTTCTTCCGATTCCGTTTTGGCTTTGACTCGGGGTCCAAATGCTAACATTTTCCCTTGGCAGATTTGCGGGCAATTTTGTAATATTTTACCCCTTGAATCAGCGTCATACTGACACTTGGCACTCTCCGCTTACACCTTTATACTTAGCCAATTTTGAAGCCTTTTTGTTCTCCTTTTGACTCTGTTTCCTCTTATGCGGGATCATGGTCTATCCAATATTTGGCACGGGGTGAAATATGGATAACAATAATACATTGAAGGTATTATTTAACTAATAGTGTGATGCAAGGATGTATCCTATGAATTTTTTCTTCATGGGCTTAGCATCCAGGATAGTGATGATATTATGGATAATGGTATTAGGATTTATACGGGCATGTCATTGTAAGACAATGTAAAGGATTGATTGTGTTTGGATTAGAAAGAAATAAATTATTAGATTTCAACGGTCTAAGGCTTGGATGATCTTGATAAGCGTTAATGTGTCGGAAGGAAAGGCTTTACGAAGATAGCTATCATCGGCACCTAGAAAACTCAAGATAATGTCATCTTCGTGGAAATGAAGGATGTCGATAGTAAGGGAATCTTCCTCTATCATGTATGGTAACATTAGGGGAAGATTTTTAGTATCACCTTTAAGCTTGATAAGTTGGCAGTCCAAGTGTGATAGCGTTGATTTAAAAAAATTAGGGGAATGGAAATGGTGTTGTCGACATCGGATCTTGAGTCTAATAATGTTTATAAGGGTGCTTGAGGTTTTGATTTCAATAATGACGGGTTAGAGGAATATTCTTTGAAGCCAAGGACATGTTTCTCATGTGGTTTCCATAAGTCTTCAAAGGATAAGTCGTGCAAACCTTATTCATATCATCCCTGACCAAAACCCTTCCACGTGCATCAATGGAGGTAGATTTGGGAAAAGCGTGGTTTGTCTAAGAATGAAAATTCCAAGGAGAATGGTTTAGCATGGGGTTGACTATCGAGATGATATTAAGGGTAGTCAATATGTCATAAACAAGTTGTATTTGGAGGAAAGGGGGCTAAAGGAAATAATATTTACTATGTTAGACTCGTATAGTAGTTTTTGTCATGTCTCACATAAGTTTTAGGCGTAGGAGTGCATTAAAAGCTAGAAGGTAATACTCCCCCAATGAGAGAGGTTGCATGACATCTTTGAAGGACTAATCATCTGGTAGTTTAGATGTGGGGATAGAGGAATTCATAGAAGTTTGATCTGAAGACATGGAATTTTGTAATGGAAGCAACATGTCGCTAGGTCTGTAAGTCATGTGATAGGATCTGAATGGATTTGGATCGGTGGGGACTGTAAATGTTTTACCCTCGTGTTCATATTTTAGACATCGATGCAATGTGGATGGGATACAATGCATAGCATGTATCCAGGGATGACCTAGTAGTATGTTATATTAAAAATCTCCTTCTACAAGATAGAAGAGATCGTGAAGGATTTTAACACCTATTTTAATAGGTAAGATGAATGTGCCTAATGTGGGGGTGATAGTGTCATCAAAGGTCAAAGGCGCAAAGCAAGTAGAGTGATTGAGCCACTATGGTTTTGGGTAACTGAATATGTTTAAAGGTATGAGATGATATTATGTTGATGTTAGCATCGTTGTCATCATTACTCTTTTGACCAAAATGTTATTAATTTGGGTGGTGATAAAGAGAGGATGATCATGATATTCAAGATGTAAGGAAGGAATCTGAGAGTCCTCAAATGTGATAGCAACAGACATTTTAAGGATGTCGATGAGGTTAGTAAATGGATAGGGGTCATCGATAGTATTGAAATGGCTTGGAGGGCTTCGATCATGGTTTGTTGATGCTGCAATAATTTTGAATAAGATCATAAAGAGACATTTTAACGAGAGCTTGATGTAACTGTTTGAGGACAATGTTTTGTATGGATGTTGTGGATTGAGTTTGAGGTGCTACAAGAATGGACACCTTGGCTTTAGAAGTTGATGGGTTGGATGATTCAGAGGAGCGATGGAGATAAAAACTTTAGGCCCATTTTTATTTGGGGCTTTCAAATATTGAGTGTGTGCTCTTGTGGTTATATGGATGCCATCTATTTGGATGAGAGGGGATTTACTATAATAATCCTTGATTTTGGTAGTTATGTTGTCACGTGATGGTTTGTAATTATTGAATTTAGGGACTTATGGGGTCAATATGATTTGATGTTTGGATTTGGTTATATCGATGTTGGTAGGTGGATTGTGATTATTTTGGTTTTGGGATAAGTCTTTTCAAGCGAGACTTGATTATGGCATGGACATTGCAATCCTCGTGTAATGTCCTGATATTTTATGATAAGTGCATAACACCTCATAGTTGTACCTAGAAGGCTTCCAACCATGATGATCGAGAGGTATTAATAGGTGGCAATGTTATGATTGATGATTACACAAGTTTTCAAGGATCCGAGTGTAATATCTGACGTGGCTAATTGATATGATAATGAGGATGATGGATGTTGGTATCATTTGATGGTTTAGAAGTATGAGATACTTGATTCATGTTTTGTGTGATAGGTTTAGGTGTTGGTTGAGGGAAAAATTTAGATTCTATGATAGTGATTGTAAGTTTGGATGAGGGATGTGGTCCTAAAATGGAAGGTAAGGGCATGGCATCCTGTGGGGTGTTTGCGGAAATTTTCTTGTGGGGTTTCTATCTTTTTAGATGGATGATTTTCACATTTTTATATTAGATTACCAAAAATTTTGACTCGGTGTTGTGCGACATGGTCTTGGAAAGAGATATTTAAGATTTCAATGAGGAGATTCTTTTCTTGTCATTTTGAAGAGACGATATGGGGAGTTTATGTGCTAAAAGATGTGATAGATTTTGGATGTTGTGATGTGGATGGAATCGGGATCTCTTTCATGAGGAGATATGAAGATTTATGTTGTTTGGTTGGCCTTTCAGCTATGGAAACAAAATGTATTGTGGGTGTATGTGTGATGTTGTTGACAATTTTGATGATATGATGATACCCTACAACATTGGACCGGGTTAACTACTAGGTGGGGGATGATTCGGGAAAGGTTGCTTAAACATGTCGATGCTTTAATTAAAAGGTGCGTTAGGATTATAAATTTGTAATTCACCTCGGTCAATAAGGTCTTAGAGGACATTTCTAAACAAGTGACACTTTTCAATGTCATTTCCTCATACTTGATGATATTTACAATAGTCATTGTCTCGATACCATGATGGCTTGGATGCAGATTTGTCGATAGGTTGGATGGGAGGGAGCTTAATCATACAAACAGCCAAAAAAATTTCAAAGACAAAATATAGGACTTCCCCAAAGCGTATATTTGCATTGAGCTTGGGCTGTTTAGAATCCAAATGACCTTTGGATGTAGTTTTTAAAATAACCATGTTTGTTGAACCTTTATATTTTTTTGCTATAAGAATTCAAAAGGGAATCAAGATTTGGATTTTTAGATCGCAGTTTAACCTTACCATCCTCAAGGGCATGAAGTTCTAGTTTCTAGGCCATGGTAAAGGCCTTGTTGAATGTTTAGAATGACTAAATTTGGAGGGTTGACGATATGTGTTTGGCATATGATCGAGAAAATAACTTGATTAATTTAGTTTTTGGAAGGGAGAAGGATATTTGATTACTAATTCCTTTCCATTTGGTGATGAAATCAGTAATGGACTCATCCTTGAAATTTTTTATGGCATACAAGTCGGTGATAGATGTTTTGCGAGTGATGTTGATAGAAAAGTGCTCTATGAACAATTGTGCTAGTTGTGTGAATGAATAGAGGGAGTGTTGTGGAATACTATTATACCAATCAAGGGTAGGGCTAGCCAAGGAAATAGGGAATATTCTTAACATGAGGTCCTAATCATGGGAAATGAGATAATAGGCATGACAAAAGGCCTTGATATGTTGTTGCAGTCCTCTTTGCTATAGAAATTGATAAATTTTGGGAGTTCCTAGTGAGGAGGATAGGATTTGAAAGGATCAGATGGATTGATAGGTTTATTATAGATCTATTCATAGGAAAGGTTGTTTTTGGGTCCTATGGTGGCAACCTCAATACTAGCTATTATGTTTAATAGGGCTTACATAGGATCACTCTAAGGTTGTTGGATGTTTGAAGAGGAAGGGTTGGTTTGGTTATAAGTGAGAGGGTTTGATTGTTGATATAAGTGATATGGTAATGGAGTATTTTGAGAGAGGGAATGTTGTAAGTGTATTGAGAGACTAATGATTACAAGGAGGATTGGATATACTAGTATGGGTGGGAAATAAAAGTGTATATAAGGGTTATGATTGTGGTGAATTCTAATGAACCAATATTTATCCATAGTGCGGGACACCCATCGAGGAGATAGGATGTGAAAGAGGATGAGTACTAGTGATGACACTCATGTTGATGGGTGGTAAGGATGTAGGGATAGACATCACTAAGTTTTGAACTGTGGATGTGGGTTTTTGTGAGATGATAGGTTATGTCATGGCCAAGGAGCTTATGGAGGTGCATATCTTGATAGCACTTGTTGAGGAGGAAGATGAGTGGAATATGTATGATTGATTGTGGGGGTTGAAGTGGAGTCATATTTTTGGGCACCCTATCGATTAACTAAGGATGTGGATGCTACATGTCCTTATTAACTAACCAAAGGTGGTATAGTAATGATAGGGTTTTGAACACCCAGAAGGCTAGCTGAAGATGCTGGGTGTGTAAGGCCTCAATTATATTGAATTAAGTTTAAAGATAGCAATAAGAGTAGATTATGTAGAAGTTAATGCTTTCGTGTCACTAGAGGTAGGGTAGGGAGCAAACTGTTGTATAACTAGTTGATAATCAGGGTTATAAATTGTAGAATAGTCATAAGTATTGACATCGGTAGATGGATAATATTATAGATAGGGATGAAAAATATGAATCCATTTTTTGGCAAAGTAGATGCTAAGAGTAATTAGGTTGGCATCTAAGATTTGTGCAAATATTGGGTCACCACTCTGGAATAATTGTGGAGGGTTGAGACAAGGATCATCGATGTTTCGGGATGAGTGTTGGGGGAATGTGGAGGTTCTGAGTTTTTATAGGGATTGTTGAAGTGGGTCTTGACATGTTTGAGATGTTTTGAAGACAAGATTGTTGTCTATTCAAAACCATGAAATAAAAAAGGAAATAAATAAATAAAATATGGTTGTTAAAAAATGAATGCCACACAATCACAAGAAATATTTCTTTTGATTATCTTGATTAAATTTAATAAAGTGTGGAATGATAAGATGGCTTTAAAATAACTAAGAAAGAGGCTTGTTAAGGTTGGTTTTAGGTGTGTTAAGCTTGGAGTCCTCGATATACCTAAAGGTATAGAGGCCTAAGTATTTGTTGGTGTCGGTCTGAGGTGTGATATCTAGGTTCTACGGTGATAAGGGTGTCGAGTGTTTAACCGATATACCACTCACTAGTTATTTATACCCAACCAAAACACTAATTCATCTTCCCCCTTGGTGATGAAATCCAAGTAGGTAGACTTGGAAGGAGATGTTTAGATGTAAGTTTGATTTATTATGTGTTTTGGTTTTGTGTGAGGGGAATTTTGTGAATGTAATATTTAAAACCCCTAATTAAATTATATAAGAAAACAAGAATGAAGGTTTTTGTAAGACCCAAAAGGAACGATTGATTTCGATGAAGATAAAAACACAAAGAATGTGATACTGAAAGAAAAATGAAAGAAAATAAGCGTACTGTGTTCTCTATTTCTTTTTATTTTTTCTTATATTATGTGTTTTTGAAGAGGTGATAACAAATCATCCCAAGTTTAAAAGTTAGATGGTTCGATAAAAAATAAAATAGGAGATACAAGAGCTGTTTAAAAATACTAAAGTCCCACCAGCGTGTTGGAATGTTTATGGTGCATTTCAGTTCCTTAGTTATGTAAAAATCACCAAAAAATTAGAGGACAACAAGGTTTAACAATACATGCATCAACAATACAATGTCGAGATGTGTGGATGCGAGAATGGGTGCGAGACTCTTTCTTCCAATGAATGGGAGAAACCTGCCACAAAGAGATAAGCTGGATAAGATAGATATTAGATAAAATATGACAAGTTTCTCAGAAAAGGCTGATCCCAGAACCAATGGGCTTCCTTTGAAGGGTGTCAACTCATTTTGACAATCAAGTGATAAATGATAAAAGATACAATATGATAGCTAGACAATGGAAAGACAAATTAAGCATCCAGAGGGATAGAGAGATCCTTATCCATGTGATAAATGGCCCCGAGAAAGGGATAAGGCAAGGTGAAACTCTTCAAAATATTTGATCTAGGCCTATTTAACAAGTATCTTGTTCTTCTCGTATGACTTCAAGCTGATCTTTAATGTCATTGATGTTTGGTGTCAAGGAGATGACACAGAGACTCAACTCATGTGTGATGTAAAAATGATCCCAGATAAATGGTTGTGAGATGATAGGAAGGTTGTAGATACTGGTAATCAAATGTGCCCAACCTACTACAATCATCTATAAGTAAAGAAAACTTTGAAATAGACAAATTAGAGAAAAATAGATTAGGATATTGATTGTAGATATGAAAGATGTGATTAAATGACTAAGAGAAAGTGATTGCTAGCGATTCAATACGGTTGGTGATTTAAGGTAATCGCTGGAGATTCAAAGGAATCGCTGGAAATTATTGTGGAAAAATTGTATTCCTTATAAGATGCAGATTGGATGAAAAATAAATGTTTTGTGGATTGATTTTACCTTTAATATGATGCGTGGAAAAACCAGGAATGAGAACGGGTGCAAATGACTTACCTTTGATGTGGAATGACAAGGTAAAATGTTGTAGGAGATCTTACAAGATTTTTGAGGCTCCGAGGATTTGATATGGATGTAGAAGATGTCTAGATGTTTGAAATGATGTCATCTATGTTTCCAAAGTATCATAACTTTTGCGTAATTGTCGGTGATTTTTGGATTCATGAAGGGTTAATAGGATTTTATAGAATCATCGGCGATTAGTTAGAATCGATGGAAATCAAAAAAATAAAAAAACCTACTTGGAAGTGGTTTTAACCACTTCCAAACAAGTTAATTCGGGTTTGGAAGCGAACAAGGATGGGTAGGAAGATGTTGAGGATGTTGGGAGGTTAAGGGGTTAAGCTTAAAATGGGTTAGGATGGTTTCTAGGTGGTTAGGGAGGTTTAGGTAACTTAGGATGGGTAAAATAGGTATTTACTAAGGGTAAAATGTGATTGTATGGGGATAAAATATGATTTATAGGATAATAGGATAGGTTTAGTGTTTTGAATGAAAATGTGAGGGGTGTGGATAAACAATGTAAGGGATGGAAAATGGGTTTTTCTACGACTACACAAGACACATGTTTTAGTATTTTAGTTTAAAAATAAGTAAGCACACATTGTATATAATTGAGCATAAATGAGGAAGTGCAAATGAACTATAATAGAGCAATATCACATGAAGGTTATGGAATGATTTCCCCCAAATGATGAGAATGTAAGGAAACATGAGTGATCCTATAAGCATGTACCGATCTGTGTGTCCTGCATCCAACTCAATATACCAAGTGAAAACATTTGTGTAATGAAATAAAGCATATTATCCATCAAGCCAATAGTGAAAATCTACATGTATAATGTAAAGTGCTAATAACTCAATTAAAATGCACATGTCCTAATTTTATATTGTTTTCAATATTTGAATGTTTTTGTATTATTAAAAATGTATAATTATGTATAAAACAGAGATGAGTAGAAAAAGAGATAACCAATGAGAACCTCTTCGAGGATGTGAAAGAGCAACACAAAAGATCAATAATTGGGCCTTAGTGATGATGAAAATACTAGTGGGACTGTTATAGTAACATGTTCCAAATAAGGCTTAATAGATGTAGCACTAACATGTGTAGAATGGTTTTATACGGTGCACTAGAGGAACAAGTGTGATGACCACTAGGAGGGTATCCAAAAACTATTTTTACTAAACAAGTGATGGGTCATTTTTTAAATATAAGAACCAAGCGAAGGGATAAAAGCACCCACATGGGGACAATAGCACCAACTACTACTATCCCTTCTTTGGTCACTTATGTCCGAAAGTTCCAAGTACAAATCATGAAATTCTCAACTGAATAAAAAATTGTGTGATGTCTAAAAGTAAAGGGATAATTCCAAAAAATTAGAGGATGAAAGTATGGAAAGATAAAACAATGTCAATGTAAAGCAAAACAAGTGTTATTAATGTCTAGTTTTATTTCTTAGGAATCATGCATATAATGACATACTAGTACATGTAATATAATAGTAATAAGTGCATAATTTTGTGTCTACTTTTACATGTCATTTTTATGTAATTATTTGGATTTTAAAGTTTTCTTTAGAGATGGTATAAAGATAAGATTAACTAGGGGCAAGGCATGAAAAAAATGAAAAACAAAGGAAAAATCTTCAAAGAAACAATAAATACTAATAATAATAACCCCCTATAACTAAAATAAGTCATGAAGGAAAAGAAAATGATTGTATCTTGAATGCATCATAGTGGAAGGTGACTCAATAAACATTATCAATAATCTTTCTAAGACCCAAATTCCTAGTAGAAGCATAAGTAAATTTATCAATGAAGCCCTTTCTATATGCAATGGTATTAACATCATGTTTCAACATACATATAGATAGGGGAATAAACAGCGAAAATCTTGGCTAATGTAGGGGTATGCAATAATAAGTACATTGAATGGTATGATTTACATGACACCCCTCATGAAGCTCACCAAATCATCATTAAAGAAGAAAATGTAAATCCCTAGCTGGTGGCTCTCTCACGTGTGGAATCCTTTGCATGAATTTTGAAGCAGATTGATATTAAAAGTTCTTATTACCCCTTCACCTCAAAAAATGAGTGATTTTTATTTTTCAAACAGATTTGGGGAAGGAGTTGGGGTTCATTTTTACTACCAAGATTTTAGGCTACGAGCATCTTTGTCGGTAAGACTGTTTGTAATTGTTATTAGTTATACACTTCACGATCGGCTTCTTCTTTCACTATGGGGACTCTCCATGTTGTGTTGAGCCTATTTTTATCCTCAATGGAAGGTGTTGGCGAGAAAATTTATCAGGTGGAAAAACTTGTGGATTTATTTCCAACGCTATGGGAATCTAAGTCCCTCTACTTAACCGGTTCACCTACTATATATGCATGCGTGAGTAAAGGTGGATTTTTCCGGTGGCATTATGGATGGGGATCAACAGGGCACTCCATTGACCCTACGACAAAGCTAACAATATCTTGCTAGAGAGGACTTTGTCAAGAGAGCGGGAAAGGGGAGTGAGAAATGAGATAGGGGAACTAATGTTGCAGGTAGAAAATTAGATTCCTGCATACACTAGTTAGAAACTTCATCACATGCACTAAAATTAGGAAGAAACAATACTACAAATAGTAACAAGACCAATTAGAATTTAATGAACACAAAGTATCAATAAACCCCTTAGTCAAAAAAAGGCTTGAAAATCCTTCTTGTATTGATGCTCAAGAAGAAATTATACATAGTATGAGAATGAAAGACATTGAGAATAGGGGAAAAGTGGATAACTCTTTTCACTCACAAGTGAGAAAAATCTCTCTCATGAACTTACAAGAATACAACCAACTAGAATAATTTCAGAATTAGAACCCTTTGGAATGAAGAGCTCATTACAATTTATAGTGCTAGACCTGACTCCTCATCTTCCTGATGTTCTTTCATATTCCTCATTTTGACTTTAGACTATTCATATTCCTATTCAAATATTAAGTCACTTTTATAAAAATAAGGTGACTTAAATTTTACATCATGTCTCTAAAGTCACTTTAAGACATATCAAAAAGTGCAAACCCCCAACACAAAATTAGAACATAGAGGAGAGAGAATGTTGGGGGAAGAAGGAGGAGGAAAAGAAAGGATGTCACCCTTGATGAAGTTTGTAGATCCTTGTTGATTGAAAACTCAAGTGCAATGAGACTCTAAATCTTTGAATCTGCCACTTCCTGAGAAACTTCTTCAAATTGGCTTATGGAAGCTTTGGAATGAGTGTTTAAAAACACTTGTCAAATGACTTCACTGATGACCATGAACACCAAATATGAAGAGATAGGATCTCAGAACCAATCATGTCAAGTTGAATGGGCTTGTTTCACCGATGACCACAAATTCCACCCTTCATGTGATATACCTGTAACCCGAACCATGCAATCTTCAATGTAGTGAAACCTGGATCCTCGAACATCTTATACCACAAGAGGCTTCCTTTAGATGGACACATGAACCCCACAAGCTAAGTGTTGTTGAATGATTCCATTGGTGATTGTGAGCATCAAACATGGAGATCCCTTCAGGAAATATTGAAGCTTTAGAACAAACCCTGTCTTGATCCCCTACAACACTACCACACTACTTAGTTGATTTGGACATGATCGATGAGCAGTCATGACATCGATTGTGAATTCCACCTCACACATGAATGTCGAAAGACACTGTTGAGATCCATGAAAGTGACCTCACTTGTATACAGTTCTTGCCCCTACGAATCTGAACTTCAATGTTTCTCGACACTTATTGTATTTGGAAAGGGAAATTATTTTTGGCAAGTGTCAAGATTTTCCCTCCTGGTCTCCAACTGTATATGGTGGCATGAATGTTCAACTCCTAGAATTCTCCCTCTGTGAAATTCACCCTTTTGGGATGACTTGCTTATTTTTAGTAAGCATAAAAAAGTAACTTACTATTTTTAGCAGTGTGAAAAATTGGCCCCTTTGATCCTTGACTAGTTGTGATTACTAAGAATCTCCTTCCTTCTGTGCTCCTCCCACTTTTGGACCAATTTTCTATTTTTAGCAAGTGCTTGTGAGACCACTTACTATTTTTAGTAAGTGTTTAATTTGGAGAAAAATGTCCGTTCTGATGAACTTTCAACTGTAATGCATCTTCTGTGTTCAGCGTCTCCTTCGCAGGTTCTTTTGTTGATGACTTTCCCAAAATAGTAGTCCTCTATGTAGAAGACCTGCTATTTTTAGAAAGTGGGCTTCTGGAGGTCGGATTGACGTGGGAATTAAGTTTTCCAATATGGGTTTTTTCCTAATATCATCCCTTTGAAATTTCGTGCTTACCGATCAAAAGTTTGGGAGATTTTAAACTTTTAAATTTCTGACCTAGCGGTACTTTTGGACATGGTAGCCATTAATGGACCTCAAAATTGCAGGTCTAGTTTTCTCCTTTGTTTTTGATACAAAAAAACATATTTTCGTTATGGGTTTTTTCTTCTTATCTTATTGGTGAAATTTCTCTTCGATCCGGTTGCCGGTTTGACGGGAAATTGAGGTTTTCCTTCATAGACCAGTGAACTTTCTTTGCTTTGTGAGAATTTCATGCCGCAAGTGGGAGGTTTGAAGGTTTGTTTTAATGGTTTTTGAGAGTGGATAACTCATCAATAGATGGTGGATCATTTCGTGTATTGGTTTGAAATATTTCTTCGATTCTTCGTTCTATGGCAATGGAGTTTTCAGGCTTCTTCTTCTTTGTTCTTCGTTCTTCTCCTTTGTTTGTTCAATCATTCTCCCTCTATGACCTACATATTTTCATGAAGTAGATATTATCCATGCTATGAGGGAGCTGGTTTGATCTTTGGAAATGGTGGAGTGGTGGTAGGAAGTTGCATAAGGAGTTACAGATATGGTTATGCACGGGAATGTTAGAAGTTAGAAGCGGGAAGCGGGCAAGTTTTTAAAATTTTGAAATAAATTACAGATGGGAGATAGGTGCATTTTCATTTCCCTTATGTACCTCACCTTAAAGGGACATGAGGTACATCAAACTCCATGGTGAGGAAGGAGATGACACATGGCGGAGATCGACGGCAACGAATTTGAGCAAGAAAACAACTTTAAAGCACTGAGGGGTTGGAAGCTAGTCACATGGGTGACCAAAAGTCTCCTTAGGGGCTGGGCACATTTTTCCATGTTTTATTTCCCTAACCTCAAAGGGATGTGAGGGACATAAAATTCCATGGCACTCTAGGTGATGACACGTGGCAGCGATCTGACGGTTGAGGCTTTGAGCTCCATGCAAGCATCTAGGGATGGCTGGCGATCCCTGGAGGTTGCATGAGGTCCGAGAGGTCTTATGGGGGATAGGAACATTTTCCATGTCTAATTTCCCGACCTTGAGTGATGTGGGTGAAATAAAATCCCACCAAGCTCCAAAGGTTACACGTGTCCTCCAAAATTTGTCTAACTCCCGAACTTGCTCCAAGAGGACATCTTGAAATGGCAAAAATTGAGCCCCGATGGATTTTTTTGATGAAATTTTATATGATCTTGACTTTAAATGGCCTTATAAATCCAATGGTTTGGGTCTCATGTCTTTATTCTTCCATTTGATCCTTGAAAAATCTGATTTTTGATATAGTACTCCACACTGTACATGAGAAAAATTGATTTCAAACCCATTTCTCCAAAGTGTTGAGAAAAAAATAATTTCACCATATTTTAGTTTTTTTAATTCCCTTTCTGGAGATGTTTTTTTTCTCCTAACTCCATCCAGATCTCCCGGAATCACATTTGGAAGCTCAGCACCTGCTTTGTCCTGTGAACCATGTTTTTGATCAAACTGCTCCAAACTCTCAAAATCTTCCCTGAATCTTCTAAAATCACTTCCATAATGTCCGAAGGCCTTTGACTCACCTCCATGTCTAGTTTGGATTTTATGTCCTACTCCTTGGGGTTGCTCTAGTCCTAGGAAGGTCAGCGATAGCCCTTCCCACAACTACCCAAAGCTTGCAATTTTCAATGAACTCCTAAAATCACCTAAGGGGTTGATTTGACTTTCTGAATCACCTAGGGAATGAATTATCACCAATTGGGAGAATCTTTTGGGTATTTGGGTAGAACTAGGGTGCTGGGAATGATAAAACATGAAAATTTTGGCACATGGGTATCATTGTCGTCTTAGAAATTATTAATTTCCCTATTACACATTTAACGACAATAGAAGGAAAATGTAGAGTTATGGGAAACCCTTAACATTGGGGTTTTCAGATTTTATTCAGAGGATCAAGGGACATGACCAACACATTTCTTTACAATTTGTGGAAAATTGGAAAGGGAGGAACATCTGGTACAGAGGTAGAGATTTCAATATCTCATAGAATTTCATATCTTTTATAACCGGGCTTAGCATGGATGGAAACAAGTTCTTCATAACAAATTTGATAAATAAAATAATGAAAAACTCTTCCTTGATGATGGGGAACACCTGGAAATTAAGAAAGAAGGCATTGTTTGTGACTCAATTCCGAAGCCCTTTGATGATGTAGCTCGTATGATGGTTCATTATGTCACTCTCGAGGGGTGGTTTTCTACAATCGCTTCATCACCTGGTGCTGATAAATCATTTTAGGTGTGAGGCCAAGGTGAGTTTTCCTACTACATCCTGTAATCTTTGGAAAGTCGGTTGAGGAAGTTTAGGCTCATAAAAGGATTGTACCATTACATCAGGGGATTATATATCTCATTCACCAATATATTATATATGTCATGGCCAATGATCCTCATCCCCCACTTGCCCCACCACCCCCACAACAACCTCGTATATGATTCAAGAACCCCATGTATTGTGATCCTGTTATTGAGCCACCCCCCAAAAGGGTTCTTAGGAGAAACAAAGGCAAAGGATTCATGGCGGTTGGTAGCTCCCCCACTATTATTGATGTTTGTGATCATGACATTGTCCTAGAAAAATGAAATTTCAAGTTGAGACTCTAAAAACACTGGAAGATAATGTGGATTTTCTTCTCAAATCCGACATTAAGAACTCAACTGCTAACTCCATCTCAAGCCTCAGAGAGGATTTTAACACCCTTGCCACCAATTTCAAAACTATGGAAGATAAACACAACAAATTCTGGCCATCCACGAGTGCATTTCTCGACCTCCTGCAAATGCACATCCGGCCAGATTTGCGAGGTCGGTGAAATCTTGGCCTCCGCGTGGAAGAATGAGAAGCTCACCAAAAAGTTCAAAGCCTCAAATTGGGATCCAAACATCACTTTGTTGCTTTGAATCTATACAAGGAACTCAGAATTTATATCAAGGTCTACAAAAAAATCCATTAATTAGTGTCTGTGTTTTGATATGTTTGGTGTAGTTGTTATGTTGTTGTTGTAGTCTTTGCGGTTTTGCAATTTTGATCGTAGTAGGGCCTCTTATTGCGAGATCGCCCTGCCCTAGTACTTTATTAGTTTTTGCTTTTGGCTGGGGTGTGGCCCCCTTATTTTTGTTAGCCACTTTTCTATGTTTTGATTATCTTGGTTGTTGAGCCTTTGGTTGTACTCTTGGGTAAGGTCCCTCAAAACCTTTTACCAATAAATTAAAAATACGTAGTAGGTGTGGCTTTTAGAAGTGAAATATGAAGAAATATATGTTGGAGAATTGTATAGGAAGAAACAAGAAATAGAAAACCTAGATAAATTGAAATAAAAAACAAAACAAAAATTATCGATCCATGAAAAAACTTATAGATGAAAATACATATAGGAAACTATATATAGTAAGAAAGAACATGAAGCGTATGTACAATAAGAAAATATGTTCAATAAATAGATAATTCTCGGTAATGCATGCATGAAACTACTTAAATAAATAATATATAATACAATCACATATTGGAGAACATCATCATGGTATGTATGATGAGAAATATATGAATTTTGTAAGGTTTGGGATCGGGATGAGTATTTAACATAAAGTATAAAGTCAATAATTATTATAACAATTATTTTTGTCATCTATATCATTTTTATTTTCATATATACCATAATAGTGCTCTATTGTACCTCTATGCAAAACAATATGATCATTTATCTTCGTATTGGATTGAAATTAGGATCATTTCTAAGTTCTTTATGTGACCATGTAGTCATGGGTTATTGTGAGCACACATTTGGAGGTTGGATATTTGATTTTGAAATTTTGGTTTCTTATTGTTATCCGTAAAATTTGAGGGCAATTTACCGATACTCATATCGAAAATTTTGTCTTGATCCTCGATAGGGATCCCTCGCGTTCAAACGATTTAAAATTCCTTCTCGGGAAATCTAGCTTTGAACTTAGTCTTTTTGAGCCCTTTTTAGGCGCATGGATTTTCTTTGTAACACCACATTTTGGTGCGCCCTTGAAAAAGCCTTTGGCGCATGGTTTCCATGTCAACACGTCTTTTGGTGCGCCAAAGCATGTTAAGCCTTATTTGCGTGCGCCGAGGCGCATGCGCCTCGATGTTGACATATCATTTGTCGCGCCTCTTTTCCATGCGCTAAAGGGCGCATGTGCTTTCCTTGTTACACCGCGTTTTGGTGCGCCCAAGGGCGCACAATAATTCATGTCGACAACACGTTTGATGCGCCAAGGTCGCACCCATTCTCCTGTTGTCAGTTACTTCCATGCGCCAAAGGGCGCATGCTTTCCTCTGTCGGCAGTCGTTTTCGCGCGCCTTTTCAAAAGTGGGTGGCGCATTTATGACAAAGTTTTGTTATATATAACAGTGCGCGCCATGTCATTTTCATTGTTCTTTTTCAAAGCACGTGATTGCTCTGGGTGTGTCGGCTCTGCTCTGTCGTTGTCATTTGCTCTCTGGGCCCGCTTTCAACCGTCTTTATACATTCAAAGGTAAGAGGTTCATCCTCTTTTCATTTTCGTGCTTTGGTGTGTTCGGTCGGTTTTCGTTTGATGGCCCGTTTTTAAATGTCGTTTTGCATTGGTATTTCTTCCCTATCCGCTTAAACCAACTTCTTCCTTGTCCCTCATTTCCAGTTTGTAGGGGGAGTTGGTTTGATTAGGCTTCAGTGTTAGAATGAATGATGCTTAAATGTTTAGAGAGTTTTGGTTTTCCCATGGCGCGTTGCCGCGTCATATTGCACCTTAAACGATCGCGCCCCTCGGCGCGTCTACCCAAACATCTTTGCGATTGTGAATCATGCGCCCCTAAGCGCACCCTTTCGGCAATGCACTTGCACTCAGAACCCGCGCCTTCTTATATCCCTTTGGCGCATCTTTTACCCCGTTGCATCCCTCTTCTATGCGGCTAAAGGCGCGCCCGGCTTCCATCAAAGCGAGAGATATCTGCGCAAGCGTAAAGCCTCAAGCGCGGGCGCACCTTCCATTGCAAGTACATGATGTTGTGTCGCTCCCCATGCGCCGCGCCATATACCTTTGGCGCGCGCTTTTTTCCATGTCGCACAATCTGCCCATGCGCCAAAGGCGCACCAAACCTCAATGTAACATGCATTTCTGTGCGCCATTCTATAAAATGCGATCTGCTTTCATCCATGCGCCACGCGCCTTTGGCGCCAATTTTATCTCTGTTCGTCCTTTTCTATGCGCCTTGTCTATTCGGCTGTTATATACATTTTCCATCGCCTGCACTTTTGAGCCTTAAAAATTCTAACTCTTTCTTTTCTTTAGCGTTCCCATTGAAAATCAAATGACTAATTCAAGCTTCTTGGATTGGGTTTCACTCCTCCTACGTGCGAGATCATCGAGATAAGCCTTGAAGAACACATGTCTACCTCAGCAAGAGACCCGCCAAACCAAGAGGAAAAGCTAAGCTAACGAGAGGAAGAAATGAAGTATAAGTACGAAAGGGTTAGAATGCCGAATCTCGGGCGGAATGCAATATGGATGTCGAGAGATTACGAGAACTAGGCCACATTGACATGGGCCAGTGCAGGTGAGAACTCGAGAAAGTATCGAAGCCCCTGGATGGATAAATTGATGGGTAGTGCTCTACATTTCGCGGTGGGATTCGATCAGTATTATTAATAATGAGTTCATAATGGTGGTTGCCCGATCTTACTGGCAAGGACACGGTGTGTGTCGAAAATAGTAAGGGGAGGTGGTCATTGACCTCACCGCTCGCCATTTGAAAAGATTCTTGGCATCCCTCATCACCGAAGCTTCGTGGCCGTTACCCAAGAAGAATGTATCAAGACTTGGGAGGACAATGAGGACCTATGCATGCATTAATGAATGAAGTCTACCTCAAAAATAAGAAGGTAGTGACCGGTGGCCCAGGACTATCCACCAAGGCGACTTCTCAGAAGAACTCGAGTGACACCATCACTTTCTGAGCGAGTCTTCGGGCTTTGAGCGCCCACTACTTCCATAAATGGATCTGCGGTACACAGAAGCGATGAACAAAAATTTGCCCGATCGGTCCTGTGCAGGGGAAATAATAAGCGAGCGCCATTTACGGCGGCTCTGACGGTTTGCCCTGAGAGTGTTTCATATGAACTCCTACGTAGTGTATCTTGCTTGCGTCACGAAAGGGACTATCAGGCTGCACAGAAGTGGAACTTGGCCTCGGCCAAGATATATGAATACTACCCCAGAAAGGCTGGAGAATAGCATCAACACTTTTCAAAAATCAATGATGCTTTCTTCTACCATATTATATGCATCTGCGACCAAAGTTGACTCATGGCGCACAATTAAGAATCTTGTTTCTGCTTTGTGGAAAAGTGGGGGCCTTGTTCACCCAATTTCCCACATTCACCTATCGAGGGCGGTTAACTTCTTGGGCGAGCCCACTAGGTTGCCAAGGTATGCTGGACAAAGTGGTTCTATTGGAATTGTCAAGGCAGCTGGTCACATATCATGAGAAGTGCCAGAAGAGAAAGAAGGGTGGAACTCCTTTCCCCCTCACGGTAGGCCGATACACTTGTTCCAGCTATCACAAGGCGAAGGAGATGTTTTAGAGCTAGAATTGCTCAATCTAAAGCATGATTTCCCGGCAAGGCCTACATTCGACCCAAGAAGCTGCTTGCCAAGGGCTAAGCTTGATCCTATCCATGTCCCTCAAATTGAGGACATTTACATTGACGTCATCCATGAGGTGGCACTCAGGAGACTGGATCACTCCCGCTTAGCATTGGCAGAAATTATTCATTATGGAGTGGCCATCGTCCCCAAAGGCTTCCAAACTTCGGAAGATGAAGTAGGCAAGGTGTATAATAACACAGATGGAGACAATTGGCCCTTCCGGCCATTGATAGAAGCGAGGCTCCTCGAGACAATTGAGGAGAGGGTCGAAGAAACCATGCGGAGAACGGAGCTCTGGTGCCGTATGAATGGATTGATCTACCTCGGCGTAGATTTTATAACTTCTCCATTGGGTAATGCGCCTCCAAGATCAAAGAAGCAGCTAAAAGGCAAGGGTGCAATAGGTGAATCAAGCACCGGTCGGGAGGAAGCCCTGAAAGTCCTCTTCCTCGGAGCTGAACAAGTCATAACTTTGGAAGAGGAGTTCATGGAGGATGTTCGAAGGCCCATCCACTCGGGATGTCGGCGTTGCTTACTGACTACGGAGGTTCCTTCTGTCCCTTCTTCTTCTCTTCCTCCCCTTCCTCAGGTGTCAGCGACCACTCCTTTGGTTGTGTCCTCTCCCCCTTCTTCTACCCTTTCCCCTGCTTCTTCATCCATCTTCTCCTCTCTTGCTGATTTGTCTCCTTCCATTTCTTCTCTCCTTTAGGGCTCCCTTCCCTTCCTTTGTCTTACGCAGCCCCGGTTTCCCTTCCTCCGTGGACACTTCCTCGGCTATTCTTTCAATGCCACCGCCGCGTGTCTCCACGTTCTTCCCTCTTCTACCGTTCTTTGCCTCCCCCTCTGTCTCTGGTCCTTCTTCAATAGGACCAGCTTGGATCTCTCAAGGTGAGCCGGCCAAAGAGGAAAGTCCCCATCGCTCCTCAGATGGACTTTTCAATTATTCCGGCTAAAGGAGCAAAGAAGCCTGGCCGGTTACACGCTTCTCAAAAAGCTGCGGTGAGAGAAGTCTGGAAATAGCTTACCCGATCCCACAAAGAAAGCGGATCTGTCTCAGATTTCACGGTGACCAAGTCACGATGGGGCGTCCTCGAAAGTCTCGGGGAAGCTCGTTCGCGATTGATGCACTTTGTGAAAAGCTTGAAGCTAAGGAAGAGAAAAGGCTCTTTGAAAGAAAGAGAATAAATACACACTTGGGCCTTACGAGAAGATGGGAAGTGCACCTCCCACAACTGCCGCCGAGACTCTGAGTGCTCGGTCAAGACAAGATCAATGAATATTCAAAGATCGGTGAGCGAGGGCATGGTACATTGTTTACGCTTGGAGAAGCGATTCTCAAAGATAGCGAAAAGGTAATCGCCGAATATATCAACTTATCTCGAACATTGAAAAGGCGAATAAGGAGCTCCAAGCATTAAAATATCGAGAAAGAGTTAGAAAACGCTAGACTCCAACACGAGGCCTTCAGCGGATACATGTTGATCGAAGATTTAGTCAAATTCGGAGTATTCGGTCACCCGAGGACCCTCAGAGACTATGTCCACTTTGGACTATCGGATAGATCAGCTCGAGTTTGTGTTAGAAAAAATAGATAAGGTGAAGGAAGAACTGGATGCGATGTATCAAATGGAGAAAATTGTTTTATCCATGAAACCAGGGTTGCTCACTCCTTCCCTCACCTTAAGAACGGTGATGATACTATCAGGGTTTTGAGGAGTTAGCTTCTAAGGAGCGGGGCGGAAGTCACGTTTGATACCGAATCCATCAATAACCTGCTAGCTTGCGGGGACTTCATCGGTTTCTGATTGAGGCGGTGAAAGATTATTCCAAACTTCGAAAAGCTTGTAGAAGAGCGGGAAACTTGCGAAATGTCGGTGATCGGCACAGGATCCATCACGAGGATCGGTTCGGGTCGATGATCAACAAGTTCTTGGAAAGTTCCACATCTCATCTCTGGCGGCATCGAAGCGGCGACCCCTTTTCGGCCGCGGGGCGATGATGATGACTAGCTTCTTCTTCTTCTTCTTCTTCTTCTTCTTCCTCTCGCTATTCTCACTTTCTTTTCGCAATATCTCAAGTATGTTGATGCAGCGATGACATCATCCATGTTGCATCATGGGATGATGTCATCCACTCAAAAATGTAAAAGTCAACATGACTTTAGATATTTTGTAAATATCTTGTAGATAAGTGGTTGGCTCCTTTTGTCTTCTCTCTCTCTCTCATCTTCTATAAATACTGAGGATACTTGTGGTATTCGGGGGTGAACATTTTCGAGATAGAAATAGAAGTGAAGAGAGAAAGACTTTGAGCTTTCTTATATGAAAAGAACGATAATACAATTATTCGAGACTTTGTGCTCAATAGTTTGTGTTATGCATAAGGTCTTTCTTACGTTAGATCTGTATGTGTTTAATCTGTTGAATTCATATCTACTTTTCCGTCATTTGTTTATCGAGTATTGCTTTGTTTATTTATGCAGTAGGTTTGGCTCTTTTCTACCAAGCCCAAAGCATGACCGACCCTTCCGCTTTGGAACTCATTTCTTTTCTTCCTTCGGATCTGTTCTTTCTCTTCTCCTTCTTTTGTTCCTTTCTCTTCGCAGCCTAGAACACTCTCTTTGGGATGAGATCCCGACCACAGAAGGCAGAATCACGTGAGACTTGCATAGGTTCTGCTTTATATAGCAATTGAGTTTCGCTGCTTTGTCTCAAAGAGGGCTTTTTGTTGGCTCGTCTATCCATAGATCTGTCCCACGCGACAGATTTTCGGACCAACACTTATGTATTTGAGGTCCAGTAAATGATGTTTGTGTTGGTATTTCTTTATGGATGACCTTGGTTTGAACATTTTTTGGATTATGGGAATGTCTCTACATATAGTTATTACTTTTTTCATAAATCAAATCTAATACAATGATGTAAATTAAATTGTATTGCTTTCATTTTATGAATTCGTGCACTTAGATAGATATTACATATGATCCATTGTAACACACTACATGAAACCAAACTAATAAATTCTTAGGACCACTACTACTATGGGTAAGCATAACACCAAGGAACATCTAAGTCATCTCGTCATATAATTTAATAATTATGGTAGTACCAACAAGTTATTTCTTTTGGCATCCAAGCTTATTGATAGTTTTTAAGTGCATACATTAACATTTAAAGCATTTTCAATCTTACATTTATATGAATTTTATGGATATGTACCAATAAGAGTTTATATGGATAGTGGGATATTAAAAGATTCATCAATTTGTGTTTGATTATCATTAAACATAATACGATAGAATTATGGTACCAAAGGGTAAATTCTTGTGATATATTGAATATGGCTTATTTTATGTCTTATGAGTGTCACTCAATTGAGAATTACTTTCCTCTTCCATGTATGTTATGTAGAAAAATATCTCTAAATGAATAATCAAACCCTTTATATAAGTGAGGTGCCTCATTGATTGAAGGAAGAGTATTTGTTTTTGTTTTTATTATTAAGATCTAATCATGTTGGTTAGTTTATGTATTTTTCATCACTCTCATTTTTTTTTTGATGTTACTTACACTTAATGTTACTATCTAATGTTGATAGTTTATCAAAATATTGTTAGAGTAAATATTGAACTATGCATATAAAATTTTGTAGTAATCTTAAATAGCCCCATGATATTTATTTTAAGTCAAATTATGTTAATTTTGTACACTTATTTATGTATAGCTCCTTTGGTTCAAATCAAGTGATGTTGATGTTATGGTTGATTTCCAAAAGGTAAAATCCTCTTTTTTCATTTGAAAGCCATCTCCTCTCATTTATTTAATCCTATTTTTGTATTTGAAAGCCATCTCCCTCTCATTTATTTTCACCTCTAGAAAAACTAAATGTGCCCATTCACCCCTTCCATTTTTCGCATTTATATCCATTAGAAGTTGCCATGTATGCCAATATTTCAAATTTTCAATTCAAATTTACATATAGATAGACATGAGATTTAATTTATATGGAAAAAATAATGCTCTTATTTTCTAGCTAGCATTCTATTGTGGATCACTTTTGTAAAAAATTATGAAGTTATTTTTATTATGTAATTTACTATTTTTCAACATCTTTGTTCCTATCCTATGGACTTGATAAATAAATGGCATCTCGTTAAACACAATCCTTGAAATCCAATTGGTTTTCCTTAACATTTTAGGGCATGATAAATGACATCCCATTAAACAAAATCCTTGAAATCAATTTTTTCCTTAAATCAAATTAAGAGTATAGTCTTGGTATCCATCTCCAATCAATCCAAATTACTAGGTTGCAGATCATCTCAACTTTGGTTTGTGCATTTCAGTTAATATTTATAATAAATGTCTTAAAAAATTATACACACATATATGCCATTCTTATCCCCTTCTATTTAATTTCCTTTTTTGTTTATCAATTAGGCATTATTATTGTATTGTAGACGTATTGTGATGATTAATAACATTGTAGTTCATTAATTTAGTGAAATCGCATTGTGCCTCCTAGGATTATATATTGCCTCATATTGCATTGTATCCAAATTTCCTCACATTTCTTATATTAACTTTATTTCATGATTCTATATCAAAAATGTAGCTCAATTTTATGCTTGATGTGATAGACCTCAAACCCTAGGTCATTCTATATTTTTAATAAAATGAAACCCAAACAGTTTCCATGTTGTGTTTTTCATATTTTATAGGATCTATGACACCAAAATTGAGTATATATAATATTCCAACTACCTCTCACCTCTAAGGAAGATTTTATTGTGCATGCTCATAGATATTAAACCAAATCTCTAGATTAATTCTTGATTTTATCAATCCCAAACCATAGGTAATCTAATTTCTAAAATTTTCTATGACCTTATCATTTCTAGATTTATGTGGTGTACATGTGTTGGTGAAATAATTTTTCACAAGGGGAAATTAGATGGTTTCAAAAATGCTCTAGGACTAGGTCCCTCTGCTTAGGAATGGGGTAGCTCCATTTATTGAAAAAATGAAATATATACACTACTCTAACCATTGTGGGTGGCATTTCGACCGGGGATCACATATGAATACTCCACTAAACCCGTGTGTAAAAAGGAGGTGGAGGAAAGGTGTGTGTATGGAGAGAGGGGAGAAAGTGAGAAGGGGATTTACTCAATAAATAACAAGATAAGTTTATTGACATAAAACTAGAATATTTCCAAGTTAACAATGAGAAGACACCATGTCAAAGGAAAAAGAACAAAACACAAGTAAATCCAAGTTTATTTGCATAATATTGCACAAGTAACCATGCTCATGGAGTAAAGTTGAGATGGAGAGGAAAACATAAGACAAGGAGATAGAATAATTGTAGTTTCTTTCTTGTAGTAAGACAATGAGAGCTATCAACCAAGAAAATATAACCCTTTGGAATGGAGAAGCCATTCCAATTTATAGCTTTACAATATGTCTCTTCATCTACCCCCACATGACCTTTCATAGTCCCACCACTTGTGACTTTTCACATTCCTCTAGGAATGAAAAATAATCCCCTTTCTTATTAATGGAAAAGGGACTTTTACAATGCAACATCAAGTCACTTAAGTGAATAAGATGAAAGAGTGAAAAAGTACATTCTCAATGAAGAAATAGAATGTAGAGAGAGGGAGGGAAGAGAGAGAAGAAGAGAGAGAAGTGAAAATCTAGAGATGGGAAAACATCTTGTTGATGAAGAACCTACTTTCGATGGATCTTGAGAAGTTGAGAGATACCTCCATGAATGAAGTTCCCTTCCTTTCACCTCCTAGCGAAGTTAGAACATTGTGATTGTAAATTCCTCCTCTGTGAGATGTGGAAACACTCCAAGGCATTAAATGAGTTTTTAGAAACATTGTTGTGATACTTGCACTGATATGGAAACATGATGATCCTTTTTGAACACCAGGTTGGAGTTATAACAAGGAGAACATCCCCTTTCTCTTCTTGGATTCAAATTTCACCTCCGTAAAACATATGTTTCCTTTTTTAATGAAATCAACCCCATGATTCTCAAGAACTTTCTTTCTCATATGTTATTCATTGGAAAATTTCCTCTCTTCCAAATAGAAGAATTTTCCTTAATTCAACTGAAAATACATAGTGTGAAATCATGAATCCATCAGGTCACTCAAGTGTTCTGCATTATTTCAAACTTATCCAGGTGATCTTTCTTCAACCCGAGAGGCTCTTGATCCTTGTTTTTTGACCAATATTTTGACAATTACTATTTTAGTAAGTCTTATTATAATAAGCCCATTTTAATTTCAGTTGCTTAATTTGGCACTTGTGATTTTCCTTGATGTGCAAGGGGCAATAGAAACTCTAATATTGAATTGTTTAAAACACTTACTATTTATAAAAAGTGATTCTTAGGAAGGCCTACTATTTTTATAAGTGGATCTTCTTGGTGTTGGAATGGAATGAAAGTGGTTTCAAAAAATTTCTTAATTCACAAGGATGTTTTGCTCCAATTTTTGAAGGATTTTGATCATCGAACTTTGTAGATCTGAAAAATAAATTATATTTCAAGAAACTTTGTTCAACCATTAAAAATAATTTATAGAAAGATTGGATGCAAGGTTGGGATCATTGGAAAGGCGTTTTAGAGAGGAACCTACAAAGACAAGTTTCATGGCAAACAGACATGGGGTTTGGAAGATATGAACAAAAAGGGTTTTTGAGCATGGAGGATGTTTGAAGAAATTTTGGCAGCATAACAACACTACAACAACAATGGAGGAGATAAAATCACAATGAAATACAAAAATGGCTAAGTATGAAGTTATACCCCTTTCAAATTCATTTTCCCTCTCACTAGCTCCATTTAACTCACCTTAAACTCAAACTAGCTAACCCAAGTCTGGTGGAGGTTAGAGGTGTGGTTATACCCTAAAAATAGGGGAAAAGGGAAATCAACCTCTCCAAAATGTGCCATGGGTGAGGCTCTCATGAGGAGGGGGAAACTTTGTGAGAATAGTGATTTACTAACACCTCCCTAACACCCAAGTTGTCTATTTTAAGTGATGAAAAGCTACCTCCACGGGGGAGCACATTTTTATGCCCTCATGTCCCCATAGATATTTGGTAAAAGGATTAGAGGGACATCAAACCTCCAAAATGCCGCCATGGGTCTATTTGTCATGAAAAAGTGGTCAAACATCAAGTTAGGTGAGTTTATAACATCTTCTAACCACTTAATTATTGAATTTAAGTGATACAACCAAGTCCTCCATAGGGGAGTGAATTTTTTTGTCCCCAATGTCCCATTATACCAAGGGAAAATTTTAAAATGGAAATTTGTGCTCTAAAACCCAATTCAAAATTTATTGTTTGTGTTGATGTCATTAAACGCAATGTAAAAATAAACTAAAGAGTGGATTTTCAAGCCGAAGATCAATACATGGAGTTTTGAGGGAAAAACTTATATTAGTTTGATTCAAAATAACCCACTGAGTCCATTCCCATCATTTCAAGACCCGATTCAACTTTTAATTTTCTTTTCACCCACTTCCAATCTTGCCTACGTGCGTGCGCTAGTAAGTTGAGTTGCCACCAAAGTCTAAAATGATTATGAAAAAATCCAACACATGTACCATGAGAGGGGTATAATTTAATCCACTTTTACCTTTGGTTAGGATCCTAAATCTTCCCGAGGTGTCTAAAACCTTTTGAGAAAGTTCCACCTTGTAGAAAGACTCTTGTGTTGTATTGATGGATAGGTTTCCACATTTTTATACTCCCATAATTCTATCTTGATTATTTCACCATGAAGTAGGCTCTATAATATTTTTATTCCTATGCTTTGGCTTCCTAAGACCTCGAAGGATTTTGAAACCTTTCGAACAAGGTGACTAACTCCTTTGAAACATGATTTTCCCATTTCCTTTCCCAAAAAGACTCGATTTCACTTCAAAGTTTCCATAACTCTCATGGATCCATATAAACTTCCTAAAAACTTCTTGGTTCATCTTATTACTCTCCTTTATAATCTCCATATGGTTTCCCCTTGCGGTTAGTATTTGGGGGATGTCCTCTTGTGACAAGAAGACCAAAAATAATCTTTTTGAAGCCTCTGGGAACACTATTCTTTCTTAGATCTTAGTACCCTCATGAATAAAGCTAGGTATACTTACATACACATGAAAAATAATTTAAAATCATGTTATCATTTTCCTCTCTAAAAGAATGAGGGTGACATAGTTGAAATGTTGGTCGAGAAAAGGTTTACATTAACTCATAGCAAACATATGCAAAAATGAGGAAAAGTGTGAAGGAATGGCTTTGGAGAAAGGAAATTCTAGAGATGTTGCCGGACTCAAGGCCAAGACCGTGTTGAACCTAAATTCAAGGGTTCCATCCAGAGGAGGTGGTGGAGGACATTTGGGGAGGGATTCGTAGGGTAAATAGACCCCAAGATGGGAGTGAATGTGATTCCATTGGGTGACTGAAATCCTATCTCTGAATCCAAGAGTAAGGTCTCTGAAAATGGCAAAGTGGATTTGGGATTTCAGAATCCTGAGCCTGATAATGAATGTTGGTTATTTCCAAAATCCGATAAAGCTAATAGGATCGAGTTGCCTCTCAATGACAAGTAATGGAAAAGATAAAGGAGAATTTTTGGGGGAGGAGACCAAGTCTTTGGTTTAATTCTCCTTGGGTGAATTGGAAGTCAAGGTCTCTAATTCTATGAAAAATATTGAAGTAGGATCCTCTGCTCTTGAGGAAATTTGTGATTACCTGAGCAATAAAGTGCTTATCTGTAAATTTATTGGTGTTTGGCCCTCAAAGGATGAACTTTGGAGTTGGGTTGATAGGAATTGGAAATGCCAAGATAGGCCTGGGATTAGATTCCTCTCTAAGGGTTTTTTTCAGGTTTTCTTTGGAATGATTGAAGAGAGGGACATGATTTTCTTTGGTGGTCCTTGGTTCTTTAAAAAATAGGACTGTATCTCAGACCATGGTCACCCCTCTTTAATCCTGAGGAAGAATTGGTTAAGAAGATCCCTCTTTGGGTAAGGTTGTACAAACTCCCCCCTGAATTTTGGGAAAGGAATCGCTCAGAGAAATAGCGAAGGCACTCAGAGAGCCCATTGGTCTGGGTAAAGAAATGAAAACTACAACCTTCTCCTCCTATGCTAGAATTTGTATTAATATTGACATTTCTAAACCATTGATCCAAGCAATTAGGCTCAATACTCCGATGGGGGTATGGTTTCATCCAATGGATTATGAGTGTCTTCCCTTCAGATGTTTCAATTGTAGAGAAATTGGTCATAAAATTGGCTCATGCCCGACTTTGGGTAAGAAGAAATTGATTAATACAAAGAAGAGCACTCAACCAGAGGAAGGTCGAAATAAGGAGGATAAGGAGGATGTGGCCTTGCCTAAGTCTGGAGAAGTAGAGGATAAGGAAGTGGAAGTCCTTCAAGACAATGGGATTGCCACAGAAGTTGGTTCCCTGAATAAGTCTTCTCCACAGAAAGAAATTGAGGCAGCCCAAAGCAGGACACAAATATGGACTTTGAGGGATGTATGGGGGTTTTGAAGAAGAAGAGTGCCACTCCGAACAAGAAAAAGAGACGCTTCCGGATTACTCTCTGGATAAGGAAGATTTGGAAATTCTTATGGAAGCTTTCAAATGCTCTAATAAAGATTCTCCCAAGGCTTCTCCTCAGGAGACACATAGAACTGATGCAAGGAAGGCTTCAAATTCAGTTGCAAACAAAGAAAATGAGGCCCCCGAGGATGGATGGTTTGACGCTCAGAGCCCGATGAAGGAGCTAGAAGTCAATAAGAAGATCATGGTTACTCCGGTTAGAAAATCGGAAAGATTGGCTTCTTGCTAACTCAAAATTGTCCCGGACATGGGGTTAGCCAAATCAATTGGGAGAAAATCCAATGCTCTCAAAACTCAACTTGAAGCCAAGTTGAATATTGACATAGGCATTCAAAGCACCTTAGAGGCTTTTGTAGCTGGTGGAAGGATTTCTCCTTCCGTGGGTAATCAATGAAGGTTGTGAGTTGGAATGTCAAGGGTTTGAATGCCCCTGACAAAGGGCGTTTAGTTAGACGCCTCAGAGATTTAGAGAACCTGGATTTCCTTCTGATTCAAGAATCCAAACTATCTAGAGATGAGGGCATTCAAATCATGAAAAAGATCTGGTATAGATGTGAGGCGGTAGCTATGGATGTTGATGGAAGTGCAGGAGGTCTGGTAATTGCATGGGCTCCAAATAGATTCAGTGCTTCCCGATCATTAAATGTAAGTGGTTCATAGCTCTTGATTGTTGTGATTCTATTACCAATCAAAAGTTTCATTCTTATCAATGTATATGGTCCAAATTTGTTTGAGGAAAAAAAGGAATGTTGGAATGCCTTGAATAATCTTTTAAAAATGAGGAAAGAAAACTGGTTTTAGGAGGAGATTTCAATGCAATTTTGAGTCTTAAGGAGAAAAAGGGAGGGAAAAAATTCCTCCCTCCAAGTGTGAAATATTTTAGATCCTTTTGTGGGGATCTTGGTCTGATTGATGTGGAACCAAAGTATGGGGGTTTCACTTGGAACAACAGAAGGGTAGGGCAGGAAGTGATTTTGGAAAGATTAGATAGATTCTTGCTCTGTTCTAATTGGGGTTGGAAAATTTTCTTTTCCATTCTGATATCCTTTTGAACCCTGGCTCGGATCACTCCCCTATCAGTCTGACTGTGAATTCAGATGATAAGCCTAAAGGGATTCCTTTTAAGATGGAATTCATGTGGTTCTTAGACCCATCTTTTGAAGAGAATTTGAAAATCTGGTGGAATTCGAAAGTGAATGGAAGCAAGAGATTTCAGTTAATGAGAAAAATGAAGATTGTCAAGGAAGAGTCAAAAAAATGGAACAAGCAGACCTTTGGAAACCTGTTTCACAAAAAAGAAGAGTTTTCTGCAGAGTTAGAAGTTGTCCATGAAGAAATAATGAAGGAAGGAGTGTTTGAACCCTTACTTGAAAAGGAAAAGGAAGGATTGGCTAAACTTGACCATATCCTCAAGATGGAAGAAATCTTTTGGAGGCAGAAATCTAGAGTCAAATGGCTCAAAGAAGGGGACAAAAATACAAAATTTTTCCATCTGTCCACTACAATTAGAAGGAACTCAAACAGGATTAAACAATTGACTCTCCCCTCTGGGGAGAACATCTCATATATAGATAGAATAAGAGAGGAAGGGATTTCATATTTCAAGAACCTTTTATCCCAAGAGGAGGAAGACAACAATTTGGAACAAAATGAATTGCTAAGGAATATCCCCAAAGTTCTAAATGAAAGGGATGCCTCAAGGTTAATGAATCCCATCTCTAAGGAAGAAGTTCGAGAGGCGGTCTTTCATTTGGGGGAAGACAAAGCTCCTGGTCCTGATGGGTTTCAAATTGATTTTTTTTTCAAAAAAATTGGCATATTGTGGGAGAGGATGTGTGGGTGGTGGTCGAAGAAAGCATAGGAAAAGAAATCAATTCTGAAAGAATGGAATTCGACCTTTTTAGTCCTTATCCCAAAGACTGATGATGTCAAGTATTTTGATGCCTTCGCCTATCGCTTTGTGTAATGGTATCTATAAAATTGTGACCAAGGTTATGGTGACTAGGCTCAAAGCTTTCTTATGTTTGATAATTTAGATAGCCAAAATGGTTTTGTGGAAGGGAAGAAAATTCTTGATGGCATTGTAATTGCCCATGAAGTGATCCATTCTCTCTCTCACAAAAGAAACCCTGAATGATCATAAAACTGGATATGATGAAAGCTTATGATAGGGTCAATTGGAAGTTTCTGGAAGTAGTTCTTGCTAAGTTCGGTTTCCCCTGTGATTGGATTTAGTTCATTAGGAATTGTTTCTCTTCTCCAAGATTCTCAGTTTTAATCAACAATGTCCCATATGGGACACTTCTCAGCATCAAGAGGTCTTTGGCAAGGTGATCCAATTTCTCCTTTTTGTTTATAATAATAGAATGTCTCTCAAGATCCATTCAAAATGTTGTCGACTCAAAGGAATTGAAAGGTCTTACAATATCTTCCTCTTTGGAGCCGATTTCAAATGCACAATTCGTGGATGATATTGCTCTCTTTGGTGAACCTACGGTGTCAGAGGCTCAGAAGTTCCAGGAGATTCTCCTAAGGTATGAAAAAGTGGCAGGTCAAAAGGTAAGCTCTAAGAAATCAGTTATTTTCTTCATAAATGTAGACCCAAGGCTTCAAAGGAGGATAGCAAATATTTTTGGTTTCTCAATAGGCTAGCCTGCCTAGCTCATACTTGGGTATGCCTCTTATTGGAGGGAAAGCGGGGTGGGATTGTGGAAACTGTGGTAGACAAAATCCAAGGAAAGTTGGCTTCTTGGAAAGGTAGGTGGCTTTCTCTGGCTGGAAGAGCCACTCTAATCAAGTCATCCCTACAAGTGATTCCTACTTACTTCATGTCATTGTTCAAGATCCCAGAGAAAGTAATGAAGTGTATTGTAAGTCTTCAAAGGAGGTTCTGTGGAGTGGATCTGAGGAGAAGCAAAAAATCAATTTGGTGGCTTGGAAAGATGTTTTCACCCTAAGAAGGAAGGTGGTTTGGGTTTCAAAAATTGCAAATTCATGAATGAGGCCCTTGGTGGTAAAATTTTGTGGAGAATTTATGAAGATAAAGAGCGTCTTTGGAGCAGAGTTTTAATTGCTAAATATTTAGCTTCTCAAGATCCAATTGAGATTTTCTTCCAAGCCAATCTTCCGAGTGGTTCTAGGATTTGGAACTTCATTAAAGGTTGCAGAGATTCTGTTGTTCAGGACTTAAAGTGGGTTCCTCATTGTGGAAGCAGGGTGGATATGTGGAGTGATAATTGGTTGTCTATTGGTCCCTTGGAAAAGGTGGATGGCATTTCTGGATTCAAAGAGGAAGTGATTGATAATTGGGGCTCAAAAGTAAGGGATTACTTGAGCGAGGATGGGGGTCAGGAAGTGGATTTCTCCTCAAATAGAAGTTTTTTAGGTAATGCTGGAGAAGTGAATTTCTTCCATGAGATCAATAATACGCCGTGTCCGGTGGGTCTCTCAGAGGACTCGATTATTTGGGTTGGCTCAAGCTCGGGAAGGTTATTGTGAAGGATTTGTACTCTTGCATCTGCATTCGGAAAGGAGTTGTGGATGTCCCAAAAGCCTTCCCTTGGTCTATCATTTGGCTTAAAGAAGGTCTCCCAAAAGCTAATCATTTTCTGTGGTTGGCTACTCTTGGTAAGTGTTTTTCCTTTGATAATTTGATTAAAAGAGGATTTAATGGCCCAAGCTTGTGTTTTTTATGTGAAGAGGATGAGGAATCAGGTGATCATATCTTCATCCATTGCCCCTTTTCTTCCCATGTTTGGTCTCGAGTATGGTTTCAGTGGAATATAGCTTGGGTCCCTCCTTCTTAGTTTGGGATCTTGTTAGTCAGTGGCAGCATGCAAGATTCCTCATAAAGGCCTTGCTCTGCTTATGGTCTTTAACCCCCACGATGGTTATTTGGTGTCTGTGGCTGGAGAGGAATAGAAGAATTTTTCAAGGCACAAAGAAATCAGTGAGGCAAGTTTGGAATAAGATTGAAGTTTGGTTATCGGAGTTAATGGATTCGGGATGCTCAGACTTGGTTTGTAGAAATAGTGAAGACAAATTGATTTGTGGAAAATGGCCTTCAATCAATTGGAAGTATGATGTGAAAGGCTCCTGATAAGGGGAGTAAGGATAAGAGGTTGACACATTGGAGTCCTCCTTCAGCAGGTTGGATCAAACTAAATTTTTATGGGGCCTCTAAAGGAAACCCTGGAGCCGTTGGTGTGGGTGTGTGTTTCGTAATGTTGAGTGTCAGCCTGTCCTTGCTTTGGCTTTTGATTGTGGTGTAGCTTCCAATAATTTCGCAGAAGGCATGGCCTTGTGGCGGGGTCTGGCTGAAGCTAAGCGCAGGAAATGGTCTAGAATTTGGGTTGAAGGAGACTCTGGCTATCATTATGATAGTGCAAGGAAATTCTTCTCATGCATGGAAATTACAATCCATTTGTGATAATATTCAGGCAATTTTGCCTGATTTTGAGGAGGTGATTTTTTCTCATATTTTTCGAGAAGGCAATAAGGTGGTAGATGGTTTAGCTAATATTGGTGTCATGCTTTGGAATAAGGGTGGGTGATGGCTCAATCATGGGAGACACTTTTCCCCAATGACATTCAAGGCCTTTTGGTTAATGATGTGCGTTTGGCTCGTGCAGAGGGGACTTGTAATCTCTAAAGTCGTACCTCTTGTTTTCCCCCTCCCGACAATGATGGTTTTTTAAGGGATGGATTTGGTTTTGGATTTGAAGCATGGCACATACCTTGCATTCATTGGCTTTGGGGAAGGTGTTTGGCTTTTAAGCCGTTTTGGTTGCCTTTGGATTATCTTTTCGGTTCTTCTTCGTAGTTTGGTTGGTTTGCCTTCAGGGTGGGTCTAGTAAGTTGAAGTTCGTTGGTTTGTTTCTCCTTCTCTCATGGCATCTAGTGGAGACTCTACGTGGGTGGCTCTGGGAGGAAGCAGCATCATGCTCTCAACCGGGCCGATTTGGGTGATTCCTTTTCGGAGTGGCTCAATGGGAGAATTAAAAATGTGGCCATGAGGGGGTGGTTGGAGTAGGTTTGGTCAGTGGCCGAGAGCATTGAAGATGACAAAGAAGAAGTGGTTGTTTGTGATAAATTGAGGAGGTTAATGTTGGACCCTGGTCAATCTGTGGGTTGAAGGAATGTGTTTGATGTGGCGCAGGGGTTGAGCACGGCCAACATTATCTCTAATTCAGCAATAGGCCATTTCTCCTCCACAAGGAGATGAAGGACCTAGAAGTGAGGGTGGTCAGTTTACAATTTCATATTCATGCCCTAACTCATGGAGTGAAATATCTCTCTCGTGGCTTGGTGGTGGTGGCAGAAAACCAGGGACTCTACCTCCCGGAGAAGGCCAAAGTTGATTTTTCAGATTGTTGTGCTAGCTCTTCTTCGTCTCCTTCGTCTTCAAGCAACTCAGAGGTGGAGATTCTAGCGGAAAAGCCTCCGGGATCTGCCATGGAAGATTGAATTTGGGGTTCTCTAATTTGAGCTCATTCAAGTATGGAGTGGTTATCACTCTTTTTGTTTATAGTCTAGGAATGTATAATTCGGTGATATATATATATATATATATATATATATATTGTTGTATAGGAACTGGTTTTTTGGTTTTTGTAGCACGATAAAGTGCATTTTACTCTCCTGTTAAGTCCAATGATTTGTAGATTAATCATGGACTGTAATAGGAACTTTTTTGAGGCTAGGGCCTTCTCCCTAGGAATCTTCAGCAAAACAAAAACTATGACCCAAAAGAGGATCAACTTAGAAGGCTATAAATGAAACTATAAACTATAAACAATTAGATGTGTGTGATTAAGTAAGCCTTGGAAATTTATTGGAAGAATCTAATAGTTTGAGTTTTTGTGTGTATGTATGTGCGTGAGTAGAATGATAAGCATGTGTTAGATAATACAATCTGATTAGTTTATATGAGATATTTTATTAGTGTTGATGGAATAATAGCTATGGAAAATTGTGATAAGCTTGATTGATGTTGATGAATTGGTCTTGAAAATTATATATTTGAGTTATGTGTAAAAACTTTAATGAGTGTGTGTTTTTGTAATAGTTAGAATTTATTTACATATCATTTCGAGCAGGTATGATTTGTGTGTTGAGTGTGTAGATGACGAATATGTGTTTGGAAGACTAGTACCATGAAATAAACAAATAAAACAAAACAAAAGAGGATGAAGGGGGACTAACTCACACGGGGCTCATTGGCCAACAATGGGTCACTCAAGCTCGGAATTGGTTTGGGTGGATGTAAATGTGTAAAAGCAACCTTAGTTTTTAATGTTGTCTTTTTTTATTCCTTGATTTAAATTTATTTTTCCCTTCATTTTAACCTTTGAATTGACTAGTTTTTTTATCTTTGATATTTTGATTTATTTAAATTTTGAAGTTGGAAATTTTTTGAGTTTGATAACATTTATTCCATGTCAGTGGAGGTTATGCTTGACTTTTTCCTTTCAGACCACTCCCGTATATGATTTCATATCTTTTGGCATGATGCATGCCCATTTTTTCATAAAGGCCAATTCTTTCTTAATACTACCTTGATGCAACATGGCCCCACCGTCAATCATATCAAGCGGATTTGGAATTTAATTCCATGACCCAGTCACTATCAATGATTTCATCCACCTATGTAAACCAACTGGTTACAATGGTGGGAAGATGTTACGACTGATCGCCATATTTCTTAGAATTTATGGCCCAGCTAGCAAAAATTCAACGCCACTCATATGCCACTAACACCTCGGCTCTCAGTCGGGTGATAGTGGCACTTCAAGGCGATCCCTTCTCTGATGCTCTGCAACTGCAAGTTGTAACACTTTGGCATCAAATCCAAATTGTGGACAACTATAATGCCAAAGGCACTCAGATCCGGGCTCGAATGCATTGGCTCAAGGTTGGAGATCAGGTCTCGAAATAATTCTTTCTTTCTCTTCAAGCCAGAAATCCTTCTCAATAGATCCGAGCTATCATGGACAACGGAGCTCGAATTACTGACCCACAACTTATGTTGCAAGCCTTTGTGCGCCATTACAAGCTCATCTTTCAAGCTCAACCACCCTCGTAGCTCATTGAGCCACTCTTGACCAATGTTTGGGGGTTGTGTCATGCAAGCTTTTAGAGACACAAAAGGTGATCTGTGAAAGAATGTTCTCCATTGAATACCTCCATGAATCCACTATGCAAATGGCTAATGATAAAGAACTAGCTGTGATGGATTCCCATGTGAATTCTATAAAACTCTCTGGGATTCTTTTGGGCAAGACCTTTTCGGTATACATTGAAGGGTTTCAAAACCATTCCCTAGGACCATGCATTAACAAGGGGAACATCAAGTTTATCCCTAAGCAAGGATATCCCGAGAAAATCACTTATTAGTAGTTGATTACACTGTTGAATGTCTCCTACAAAATCATTGCCAAAGCGTTAGCTTTGTGATTACGCAATCTTTTTCCTGTTATTATTCAGCCAGAGCAAACAGGATTCATACATGGGTGTTTCATCCTGGATAACATCATCGCAGTTTGGGAAGGCATGGAATGGGCTCGCAGATCTCATCAAGTTATCATGTTTATCAAGATTGACTTTGAGAAGGCTTATGATCAAATTGAATGGCCTTTCATCCTCGCTATGCTTCAGGCCCTTGGCTTTGGACCCATTTTTATTCAAACCATCAATATGCTCTTTGCATATGCATCTACTCAAATTTCTATTAATGGCCTTATCTCGGAGCCCTTTGGACTATTTTGGTCTATCAGAAATCTTTTCCTCTTGCCCCTGCAATGTATGTGTTGGTGGCCAAAGGATTTGGTTATCTCTTAGCCCATGCCAAAACTCAAGGTCTTGTGCATGAAATCTCACTGCCTGATGAGCCTGATTCTCAACTCCTCAATGGGAATTTTGAGGATGATTCTTTCCTTATGCTTATCAAGGATAAGAACAACATTGACAATGATATGAAATGCTTGGACACTTTTTGCCTAGCTTCTAGCTCATTCATTCAATGATTCAAAACTCAATGTTACAGGAAATCTTTCCTTCCTATGCCGGACTAACTTGCCAAATTTGATTGGAAAATTCTACAGCATGGTGAGATTTTCAAATTCCTAGGTATTCCTTTTTCTTTTCAATCCTCCCCAACTGATCTATGGCATTATGTCATTCAACGGGTGGCAAAAAATTGGAATACTAGCTTACTAGGCCTCTATCTCTAGCTGGAAAATTCCAAATTTGCTCTAAAGTTCTAGCTACTACCCATGTCTACTACTCATCTTGTTGGGTTCCTTCCAAGGCCTCCATCCAAAAGCTGGAAAAGTTTCTCAAATCTTTCCTCTGGGCTAATGCCTCTACTGGAAAAGGTTTTCATCGAGTAGCTTGGGATATATGTTGTCTGCCTCGCAACTTTGGAGGCCTTGGGCTTATCCACATTCAACACCAAGGGAAAGCTCTCTGTGTTAAGTGGATTATTAAAAGCATCACTAGCCAAGAAGCTTGGAAAGTTCTCATATGGCATGACATCAATGAAGGCTCTCCTTACGGCCGCCTACATGGAAATGCTTAGGGTTTGTCAATTTTCTCATCACCCCCGTGTGCTGTCACAAAATTGTTGGAAATTTTTGCTTAAAATTATCACGGAAATCATGGGGATGTGGAAATCCCGGCTTTGATGGAAAGGGGATGGCTTTCGTAATGGGTTATCTCTTAACCAGCAATCTCTATGGTGGTCACTAATTTTTCAATCCCAAGATCAATGCTTAGTAGAGGTCCTAGGAATCTCCACGCTCAAATTCTTCAAGTGCAGAATTCACACCATCGAGGACTTCTTCTGCAAGAACACAAATCCTGGTTATCTTGGCCAGATTTTAAAGCTCTGTTCAAATTTCTAACCAAGATCAGGATACTTTCAATACTATGATCAATTCGGTTCCTGATCACATGCTACATAATATTGTTGTGCACTCTTCTTGCCCTTGGTGGATAGACTAAAAGTGGTATGTTGATACCCCTTTCTGTAACTATAAAGCTAGCAAAGGCTATCGATGGCTCTCACCCCATTTTCCATGGTGGAAAAACTTAATACTCGTTGGGGAATTCACGCCACTCTATCTACCTGGGGTAGATGGTTTGAGACTGTTTAGAATATATGTGTAGATCCCAAAATTTCTCTCTTCTTTTGGTGCATTCTACACTAAGGCCTTCCTATCAAGGCCCGTATTGTTCAAATTGGGACTCTAGCTCCCAAAATCCCCTTCGGTGGGCATCTGGAAATTCTTTTCATGTCTTATGGTTCTATCCCAAAGCTCAAATTACATGAACTTGGGTCCATACTTTTTTCTTTCCTCACGGCCCCACTGTTTCACTTGGAAACATATCCTCTTGGGAGACAATCCCAAACTTATGCCTATGTTCACCCAGATTTGACATGTTTTCAAAGGGGAGATTTTATTTTGGATATGGAAAGAAAGAAATGCTTTTTTCTTTGTTAATTCTGTAGTTGATCAATCTTTCTCAATTTATAATAAATCTATGGTGATCTCCAATGTGCTCTTGCATATCCAAGTCCAAGCAAACAAGGTGGCACTAGAGGTGGACCACCTCTAGAATCTACTTGCACATGGGGGGAAGCCCCATGCAATGTTGCTCGAGTGCCTCCATCTCCCACTAGGCGTTCCTTGCCTTGGCCGTGGAGGCCGACGCAACAGATCCCAAAGATCATTCCTTTAGTCACACTGTCACTCTCCAGGACCAAGTCATCAACATAATCATTTGCCTATGTGTCGTCGTTGTTAGGGCTCACCGCCGCACTCCTCAGCTCACCAGCAAGGCTGGGGGTCGCCACCTCGGTAACATGGGTGGGGGTCTCGCCACATTTTTCAACTCACTCGCAGGTTGGGGTTCTCCTCCTGCCATCACTTCACACCAAGCCGCTTGGCAACCACCGCCACCCCTACCATCCTCTGGAAAATTCTGTGGCTCAGCCTCGCCATTCCTACGCATGAGGAAGCAGACCCTGAGGAAGAGCTTCTTCTTTCGGGTGGAAGATTACAGACACTGGAAAAGATCTTCCTGGTTCGAGGTGGCTGGATGATAAGGATCCACTCGCCTCGGGCATGTTTGCAGCTTCTTGCTGCTTGAATTTTCCTTTGTTTTTGTCAGGAATGATGCTTTTTTGTTGTACTTTCCTAGGCTCGGCCTAGTTTTTCCATGATTTTGGGGCGTGCTCTCATACGCCCACTACTTTTTTGTTGAAAGCTATCTTGTATCTTCTTACATTAATATGATATAATATATTTTTCATCAAAAAAATTAAGTTGGAGTTATAAACTTAATTCCCTTACTATTTTTGGATGTTTGGGCTTAAGTTTTTGGTTAGTAAGTTTTCCATTTAAGGAAAATTCGAATTTGGACTTGAAGGGTAAATTTGGAAGGTGTATAGACAAGTAAACCTTTTCTCATATTCCAAAACTTCCCATACACCTACCCATAAGGTAGGTGTACCTTTTTAGGCCACTTTGGCCACTTGAGGGCTCATTAGTACCTCATTTATTGCTTGTGATCTTTCTCTCTTTTCTAAATGAGATTTTGTAAGTACTTTTCTTACTTTTTAAATTTTGTAGGACACTTGGGTTATGTGTTTCATTTATTATGATTTGATGAATTGACATTTTGGGTTACTTACAAATTAAGTTTTGTGGATGTGAGCCTTTATTTTATTTTCAATTTCTTTAAGGGAATAATAGATTTGGTTCCAAATACAAATGAGTATGGTGTGGATCCTATAGGTGTGTGAATGGAAGTACGGTAAGCCCATAAGGTAGGATGGATTTGGAGGTTTAAATTATGGCTTGTTTTACTTACCAACTTCTCCATGATGTGAATAAAAAATTTATTAGTGCCCTCATCTTGCCCATTACCTTGAGGGTAATAGGGGTAGACCACTTTTGGCATATTTTAAAGCATTGAAAAATGGTCTTCACTTTCTTATTTTTAAATTATTTACCATTGTCACATGCAATAGCAGAATGAATGTCATACCGAAAAATGATGTGGTTCATGATGAATTTAGATATCTAAGCATTGGTTACATAAGTGAGAGGGACATACTCCACCTATTTGGTAAAGTATTCATTTTTGGTGGTGATATACTTATGTCCATCATATGAAGTAGGTGTGATTTTCCTTATGAGATTGAGGCCCCATTTAGAAAATAGCCAAGGTGTAGTGATAGGATGCAAGGATTGAGATGACACAAGTGAATCAAGTTGTCATTTTTGGCATAAAGACATTTTCACACCTACTGACAGTAATTTTTTTCCATTGAAGGCAAGTAATAACTCATGTACCATGCCACTAGTATGAGCACCACATATGCCTTCATACACCTCTTTCGTAGCTTGGATAGACTCTTCGAATTTAGAGGTCGTAAAAGGTCACATCGTAGCCTCAACAATAGTGAGTGATCCCAAGGATGGTATAACATGTTATTCATTGGATAAGGGATTGTTTTTAGGTGTGGTAAATTTCAGGTGGGAAGGTACCATCTTGTAAGTAATTGTAAATTTCCACATACCAGGGGGGAAAGGGACCAACAACTTCACATGCCAAACAAGATTCATACATGTCATAAGTAGGTATTATAAGATGGTCAACAAGGAATTGAACTTCACTTCTATACGGAGATAAGTGTAAAATATATCTAATAGTTGTCATAGCATTGGAAAACTTATTTTATAGACACGGGATCTATTGGAAGGTGATTTGAACAAAATATTCCTTTAGACTATCTACTATACATTTATAGGGAATAGACTTTTCATCTTTGACATTGTACTCATTCGTAACTTGATTGATAATTAGTTGTGAGTTGTCTATAACTGACTTGTTTGATATTTCCATTTAATGGTGACTTTCATATCAGCAATAAAGACTTCATATTTTGTAATATTATTGGTGCAAGGAAAACCAATTTTAAAAGATTGGGGAATAAAATCATTGGTATGTGTGATAAGAATGAATCTCTCACTTGATCCATGAAAATTGAATGACCTATCAAAGTATAGTTTCCAAGTAGTGTATTCTTCAAAAATAAGATAGATACGTCATGTGAGTCAATACTCGATGGCTCGATTCTTGGTAATGGCACTTCTACAAGTTAATTCAGTGAGCATTTTCCTTTAACTACTTTTTGATTAATATATTCAATGTCAAATTCACTGATTAAAATGATCTCGTTGTTGGCCATCCTCCTAGTAAGAGAGGGTTTAGATAGGAGATATTTAAGCGGGTCAACTTTGGATATGGGCTTGGTCTTATTATTTAACAAGTAATGGAAAATATTTTGGAAGGAAAAGACAATAGCTAAACATGTATTTTCAAACTATGTGTAATTTACCTCATAGGATATCAATGTGAAAATAAGACAATATATGGATCTCTCTTTATGATGTGAATCATATTTTGTTAAGAGCACACCTAAAGTAAACTAGGTAGCTAAAATGTATAGCAAAAGTGTTTCACCTAGGGTAGGAAGCATTAAAATATGTTAATTGGATAAGTACTAATTTTATTGTGTAAATACATATTGGCATTTGGGACCCCATTAGAAATAAAAATCATTTTTAAGGAGATGGGTGAAGGAATGATACTTGTATGCAAGTGGGGAGATAAATATATAGATAGCCTGGATTTTACCCTATGAGATACAAAACTACTTAAGATTTGTAACATGAGGAGGCATTTGTGCATGGTAGTTATAACTTTTTTTGGATCCACTTCAATTCCTCTTCTAAAAAAATGAATCCCAATAATTTATCTCGATATAACACCAAACACACAATTATTTGGGTTTAACCTAAATTTATACTCATGAATCCTATCAAAAATACGACAAAGGATATTTGGGTGTTATGTTCATGTTTTAGACTTTCCTAGAATGACATCCACATAATCTTCTATGGTGTTTGTAACATATCGTGAAATATAATAGTCATGTATCACGCTGATATGTATCCCTTGCATTATTAAGGCCAAAAGTCATTTCTTGATAACAGAAAGTTACCCAAGGAGTGGTGAAGGTAGTTTCATGTTGGTCTTCTTTAATTATCTTGATTTGATTGTATCCAGAAAATTCATCCATGAGGGATACCATTTCATGACTGCTGTAGAATAGAAAATCATTTGATATTAGGAAGAGGAAAATCATCTTTAGGACATGCCTTATGGATATCCCTGAAAATATGTACAAATCTTAATTCCAATCAGCTTCTTACGAACAGGTACTATATTGGATATCCACTCGAATAGTCAACAAGTTTGATAAACCCTATCTACCAACAATTTCTCAAGCTCTTCTTTGACTAGGAGAGCTACATGTGGATGCATTTTATGGAGCTTTTATTCAATTGGCTTAGTGGATTCATGAATGATAATATTGTGCACAACCAAAGAAGGATCTAAGCCTGACATGTCCACATAGGACCAAGCAAACACATCATAAAATTCTCTTAGGAACATAGTAAATGTTTTTATGTTCTTGTGGATTAAGGGAAGCTCCTAACTTGACAATCTTAGGTTGTTCCTCTATGTGTTGATGTTGACAAATAGTTTCCTCAAATAATAACTTAATTTCATCTTATGTATGCATAGGATCGAGAGGGAGATTGAGTTCTTCCTCTATTGGTGTCTCAATAAGATTTTCACCAACAAAATGGTCACTTATATAATCCTTTTTTATTTTTGACATTATTTTTCCAAAAGTGCCTCAAAGAGGTTTTCACTATGGGATTTGGATTTTTATTCTTTTGTTTTTTGGAAGATATTTTTACATCTTTTCCTTTGTTGACCATAGAACTCAACCTCCTCCCCCGAAATACACACATATGTATCAAATTTGATGGAGAATCCCTTTTTATGATCCCCAATGGGAATGTCATCACGTAGCCCCATGAACTCTGTGATTACTTCCTCATTCTGAAATAGATTGATTGGTATGTGTTGTTGTTTGTCCCAATCGATGAGGGATGGGTGTACAAGATCAAGTTCAATGGTGGAAGGGGATAAGGTTAAAATGGAAATATCGGAAAATAGATTTTTCGATGTAAGTTCTTAGAGACTACAAGACAAAGTTAGACCCTATTTTGTAACTTTAGAAGAGGTGGAATCAACTTCTATAGGTGTTGTTCCATAAGGATCTATACCAACGCCATATTTTGCATCTTTTCATGTGCCACGAGAGGTTCCGCACACCTTGTTCATGTAGCCTACACCTATAACCTTAGTATCCCATTATATACATCATCTTATTTAGGGATAACATAGTGTAGGGATTGATATTAGAGGCCATATTCTCATTAGGTGATTCGGAATGTGTAAGTGTTATCCAAATTTTCATCTACTAAGATACCACCAAGTATGAATTTATCAAGATTATAGTGTTCATGTGTTCTTTTTAGCCAAAAGTTGAATGTGTCTTGCCACGTGTTTTTAGGGATAGTGGGAGATTGGATATAAGGAAGGCATGTTAGAGGTCATACTCTTTGTACCGATGTTAATTATTTTCAACTTGGACTCCATGAGAAAAAGGGGGAGTGGAGGTGGGTGTAAAAATTAAATTGGGTTGAAGTGTATCAGGATGGACACGAGAGGTGAGGGCCTTTGATTCAAGCTCAACATCAAGTTCTATAAAAGCTAAGTCATAAGTTTTTTGGTAGTGGTCATCCAATACTTTGTAATGGGAAAAGGGTTGTGGGTCACCAGGAATCATGATATCCTATGCTTGATAATGCAATTTGATACATTGGTGGAATATGGAGGGGACAACTTATATGGCATGAATCCATGGGAAGATGAGGAGGATGTTATAAGGAAGTTCCAAATCAATGACATGGAATCTAGTTTTCATGTGTGACAGGCCCAAATCCATAGGTAAAGTAATGGTTCCTGCCGATTGTCTCTCTGCATTATCATAGGCCTTAATGGTGATTACATTAGGCTCAAGATCTGTATCAAGTATGCCCCAATTTTCTAACAAACTTTAGAGTGAAAATGTTTAAATGGATCCATTGTCCACAAGCACTTGTTTGACTTTCTTGTGGGTAATGATCACTTTGATGTATAAGGGTAAATTGTGAGTGTAGTTATCCATTGGAATCTCATTTTGGCTAAAAACATTTATTCAAATGGGGATGATTTTCACAAACAAGGCTTGGAAGCGTAAAGGTCAATGTCATTGGAACTCTCAATTCCTAAAGGGTCTTATAGAGGATGTCTTTGTGAACAATATATATTTTAAGAAGATTCAAGATAGAAATATTGGTGGTTGTCTTCTCAAGATGCTCTAAGAGATCGTAATGACCATCCAAAGGAGTAGATAGAGAGGATTTTGGGACAACAATGTGAGTGCATTGCATTGTAATGGCACACTCTTGAGACTTGATTTTGATAGTGGTGATATGGTTGGTGATGGGGTGGATATATCCAATTATAGAGTCGAATGGATGTGATGTCTTAGTGATAACATGATTGGTACTTTTACCTTGTGAGGATTGACCTTAATCCATCTTCAATTCTTTTTTTATGCTTAGGAAAATGTTCCTTGTATATACCCAACCGATTATTTGATGATTTATTGGGTTCTTGTACATCAAGTTCTATATCTCCTCGATCTAGGAGATCTTGAATATAGTTTTTAGTTTCATGCATCGATCTCATTCCATGACCTTTTACATGATGATATTCACAATATTCATGGTATTTTTACCATGATGGTTTAGGCACATCATCTTCAAAATGTTTTGTATTAGGGAATTTGACCATATTGGCTAAATCAAGTTGTCGAAGGATCAATGATAGGGAATCACTAAGTGGATTATAGTCCCTAAGATTGTTTTTTTCTAGTTTAGAAGGTCCCCGAGCAAGTTTTAAATGTGGGTTGTTTTGGACCGCTTGAATGTGTTTGGAATATGTAATTCCATCACCTACGATATTTTATTTTTGTTGAAAATTTTATTTTCGATAGGTTTAGGGTCATAATCTCTTTGGAAAGGTTTTAAGACCCCTTTAACTAATAAATTCATTTTTCAATTTGACTACCTTTCTCAATGAACTCTTCAAAAGTACCTACACAATGCATTTGCAAATGGAAGGCAATCTCGGGATAAAATTAGGTACAAAAATTCTCACAAGTTATTTCTCTAATTGAGAAAGGGAATTGACTAGCTACCCTCACCATCACTATAAGAAAGTGGAAATTTTTTCATTAGTTATTGTTTATCATTACATAGGTATAATATTGTAATTTCACTTTCCATATTAAACAAGAAATGTTAGAAAAAAATTTAGATAAGTCTCCAAAAGTAGAGATTGACCCTTTCGGGAGATGGAGAAACCATTCAAGTGCATGGCCTCCAAGACTTTGTGGGAACAATTGAATGAGATAATTATCATTGTATGTGACTTCTTGGCAAGCCATGAAGAAGTCCTTCACATGATCTCTAGGGTCACATTTTCATGATGTTTTCAAACTTCAGACAATCAAAACTAGGTGGAAAAGGGGTACGTAACATTTCCCGATCAAAGGGGTAGGGAAATAGTTCTTCGAACCGATATTTCTTAGTTTGTCCACTATTGTTTTCTTGTAAGCAAAGTGAGTGCATATTTAATGGAATTATCATTCCTAGTCAAATAATTTTTTCACATGAAGGCATGGAAGGTTTATAAGTATGGTTTGATTTAGAGACTTTTCCCCCATAGTTATCCATATAATGTGTATGTCAATTTGGGTTTCTTTGTATGAGTGACCTTATGTTTTTCCATATGGACATGGGAAGCTAAGCTCCCAATTGTTGAATAAGGGCTTGTATTTATTGTTAAACTTTGAATGTGGTGTAGGTAGGGGTTCGTCACCCTTCGATCTAGTTCTATTGTTTATTTTGATAAAAGGTACGTGGAATCTAGTTTTATTTTTGTTGAAGGTATGTTGGTAGCGTATTAGATTATCATTAGAACTTTGAGATTTTCCAAATTAGAGGTGTGTTATGGTTCTAAGATGTATTCAACATTTTTAAGAGGTGGAGGCTCCATCTTCGCTCCTCCCTCGAATCATATTGGTTAAAAAGGTTGGATCAAAATTGAGGGGAGTTTAACACCTAATTTGACCAAGCAAAGTAGGAATTGATCTTTGTTTGGATAAAGGAATTTATCGACCTGGGCCAGATTATGTTTGAATATGTCATGTGGTCTTTCTTCTTCTCCTCCACTATGATCAATAAGATCAAGTTCATCATCAGAGAACTATTCTAGAGGATCCTGAAGGAAAGGATTAGGTTCATGGTGTTTTTATCTTAACCAATTTATAGGTGTCATGATGACTTATAAATAATGATTGTGTTGGTGTATTGAAAGTTTTTGTATTTGGGACCTCCTCTAGGTTGATTGGGCATAATGTGACGGCTTGTATGAACATTTTGTGAAGATTTAGATTCCTATGTGAATTTCTAAAGGGAATATAAGTGAAAATGGGTAGTGTAACAGTTGCAAAATGGATATTTTCCAAGTTTAATATGTTTGATGATTTTTATCAAGGAAATATAGGTAAATTCTTCGACAACATTTATAAATGGTCATTTTTTTCCTAGTTTTGATTTTAATTTCTAAGGAAAGCTAGGAAAATGACTAACAAATGTAAATGGTCATTTTACTAGTTTTAGGTTTGTAAATTTTCTAATGAAAACTAGGAAATTTCAGCAGCATGTAATAGACTAAAATGGTCATTTTTTCTAATTTTGGATGTTGTAAATTTTCTAAGGTAAACTAGGAAATTTTTCAACATAACAATGTAATTTTAATAATCAATCAATTTTTGAAAATAAGTTTAAATGTGAAGGTCAAAATGGTTGGTCAAATTTTGGTAGAGTTTTAGGTTGTTACCTTTGATAAATGAGGCCAAATTTTAAATGAAGAATATAGTTTTGATGAAAAAAAAATGGTTTAACTCGATAGAATTTTGTCTTATTGTTTTACAAAAACAAGTTTTTTACTTAGACAGAGTTTTTCCTTGTGAGGTTTTGTGTAAACAAACAAGTTTTAAGTTGTGAAGAGTAACATGTTTTGTTGTTTTGTTTATAAACACAATTTTTGGGGAAGAAGTCAAGCAAATAATAACCAATCCCTAATTTTTGGCCATCTAGCTAGGATAAACAAGTTCTAAGGAGACTTTGATATACCTTTCGGTATGTGAGGCACAAGTTTGTGAAATTAGGAAATTTTCTCTAGTGACATGGTTTGAAGGCTCAAATCCTCCCTACCATTCACTCCATTTGTTTTAGTGGATCTTAGCCAAAAAATGATAGTAATTTCCTATCGAATACAGTATAAGGCCTAGGTATTGGAGGTAAATTCACCCCTCGCTTTATAAGATCCACGTAAAAGTGAACCCTTTCTTAGCCAAAAATTAATGATCTTCCCATAAATTTATATAGCCCACCGACACATGGTCTTTATCGAAATGGTTAGGTAATGACGTCCTAACCACCAAACCCTATGAAAATAAAAGTGCCTAACTATTTCTAATTTCCAAGATCACCTTTCAGCATGTAGAAAGAGCATACGTAGTTGAGACGAGGTACAAACAAGAATCCAAAAGATTAAATTGGTTAAAGCAAAGTTAATCAATAATATAATGTTTTAGTAAGAAGCCTAGATGGTAATAAGGTACTAGTTTTCTTATATATATTTCCATTTTGGTAAAAGCCTACATCCTAGTGAATGCGGGATAGTGGAAACATAGAATTAGGAGTGGATAAGCATGATTAGAAGTGATTTATTAGAATTAATAACCCGTGGGAGTTAGGGAATGTTTAATTAATCTATTGGGATTAATTAATATGTCATTTGTAGCTTGTAGAAGATATTTTGGAGGAGATGTAAATGGAAAATTAGTGGAATTAGAGGGGTTTGAGAGCAGGATTTAATTAATAAGAGGTTTATTAATTAAATGCGAGATTGTGAAAGGGGTTAATTAATTAAAAATATATTTTAACTAGCGAAGAGACATTAATTGGCATCCAAGATGGGGGAATATTAGCTAATTAGCATAAGGTTGCTAATTATAGTGTGACGACGGGAAAAAGAGATTAGTGTAATTTTAGTATTAAAATTGTGTGGCGGAAATTAGGTGTCTACAACAATAAAAGAAGATACAAGCTCATCCACCATTAATACATTCAAACCCTAGCATACATGTCCCTAGATTATTAATCCCCTCAAGTACATGCCTTAATGGGTGCACCAAGAAAGGTTTGGGGTCTCCTTATATAACCTCATAAAATATCATCATGGTACGCATCCTTGTTTTCCTACCATCAATTTACACCTCCTTATAACACCTTCAAATTAACCTTTTCATGTGTACTCAATATCTCACATCACACTTCCTACTCTCTCCTCGCCCTCACCTTATATTGGATTGTTTGTATTTGACATCATGGATTTGATCAATGATGTATGGTAGAAAACCCTATCCATCTAACATCATCAACTTGACCAATGGAATCAACTAAGTTGAGATAGTGACTTTAGGTTACCTTCCCTATTTATAAGTGTTATTATTATCATTTCTAAAATATATCATTAAATATTTTTCCTTCATGTGCTCACAACTATTCCCTTAAAATTTAAGATTTTTACAGTTTAAACTCGAAGATCATATTGGATCATTGTCTTTATTGGAGTATAAAGAATAAGATATGATCCAATGAGGTCTATCTTCGAGCCTTTTTTTCACCAAAAATTTTATAATTAGGTATTCGACATGTCCTCTTGTAATTCACCGACATGAATCTCTAATAAGATGATACAAACCAAAGAGGGGGATCGGTGCACCAATAGTGCCCACATAAAGGTATCCCTAACCCTAAACTATTTCCTTAATGTTTATTTGATTGATTATTCTAATGAATCATGTATCATAATAGGATATTATATATCATATTTTTGTATTACATTATTATCCCTTTATAGCACATTCTTGCTACATATGGCATTGCAACCCATAATTTAGGATTTTTTCTTTCTTATTATATTTAAGACTATAGTAAAACCCCATATCCCTTACATTCAATATAAGCTTGGGGGCCTATATAATTGATATTTAGTGTGGAATAATCTCTTCTAGATCCACGAATATTTACACCCGTAGGATATATCCTTCTTGTGTGTTGGATATAGTATGTTCTTCTACTTGTATCCTATATTATAGAGAGAGGATCATTATATTTAACCATTTTATCGTGTAGGAAATATGCACTCTAGGATAAATTTTATTTTCATTAGTAGTATGATTAAGCTCGTGTACCAACTTAGGAGATTCACCCTAAAAAGAAAAAAAGTAAACCCAAGAGGTAATCGTGACACAAAGAGCCAAGGAAAACAATGTATAAGAAAGACGTGACATGGAAGAGATTATATAGATAAACTTAGAGATAGTGGTAGAGAAAACAAAAATAGAAACAATGGCTAAAAACAAGACTTATAAGGACCACACTTTGAATATCTAGTAGCCAAGATATTGGTTTTCAATAATGGCATTGCCTTAAAAATAGCAAATATTTTTTTGCAAAAAAACATAGTTTGAAGGAAAACCAAAGAAAATACCTAAAATTTTCAGATGAGTAACAAAAGAAATTGAACATGTAGGGTCTCACAAAACATGCCAAACTATATATGGAAGAATCCAAATATGGTCTCTAAGCATGACCAAGAGGGGAAAATAAAACACAAAGCACATACAAGTTTCATTATTGGCCTTTAATAATTATCTTTAACTATAGGAAAGGAACTAAGTAACTAATATTATAAACCAAAGCATTTAGTTTTCACTAATAATTTATATTCTATGAATAGTATGATTTCTAGATAACAAAAAGAAAAGCTAAAATATAACTTGAATGGAAATACGATTTAGAAATTAAAAATAAAAAGATCCAAAATATATTTGTTGGAGCTCAAAATTGCACCCTAAATTTGATCATGAAAGATCAAGAATTTTGGGCCAACATGGGACTATCTCCAAGTGTGGGACTTGTGGCTTGAAATAGACCTCTAGAGAAGGTCGGTTCCTTTATTCCACAAATGAGGAAAACCTACATAATACATCCTAACCTAATGCTAAAACTACTCCTAAACCGATACATCCAAAGAACCAAGGAGAGAGGAGGAAAGAGATGCAAAATAAAACCCTAAACTAAAAGGGGAAGTGATAGCACCTGAGTGAAAGGTGGAGCTTCTCCAATTCCGAGGGACACATGTAAATTCAAAAATTAAGATCATAAAGTTGTACATTACTCTAATGCAAACGAATAAAAGAATGTAAAACACGCAAGAGAGAGGAGGTATTCATGCCAAACACAGAACATTTGAAGGAAATAAAGAATCCACACTTGCATTAATCGATCCTTAATAGTTTACACACAAATATGGGTCAATAGAACCTCCATTCACAAGTTGCGAGATGTCGAAAGCATGGAATTTCAAGTTTTCCATGGAAAATACTCAAAAAGTGCTAAGACAAGAGGAGAAGAACCCTTACAATGTGCGTGAGCACTTACATTTATACAACTCATGGAGGAAGATGGAGAAAGAGAAGAGGGAAGGAAAGGACATGCCATGTTGGAGTGGTGATAGAAAAGAATGGATTCCATGATTTCTTGCAGTGTTGACTTGTATTATAGACATTAGTGTCCTCTCGAAGAGAACCATTATTAACAGCGTGGTGCTTTGATTCAATCGCATGCCATCATACTATGCAAGACGATGTCATACTTCATTAAATTTTGGTTATTGGGTGAATGGTCACCTAGTTCAAAAATAGGCGCATATTTGAGACCTTTCCATGGAATTTTAATGTTTTGATGTGGTTTATGGATTTACTTCATTCTATGACTTATCACATCTTTCCATGTTTTTTGAGTGATGATGAAGCTTCCCTTACTTTTTTATTCTTAGTGCTTCCACCCTTAGCCATTTAACACTCCTTCTTTGTAGAGGTATTTCTTTCTTCATGTAAAGCACCTTTACCCGTGACTATATTCCCTTGCTCCATGGATCTTTTAAATTCCACAGAACATTATAATTAAGAAACCCATGGAACACTAGGATAGTGTTTCATGAATTCCAACCTTAGTCGTCACAAATTTTCTTTTACCTTTCCATGCGTAGGTGTCTTAGAACCACTCCATGGATCACAATTTTGTTTGGTAGAATTTCCATTCTTGGTTCCATGGAATTGGAAAACTCGGCAGGATACTATATTTTAAAGTCCAAATGACATTGTGTTTCCATTCCGCATAAAGCACTAACTCCTTTACATTTCTTCACGCATGTTCTAACTTGGATTTGACCCACAAAAGACTTATTTGGTTCTTATGGAAGATCGACTTCCTCAATGCCGCAAATGTCTAAAAACTCTTGTGAAGCACTAACTCTACCAAATTCTTCTGAAGTCCCAAATTATCATTCCTTTGTTTTGGGGGTTAGGATAACCCTCAAAACATTACATTTTCACACTCCATGGAAGACTATCCCAGTGTCCCACAACTTTTCTTGAGAAAAAAAATATAATTCCCAGCTTAGATGAGTTGTTCAAAATTGCATGGAGGTGTTATTTTGGACAACGGTTTAGAAATTCTCATGGACATCTACTCCTACTAGATGATGAAGACCAATAGCCTTGAAGCATCCATTAGGCATGGATTCAATCATAATCAAGAAGAAAACCAATATTATCCCTTAAAAACCTTGTGTCTTGAATCTGCATGAACTTAGCACTGATTAAAGTTGATCTTGTGGAGCTGAAAAATGTACACTAAAATATGCTCCAAATTTGACAACTTCTACAAATGGGATTTTTCTTAGATGACCTAGTGTATGGCTACAATGGGCTTCCAAAATCTATGTACAAAAGGGAAGATCATACATTCAAGTGAAACATATAGAGAGTTCACAAGAATTTATTACAAACAAAGATGACCACCATGGGATTGAGGGGAAGACACTCAACTAGTGATCAACACAAAAAAGGAGGGAACCTACAACAAAAAAACACAAAATACAAAAAGTATTTACAAAATTCAATATACATACTTAATGGAAATTTTTAAGATGAATCCCATTGACTAGGATTTGTAATGCTTCTCCATCAAGGTTGGATAACTCAAAAGATTTAGCCTCTTTGCAAGTAATGATGATGTATGGCCCACTCCAAAGTGCATCAAACCTTGGAGTTCTCGCCCTAGTTTATCTCTATTTTTATCCCATTTCAGGACTAGATCTCCTACTTTGAAAGCATGAGCTTTAGATTTCTTTTCAAACCATTATTTGGTTGATCTTTTATGTTCTTTTAGATTGACCATGGCTAGATTTGCATTAATTTTTCAAGTTCAACTAACTTCCATTTTGATTTCTCTTTTATCTTCATCCTCAAATTCTAACTATTGGGCTAACTCTAATGAAGGAAATTCTAGGGATAAAGGAAGCATGGCCTCTCTACCATAGACAAGTTTGAAAGGATAATTTCTAATTAATTTCTTTGATGTGATTCTATCAGCCCAAAGAGCATTTATCACCTTTGTGTTTCATTTCCTTTGATTGATCACCATTATTCTCTTCATGATTTTGATCAAGTTATTATTAGTAGATTATGTCAAACCATTACCTTAAGGGTAGTAATTGGAAGAAGTATTCAAATATATTCCATGTCTAAGATCCCAATAAGAAATTTAAACCTAGGAAGCCTTTTGTATTATCAGATATAATGGTTTGGGAACCCCAAACCTTGTCACAATGTCTTCAAGAAAATAAAGGATGACCGATTCAGTAGCTTCCTTAAGAGGTATGGTTTTATCCACTGGTAAAAGTAGAATGTTGTTTTCATCAAACCCATTTATGACCCGCACTTGATGGAGGATTAATCATGCCTATAAATTCAAGTCCCCATTGAGAAAAGGGTTCATCCACCTAAATAAGATGAAGAGGAAGGAGACCATTCTCTTTTTTACCAGTGAAGAAGGCACATTCTTTACATTTTTTGACCCATTGATGTGCATCCGTGAATAATGTGGGCCAGAAGTATCCCACCTTCATGATTTTCATTGTTGTGGCCTTGGCTAAGAAATTTTCCACCAAGAAACCATTATGGAATTTCATGTTAGGACTTTGTTTACCTGTTCACCCTCAATGCACCTTAACAATACTCCATCGAGGTTCCTTTTGAAAATAATCCCACCAATCAATGTGTAAGGAACTGATTGAACCTCATGAGATGTCTTCTTTTTATTTGTTTAAACTATGAGGGTATCACTAGTTGTCAAGAATGTTGTCATAGTCGTTGATCTAGCTCTCATGGAAAGTTGATCTCCTTTTTTTGTGGAAACTGTTGCGTGTTGTAAGGGAACTCAAATTCGTGGATCTTCTACATCGTATTGGGTTTCCATCATCCCACGAACTTGTAAAATTCTTTTTTTGGATCTTCTGTGGTTTTCACTTGTTCTTCCTAAATGAAGAAGGAGGCTTCTTGGTTATCCTAAGCATCTAAAGAAATTTGTTCACAAAGTGCTCTACCTCTTACCAATTTTGTGGCCTTGATGTTCACATCATATTCCATAATCTTAGTCACCCATCTAACCCTCTTCTCATTGATTTCCACTCCCATGATGATGAATGTCTCTCACACTAGGATGTGAGATTAAAACTTTGATGCGCTAGTAGGAGAGCATGTTCTTGAATTTCTTGAGATCTCATAATGGAAAAAGACATATTTCTCTAAATGTGATTGTATTTTATCTCAAAATCCTTCATATGTTTGACTAAAAGAAATCATTGGTTTCTCTGATCCTTCATTATTTTGTTGTGTTATAATCGAAAATGTTGATATCAGCCCCATATGCATAAATTATGAAATCCTTTGAATATCAGGGTTAATAAGTGTGGGAGCTTGAGAAATAGCTTGTTTGATCTTGGTGAATCCCTCTCTTCCTTTTGTTTTCCATTTGAAAATAGAATCCTTCTTGAGCATTAGAGTGATAGCCTGACTAGTCCCGTAAAATTAGGAATGAACTTCCTAACAAATTTTATTTTCCTAGAAATATTGCAATGCCTTTTGTTGTGAGAGAGAGAGAGAGAGAAGAGAGAGAGAGAGAGAGAGATAGAGAATGGAAGATATTTTTAGGTCAATGGAAATACCATATTTTGAAACAACATGACCCAAAAAGTTTCCTTGGAACTACAAAATACACTTTTGGGGTTAAGAGATACCCCAAATTCCCTACATATTCTCAAATATTTTCTCAAGATGAATGATATGATGATTTCCTCTCTCCTTTGAGAAAACAATGATATCATCCAAATAGATGAGGATGAAATCATTTATACATCCTTTAAAAGTAATATCCATTTCTCTTTGAAATGTGGCACCCACATTTGATAAACCAAAGGGAATATTCTCATATGCATATGTTCCCACTTGGTTGTGAATGTGGTCTTATATTGATCCTCTTCTCTAACTTTGATCTGATTAAAACTTGAGTAGCCATCAAGCATAGAAAATATTTCATCTCTGCTACTATTTCAAAATTTGTTCCATGGAGGGAGAGGATAATGATCTTTCAAGGAGGCCTTGTTCAATCCATGAAATCCACACAAAGCCTAATTTCTCCATTTCTTATTCCTAACATGGACCAAATTGGCCACCCAAGAGGAATACTTGATGGGGAATATAATTTTTCCTCAATGAGTTTTTTATAACTCTTTCCTCATGAGGGGCTCAATCTTGGGGTTGACATGTCTCTATTTTTTATCTAACGGTTTGGCACTAGGATCAAGATCAATATGGTGTATTGAGAAATGTTGGGATCAAAACCCTTAAGATCCTCATAATTCCCATGAGAAGACATCATTAAACCTTTGACACAAGGAAATAAAAGTTTTTTTCTTCATCTTGATCACACACCTTTCCAAGAAACAACTCCTTACCTTGTGTAATGGTGATTTTATATCCTCTCTTGGTTCGTGGATATGTTTTTATTCTGCCCTTTGATCTCATCATCAGGATTGAATATGTTTCAAGAGTTACCAACCCTTTAGGAAACTTGTTAGTTCATAGCTAGATGATTTGATCACCATAACCATCATGCAAATTAGATTACAACTTTGAAGAGAACTCAACTTCATTTTGGATAAATTGAACAATTTTTCATCACTATCAAATATTTTCTAGCTGACTTCGTTATCTAGAATGGATGGTCTTACAATCATCTTAACATGTTGTTTATTTGACTTGATGAGATCTTTATTGGTGAAAATTGTGATCCAATAGCCACCATTTGATTTCTTCTTTGTTTAGCTTTCGTGGCACTACTTAAAGGTTAATAACTTCAAAACTCTCCAAAAAGATCCAAAATCTATGCCTATAATATTTTAAAAGCTTATTCTTGGTGGCACACTTCCTCTAACTTAGTGAATGACCAATTCAAGTATCTCCCGAATACCTACAAGGCTTTGATTTGTCTCTTTTCCATAATGAGTAGGCCATGAACCAATGCCTCATATTCCACCATGTTGTTTGAGCATGAAAATTACAATCTATGAGAAAAGAATAATTTTTTATCTATTGGGGAGATAAGAACTACACCCACCCTGGCTCCAGTTTTGCTTCTAGAATAATCAAATAACATCTTCCATAATCCAAAGCATCATTCCTTTTATTCCTTTTTCATTGCATGGGGATGTGAAATTTCTCTTCATGGATATAATAATTTCCTAAACTAGTCTCCACAGTCTGTGTCATAGGGATCAAACTCATAATGTTATTTAGCCCACTCATCAAGCATAAGATCGGGAATTGAATGAGATGAATGCACCATCTCGGTGGATTAGGATCACTACTTACTTCTCCTTGGACCATGTAGTTTGCATTAATAGGACTAGGATCATGAAATTTCAACATGATAAGCTGAGATAGGCTTAACTTTGATTGTAAACCTAGTCCCATACCTTGTTCTAATAACATATGAGACCAATATGAAGAAATATATCCACCCACTTTGGTTGTGAAATCTCTAGAGAGGTAGAGGGAAAAAAAAGGTGGAAATTCAATCATGGAGATATCTTACATTATAGTTAGGCTTGGGAAAGCATGAAGAGTTAACTCAGGTCCTTGATTACACCCAAGACTTGCATTGTTGACCCATCAAGCTGTAAAACACATTTTGAGGTTGGATTGTACTCAATTCCCAAGATATCTACAATCTTCTTTGGCATCACTGAGGTACTAGCACCAAAATCTATCATGCAATTATGTACAAGGTGTTTTCCAATAATTAGAGACATGTAAAAAGGAGGAGGCTTGATAATTTCACTTACTTGTTCTTCCTTAGGATGAAGATGATTGACCATGAAGTCTATATGTTCATGCATACTTGGGTTTCAAGAGGTGGAAGTTTCAAATACTTATTACAAAAGAGATCCCTTTGAGATGGGATAGATAGGGCATCCCACATTGTGACATTCAAATTTATCTTTTTCATTTGTTCAATAATGTTGAGGGAATACCCGCGGACTTTGCAATGAGGGAGCATCATTTCTTTGCTTTTCTTCATCCATCTCCAGTGGAGGTTCTTTTATAAGAATTTTATGTTCCATGGACCTATAGTGTTTTGGATTTTTTTGTATTCACGAACATTTTTTTTGTGGTTGTTGAGTAACTCATGGTGAATAGATGAAGTAAATTTCTTCCCAAGTACATGTGGATTGACTAGAATTGTTACATGGAGTTGGAGAAATAGGGGAAGAGACCTTACATCCATCTATCTCTTTTTGGACCTTGTGTTATCACCACATGAAGTTGTGGCCTATTTAAATTCTCATGGATTTGGTTAACTACACAAAAATATTCAAGTCCAAAAAAGCATGAAGTTAGGCTCAGGTGGCAACCTTTATCTCTTATCGCATTTCTTTTGATGGGGAACATGGCTTTTTTCTTGTTAGTAAAATGGAGTTTTCACCATGAGATATTTCTCCCAAATATTTCATTCCAGCCTCACATGCATATTGGTTATGAGGTTGATCACAAGGATAACACCATTCAAAACCTTGGGCCATATTATTTTGGACTAGAACAATGGATTTTCTCAAGCTATGGGATGGAAGGTTACTAATTTGGATTTAATGGTCTCCTTGGTGGGTAGTTCTATCCAAATATATGACTTGGATATTGAGATCCTTTTTGGATAACCCGAGGAGGATTAGGATAATTTTTTGGGGCTTGAGCTTGTTGTCTCTTAAGGAGACAATCTCATTTGTTAAATTTTTTTAATGAACACTTAAGGATTTCAATTTCTTCTTTCTTTATGGAGGAACCAGATGTGGATGCAAATGATGAAGTAGATGGTTGAGGAATAGGAGAAATGGAGGGTTGGGTATCATGTGAAAATGTTAAGGGAAATGGCATTGGCAATCTAGGGGCTAGTTTTCCTACTTGAATCAAACATTTTCATCCCTAATGACTATTGTATAAACATTTGGTAGTTGGATAACACCCATAGATTGAATCATTATTGTTATATCATAATTCAAAGCTCTAAGAAAATATAGGAATGTACCTTGAGGGGTTGGTCTTAGAAGGATTGGAATTTTTTCCCATGTTTCTACGGAACTGAAGTTAAAATCTTCCATAAGTTCATTTGGAGCCCATTTGATGGTGGTTAATTGCTCAAGGAGAGAAATTTTTTCCTCTTTCTCACCAAATTTCTGACATAGGGTGGTCCCAAGCTCATCCCAAGTGTGAATTTAAGTGGTAGGTAAACTTATATACCACTACAAATCCTTTCCTTTGAGAGATGATGCCAAATATGCACCGCGACATCATCTTCCATGAACACATGTACTGAATCAATGTTCAAAATGTCTTGGATATGTTCCACGAGTGTGGTAGATTTTTCACCTGTAAATAAGGGGATATTCTTCAAGGCGGCCAATGGTATATCATGTTCATAAGTCAAGAGAAATAGGCTACTACCTCTCGAACCTTATAAATGGAAAGTTTTTTTGATGTGTCATAAAGGGATGGGCCTCAAATTGTTGACATGAGGAAAGGAGAATTATCTACCTGGAGGTGGAGTTGAAAAAATTATACTTAGGAGCGATGTGGACCTCCATGGATTACTTGTTCTTATTCTTCTTCTTCATGGGGAGAGTTGTAGGTAATCAAATGGTTCATCACCTAGATATGCCCAACCTTTTTTCACTATTCTCATGAAATAACAGAGGACTAAAGTACTTAAAACCAGGATATTTATCATTTAAGGTCTTCACCAGATGTGTTGAAAAATTCCTCGAAGGTAGGAACTACTAATTCACACACCAAACTTAACAACAATGATCTAAAGATAATCAAACTCTCTCACAGGGCATGCCAAAATTGTTGGATCTCAAAATTACACACCTGGATTTGATCATAAAAGATCAAAAAAATTTTGGGCCAACATGGGACTGTCTCCAAGTGTGAGACTTGTGGCTTGAGACAAACCCAGAAGAAGGATAATTTTCCTACTTTTTTATGTGGATGAGGAAACACATATAACACAACCTAACCTAATGCTAAAACTACTCCTACAAATAACTAACCTACATTGACACATCAAAGGAACCAAGGAGAGAGGAGAAAGAGATACAAAATTAAATCCTAAGCTAAAAGGGGTGGTGATAACCCCAAGGTGAAAGGTGGAGCTTCTCCAATTTTGAGGAACACAGATACAAATTCCAAAAATGAAAATAATAAAGATACACACCACTCTAATGCAAGTGATCTGAAAGAATTCAAAACATAGTAAGAGGGCGGAGGTATTCATGTCAAACACATAACATTTGAAGGAAATAAAGAATCCACATGTGAATTAATAGATTTTGACATTTTACATGCAGAGCCAAGGTAAGAGAACCTCCATTCATGAGTTGGATAGGCCAAAAGCATAGAATTTCAAGTTTTCGAATAAAAGCCGAAAAGTGCTAAGGAAGAAAATAGGATAATAACCCTTACAATGTACATGAGAACTTATATTTATACAACTCATGGGGAAATATGAAGAAAGAGAAGGGAGAATGAAGGACCACCGTGTTGGAGCATGGATCTCTAAAATCATGTTGGAAAAGCATGGACATCATGATTTCTTACATTGTTGACTTGTAGTACAGGACATCGACGCCCCGATGAGATCCAACTACCACACCATGGTGCTTTGATTAAATTGAACACCATCGAGACTATGCATGATGATACCATACTTCATTAAATTCTATTTATTAGTGTGGTTGGCCATTGGTTTAGAATCAGGCATAGCTTTGAGACCTCCCTCGAAAGTCCGATGTGTTGATGTGGTTTGTGGATTTAATTTGATCCACGGTTTTACGGTGGATTTCCATGTTTTTAAGTGACAAGTAAATATTCCCTTACTTTTTGATGCTTAAGTGATTCTTCCCTTATCCATTTGACACTCATTCTATTTCATGGAGGTCTTTCTTCTTCATCATGCATAACACCTTGACTGTGACCATGTTGCCTTGTTCTGCAGATTTTGAAGTCCCGTAGAATGTTATAATTAGGAAGCTGCGGAACACTAGGATAGTGCTTTGCGGCTTCCAACTTTATTCAATCCAAATTTACTTTTCCCTTTACCTGTACGGGTCATCAAACCACTCCATGCATCACAACTTCTATTTGGCGGACTCCATTTTGGTTCCGTGGAATTGACAAAGTTCGTGGGATACTATATTTTCAAAGTCCGCATGACACTATGTTTCTATGTCGTGAAGCTCTATATCCTTTACATTCCTTCACTCGATGATTCTATCTTTAGTTGATTTTCCAATCTTACGTGGGCATGTAGCCATGCGGTGTTCTAACTTGGCTTCGACCCTGAAAAGAATGATTTGGTTCTCGTGGAATAATTACTTCCTTAATGCCGTAAAGGTATAACAAAATCCGTGAAGCACTAACTCCACCAAATTCTTCCTAAGTACCAAATGCTTATTTCTTTGTTCAACTAGTTAGGAGAACCCATGGAGCATTACATTTTCACACTCTATGGAAGATTGTCCTAGTGTCCCACGGCTTTTCCGAGCAAAAATGTCTAAGTCCAAACTTAGATGAGTTGTTCAAAATTACATGGGGTGCATTTTGGACAAAAATATCCTAGAAGGGAAAATGATTAAGGTTCCCTCACATCTAGCTCCAATAATAAATATATATAGGTTATTCCAAACTATTTCTATGTGACCCTAGCTGAGAAGATGGAGGATAGAGGACTCTATTATGAAGCTATTGACTAGGATTTCCTCAACAATCCATTTCCTTCCGTGTGTGACTGACCTTAAGAGATATAAGGTTGTATCACAAGATCTAAGTCAAAGGTTTTCACAATTGGCACAATGTTGTTTAGAACATAGTAGGCCTAGAAAATGATCAATTGTAGAAAATTGAATGATCGTAGATGGATAAAAGGATCTTAATGTAAGTAGAGAATGATGTCACAAAATGTAAGGAAAATTAATGGAGGCCATTGGATTCAAATAAAGTTTTTTTTTCAAGATATATTTTATGGCCATGGAAAACCCTTACAAAATTGTAAACAATTGTAAACATGAAAATCTATGTAGGTTGTGAGTTTTTAAAACAAGCCTTTAAGTCATAATTTTCCTAAAAAGTCCATGGTCGTGGATTCCGAGAGATTCAAATAAGGGGTTTATGATGGTGAGAAATATCTTATGGGGTACTTGTATTCTAAGGTATGATAATATAGTGGGAACTTGTTGTCATACTAAATGTCTAGCACACAAAATTGAAAATTTTAGCCATGAAAACTAAGTCCCCACTTGAAAATTTCCTCTCCTCCTGTCACTATAAACCCTTCCTCTTGCCCTTGTCTTCAATTTCATCCTCATTTTGGGTCATAGAACATGCTAGAAATATTTTCAAGTGTCTTTCATGTGCAGGGATGTATGCCTAAGGTTATTGAGAAAGTCACTAAGATTCAAGGAAGAAAAATTATCATTTAAAGCCTAGAAACGGCCATTTTTACCACTTTGCAATCGGTGTACACCCTCTAAAAGTTAACAGGAAGAATCAAGCCATCCGGGAGTTGTATATGAGAGTAATGAAGTTATCCAAGGTATTTTAGGTCAATTTTGTGAATAAATTGATGTTTGAAATAACTTGAGAAAGACAGGGTCATTTTGGGTGCAGTGATTGATTTACTCCAATGATGAAAGATGACTTGTTTGGATGATTTTGGGAGTTCCAAAAGGATTTGGAAAGTAAAAAAGTATTCATTGGAAATCTCTTGTAATCCTCTACATGATGGACTCGTCACTTTTTTCCAAGACTTAAAAATATTATTTGATAACCCAAGACTCTATAGCAGCCCCTTCGATTCAAAAGTGAAACAAGACCTCAAAATCAATTTGCATGCAGAAGTGGATGCTAAAAATTATTGGAGTGATCTCAAAAAATTGTTTTAGAGTCAAAATCAGATAATTTTTGACCCCAAAACACCTTCCCATGTTCTCAGGGCCCAAAAAGTGTTATTTTTATTCTAAAATGGAATTGGCATATGACATCGGCAATTGAAAATAGCTTTGGTGGAATTTTGAGCATGTCATGTCCCCTTTTATTGTCCCTTTGGTGTAAAGGGGGGATGAGGGACTTCCCCCAATCCATTAATATTGTTTGTCACTTAAAGTGTAACTTGGATTCTTAGGTGGTGTATTTGTGTGTTTCACTTACCCAAGTCCCCTTCCCATGATGAGCTAACCCCACGACGCACTTGGACGAATGCGATTCCCCTTGTATTTTCCCCAAGGTGCAAAGTAGACAAGGGTGACACCAAATTTTTCTCCCCCATGTTGGCTAACTCCTCACAACTTGAGACTCACAACTTTTGCACCTAGGCACTTCACAACTTGCATCTAACTTGTCCCCTTCTCATGAGCTGAGACCCATGGCACATTTTCTCACCCATGTTGTTCCTTCACATTTTCCCTAAGTTGTAAAGGTACATGTGGGAAATAAAAGGGTTTTCCCCATGAAGCACTTCTTCTCCCAACTTGCACATCACCTCTTTTACACCTAAGAACAACCTAAACTTCCAAAAACTTATCTCCATGCCCCCATCTCATGATCATACCCCCCATGGCGCATTTTTGAGTTGGTGGTGTCCCCTTGGATTTCACCAGTAGAAAAAGGGACATTGTGGACATGAAATTACATTCCCCATCCTTCCACTTATCCCCGGTCGGGTGAAAAACTAATTTTAGCCCCGTAAACCATTTTCAACTCCTTGCATCCCATTCAAACTACACTAGAATTTGTCACTTATTGTATTAATCTTCATTGATTTCAAAGGAATTTTTTATCAAAGGAATCATTATCTGATTTTGGAGGCCAAAGGCCACTAATTTTTGTCAAAACAAAATCAATTTTGAATCTCCATTATTCAAGGGCGATCACACCATTCCAAGGTATTAAAGACAAGTTTATGATCATTGAAGAATGTTGGCTAACCCCCTCTATTTTGGTGTTGATATTTAAATTATGGGTCGACCCATGTATAGCGACCAAAAAAATAAAGAGTGTCCCTTGGGATAAATCATGCCCCTTCGAAGTGACATGAGAAGGTATAAAAGGAGATGTAGCTGAAAAGAAAGTGTGTGAGGAATAATAAAGATATTTCACTCAAACTTAATCAAATATCCGAAGGAGGGAAAAATAAAAGATTATTCAAGGAAAAAAATTTGAAGGATATCTATTTAATTATCATGCATTGAAGAAGTTCATTTGGAGGTTGGTGTTTCCTAAGAGAAGAGATTGGTGTCTCTTGTTAAGTTGGTGCTTAAAAGTGGGAATTGGTGTCTCCAATAGGTTGGTGCCTACAAATTTATTAATGGTGGGGATTGGTGTCTTCATTAGGTTGGTGCCTACAAATTTTTGTAAGATAATTTTATTATTTTATGACTAGATTTGGATAGTAAATCCAAGTAGTCTTTTCACCTTGGTTTTCTCCCAAAATGGTTTCCATGTAAATTTTGTGTTTCATAATTGTTAGATCTTGTGTGTTTTTTGTTATTATGGTTATTAAGTTTTTAAATAAGTAAAATATTATCTTCTATTGTTTCATGCCCCCTCTCAGTATAAGTGTGTGTTCATCAATTGGTATAAGATCAGGTTCCTTTAAAAATAGTTTAATTGTTAGAAGGTAGATCTCGGAAGCACACATGGCTAGTCAAGAAGGTTTCTCCTCAAATAGAGCTCCATTGTTTACTGAAAAAACTATGTATTTTGGAGCATAAGAATGTGAACTTATATAATGGATCTTGGCTTTGATATTTGGCGAGTGGTTATGTAGCTCCATCATCTCCACCAATGGATACGGCTGGAAAGAAGGCTAGTGAAAATAATGTAAAAGCTATGAATGCAATCTTGTGTGGTCTATCAAAATTAGAGTTTTTCAAGGTGATGCATTGTGAATCAGTGAAATAAATCTGGGAAAAACTTAAGAACATTTATGAAGGAGATGAAAAAGTGAAGAAATCCAAGCTTCAAACTCATAGAAGACAATTTGAGAGTTTAAAAATGAAAGATGAAGAAAACATTACAACTTATCTTCTTTGTGTGGATGAAATCGTCAAAACCATCAGAGGTTTTGGAGAAAAATTTAAGATGCAATTATTATGCAATAGGTGTTAATGTCCCTTCCCTTGAGGTTTGATGCCAAAGTTTCGTCATTGAATAAATTAATAATCTAGATACTATAACAATAGATGCATTACATGGGATCCTAACGGCATATAAAATGAGAAGCTGAAAAGGATAAATCATAAAAGTTAGAGGTAGCCTCCAAATCTTCAAATAAGATGAATAAAAAATCTCAAACCATGTGATAGCTCTAACAATGAATCAAATGAAGAGGAAGCTCATTTTGTAAGGAAGCTTAAGAAAGGATTCGGAAAGTACAAAGGTAAGTTTCCTTTAAATGCTTTAATTGTGGAAAAGTACAAAAAAATTTGCTAAATGTCCATATGTAGAAAGTGAAAATAGTGATGATGAATATGATCATAACATGAAGAAAGGTAGCAAACATCATCATATAAAAAGAGCTACAAACAGGAAAACTCTGAGAAAAAGAAGAACTTTCATAAGCACAAGAAAAACCTCTATTCCAAAGAGGAAATTAGCTCATATGAAGAGATTAATATAAGTATATCCGCTAGTGATGGAGAATAAATTATATTCATTGCAATAGAATCAAAAGGGATATCTTGGAAAGTGAAGACAAAAGAAATGAAGATAAGGATTCGGAAAAGGAATAAAATGTCAAAATAGATGGGGAAGTAGATATAGAAGAACCCATAAATGAGATCAAGAAGCTTAAGAAAAAGAATCTAAAACAAAAGTTTCTGACCTCGTACATATGAAGAGGATCCCGATTCAAAAGAGAAATCACAAAACCATGAGGAATCATAAAAATGATCATTAACCTAAAGATTCAACTTGAAGAGGAAAAAGAATAAAGGAAGAGGTGAGAATCCGATTGAAGACAAAAGAAGAAAATTGTGAGAGTATAGAGTCCAAAATTGTTTCCTTAAGGAATGACCTAGAGAAAACAACTACTAAGTTGAACAGAAGCCTCAAGTTTGAAAAAGTACTAAAATATTAGATGATATCATCAATGGCCAGAGGTCACCATTTATCAAGATTGGTCTTGGGTACAAAGAAAATCATATGAATACCAAATAAGATACCAAAAGCCATCAAATAAGGCAAATAAATAAAATCCAAAAAAGCTATGCAAATACTCTCAAAAGTCCCATCAAAAAGAAAGCAACAAGAAGAAAGAAAATCATGTTCTACATAATACCAACATTCCTCCCAAATACAACAAGGAAAAATCAAGATATTTTCCTCCAAGGCAATATCACATGACCAAGTTTCAAAACTCTTTCTTTGGTTATTTATTTTCATGTAATCACTTTGGTCATAAAGCAATAGATTGTAGGACTCGTGTAAGAAATTTTGGTTGGAACAAGAAACGAGTAACTCCTTATGGGTTCTTAAATATGAACTATAATTCATTTTATCCTTTAATGGATTACAATGTTATATGTTATAAGTGCAAAAACTATGGAAATACAACACACTTCTGTAGAAGTGGTTTTGTGGAACCTCCTAGGAAGAACAAGAAAGTGGAAGCCATGGATAAACAAAAGGAAGAAACTGCAAAAGTTTGGAAAAAGAAGGATCAAGAAAAGAAGAAGGATAAATCCATGCTTGTACAAACTTCCATTCATGCTCAAAATGAAGGAAATCAATGGTACATTGATAGTGGTTGCTCAAGCCACATGACAGGGGACAAGATAAAATTCCTCACTTTGAAAGAAGTAAATGGAGGTACAGTAAAATTTGGAGACAACACTACAGTGACGATAATTGGTAAAGGTACTCTTAGCCTTGACAATGGAAAAACAAAAATTGAAAATGTCTTGTATGTTGAATGGTTGAAGCATAATCTTCTAAGTGTTATTCGAATGTGTGATCAAGGACACACCCTCACATTTCATGATGAAGGTTGTGAAATCAAGAAGGTGAGCACATAAAAACTAGTTCCATATGCAAAGGTAACGACTAGATAATCTAGTAAAAATTAGCACTAAGCAAGTTGTAAGGGATATATTACAAGGATTGTTAATCCTTCAAACACTATCTACAAGTAATTTCAACACGGGAAACAAACAAGGGAAATATTTAAATCAAAGGATTACTCAACATAAAAACCATTATAACTTGTCCATACATAATTTTATGGACTTATAAGGACAAAAAGTTTGCAAGGTGGGAGTTATTTTATGTTGTTAATTGATGATTATTCTAGAATGACATGGGTTACTTTTCTAAAGGAGAAATCTAAAGCATTTGAGAAGTTTAAGGAATTCAAATCCTTAGTTGAAAATGAAATTGGTTTGAAAATCAAATTTTTTATATTGTATCGAGGAGGAGAATTTACTTCAAACGAATTTGAAGAGTTTTGTAAGCATCGTGGAATAAAGAGACATCTCTCGTGTACTAGGACTCTATAACAGTAATGAAGTTGTTGAAAGAAAGAATAGAATTGTTCAAGAGATGGCAAGAACAATGTTGAATGAATCTAATTTTTCAAACATGTTTTGGAGAGAAGCAGTTAATACAGTAGTCTACATTCTAAACAAAGGGAAATAAGAATCAACAATAGTAAAACACCTTATGAACTATGGAAAGGTAGACCAACTACAGTTAAGGACTTCAAATTTTTGGAGGAAAATAGTACTTAAGAAGAGATGATGAGGATTTGGGAAAATTTGAATCCATATCTAATGAAGGTATCTTCCTTGGTTACTCTTCAAGAAGCAAGGCCTATAGATGCTATAATAAAATATTGCACAAGATTGTTGAGAGTGTAAATGTAAAAGTGGATGAAGTAAGGTATCAAAAGGAAAGAGCACAAGAAATTTATTACCCAAAATATAAAAAGAAGTGGAAAAAGAAGTGATTGAATGAAAAGATACAAAGGCACCATCTAGATTTGTCTAGAAGAACCATTCAGAAAGTCAAATTCTTGGTGATAAAGATACTAGAGTACAAACTAGAAGAAGATTAGCAAATGCATCAAAACATGCAAACATGTCCTTACTATCTAAAATAAAACCTAAGAATTTTGCAGAAGCAAGCGAAGACAAACATTGGATTGGGGCTATGGAAGAAGAGCTGAATCAAATTGAAAAGAATGAGACTTGGGAACTTGTCCCAAGACCAAAAGACAAAAATGTGATTGGCACCAAGTGGGTTTTCAAGAACAAGCTAAATGAAGATGGACAAGTGGTGAGAAATAAAGCAAGATTAGTTTGTAAGGGGTATGCTCAAGTTGAAGGTATTGATTTTGAAGAAACTTTTGCTCTTGTTGCACGACTAGAAGCTATTAGAATGTTTTTGGCATTTTCTTGTTTTAAGAACTTTAAAGTCTATCAGATGGATGTCAAGTCAACCTTTCTCAATGGAAATTTAGAGGAAGAAGTATATATTGAATAGGCAGAAGGTTTCTGTATGCGCCAAAATTGTATGTGCTACATTGTCAGGAAAATGGTTATAAAAGTCCCCAGTGATGATTCAAAATCCTTTAAAGAAGGTGTTCGAGCTCCAAAATGCATTCGCAGTATATATTTGTAGCCTAGATATCCTTACTTAACTTTTCCTTGCATTTTTCTAGCTTCCCCCTTCTTTCTGTGCTCGTTTTGGCATTAAGTGTCGAAACCACCACCCTATCCGGGCATGAGTTTGCAAACCATCGCCCAAGAAGGGCGGCGGTCCCAAACTCACCCCTGCAAGGCAAGGCAACGGTCCGATCGATTTTTCCAGAATCTTCATGCATAAAATTGCATGTGACGATTCACTTAAGTTTGCTTTTTGAACGCATCCGTGAGCCGAATTTGCTAAAAATAGATTCGTTTGCTTAGTTCTCCTTGCTCCTTCTATTTTTAAATAGATTTAATGAGCGGAATTGCCTCTTGATTGCCTTGTGCATGTAAGTATCCTTCATTCCTATATGATCCTTGCTTATATGATCCATGCTTGTATTTAAGCAAATCCCGATGAGAATTTTGTGTATCTTGCATTGTTGTGCTGCCATAATCTTGCTAGGAATTGCATAGCCAAGCTCAGATATCTTGTGTTATCTCTCTTCTACTTGCATTACATCAGATTGCTTCCAAGCTGCCATCGCTCAAGCGCCATCCTCTTGTTGTTATTCTTTGCATTCCCAATCCTTTGGACTCACATGAACACTCAGAGAAAGAAAGGAAAGAACTAAGGGACAGATATTGATACTACTGGATTTGCCAAAGCTCTTGCTCTTCCAAGTTGGAGTTGTGTATTTGTTTTCTTTGTTTTGTCAAATTTTCAATTGCATATCAAATAGAGTAGAGAAAAATTCATTTCAATTAGCTAGATAATTGTAAGTAGATCAAATCAATAGGAAGTTTTCTCTTCAATATTTCCAGGGAAGTTGTGGGGAACAATAGCTCTGTTAGAGCCATGATTTGTTCTTCACTTCTGAGGTAGGGTTGGAAAGATTTTATTTGAGTTAGAATAGATCTTAGATTTAGATTCACACATCTGCACAAATAGTTAGCTACATCCGCTAGTTATTTATTTTAAACTAGTTTATTAGATTAGATGCATTGTCTAAAAAGTTAGAAAAGAACAAAAACATTTATTTCCATAGATTAGCTTGTTTTACTACTTTGTTCTGATATATTGAGAAAACACCAAAAATATAGGTTAGATTTCCTTTAATAGATAGTTTATTTACTAAAAACAAATCAATTCATCTTGCATGACCATCAATGGTCCGCAACAAGAAAATAATTACAAGTTGTGATCCCTGGTCCCACAACCCAATGGGCCAGAGCTAATAACTAACATTGACACAAGTTTGCGCTTAACAATCTTACGTACACCTGCCACATATGAGAGAAAATAAGATAGTTAGAGACATTGAACATAGCTGCTAATCAAGCCTATGAATTTTGGATTGCTCCTGGAAATAGGATTTGATTGCATGCATGACCATACAAGGGCCTCAACCTCAACGAGTCTTTGGTTATGACCCATAGGTCCCGCAACCCAACGAGCCTGCTAGTCAGTTAGATATCAACACTAGCTTACACACATTGGTATTCATATCTTCACTACTTCCACCCGATATTATTACACAACTTTCATTGTTGAATATAGTAGTCGATCAAGCTAAGACTTTCTGGACGAGACAGAAAAAATCACCCTTAGTTCCTATAGCTCCACTACACCTCTTGTCTCAATTTCCATGACCTTGTCTAGAAACCCATATGAGGCACCTACAGGTTACTTTCCACATATTCCATAAAAATCAATAGGATCTCTCGCAGAACTAGACATCGATTGGAGTCTCCAGATTAGCTATCATAACAGACCGTACCATCACACACCTTCAGGTTACGAGAGAATTCCTTGCCTTAGATTCACCAATTCCAGATTGCTGTGTCGAGGACATAAGGTTGCCCAATTAGTTTGATCTCCACCATCACTTCCACTCCCATTTTAATTCCACACCGGATGTTCTCGGAGCACGACTCTGGGAGGTTGGGTGTGAAGAAGGTCACGTGTTGATTTTCTATCGTATAAATTGGTGAACCCGACGTGAAGAGCTAGTCTCTAAACGTTTCCACTTTCATCCATCCTTTATTCCATGGGTATTCTTATACCCCCCGAATATGTCGGGATATATGATGAGTACGGTTAACCCATCCCGAGTTTTGACATGTACCATTACCAATCAAATATCCCACAACAATCACCTTCACTTTCAACATGGGTAGACAACCGCTCATCCACTCAAAACCCTCTACTTCAAGGAACCAATGTTGGTTCTTCTGTACGCATCAAAGAATTGGATCAGGTCACTCAGACTTATCCTCAAACAATCAAGTTCAAATAACATGACATTCACTGGAGAAGTGAGTTCATCTCCTCGAGTATTGTTTCGACAGCCCATTACCGTGCAATCTGATCAACTCCCCCATCTTGATGAGGATTATTTAGCATGATATGCTAGGAGTGAGCAACAATTCCAACAAATGAACCAATCTTTCGATAGGTTGCAAGGACAAGGTGATGTCCTACTTCAAAACAATAACACTACCCCGCCACCAACTGACAATACAACCAATGAGGGGTGGCAACATTGTGAACAATTCATAGTGGGATACCATACTCCTCAACAACCTCCAAGGGTTCAACCAAAGGTATCTAAGCAAGGTACCACCCGTCAACGGGCGATGTCATTTCAGATTTGGTTGATAAAGTCAAGGAGTTAGAGCTTGCCCAAAATACACAAAATTCATATGTAGGGCAAGCATGGGCTCCTTCCTACCCACAAAACTATGGGAAAATACCACCACAAGGTAATCCACCAGCCATACATGAATGCTCTGAACCATGGATACTTGTTAATCGGGACGTGGGTACCTGGGTATGCCTCCTTAAGCCACATATGGATATCTACAATAGGCGCCACTGTAAGTGCATTCTCAAACGCTATACCATCGAGAAACCCGACGCTCCTAGCTTCGTGCCTTCAGCTCCATATCAAGGTAATCAACCCCTTATATACACATGTATTCTAAATCTTCACTGGGGGCATGTACACTACCTACCCAGTCCATACTGACAACCACAGTGGGATGTCATATGCCCCACCGAATGTCTATGTTGTCCCATTTCAGCAACCAATGCAGCCCCCACCTCCCCAACAAGGGTCTTCAATGGTGGAAACATATGCAATGGGGACTTATTCTGAATATCTCAAAGAACCCCTAGATTTCTCCATTCGGGAAGTCATGCTCCCGAGACCCTTGCCTGATCTCCCGAAGTTCAAAGGGGAGGGCGATCCAAATGCCCACATCAAGGCTTATGCAATGGCCATTCGAGAGTTATGCTCCCATGGGATGCAGTCGTTGCAAAGATTTTCCCTAAGACACTTGAAGGTATTGCTCTTGACTGGTATTATAGGATACCAGAGGCTTCAATACACTCGTTCAAACAACTCATATCATATTTTATCAAAGATTTTGTATGAACAAGCTTTTGTGAACAGGAATCAGGGAATTCCTTCATATCAAACAAGAACATAATGAATCTATAGCCCACTTCATTCAGAGGTGGTGACATGTTCTCTACTCTTCCGCAAGTGCTCCAAACATGGATCAAATGAAACTTTGTGATTTTTTCCTTCACTCCCTCAACAGAGAGATGAAGGAAGAGGTTCAAAAATTCCCACTAAGGAGCTATGAAGAGGTGCTAGAGGGTGCTCTTCAGATCGACCAAGTGGCCATTGATAGTGGTCGTAAGACCTATGGAGCAAATGGGAAGTTAGTCACTCATGTTCAAAATGCTCCGCCAGCTACTCCAACAACACAAATAACAATCAAGGACCAAAGATCCTTAATAAGAATCATGGATTCACGATCGACGGCAGGACTCGACCAACCCAAAGCCTAATGTTGTTAATCCCACCAGTACATGTGCTACAAATAACAACAAAAATAATGGAAACAATCAGAGAAACAAAAATTTCTCACCCTCGGTAAACACTATGGATTTTAATCATCCCCAAAGAACAACCTCAACAACAAAGGCAAATGTTTACCCTAAGCTCCTAGTCAATACCCCAACAAATTCGAGAATCGAAAATAAGGGTTCCAAAGTGTTAATTATAACAATCAACAACCAAACAATAACCATGGTTTCAGGACCACAATAAGGAACAAACTAAAGGCCTCGAGGATTACGATCCTGACTTTTATTGTGGTTTCCATAGGTCCGCAGCATGACACAAGAACCGCCGCAATTGTAATAAATTTTTGCATCGTTTTCTAGAAGACTAAAGACATTTATTTGTCAACATGTTCTCGGCCAACCTAACCGCACCTAGTCAAAACGCCTATATGGGACCAAAGTGTCTCTAAAGAACACATCGTTGGGAATCTTTAACGATCCTCTCCCACACATCCAAAGGATGGTAGAATGGATCCTAACAATTCAAATAAAGGCATCAGAATAAGGACTCATGATCCCGAAGCCTCAACTTCACAAAAACAACAGTGTCATCTCCTTTGATGGTCACAAGCAAATGAAGATCGTAGGTTTGGTTGAGTTAGACGTTGAACCCCAAATTAACATCGCAATAAGAGCTGTGCAGACTATTCATCGCAACCAATCTCGATTTATCCAGCTTGTCTCCAATGGTGTTCATGACACGCTAAGCAAGCCAATAGGCTTATGATTTGATCGTTGATCTAACCAATACCTTTTCACACATTCCCTTTTTCAATCTATCAAGAATTCCCCGCTCATCAAGCCACTCTCTTGGAAGCACTTGGTCTCGGCCATCTGATTAATGTTCCCCCTCTACTAGATGCGCAAATAAACCATATATACTTTGGCATTTTCCTCCGTGGAAACCCAAAGGGATATGGGTTTGTATTTAACATAAGTAAGATGCCCGCGGATGTTGAAATAGCTCGTAGAGGCGATCCACCCTTGTTTTTGTAGGTTTGGGTCTACAACAACTATGTGAAATGCACAATGATCGATGATGGGACATGTTAATATAGTCCCCTTCTCTTTTCTTCGAAGTTAGTATATTGGGAGACAAATTTCTCCTCAACATGAAACACGCCGAGGGGATATGATAAAGCCTCAAGGCAACCTCGATCGAACCATAGTATTACTAGTCACTCTTGGGCCCAACATGGTTTCACCGAGTTTCATATTATAGATCAAAAAACCAACTATAATATGATCCTTGGTCATCCTTGGATCCATCGCATGAAAGAAATCCCATCCACTCTATTCAAAGAGGTCGATTCTCGTGCATTTAGGAAAGTCTTTTCGCTCAAGGTGATCCAAAGCCCTTCAATATACATTTGGAAAACTTGAAGAAAAATCCAAGGGTCCACTCTGAATTCAAACTTCCTATGAACCAATTAAACAAACCGGAAAGCACCGCACCAGAAGAAAAGTTGGTTCCCACAATGGAATTAGAAGTTATAGGTTTGATCGAGGGTATTTCGGCATCAAGGGTGAAAACCTTGTCAGAGAGACGGTATCATTAGGAACTATAACAAATATTGTTGAGCTATTAGAAAAGGATTTTCCTATCTTTCTCCCCTTTGATTCTATGGGTATGGGACGTGCCTTGGGACTTGGTTCCCTTCCAACAGATGAGGTTTGCATGGTGGAGGTAACCAAGGTAAAAGGAGAACTTACAAAAGATGACTCAACATCCATCTTTCTAAGTAATTATTGGACCCTCCATTTTGATGGAGCCAAGTGTTGCTTTGCACCTGGGCAAAAGCGATCCTTACTTTGCCTAAAGGAAGGGTTTTACCTTTTGCTTTCAAACTGAATTTTGAATGCACAAACAATGGGGCTGAGTATGAGGCTCTCTTATTAGGTCTAATAAGAGCTAAGACAATGGGTATCCTCAATATTAGGGTGTTTGGTGACTCACACTAGTCACAAATCGTATATCTCGAGGTATACGAGACTAAGGTTGAACACTTACAACTCTACAAAATAGTTGTGTTGGGCCTAACTAAGGGGTTTGACTTTATATCAATCGAGGCCATTCCATGTGAAATGTAACCTTCGGAATATGTTATAGCGACTTCTACCTCATGCTTCACCTCAAGTAGTGATTTAGAGGACACCAACTTCACGGTTTCACTCCACGTTGAATCCTTGATTTGCAAAGCGCCAGTAACATCAATGTTGACATACATGGAAGCTGAGGACCAACTTGACTCTTTGGACCATGTTGATGGGGATGAGTCAACCTTAAGTTATTTAAATGCTTTGGGCAGAGCCGCATCTTACCCGTCATGATGTAGACCTCTCCTTAATTACACATTCTTCTTCTTACTCGAAATCCAATGATCGAGTCTTCTCCGGGAAAAGATCTTGAGATCTACGAGGTAGAAGAATAAGGGGACTTGGAGGTGCCTCCATCCCTGCCTGATTTTGAGGAGGGTAGCGCCTCTTTAATTGAGGGAACAATTGATATAAACATCGGAATGGAGGAGGAACCAAAAATCTTAAAACTAGGGTCCTCTTTAACTCCAAAGGAAGTAGAAATTCATACCCAAATCCTCAAGGAACATCAGAAATTTTTTGCATTTAGTTACAAGGAAATGACAGAATCGCACCACACATCAAGTAAAGGCACAATCTCATCACTAAGCCAAACACCAAACAAATTAAGCAGTAAATCAAGACCTATGAAGCCAAAGATGGCCCTTATGGTAAAAGAAGAAGTCGTGAAGCTTCTCCAACTAGGATTTATCAAGCCAAGAAATTATTCACAATGGGTATCTAACATTGTCCCCATTCTCAAAAAGAATGGAAAGATCCATATTTGCATAGACTTCAGACATTAACAAGGCTTGTCCCAAGGATGATTTCCCGCTACCATTCATTGATGTTATTGTTGATGCAACGGATGGATTTGAGTTGTTATTCTCATGGATGGGTTTTCAGGATATAATCAAATCAAAATCTCCACGGAGGATCAAGCTAAAACTACATTTATAACTCCTTGGGGAACTTATTGTTATGTTGTCATGCCATTTGGTCTTAAGAATGTTGGCGCTACATACCAATGAGCAATGACCTACATATTCCATGATCTTATTCATAAGATTGTGGAATCCTATGTAGATGACCTATTGGCAAGGCCAGGAAGCGCTGTGATCACCAGAGGTGCTTCGTATCATTCTCTCGCTTGATTGAGTATGGTGTCACATCAATCCAGAGAAATGTGTATTCGTGTAACATGCGTAAAACTCTTGGGTTACATTATATCTTCACGAGGGATTGATGTTGACCCGACCAAAATCTGGCTATGTTAGAAATGATTCTCGCCATCAGACGAGTCTGGTATTAGATCTTTTCTTGGGAAACTTGGTGCAATCCAAAGGTTCATCCCCGACTTGACCTTCGCTAGCTCATCCAATCAACAATTTATTAAAGAAATATTATAGCATTGATTAGACGAAGGAATGCGATGAGGCCTTCAAGGTAGTTAAATAATTCTTGTTGTCCCCTCCCATGCTAATGCCACCTAGGTCAGATCACCCTTTGATCTTATATTCGCGGGATACAAACATTTTGTTGGCCTGTATGTTGGCTCAAGAGGACGACGATAAGCAGGGAATGGGTAGTTTACTTTATCATTCGGAAACTACTTGATTATGAGACACGCTACATGCAAGGAAAAATAATGCTTTTTCATAATGTTCACAATGAAGCGCTTAAGACATTATATGCTCAATCAAGAAACAAGGGTCATCGTCAAGTCAGACCACTTACGAACATTCCTCATACAGGGATCCTTGTCTAAAAAGGTTGGGCGTTTCATTACATTAATGGGTGAGTTCGAGTTAACATTTGTAAATCAAAAATCCATTAAGGGTCAAATCATTACAGATTGGTTGGCTAATAATCCATTGGATGGGGGTGATTTGGTAGATCTGGACTTTCCCGATGAGTGTGTATATTTATTTCGTCGAAACCAAGCCCCTATCTCTATATGCCCTTGGTACACTGACATTATCAATTTCATCATGGACCACACATACCCAAAAGGGGAAATGTCACAACAAAGAAGGTAGTTACGTGTCACTTAACAAGCAGTACATTATCTGAAAATGTGCTTTATCGCAGAGCCTTTGACAGAATGTTGTTGAGATGTGTTGACGCCGAAGAATCTGAAAATATTCTTTATGAGTCACATAGTGGGGTATGTGGAGGTCACTTCGGTGGCCATGCCACTACCCGAAAGATACATCGGATGGGCTATTTCTGGCCCACCCTAGAGCATGACATGGTAGAGTTTGTGTGCAGATGTCACAAGTGTCAAGAGTTTTCCCACGAGATCCACATACCGGCACAAGCTTTACAACCAATCGCAACTCCATGGCCCTTCTCCACATGGGGCTTGGATCTGATAGGGAAATTCTCTCCCTCATCAATGGATGGCCATAATTTCATAATCACGACCACATAGTACTTTACCAAGTGGGTAGAGGCCATGCCCCTTACCACTGTTTCATGGCTCTATAATTGCTAAGTTCATCTTGAACTAGATCATTTATAGGTATGGGGTGCCACAGGTCATTATTTTTGATAATGGCACATCTTTCAAAAATGATGAGGTGTGTGAGTTGTGTACAAAGTTCAAAATAAGCCATCACACGGCTTCTCTCTACTACCCTCAAGGCTAACAGACAAGTTGAGGCTACCAATAAGACTTTAAAGTCCATTCTTCTAAAAATTGTTAAGGAGAATAAATGAGATTGGCACCTAAAGATTTTTCCGGCCTTGTGGGCCTACCGAACATCAGTTAGAACACCAACGGGGGAACCCCTTTTCCTTAGTATTCGTGTGTCGAGGAAGTTCTGCCACTTGAAGTCGAAAATACCTAGCCTCCGCATTTCGCTACATGGGATCCTAGAGAGGAGGGTTATCGAGAAGCTCGACTCTCCCAATTAGAAAGCCTCGACAAAGCTAGATTGAACATTGAACAACGGCACAATGTTTACGCTTATCGTATGGCTCGGCAATACAATAAGAAGGTGTATGAACGTGAGATCTACGAAGGAGATTTGGTATTAAGACTCGATATCCGAATAGACAAGAAGACCGGCGAGGGAAGAAAGTTCAAACCTAGGTGGTTAGGTCCATATCGAGTAGTCAAAGACTATAAAAATGGTGCATTTCGCTTGTGTACACTAGAAGGTGAGGAGTTTAGTGAATCTATAAACTCTCTTCACCTAAAGAGGTACTACGCATGATCCATCAGCATTCTCATATGTAGATTATCGCAGAATCGCATTGCATTTTCATTTGTTCGTTCATTTTGTAAAAATTGTGATCAAGGAGCTTATTCTTATAGCAATTCCTAAAAACTTCTGAAAGTATCGGCAAAACATTCAAATCATGTCTCTTCAAATCTTATTTCAGATCATCAACTCATTCTCAGATCACTTATCAATCCAAACAAGATAAGGCAAATTTTTGGTAACATACCAAGGCCCGCATACTTGGTCCTAATTTTGGTCTCTTCTTAGGATATGTGTCTTTGTTCATGGTCTATTCTAGAAGCGCCATGGTGTCACATCTATCCCACATACATCTCTGGAAATAAAAGCATTCTAAACATTTTTCCCAAATAAGTAAGTCAAATGCAAACCAACAAAAGTAAGATTTTATTTTACACATTTATTTTCCCTACCAACCTTCGGTGTTGAGCTTCAGGTCTCTCTACTAGTGACGTAGGGTTGGGAAAGGAAGGAAATTCCCTTTACTCACCTATTCCTGCCCATGGTGATAAGCATGTGCTTCCTACCTGCAAGATGGGGCAAGGTGTAGGGTCTCTTTGAAAATTTGAAAGTCATAAACAATTAAATCAAATACCGTGAAATCTTGACTCAAAACAAAGTGAATTAGATGTCCAAAATTCCAAGAGAGTTTAAAACCCAAAACCAGATTTTGTCAACCAAGTGTCTAATGAGTAACCATCTACGGATCCAAGTCTAGATAAACGCAAAGCAATTCACATCCTAAACTATGAGGTATCTTGAGTAGGGAAAGGTCAGAAAGCATCCCAATTTGGTTCTATCAAACCTCTGTCTTTCTCTCATCACTTCCATTCAACAAATTTCATAGCTTATACCCTTTCTAACTCTCGGTGTTGAGCCCTCGCATCTTACTAGTTATGTGGGGTTAGGAGTGGGGCAAGTATATCTATTTATCATATCATTATATCATCATGTTTTGTCAAGACAAATATGAAGTACCGAAGATTGCAAAAGAAACTAAGTTTAAGATCACATTGTGTTTGCATCATCATATGTCAGCATTATGAAATACAAAAAAAGAAATCATTTTGTTATCATTCCACATCCGTTACTTACATCTCGAAAAGCATCAAAAGTGGAAATTTTAAACATCTAGAGTACACATGAGAGATAAGCCGAAGAGAGTCAACTCGGATACAATGGAATTGATTAGGGATCATTTTTGAAAAGTTCCCTAAACATCCATAAATGGTGTCAGTGTAAAATAATCTTCGAGAGCTTTCAACGATCGTAAGAACACGACAAACGGACATCGAGAGCTCTAGATATGTTTGGTCAAAGTTCGGGATAGCAATGGGAAAGTTAACTCTAGTCAACTAGTCAATATTGGACAAATTGCATTGTGACACGTGGATTGCCACCACTCGCCGAATTCACTCGATTTTCCTATCGGGAGACGACAAGTGGAATATATGCTATCGATCGAAGTTAATTAATTTCGATACCCCATGGTATGGGTCGAATTTTTATTTACTTGGTAAGTCCACTTACACACCATTCCAAATACCCACTTAGCCGCCATACATTATGTTAAGCCCCTTGTAAAGCAAGTTGTAGTGGAATCTTCCACGTGGAGGAGAGAAGGAGGTGAAGCGGTGTAGGGGCTTAAAGCCATGCGTGGATGTTTCCACGTGAAGGATGGAGTGGGTAAGGGTTATTAAAACCTTACCCAAATGAAATGGCGCCAAATGTGGGATTTATACCAATTTATCCTAAGTGCATAAAATGGGAATTAATCCCCTCATTCAAACAAAAGCCGCTTCAAAGGGATATTATCCCATTAACCCACTTCACGCCAATGGGGGATTTAATCCCATTGAAAATGCTAAGCCTTTACCATTATTGGGAATTTTTATCCCAAATTACATGGTACGGGTTTAGGCTAATATTAGCCTAAGATAATATGCAAATGCATATTTTAAGGGCCCTAATTTTGTATAAATAGGGAACCCGTTCTTTGTAATGGGGAGACAGTGTGTGCAAAGGAGGATAAAGACCAGATCTCAGAAAACGCCATTTTTGAAGGCTCTACACTCAGAATGAGAACTCGGAGTAAAAAGATGAAATGAAGGAAATTCTGAGACAATTCCAACAATGTAAGATTTGATATTTTTTGTTGAGTTTTAACCTATTTTTGGAAGCTTTGAATGCAGTTTTTAACAGGGATCTACAAGACAGCTAGTTGGAAAACATGAATTTCAATGCACTTCTGGTCCGAATTGTGACTTGGTGTAAACATGAAAAGTGTTCAGAATTTAGAGATGATCTCAGATATATGATTTTTTTTCATATAATGTTTTTAAATCTCCATTTGTAGGTGTTTTTCTAACACAGTTGCAGGGAGATCACATTGTGAAAACACTTTGTAGGAGCCACGGATCGTTTCGGGACAGGCTTGCTATTTTTCGAGTTCTTGGGACATGATCAGCTCATTTACAGGTTGTGATTCATTATTGGTTGTTTGTAAGAGTTATTTTACTTACATTTTAATATTATTAATGGATCGGTTCAATCAACCCGGGACGTAGGAATTTCCGAACCCCGTAAACAATCTTGTTTGTTATCTGAATGTTTTCAGTTTTCTGATTATTTATTTGCTACACAAGTTTTCCACACTTCTATGGATGCATAATAATCAGAATTTAATCAATTTGTGGAGTTTATAATACTTAAAAATTGGTTAAGAAAATCACGATCTTTGGAAACTTTTAAAAGTGAAAAAAATACAACACACGTTTTTCAGATCAAGTTTGGTATCAGAGTAGTTGGATTGCCGGATTAGCTTCTAATTGTGTTTGGAAATTTGGCTTTAGTTTCAATATTGATTTTAGTCTTCAGTGTGCAGACATTTTGGGGCTTGTTAATCTTCTTTTGCAGTGTGTAGTTTTGGAAGTACAGGTTGTGTTTGTAGGAACAGGAATCATGGGCAAGTCATCCAAATAGGAGCAATTGGATGAGCTTGAAGCCATAAACCACCAAATCCAAGAAGAAAACTCTTTCTTGAGAGATAATTTTTATTCCTTAGAAGAGGAAATAGTGCGGTTAAAATTTGAGCCACAATCCTCTATAACCAAGAAAGAGGAGTATGTTAACAAGATGCTTGAAGAGAGCAAGAAGTTGATGGGCTTTGTTAAAGAGTTGCAGGAAGAAATACGGACCAAGGATGCCCTCTTGGAAAAGCTGCAACAAGGTGAACACAAGAAGGAAATTCCTTCCAAAGTAGATGCAGGTACTATATGACAAGAATGCACTGTAAGTTGTTCACATTTTAATTCTTCCTCTCATTCAATTTTAGATATTCCTTTGGGTCGGTTTGAAAAACACACTAAGGAATGGGTCTAAGCTAGTGGTTAAGATGGGATTTAATGGAAAGGGCCTTGGTAAAATGGACAAGGTGATGCTAACCCAATATAGGTAGACGATCAACCTCGGTTTGCAGGTTTGGGTTATTCTAGTGGGAAAATGGAAATTGGAGAAAGTTCCAAAGCACCAAGGAAGACAAGCTTCCAATAGCCAAGGATCTATGCCACTAGAATTGCAAGATTCCGCCATCAGGATGAACAATGAAAGGTGTAAGAAAATAGGTAAAAGAGGTAATCAAATTCCACCTCCTTCCACTTACACTAAAAATAGCACTAAGGGAAAATCAAATCCTAAAACTTCTAATACACTCTTTCAGTTGGAACAATATAGCTTTGGTAGGTAGAAATATGCTTTCCCTTGCACATTTTGTGAAGGTACTAATCATTCTATTACATATTGTTGGAAGAGGAAAATTTTGATTAAGAAGTTAATGCCTTTTGTGAATGATAAGGCAGGTGCTAAAGACCAATCTCACCAAGGAAAGGCGAGAAATGGCAAGAATGTTACCTCTCCTAAACAGGGGAATCATTCTCGTAGATAGAGTTCTGAGAATGGTAAAATGGGTAAGACTCCTAAAAACAAGGAAGTTAAATTTTGTTCCCATTGTAATAGGAATGGTCATGATGTTAAGGTTTGTTGGTTTGTTCCTAAACAACAAAATTGGAAAGTTGTTAAAAAGAACAATATTGTAAAACCAACAGTGCTAAACCTAACTAAAACTCATTTTGGTATTGAGAAGGTAAAACAACCAAAATGGAAAAACCCAAGTGATTGGTTGGGAAAAACACTCCTCAACTTTATATTTGCACTACAGTAAATTGTTGATAGTAGGCAAGCAATTTTTTTTTTTTCGAGCTATATTTTAGGGATTCCTGTTGATTGATAAGGATTTGTTCCTAAGTTGATATTTAAGCTTTGAAAATGAATGGAAACAACTGAAGAGAAGATTTGAGTGATAGGTTCATCATACTCATGTTTTGGTTTCTCGACATTGGTTGGTAGTTCCATTGTTGAAAACAGATACAAGGATAGGCATCAAGTAGATGTCTAAATTTGAAACTTGCAGGTAAATAGAATCAAGCATAATCACAAAGTGTCATTGAACACTAGCTTCGTTATAGATGGGTGTTATTATCTGAGTTATTATTTGTGATGGCGATACAGTGTTTTGGCATATTCATGTTGATTCAGTTGTTGACTATAGCTATTTTTGGGCGTTGATAGTCTATTATATTCTGATAGTGAATACTTGTAGTCGTTATAATTTCATATGGGTAGTGGGCACCATCCTAATCAGGGGATTTAGATGTCTCAGTATCGATCTCGTATTATGGAATTGTAATTTTTGGTAATCGCCAGTATCACAAAGTGACAGGTTGAACACTAGCTTTCCGTAATAGAATGGGTGCTATTATCTCGTCGGTTAATTGTGATGGCATTACAAAGGTGGGGTATGACAGCCACAGCCAGGCGTAGAGAGTCGATGGTGGTCAGCAGCGTTTGATTGAACACTAGCTTAATTGGGTGTTATTATCTCGATCGGTTATGTGACTAGCTAATCAACTATTTGCATTTATTTAACCTATAATGTTATCTTGGGTTCTTGTATGTGTTTCAGGCAATGCAGAAGAGATAAAGATGTTTTGTGGGTTGATACACAAATTTTGTGGACAAAAAGCCTTTCTCGGCTGGGGAGGTGTGATCAAGGGATCATTTTTTAAAAGTTCCCTAAACATCCCTAAATGGTGTCAGTGCAGAAGATCATCTTGAGAGCTTTCCAACGACTGTAAGAACACGACAAACGGACATCGGGAGCTCTAGATATGTTCGGTCAAAGTTCAGACAGTGGGAAAGTCAACTCTGGTCAACTGGTCAATATTGGACAAATCGCACTATGACACGTGGCTTGCCACCACTCGTCGAATTCACTCGATTTTCCTATCGGGAGACGACAAGTGGAATATATGCTATTGACCGAGTTAATTAATTTCGATACCCCATGGTATGGGTCGAATTTTTATTTACTTGGTAAGTCCACTTACACACCATTCCAAATACCCCTTAGCCACCATACATTATGTTAAGCCCCTTTGTAAAGCGGTTGTAGTGGAATCTTCCACGTGGAGGAGAGAAGGAGGTGAAGCTGGTAGTAGGGCTTAAAGCCATGCGTGGATGTTTCCACGTGAAGGATGGAGTGGGTAAGGGTTATTAAAACCTTACCCAAATGAAATGGCGCCAAATGTGGGATTTATACCACTTTATCCTAAGTGCCTAAAATGGGAATTAATCCCCTCATTCAAACAAAAGCCGCTTCAAAGGGATATTATCCCATTAACCCACTTCACGCCAATTTGGGGGATTTAATCCCATTAAAAATGCTAAGCCGCCCATTATTGGGAATTTTTATCCTAAATTACATGGTACGGGTTTAGGCTAATATTAGCCTAAGATATGCAAATGCATATTTTAAGGGCCCTAATTTTGTATAAATAGGGAACCCGTTCTTTGTAATGGAGAGAGTGTGTGCAAAGGAGGATAAAGACCAGATCTCATAAAACGCCATTTTTAAGGCTCTTCACTCTTTAATGAGAACTGGAGTAAACAAATGAAATGAAGGAAATTTGAGACGATTCAAATGATGTAAGATTTGATATTTTTTTGAGTTTTAACCTGTTTTTGGAAGCTTTGAATGCAGTTTTTAACAGGATCTACAAGACAAATGCTATTGAAAACACGAATTTCAATGCACTTCTCGGTCCGAATGTGACTTGGTGTAAACATGAAATGTGTTTAGAATTCAGAGATGATCTCAGATATATGATTTATTTTCATATAATGTTTTTAAATCTTCATTTTTAGGTGTTTTTATAACACGATTGCAGAGGAGATCACATTGTGAAAACACCGTAGAGCCACAGATCGTTCTTGGAACAGTTTCTGCTATTTTTCAGAGTTCTTGGGACATTGATCAGCTCATTTTCAAGTTGTGATTCATTATTGGTTGTTTGTAAGAGTTATTGTACTTACATTTCAATATTATTAATGGATCAGTTCAATCTAAACCTGGGGATGTAGGAATTTCCGAACCCCGTAAACAATCTTGTTTGTTATCTGAATGTTTTCAGTTTTTTGATTATTTATTTGCTACACAAGTTTTCCGCACTTCTATGGATGCATAATAATCAGAATTTAATCAATTTGTGGAGTTTATAATACTTAAAATTGGTTAAGAAAATCATGATCTTTGGAAACTTTTAAAAGTGAAAAAAATACAACACACGTTTTTAAATCGGGAATGCCGAACTGAAATAGAGTCTCAGATATATCGTTGTGGATCAAATTTGTATACAATGTCATCATGCGCTAGGCATGGTCAAAATTTCGCAACGAGCGTAAAACATACAAAAAAAGTCATATGGTGTCAAAAAGTGGTATCAAAGCAATAAAGGCTCAACAGCCTTTTCATCTCGTGGGATCCCTCGGATATGGCGCGTGACCGCATCTAGGGCTCCTACTAAGAAAATTTGTGACGGTGGTGAGAATGGACTGAATGGTGTGAGTGCTTATGGTGGTGCCCACTACCCGTAGCCTCACTATGAGAATGAATTCACCTCATCAAGCACTCGGCAGTCTCGTATCCAGCTACTGTGGTATGAAGGGAGGTCATTATCTCCGTAACCTTCCAAAAAGGAACGAACACGCTTGGTATGTCGGCTACAGCTAAGGGATGCCCTAAATCAGCAATCAATTCATCCCGAGTCTTCTCTGGGGATAAATAGTATCCACGCATACCCGACGAATGATCTCTTGTCACTCATGTGCGGATGCTGCAAAAAGAAAGAGGAGATAGTGAGCCAAAAAAATCACGTAACGCAACTCAAAAGACAAGGTTGAGAAAGGAGTATTGAACATACTCCAATCTCCAGGAATCCATGTGGGATTAGTGGTTGTTGGTGGCTGTGGAGCCTCACCAAATCCGAGAGGCATGGTGTTGTCCAATCACGGACTCATCATCCCCTCCAAGTGCCTCCTCCGAGACCAAAGTCTCTCTCTCCGTGCTTGCCTCCTTCGTGCATCGCTTTCTAAATATCTCCCGAGTATCATGCCACTCAGGGTCGCTATCAGCTCCCTCCAAAGGTCCTACCCCCTCATCCTCCCTCTGACCAACTCCCCTCCGTATCATCTCCCGTATCCTCCTCGGAGTCGGAGTCCAAATCGATCGGCTCATCCTCCTCCCCACTGTGAGCAGGAGCCGCCCCAATCTAAAGTAAGGGTGCTTGAGGAGCACCGCCACCGCCAATCCTAAACTATGTGCCTAACTATAATAGGCACACCAGGGGTAACAACTGTCTAACCAAGATCCCCTCTAGGACCTCTTTGTGCCTCCTGAATAGTCATGTAAATGGGTGCCACCTTGGAGGAAGCACGATAAGGTATGGAAAATCGAACTACTAGGGCACCCAAGCTAAAGGGGTGAATCTAGTCTCCGGCTTTGTTAACTAGTTGGCTCGTGGAAGAGCAAGCTACCATCGTCATAGTCTCCTCACCCCATATCCATGTCATGTCCTGATAGGGTGTGGTGGTCATGTCTGTTGTAGTTAGGAAGGCCATTGACTGATGTGGTGTCCGGAGCACGGACATGCCGGTCCATCTAGCGCCTGGATAGACTCTAGATCCGATACTGCACTCCCACGCCGTACGGGATGAAACACTCATAAACCCAACTCATAACCGATTTGGGTGGCTCAAGGATTGTCCCTGTAATCGACAACTCGTATAAGTCATGGTATGTGGTCCCCAGAATATCTACTCCCAAGCATACTTACGGCCATGAACCTCGATTTGTGCAATGATGGGGGCCCAACAGTATAAGAGTGTATCTCCTCCCTTGTCCCCGATTAGTCTCGAGGACAGGATACCCATGATGGCTCTCTAAAGGATAGGAATGGGAGCAGTAGCAATAGACCAAACCTTCATTCCCTTCTTCGAGCTAGATGAGACAATAAGTGTCTCCCATGTATGTAGCTTGTTGTGTCATCACGGCCCTGGACCCCGCTGTCACCAATGTTAGTCTCCTCCCAAGTACTTGCGGGAGTCCAAAATGCAAAGATGCATCCTCCAGAGTGATAGGCCACTCCCCCGACACACTGGAAACTAGAAGGTGTTCATGTCTCCGCATCCCAAGTAATAAAATAAGCCACACATGAATGTGACCTGGCAGAGAGCAACATGGGGCACCCGTGTTATCACGCCGATGCCTACCCACTGTAAAAGATCCATCTTAGCCTGGGTCAGTTGATCTAAAATCCTAGGGAGCCAACCACACACTCTCTCTCTCTCTCCCGATCTAGCGTATGTACTCCACCTTCTTCTACATCCACCAAAACATGAGAAAAGAGCAAGTTAGTAAATTACATCACATGATAAGCTCATCAAAAACATAGTAAACTCTCAAAAATCCAAAAAAGTCAAGTTTCAAGCATGTTTTGACATTCTGTCCCGAGTAATCACGCTTAGTGCAGTGGCGGCGGTTGTTCAAGGACCACCACCTTGATTTGGGCGGTGGTCATGTGACCGCCACCCTACTTTGGGCAGCAGTCTTGAACCGATTTTCAAAACGCGCCTTAACCCTAGAAATGACCAAAATGTTAAAATTGACCATTTTCGACAAAATAAAAGCATGCCCTATGGGCGCCCCTAAAGACTCATTCAAAACAAGAAATTTTGAAAATCTCCCCCTAGGTGAACTTTTCAATGTTTTAACTTTTAGGGTACAAAAAGACAAAGGAGGAAATAGCTAACCTGAGAGTGCGTTGGTCGATCTCCCACTTACTGGAGGCATGATCACGATCTCGGCATGAATGTATTGGTTGTATTCTCATCAAGAATGGTCACTATAAATCCAGAGCTCCAAATCAATCAAACTAACCAAATCAACAATGCACAAATGAATTGAGAAATGAGTTTATATATATATATATATATATATATATATATATATATATATATATATGTTATTTCTAACTTCGTTTTGAGTGTGTTTGTTTATAGGGATAGAGCATTGGTACAGGTATATTTCTATAGCCTCGTGCAAATGGTATGTCTTCTTGTCATTTTGATTTAGTGTTTATTTGTCGATATTTTATCTATCTGCACTTGAGTCTTTTCCCTCTTTTGCAGGTAACGGGAATTTGGACGGCGACTCTTCGACACACTGGGCGTGTCAGTATAGCTTCTAACTCCCCATTTCGGGAGCCCATACTCAGACTCTATGTTTTACGCCTCTTTCATGGCTAAGACACTTCTCCGAGGGGGCAATATGTACGCACCCAAAATTGCATGTGCTACATTGTCGGGAAAACGATTATAAAAGTCCCCAGTGATGATTCAAAATCCTTTCAAGAAGGTGTTTGAGCTCCAAAACCCATTCGCAATATATATTTGTAGCCTAGATAGCCTTACTTAACTTTTCCTTGCATTTTTCTAGCTTCCCCCTTCTTTCTGTGCTCGTTTTGGCATAAAGTGTTAAACCGCCACCCAGGCAGGGCGGCGGTCCTAATCGATTTTTCCAGAATCTTCATGCATAAAATTGCATGTGACGATTCACTTAAGTTTGCTTTTGAACGCATATGTGAGCCGAATTTGCTAAAAATAGCTTTATTTTCTTAGTTCTCCTTGCTCCTTCTATTTTTAAATAGATTTAATGAGTGGAACTACCTCTTGATTGCCTTGTGCATGAAGTAACCTTCTATCCTTCATTCCTATATATTCCATGCTTGTATTCAAGCAAAGCCTGAGAATTTTGTGTATCTTGCATTGTTGTGCTACCATAATCTTGCTAGGAATTGCATAGCCAAGCTCAGATCTCTTGTGTTATCTCTCTTCTACTTGCATTACATCCAGATTGCTTCCAAGCTGCCATCGCTCAAGCACCATCCTCTTATTGTTGTTCTTTGCATTCCCAATCCTTTGGACTCACATGAACACTCAGAGAAAGAAAGGAAAGAACTAAGGGGACAGAAACTCGATACTATTGGATTTGCCAAAGCTCTTTCTCTTCCAAGTTGGAGTTGTGTATTTGTTTTCTTTGTTTTGTCAAATTGTCAATTGCATATCAAATAGAGTAGAGAAACAATTCATTTCAATTAGCTAGATAATTGCAAGTAGATCAAATCAATAGGAAGTTTTCTCTTCAATATTGCCAGGGAAGTTGTGGGGAACAATAGCTTTGTTAGAGCCATGATTTGTTCTTCACTTCTGAGGTAGGGTTGGAAAGATTTTATTTGAGTTAGAATAGATCTTAGATTTAGATTCACACATCTGCATAAATAGTTAGCTACATCGGCTAGTTATTTGTTTTAAACTAGTTTATTAGATTAGATGCATTGTCTAAAAAGTTAGAAAAGAACAAAAACATTTATTTTCCATAGATTAGCTTGTTTTACTACTTTGTTCTAATATATTGAGAAAACACCAAAAATATAGGTTAGATTTCCTTTGATAGATAGTTTATTTACTAAAAACAAATCAATTCATCTTGCATGACCATCAACGGTCCACAACAAGAAAATACTTACAGTTGTGATCCCCTAGTCCCACAACCCAATGGGCCAGAGCTAATAACTGACATTGACACAAGTTTGCGCTTAACAATCTTACGTACACCTGCCACATATGCAAAGAAAATAAGATAGTTAGAGACATTGAACATAGCTACTAATCAAGCCTACGAATTTTGGATTGCTCCTGGAAATAGGATTTGATTGCATGCATGACCATACAAGGGCCTCAACCTCAACGAGTCTTTGGTTGTGACCCATAGGTCCCGCAACCCAACGGGCCTGCTAGTCAGTTAGATATCAACACTAGCTTATGCACATTGGTATTCATATCTTCACCGCTTCCACCCGATATTATTACACAACTTTCATTGTTGAATATAAAGCAACCAATCAAGCTAAGACTTTCTAGACGAGACCAGAAAATCACCCTTAGTTTCTATAGCTCCACTACACCTCTTGTCTTAATTTCCATGACCTTGTCTAGAAATCCATACGAGGCACTTGCAGATTACTTTCCACGTATCTACAACCAATCAATAGAATCTCGGCAGAACTAGACATCGATTGGAGTCTCCAAGTAGCTATCATAACAAACCGTACAATCACACACCTTCAGTTACGAGAGAATTCCTTACCTTAGATTCATAAATTCCAGTTGCGTGTCGAGGACATAAGGTTTCCCAATTAGTTTGATCGCCACCATCACTTCCACTCCCATTTCAATTCCACACCGGATGTCTCTGGAACGACCTCGGGAGGTTGGGTGCGAAGAAGGTCACGTGTTGATTTTCTATCGTACAAATTGGTGAACCCGACGTGAAGAGCTAGTCTCTAAACATTTCCACTTTCATCCATCCTTTATTCCGGGGTATTCTTATACCCCGAATATGTCAGGATATGATGAGTACGGTCGACCCATCCGGGTTTCGACATGTACCATTACCAATCAAATATCCCACAACAATCACCTTCACTTTCAACATGGGCGACAACCGCTCATCCACTCAAAACCCTCTACTTCAGGGAACCAATGTTGGTTCTTCTGTACACATCAAAGAATTGGATCAGGTCACTCAGACTTATCCCCTCGAACAATCAAGTTCAAATAACATGACATTCACTGGAGAAGCGAGTTCATCTCCTCGGTATTGTTTGACTGACCCATTACCGTGCAATCCGATCAACTCCCCATCTTGATGAGGAGTATTTATCATGCACTCTTACTAAGAACAACTTTAATTTGACCGTAAGAGCACTACCATTGATACTCTGTATAATTTACAACATGCCTTTTGAAATTTTCAGCCTCTAGAGTTTCCTTTTAGATCTACAAAGTTCTAGTGAATAAAAATCTTGAAAAGCTGGAGCGTAAGGTCTTAAGACAATACTAAATCTTTTGGACCAATTTCATTTCAATCGACACCCTTGAGAAGACCTCCGTCTAAAAATAGTAAGTTGTATAAGGTATCATATGTCTAAATTTAGTATGTTTTTAAAACGGCGGACTCTCGACATTTGTGTTACTTGAAACAAGCAAGAACCTCCAAAAATTGTGAAAACTTACTAAAAATAGTCATCCTAGTCATGACCGCCAAAAATAGAAAGTATTACAATCGGGATCAAATCACTTGTATCAACTCACATTCTGCTTATCTCATTGCTTTTAGCCACTGACCGCAAGGCTAGGAAATTGTCTTATGGTTTATATAAGAAAGAAAGCCTTCATAAACTCTCAAAAACTTAGTCTCGAGGTGAATTCCAAGACTATGTGTTTCAATCCATGCCAACAAATCACGAGGTAACGAAGTAATCGTGTTTAAATGATGTGGACCATGAAAGGAAATTGATATCAAATAGGGTCTACAAAGAAGACATTTCCAATTAGGAACATGTGAACAAGAAGGTACTTGGGTCTCCTAAGGTTAATTCCATCCAAGAAGGAGATATATTTGTCACTAAGGTGAATTGTGAAGCTCCAAGAAGTCACGAGGAGGAAGGTGATGATCTCCACATTCCAACTTTGACCTTGTGTTCAAATCTCTTTCCAAGAGGAGGGACATTATGTGAATCACATTATGGCAAGGAACAAGTCATAATAAACTAAAGTGTGTAAAATATTGTCACTTGAGTAGCAGGCTACCGAGGTACCTAAGATCATCATGTATGCAAGATCAAAATTCATCACAGGTCCACTTAGTGCAAGTCTCAATACATGTTTTTGAACACTTCTTCAATGCTTTGGAATAAGTTTGCATCTCACAAAAGGAGAAGATTGTAACCACAATGTTTCGGTCCAACAAGAGGTCAAAGGCAAAGAATTTCATTCAGGGAGAAATCCTTATATTTGGGGGAAAAAACTTTTCAATGAGGAGAAGATGAGCAAGAAGGTGTCTAGGCATCCTGAAGTTGATTTCATCTAAAAAGGTGACATCTTTGTCATGGAGGTGAATTTTGAAGCCAAGGGAGTAAGGTGATGATCTCCATGTTTTGACTCCGACCTTGTGTTCAAAAAGGATCATCATGTTTCCATGATCAAGAAACCATCTAGATTTCACATGGTGCAATTCCCTTAGTAGTGTTTTTAACACTCATTCAATACTTTGGAATGTGTATGCATCTCACAAGAGGAAATGAATGCAATCTCAGTATTCCAATTCAACATGTGGTCGAGTGCAAGGAACTTCATTCATGATCCATCAGAAGTAGATTCTTCATCAACAAGATGTTTTCTCGTCCCCGGATTTTCACTTCTCTCTTATTCTCTCTCTTCCCTCCCTCTCTCTCTAACATTATTTTTTTAATTGGGAATGTAATTTTTCATTCTTTCCTCTTCTTCACTTATGTAGCTTAATGTTGCATTGTAAAAGTCCCTTTACAAAAATAATAAAAGGACTTAGTTTCATTCCTAGGGAATTTGAAAATTCACATGGTGGTGAGATGAAAATTCACATAGAGGGGAGAGGAAGAGACTATTTGTAAGCTACAAATTGGAATTGGTTCTCCATTCCAAAGGATTGGAAATTATTGATTATTGTTAGTTGTTGGGCTTTGTATCACTACTACTACAAGCAATAAAGCTACATTTCTTCTATCTCCTTGTTTATGTTCCTCCATCCTCTCTACTCTCTAACTTTGCAAGCATTGTAATCTTGTACAACCAAGAAAGAAATTTGATTGATGAATTCATAAAACTTTGTGTCTCTGATTTATTAGTCTTGTTATTGCTTACATGGTTGATTTCTTCCTATTGAATGTGGACCTACTCGCTAATGTATGTGAAATTTGTAAGTCTACTCACAACATTAACCTCCTCTCCCTATTTCCCATCTCTTCTTTACCTCTCTTCAAAGCAAATTCCTACCTTGTACATTGTATAAGAAGTTTGCCATGGGTCTAATAGAGTATTCATGTGTGATTCTTGGCCTAACGGCCACCCCACGACGCTTTTTTATTTAGTTTGCATTCAATAAATGGGAGCCTCCCCATACCCAAGAAGGAGGGACTTAGCCTCGTGACCATTGGTGAAAACCAATAATCTACATTGCAACAAATTATTTCACCAATAGAACCAAATTGTGATCATCATGAGATAAGGATGAAAAAATGAGCTTTACAATTATCAATGAAGTTTTGGTAAAAACTATCTAATCCATGAAAACTTCTCTCTCAAAACATACTCTTTGGTGATGGCCTTTCGCAATGATTTTTACCTTTTGTGGATCCAACCTAAATATGTCATGTAACATCACAAAACCCACGTAAACTAACTCTTCTTGCATAAAAATACATTTTTCAAGTAAATCCTAGTTTTAACTAACTATGATTCATAATTGTTAATTTTGTTTCTAATTCAATAAGTCTATGAACAAATAGTTAATACATATTCAACAAATATTGTTTATTTAGAGAAACTTCTCTTCTTACTTTTCAAACACTTGTCTCTAACGCATTAAGTGTTCCTCATTTTTCTTGTTGAAAAAAGATTTTCATCCGAATACATAATAACAAAATTACCAAGATATGACTTCAATGGTTCGTCCATGAGCCTCATGAATGTGTTTGGTGCATTTTCAACCCAAATGGCGTAACTAGTCGCTCTCGTACAAACCATACTCTATCTTAAATACGATCTTCAAGATGCCATCCTCCTTAGTTATGATTTGGTGATACCGTTCTTCAAAGAAAGGTTTTCTAAGTAACTTACTCCGTTCACACAATATATTCAAGTCATCCATCTCAAGCAATGGGAATGTACAATTAATTGCAATCTCGTTAATTGCCCTAAAATCCATTCACATATGTCATTACTTGTCTTTCTTGGATGCTAGCATTGTTGGAGTTATGGGTATAATATTTCTTTTATCAAACTCTTCTCCAATATCTCTCACATTTTACTCTTCACCTCCTCATTCCTAATAGGTATCAACCTATATGTTGCCTTGTTTGGAAAATTAGATTTGGGAATAAAATCCATGTCATGGCTAATGATCTTTATAGGTGGAGACCCATATGGAAAGTCCTTGGAAATAATATTACCATATTCTCCCAAAAAAATCCTTCACTTCATGTGTAATTTCACTCGTATTATCTATTTTTCTAACTTTCATAGGTTTGGTAATGAAAGCAAAGCATGCCTTCTCCTTCTTCACCTCTTACAAAGAAAAAGGTTTGGAAATAATCAACACTTTTGGATTTCTTCTTCTTCTCCTTTATCCTTTAATGGGATCAATGATACTTATTTTCATCTTTCACATGAGTGTTGGTATTTTCTCCACCATCATATATGGCCAACCTAACAAATTTCCTAGTTTGGCCAACAATACATGACACACATTCATGGGCATAATATTACACAAATTTTTGTCCTTTTAATACCCAATCTAAAAATTAACCACATACTTTTCATTCACCAAAGTATGTTCTCTTTGTAACCAAGACACCCTATATGGATTTGGTCGTTCCACTCTTTTCATTCCAATCTCATCTACCATTTAATTAGATACCAAATTATTCGTGATACCAATATCAACAATGACTTTGCAACACTTACCTTCAAATTTTGAAATGGTTTTAAAAATATTCTTCCTTTGCATCATTTTAGTCTCCTTCGGGTTTTAGCAACACTTTCTTCATTATGAGAGTTTCTCCATGTTCAAATTATTATATGTGATTTGGTTATGCTATTTCTTCTTCTACTTGGGCAATGTGATTACTAGCCTCATTTCTCTTATTGTCTTACCGGCACTTGTGGGCATTCATAATCTCTATACCCAAAGCATCACCACACCTAAAACATGTACCCATGAATTATCTTCCTCTACCATAGTACCCTCTTCCTCTTGAAGGATATCCTCACCCTATTGGTGCATGATTGTGATCTTGAGAAGTGCTTGTTTTTCCTCGTGGTGATTATGTCCACTTCTAGTGTTTTCTTGACCTCTTCCTCTTACAAATAAGCCTCTAACTCTTTTGATATTTTTTTATTTCCTTTGGCAACTTTTATTTTCCCTTTAAAGCACATTGATATTCATCTACCGAACGTAACTTAGTCATTTCAAGCTCATCTTGTATGGACATGTGAACACCATTCACATACCTAATATCTTCTTTATATCATATTCAACATGACTCGCCTAGTTTGCGAGCCAAGTATAATTCCATGTAATCCTTTACATTATTGTCCTTTTTCCTCAAATTTGTAATTTCTTGAGAAACTTCATTTGGTAATGAAAAGGTATAAACTTACCTTCCAATTTTAAATCCATTCTAACTAAAATGGAACCTCACAGACTCAACTAAGCAAGTCACAACTTGTTATGGTACTTGAATGATGCAAATCGGGTAAGAGTGGGGTATGGTAATGGCAATGTTTCGTTGCATCTCAAACTTAACACACTCCAATGGACACAATCTCTTGAATACAACACTCTCGAAATTGGAACCAAAAATTAGAATTTATTACATTTGAGACAAGACTACAAATATTGCACACACATGCTTTTCTTATCTTTTGTATTGACATAGGCATATGAATATGAAATAATCCAATCCAACATGAGACCTATAATTGGACATGGTTCATTACAAGTTCTTCTTTAAGTGTACCTCAAACTCCCTTTAATAAACTCCTAGCAAGTTCCCTTTTCTCATCCACTTGCTCTCCCCAACTAAAGCTCCATCACTCTTTGAAGTTAACTTGTATGTATGAATTTGGATCTTTTATGATTACCTTTAACTCGGGAGTGTCCCTTCAAACTCCCACACATTTAAAAAAATTTGTGTTTGACTTTTCATAATTCTTACATGTTACTATCATTTGTAATAGTCATGAGAATAAGCTCTGCTTCATACAAATCAATGGTTCCACAATCATCGGTTATTAAAACTACTAGTTTCGTAACCATCACCTATTGTAACCAATGGTTATGTAATTGTCAAGAAGGGGTTGATTTGAAATCGATCGCGATTGAAACCTACACTTTTGGGGTGTCATAATATTGGATATGTTTTATAGGTTGTTGATGATCGTCTATGACACGTACAACCATTTTTAATATTGCCCACAAGTTGCACACACACACACAAACATCAACTTATGTTTTTGAGTAATGTGAGATTTTTGAAAAACAACACACCTTATGAACTTCTCATAGGTATGTTTTTGAGTAATGTGAGATTTTGAAAAACAACACACCTTATGAACTTCTCATAGGTAGAAAATCATGCAAAGAGATCAATGGAACAATTACAAAAATTATGTTGCTTACTCTCCTTCTACGACCTTTTCTTTCTCTTACAACAAACCAAACACCAATTTTGTCACTTACACACTCGTATCTTTAATTTCCTTTATGCCTCTTATTTATCATGCATCAAGGGTGTCCTTTCGTGCACTATAGGGCTCCCAAATATCTCAAAACTGAAAAGAGATCGTTTTCCGTATGGTAATAAGAGTGTATATAATTCAATTAAAACTATTGTTTAATGCAAACTAACAACTACACAACTACATTTGCTAACAGACAATTGTGAACCACCAATCCACGGGGAGCAACAATCATGTAACCGCTTACAAATACCTATGGTTTCATTATTATGCAAGAAATACTCCATTTAGAGCCCAACTGTTGATGAAGAGGAATGGTTTTCCTAATCCCTATGGATTTGAAGATGGAAAGCTGAAGATTAAAATTTGAAGCATGAGATCAAAATTCACCTTATAAAAGTAAGTACCACAGACCCTTCTCTATTGAATCGAAGCATGAAGTATTAACATGGAAAGGATGGTATTTTCATGTAATTACTCAAATTTGAGATCTTATTGTTGAAACTAAGGTGTAAGATGTTGGTGTGAAGAGGGATGGTCACACCTTATAATGTTGATTTTCAAGTTTCAAATGGCCAATTCTCCACTTGACCATTTTGGAATGGAATTTGAAGTTTCCATTTGGGCTAGGTGGTGGGTGCAATCCCATTTGTTTTATTCTTTAGATAGGCAATAACACGACTTTAGGAGTATTTTATAGCTCTTTTGTTCATGTGCACATTGTCTATATAATCGATTAGTGTATAACTTCCTTTGTTTTTCAATATTATTTTCTCCAACATATATTTGAAGTTCCTATACTCTTATGGAATGTATGATTCTCCCTTCGGGTCCTTACATGAAATAATTTTCTAAACTAAATGCCAATAAAAAAAAAATGTTTGATTTTCTCCATGAAAAACAACTTATTAAGAAGATAAGAGTGCCCCTTCTACCTAACTCTAACATCACTTGGTGTTTCTTATATCCATCATATAATTTGTGCTTTATATTTCACGATATTTCTTTGCAATTTCTTTTGCAATACGTTTGATATAGAACATACACAACAATTCCTAAGCATACAACTGAAAAGCTAGGAATAAGTTAATCAAAAATTGTAGAATCTAGCCTTAATTTAATTTATTATAGATTTGAATGAAAAAACAATTTTCTGTTTTGTTTGTGCATGCTTCCATGCATCTTAATGATACACAAATTAATACAATATACCATAGATTAATATGGTACAATCAAACATGTACAAAATGGACTGCACTATTTTTAGTGTGATATAGAATAGATTTCACGATACATTTCTTTATCATAATGCCCTCAAACATGTGCAGCATAGGGTCAAATTAGAGCTTTTACCTTTTTGGCTTTTCCCAAATAGATTTTTTCTTCAAACCTAGGATAAAAGTGCATATGGAATTATACGACCTAAAGTTTCAAATTTTGAATAACAGTAGTACCACCGTCAATTTGAGCATAAGTTCGAATTAGATCTTTTACTTTTCTTAACTTTTCCCAAATAGATTTTTCTTCAAAACTAGAATATAAGTGCATATGGAATTATATGAACTGAAGTTTCAAATTTTGAATAGCAGTCCTCTAATACCACCGTCCTTTTGTTAGTTTAGAGAAAATAATAATTTGGAAAAAATAATAATGTGCATATGCTTATGTCATCATATCTAGCACTGAAAATCTTTAATTAAGTTTGAGCAAATCAACACAACAATCTGGACCAATGCTTATAGACTCCGATGTCAACAGGAAGTGGAATCCACATGCAAACAAACCAAAATCTTTCACCTCTTTCTGTATATGACAGTATTTGTGTTAAATATATACGCTTCTGATTTCCAAATCTTTTCATTAAGAAGTTATATAACCTTTCGCTGTAAGGTTATATATTTTTATGTAAAGAGAAACCTGGGGAGGAGGGGGTATTATATATGATTTAAAAATTTATATAATTAAGTGCACCTAATCTTCTCATTCATGGGTTTTTTCAGTACAGCATAAGCGTTCTCTGTGAAGAATGATCTCCTGTCATTAGAGCTACACATAAACTGAAACTATACTTTTCATTTGTATTTCCAAGCAATCTTGTATGTTTTAGTAGAGTAAGTTGTTTATATAGTTTTCTAATTTATAGCAGCATACTACGCCATTTTATATTATTGAAAATAGTCATCAAGACTTGTTCAAGAAATTGAAATAAGGAAATTAGTGAATACACAAGCAAACATCAATTTAATTTTTACTTTAGAAGTTTATTTTCTTTTTCAATTCCGCATAATTTTCTCTTCAGTAATTTTCTTTAGATTGTCATAAAATCTTTTGAATTCTTCAAAAGGTTAATCATATTGTTACAATCTATGTTTTATGAATTCATGTGTTTTCAGAGGTGTAACAATAAAGCTGCAGCACAATTGTCATTCTAAATTCTTTTCAATTCTTCACCTGTGCCCTTTACGAGCTGGAGGTGTGTTGAGTGGATTGACAAGAAATTTAAATCTAACAGGATCCAAGCAAAGGAACAGATTTTTCTAAATCAAATTATAGGCAAATCAGAAAAAGTTTCCTCCCTCAACTCATGACATTCAAGAATTTATACTTCAATATTCCATAGGAATGCCCTATGAGGTTGCACAATTTTGTTTATTAATTATTAATGACCAAAAAGAATAGCTTATTAATTATTGTTGTTTTCCATTATTCATGTTCTACTAATTACGCCGAAAGGCGTGCTATAAGTTAGAATAAGCCTTCTGAATCTGACAAGGCGCAGGTCATCGGACGGCAGAAAATGGCGCGCAGACAACGTTGACGTACGCACGCTTTACAGCCGTCCACATGGCCGAAGGTTGTCGGGTGTGCAACCCTAATCCAAAGCGTGTTCTGTATATTTCGTGGGGAAGTTCGACAGTTTTTTTGCGACATGGCTGTAATGGAGACATGCCCTGCAAGCTTGATCCCTGCCATTATTTTCCTTATGGCATGGGCTTTCGGGTGAGTAATCCTGCAAAAGGAGGGGGATTCCACAAAAAGGATCACAGGATGCATTTGTTTCATGGCAGCAGCGATAAATTTTTCATTTTCAATGATATTGCAGGTGAACTTTTCTTGCCCCTTTTCTCTGAATAACTTCAATATTACAGCTCTATTAAACTTTTATTATCGCCCAGATAATATTCTTTTTTTGGGTCACCTGGTTTGTTTCTTATAATATTGGGCAGAAGACATATGGGAGCACGCAGGCCAAGGCAGTGAAGAAGTTTCTGGCACCATGAAGGCATGCACCCTTCTGTGGAGGCCAGGCATTTCCGGTGATGTGGGGTTGCTCCAGGGTTTGTGGCTAAGTGTGGGAGTCATCACCCCAGCCCTGCTAAATGGGATTATGGCAGTGCAAAAGCCCAATACTCTCAACTTTGCCTGCCCGGCAAGAGAGTTTTTCCTACCCACTTCAGTATCGACTCTGTAATCTAACAGTAGAGCATTCATGTTTTGGATTGAGATCCAAGTGGTGCTGGTTCTGTAAACTGGTAAATTGAGCTGCCAAAAATACCCGATTTTGCAATATGATACATTTTTATTTGGTGGCCTGAGGGAGGGGGTTTCTGTGGTGATTCAGACAAAAATTCAACAAGATGAAAAACTAAATTGAAATTCATTTTTCAGGTCTTTTGCTACCAGTCAATGACAAGTTCAAGAAAAATAGTCTTAGAAATTGATATTCTATAATCTATATATTTCCTTTTTCATATTTTTGAATTTTCCCAACCTTTGTTACATCAAAGCCCCTTCCGCTTCAATTTGAAGTAATTGTCAGATTGAAGTATATACTCCAGAAAATTAGAGGATTTCAAATGAGAAATCAAAATGGAGTTTGTCTAATCTCAGCTGGATCGAGTTTGATTTTCCCTGTTTCAGTTATATGGCGGGTTCAATGTCACGCGTTCCTTTCTCATTGCACATTAAAAAAATTCATTTTAAATGACATTTTCTCCTGATTAAAGCAACTGAGCTTAAATTGGTAGGCCTACACAGAATAATGTTACTCTCATCTAAACTCGACCAAACAATTTAGGCTTTACAGGATTATGAGGTTCAAATCCTTCTAAAAGGGCCTTGGGAGCAGTTTGTTTCTTTTTCCTGCTGGGCTTAACTGAGATTACATACCTGTGGCAACTGCTTCATTAGGTGCACTAGTTCAGACAGATTAAGTAGAGTCTCGATCATTTTTATATATTAATTATTATTTCTTTCGTATCTGCTCCTGATTTATGAACTCCATTGTTTTCCGTTGAAATTTTTGTTTCTAGCTACTTTGTTTACCCAAATTCTTAGATTGGTGGGATTTTTTTGTTCAAGTTGGTTCTATAAAGCCAGATTTAGTGATGAGACCTTCTTTCCTTTAATGTGGAAAAATGCACTTGTCGCTTGACATTTTCTTTTTATTGGCTCAGAATGCAGTCATGATTTTCACTTGATGCAGGCACTTTCATAGAGCAAGGTGAGAGTCCACAGTTCTATTTTGAGAAGTATCCTGAAGAAACTCCTGTTTATGGATTTCTCACATGGCGATGGGTGTTGGGGCTTTGCTTAGATCATGTCTACAGTCTACACAGCTCCTTATTTTCTTGGCTTGGCTGTCCTATTGGCGGCATCATTGATGGCTTGTACTGCCACAACACAAATACCAATGGTGAAAGTTGCTCACAGGTCTACCTTCATTAAAATTGTATCATCACTCGTGACCTCTGTAATTTCCTTTAAAAATGAAAGATTATATTGAAATGTAAGTTACTAAGTGTTTGCTTCTTATTCTTCTCATTACATTTCACAGCAAAGGTGAAGACAAAATACAACAAATATGTGCTAAAATTTATAAGAATGAATCAAATGAAATAATGTCTAAACTTCAAAATTGTTACAGAGTAGGAAGCAGTGACTAGATTTATCTCACAGAGAGTTCCTTGATTTAATGTGGTTCAAAAATGCATTTAGTCTCTACTTTACCTGTTTGTTGCCCATGTAAAATTTTGAAGCCTCAGGCTTACTCTCTTGCATCTTTTAAAGTTGGTAGAGTGAATAGTGTTTCATTGTGCTCTTTTCTATGACCTTACTTTTTGGCCATGATATCTTGTTGTGGACTAATCAGACTAGCTGTTGCCCCCAAAAACAACTGCAGAAAATCAAGTCAATGCACACAGACTAACAGCTGGGCTGATCAAGCAAACAGAAGCATTTCAAAATAAACAGAGCAGTCCTAGAAATGGACTGGAATTTCTCATTAAAAATTGTGCTTATAGGGGAAAAAGATGGTTAAAATCCAAGAGGATTTATGTTCAAATTTTCGAACACTTGAAAAATATAAGACTCTATTGGAGTCTAAATCCAATCTCCATATCATTTTTGCAAATTGGTGTGGATCATTCCACTGCGGAACCAATCCCATGATAAACAACACTTGTTGCAGCTTGGTAGAAGATATGTCTGCATATTTATTCATGCCTAAAACATTGAATGCATCCATTGAACCCTAGGACATGTCTTCTTAGTTATCACGCTGACGTGTTACCAGATCAGGTTGCAGACTTAGGAAATCAACGCTTTACAAGGTATGATGGTTACATGTTTAATGTATGTACATACCATTATTATTTAAAGAAAAATATGACAACATAGCTAAAGTGCATTTATTGTGCCGTTATGAATAGCCGGCCATAATTTTGCATTAAAATGAGGCTACCCACCAGAATTTGTGGCATGGGTTGTAGTTCGAAATGTCAATTATAGTCTAATAGGTGCTTTTTAGCCATCCACCAAGGTGTAAATCTTAAGAAAAACTAAGTACCAAGGTATGATGTCGAGATCTTCCAACAGGGAATTAATGGGAACCCTTCAATTATTGGTAGTAATAAGCATAAGAATTATGTGTTGTTAACTTGTACAAGATTTAGATTTAATGACACTTATTTTGTTTTAGAATTTAAAATGTTGCTTATTTTTATATACATTTATAAACAAGTTATATTGATATATGTATCTATTGTATATTAATATTTAACACACTATTGCATGTGCTCTTTTCGAATTGGCACCCATTGATTTTATGAAAAACAATTTCCACTAGATTTTTCCTGATTCAACACGTTTGGAAAAATAATTAGGTCCGATGAAAAGCCTTGCATTTGAAGCACATGCAATGCTAACAAACTATTTCATTTCAACAAATTTTCTCCCTATGTTGATTTATGCCCGCTTTTGACTTGAAGGATAGGCTCAATGAGAATGATGCGTTCTATGCTCTTTGGGTGCAATACAACATATTTTTTTTATCTCTCTAATTTCTGATTTTCATTGTACTTGGTGGGGAATTAATTTATGTTTATCGCTTTCAAGAATGAAGGTTCGGGATGAGCTAGATATAGTGGTAGGCAAGGGAAACAAGCTTCCCTATCTACAGGTGGCAGTGAAGGAGACTGTGATTTCGTCCACTTGGTCCTCTCTTATTGTGGACACCAATGTGGTTGTGTGGTGCATTCAACCATATGCAAGCTTCCTGTTTATAGGCAGTGATGTTGGAGACACTACAAATCCTTTGAGGGTGAGAAGAAACCCAAACAAAGGTGAATTCCTCAAGTCTTTCCCCCTTAGGCATGGGTCATCACAGTTCCTCAATAGCCTATAAAGAGTTCGAATTTAGTATCATGTATGCCATTTAATTGTGTTACCTCCTCTACCAGGTATGTGCATTATGCGCACCTTTATGCTTTCTAGCCGCAATGTTGGTGAGCCAATTCAATAACATCATGTGGATTTGATTTATGTCCTCCATTTGTCTTGGAAGATATCATTCCTCTGTTTCGCATGCCATTATTGGAAAATAGAAATTGTTGTCAATATTCCTACTATTTTCCTGCTAGCAACCATGCCAAAATAGTTGGGGATGGCAATGTCAAGGTTCACGGGCTTGCACTTCCACATATCTTCTACGTAGGTTAAATCCTGCACTACAATTACACCTCACATAGCACCGCACTCATTGCCGAGAGAGCATACTTTGCCCCTCCCACTTGAACAAAATTGCATCGACATGATATTTTCTGTCGTGAGCTCCTTTAACAATGCACACCTTCTCCATTCAATTTTGTGAATTAATTTAATTGTTTCTTCTATTTAAAAAAATACACATTAGAACTTTTTGAATTCTAAATCAAGATAATTTAACACACTTGACGATATGGTTAAAAAGACATTTGCAAGCTTCCCCATCTGCAAGCTTCGCCTTCTCATTTTTTGGTTTTATCCATCTATCCCCCTCTCGAAGTTATCGTTTATCAAATTCCACTAACAAATTTATTTCCTTCAAATTCAAACATTCACGCCTCCTCCGCACAATCCCTTTTGGCGTTCACATTGCATTGCTCGCGTGCGATTGCTAGTGTAAAACCATAGGTAATGAACCTATACCGGTTTAGAAGCATTTAAGAGAATGAAAAGACCAATAAGATCAAGGTGAACTCTTTTAAATAAATAATATAGCTATATTATTGGCTAGTATTAGCTTAAAGATAGGTTAGGCTTACTAGGAAATGTTTAGAGGGAAAGTGTCCAAGCAATCCACGTAAGATACTTCCATATTTTTAAAAAGACCCAATCCTTAGGGCATTTCATAGTAACTATTTTTGTTACTGTTGCTAGTTTTACATATCTTAGTTGAAAGATAATCTATTGAATACAATGTTTCAAACGTATCCCAGAGTGCAAGTAAAAGAGTAGAGTAGGTAAACTACACTAATGGTTTAGGTGTTGCCCATCCAAGAATGAAGACATACCAAATTCACAAGTAATTCATGGGTCTCTGCTACCACCATACTCAAGATGGAACCCTCCATCGTGTACCCGACCACTTCACCATCTGTGTGGCTGAAGAACATGCTTCTTATCACTATTTATTGTAATGCTTGAATCCAAATTTAGGTTACATACGGGGTGTAGGAATAAATGAATAAGACTTCCCCTTTTTATAAGTGTTTTGTATGGTTATGCGGTTGTAACCGCTAACTAGTTTTGTAACCGTCTTTGCATAATAAATACCCGGACACACAACTCATTTGTACAGTGTGCATTCCGGTTTCTCTTCATTCCATCTTTGTACATTCTATTCTTTCTTTTTCCTCTCTCCGCATATTCTAACAGTGGTATCAGAGCGTGGGGCAAGCATAGAGAGGAAGTGAGATATTTTCGTGACAGTCCCATTAGGGCACGTGAAAGAAATCAAAACTTTTCGTGAAGCTCGAAAACGAATCATAGACTTCCGCATTCATCTTTGTCATTACCAGCGATCTGAAGATAAAATAGAGGCGTAAGGGCATAACGAAGACTGAAGAAAAATCGCGGGTTTTTCATTGACGGATTTTAGAAACGACAGCATAGAAAAATCTGCAGTCGGAAATCAAGGGCGCGCCATTAGGGCACGAAAAATCACGCTGTACAGTCGCGAATCAGAAGAATACACTCGCAAGTCCCGAAAATACTGATGCGAATGACACATTTTTCGAAATTAACAATTTTCAAGCACGAAAATACATGTCGTGATTGCGCTAATATGCTGCATTTGATCACATAATTGCTAGGGCACAAATATTTTTCAAAGACACGAAGCAAAAAGACTCAATAGGCATGAATGCAGGCAATCGTATTTTATTTTATTTTATTTATTCATTGCCAAAATACGCAGTTGTATTTATTCTATTAAAATGGAAATGCCCATAGAAAAATATTCTGGTCTAAATTTTCATACATGGAGAGTGAAAATACAAATGCAACTTATGAATAAAAATTTGTGGGGCATTGTAAACGGGAAAGAGACAACACCTACCGATGCATCGAAATTGTTAGAATGGCAAAGCGAGAGATGATAGAGCGAAAGCTATTATTGCCTTGCTCTCTCTCGACTCGAACTTCATCATGTAGACCTAGACAAATCATCGAAGGACATTTGGGATACTCTAAATAAATTATTTGGAGCGAAAGATCAATGCCAAATTTTCCCAAACTTGATTATATAGGTTCAAAATGGATTGAGTCTCTATGTCAAGCCACATCAATAATCTAAGGTCCTTAATCAGACAACTAGCAGAAGTGAAAGCTGCAATTGAGGACGAAGATGCCAAAGCTATCCTATTAAATAGTCTGTCTTCAAAATATAGCAATGTAGTTTTTACTCTCAGTCAAATTCAATCTCAATCTCTGGATGATATGATAGCAGCGCTAAGTGAGGAAAACGTTACAAAGGATGCGAAGGTCATTCCCAGCAAGAAAGTGCCTTCTATTCTAGAACCAGAAAATATCATAGAAGATCAGATAAGTCGGAGATTGAATGTCATTATTGTAGGAAAAGAGGTCACACAGCATGGGATTGTCGTGTTCGAGCCAATGATGTGCTCAAGGGTAAAGTCATATCAAATACAGCCAATATAGCCATGGTTGAAGACCCACCGGATGCAGAAGGTAGTGAGGACAGTGACGAATACGTGCTATAAAGATGCTCTAAACTTTGAAGGCAAGAAAGGATACAGGGTAGATGAAGCTCGGTATGGATGGTTGCTCAGATAGTTTGGGAGACTGTGGATCTTGGGAATTATACCCTCACGAGGGTCATGAGACAACTTGATGGAGCTTGTGGATGGCTCAGTATGGATGGTTGTCCAATAATTCGGGAGATCTGTGATTCGGGAGTTTGGGGAGGTGGAATCCGGGAACTCGGGAATTCAGCTCGGGAACTACACCTTTACGAAGGTTACGAAGCAGCTTGATGGAGCCCTACCTTATCATAGCATTGCTTTCAAAGTGAAAGTGTTTGAAGATAGCGTAGTTCTGTTTTGTTAGATTGTTTGTTTTTGAGTTATGTAGGGTAAGTCTTAAGAGGGGGTGTAGGAATAAATGAATAAGACTTCCCCTTTTTATAAGTGTTTTGTATGGTTATGCGGTTGTAACCGCTAACTAGTTTTGTAACCGTCTTTGCATAATAAATACCCGGACACACAACTCATTTGTACAGTGTGCATTCCGGTTTCTCTTCATTCCATCTTTGTACATTCTATTCTTTCTTTTTCCTCTCTCCACATATTCTAACAAGGGGTACCCTAAATTTTAATATATGCACGGATTTATAGAGCAAATTATATTGAGTTCTTTTATTCAACGATACACACAGAATAGGGTTCCAGTTTTTAGTGAAAGCTAAGTTGAATAAGGTAACATGGAAGGCCTGTATTTTGAAGATATGTCATTCAATATACAGGCAATACTAAAGTGCATAATTGTATGGTTTTTATTGAAAGATCATTACTTTCCAAGATGATATTGACAATATCTTTCAGCCAGTAAAGGCATCAAAATAATAAGTCGGCACAAATTAATACTAAACACTTACACTTTATAATTTTACAGAATCCAATTATATCTGAAAATCAACACAATGCTCGAAATACCTTTCATATGAAAACTCTCAAAAGAATCCCATACGATATGCCTTAAAAGAACCATCCATATGAAAACTGTGCTTGGAAGTTTACGAAGAACCCAAAATTATTGACAAATACAAAATCAATATTAGAGTACAATTAATCACCATGAGGCTGGCAGGTAAGAAAAATTGAGTCTATCAATAATGAAGAGGCAACGCCATCATTCATTCAGAGATATGGTCCTGTCCAAAAAAATAGTAATCAGAATAATATATTTCTGCTTATGTTCCAATTTTTGCACAAGAATCATTCTCATTGCTTATGGGCAACCACGACAAGAAGCTTTAAATGCTAAGAATAGAAACTATTATGTCTCAATTGTAAACCTTTTCAAAGATACACGAGTCGCAAATGATCTGTGTATTTTGGTGGGTCCCATTGCACTGTTCGTTTTGGAAGGACTGTCATCTATATCATTTGGTAAGATTGAGTTCAGTTTGATTTTCTCTATTGTCCCAGACTCGATTGTATCTGCAAGGAATTGGAGACCCTGCAAGAAAAGTATTAATAAAATCTCCACAGTCAATAGAGACATATATACAAGAAAGTTGGAGCCAAGGCACTCCAGCAAATCCTATATTGATTGGTGAACATACGGTGTCAAATTGTCAATAACATTATAATGAGAGAAAATGTTATGCAGGTCAAACTTCACCCGACTCCAGAATGATTAACAGACTGTTTTAATTATTGAAACTAGTAAGCATTTATAGCATATTTCTATGTAGTCAATAATCAGTTTCATATCCACAAATACAAATAGAAGGTCCACTAAAATTTGTCAGATGCAGTTACTGTAATCTAACTGTACGGCTAATCATAGAAGGCCAAGAAACTTCTATCAAGCAGGTCATATACAGTCCCTTGAGAAGCTTTGAGAGAAGTTGCTTCAGAATGATTAACCAAATCATTGTCTTTACAGGAAAGAGAACAAACCTTTAAACTTTTGCCCTCAGCAAACATAGGGGCTGTGTGTTCTAGCTGAGCCTTTGCAGGGAAATCCTGGAACAGCAAACAATGGATACATTAAAAGAAGAGAATCATCATCAATATGTGATAACTAAAAATTAATATTTAAATGTCACCCTTAATAAATCTAATAGATGATCAAAGTACACAATACCATAGAGCATAAGAGAATGAAAAATTAACGGTTCTGATAACATGAAGAAAAAAACATCATGACATGAAAAAAAAATATATCGAATATGTAATACTTATAGAAGTGAGAAAACAGAGGGAAATGTTGGACACAATTGAGGAGAAATAAATCAAACAAGAAATTGAAGGAGAGATGAAAAAATCTAATGGAATGCTTGGAGCATTACGTAGGTAAACTAATCAAGATATAAATAGGTCGATAGAACTATATAACTATGAAAAAGATATCTAAATGCAGAAATACACAAGACATTTTGGTAGTACAAGACTATCTGCTGCAAGCATGTTCTGTAAAGAATAGGGTCTAACTCTAGCTTTACACACATTAAACCAAAATCAAATTATAAGCTGAACATTCCAGAATTTTCATCTGCAATCGCATCATACCACCTATTTGGAAGTTTCAGGCAACTTAATAACAGGATATATTTACAGGATTGTGAAGTTGCTCACAACTAAATATATATAGTATGGGAGGCTAATATTTCAACATGTAAAATCACAAATACAGATGTAGACCCTCCCAGCCATAGAGCTACAGAATTACTTGTTAGTGTCATTGCGGAGAGCCATATCACCCTGCCCGTTACAAACACTCTCAGAAGTTTTAAAAAGATGAAATATATTCTGGATTTACTGCAAACAGATTGTATTCATCAATGCTACCAAATTCATCCACTGTATACACCATACATCATTTGCCTTGCAAATACTGGGCTGCAGCCCGATAGAGAAAACACAACTCAGAGCAGGAAAATAATCAAGCAGAGGTATCCAACCAATTTCTTGGGCCTTAATGAGATGTTTTGCAGGCTTCGAACCAGATGAAGTTAAAAGTTAGATGTTCTGAAACAGGAAACTAAAGCAAATGGAATGTCAATCTTGTGAAGGAATTAAAGACTAATTTGTTTCGCGTATTCGCATAGTTACCTAAGTCTTGGGGACAAGGGGTCAGAGGGCAGGGTTTCTGGGATGGCAAAAATCCGAATTTTGGGAATGGCAGGGGGACTGCTATTAAAATAATATGCAAAAATTAATATTTTAATATTTTAATTTTATTCAATGAAATTTAGGTATTTAAACTATATTTAATGTATTTCAGGTGCTTTCAAGATTATAATTTAATGTTCTTGGTAAAAATAAGAGATTTTTAAAAGTAAAACATCAGAAAACTTATGGAAGATTTTTAACAAATAGGGGACATCCTCCAAGTCCCCAAAACGTTCAGGACGTCCGGGATGTCAACAAAATCTAGGGGACACGACCACGTAACACTGTGTATTTGAAGTGGAGGAATCAGTCTTTTCTGACCACTGAAAAACCAGTTGTGTTTAGAGTTGAGGGCAAAACGATGGGTCGAACTAAACTCTCATTAATTGAGCCATTTTGCATGTGGTAGTTACACAACCTAATAACAAATGGCCAGGAATTCAGTCATAATTGAACCTGTATGACGAAAGATGTTTCAAAAACATATTATAGCTTTAGATTTCTTACAAGAGTTACTAAGATTCAAAGAAGATTGAAAAAGGTTACATTTTAAGTAGTTTAAAATGCCTCCACTGCCAAAGTTTAAAATTACCTATTTATAACACCGGAGGCGTTCCTTTTGGTGGGAGAGCTTGCCGGAAAGTGTTGATCCTTTCTGGCAAGCTTTTCCGATGAAATTTTCCAGCGCACTTCTGATTGTTTTCTGGCAAAGATCTGATTTTGTATATGACATGTAGAGAAAAGAGGCAGTGGAAGTGAACGCTGTGGATATTAGGATTTTCATACTACGTATTATTGCTTTTTTACTTGCAGGTAAGTTAGAAAAAGAACCACCACTACATGCAGGGGCTCCTTTGCTGTGCACCTAGAGCTCAGAAAAGTGCGGACTAGGGTTTGGATGGTCTCTAAAGCAATGCAATCTCCAGCGCAGTGGATATGGTGGCAGAGAGACAGAATAGGCAGATACTCAAAAATAGAAATCAAGCAATCCCTTTTTCCTCTGTGTATATTTGACTCCATCTCTTACTAAAATTCATTATTTACCCATGAATCTTGCAGGTCTCCTAATATTGTAAAACCAAGACAGCAGAATAATGGACGGAGAAACTCCCAATAGCACAGGCCTTCACCACGGTATCGTTATCATGGGACAGATTTTCATAGTTGTCTGTTGCAGAAATGAGTACATCAATTGAGTCCTCTGTTTGAAGAGAACCCTCCGCCTCTCATAATGATCGTTCACCAACATCTGCATAAAAGCGTCCCTTTTCTTCTGCACTTTTCTCATAGCTGCTTTCAACCCATGCAGATCAAACCACTTTAGAAACGGAACCAACAGGTGTCCAATCTGATCAGTTCACCTTTGCTACCATACTCCCAGCCTGTGCCAAAAGAGGAGCTTTGAAACAGGGTGTGGACATCTGCCAAAGCATTATGGAGAAGGGACTTTTGTCAAATGTTTTAGTTGCAAGTGCCCTGATAGATATATATGCAAAATGTGGAAGCATGTGAACTGTTTGACAAAATGCCTGAAAGAAATGTGGTCTCATGGACTGCAATGATTGCAGGATGTACAAAAATGGGTTTGTTGAAAAGGCCTTGGAAACTTTCAAGCAAATGCAATTGGTAGGTGTAAAGCCAGACTCCACAACCTTTGCCAGCATCCTCCCAGCCTCTGTCAAAATGGGAGCTTTAGAGCAGGGCATGGACAACCATCAAAGCATAATGGTAGTGAATTTTCCCTGTTTCCACCTCGATTCCAACAGGGACAGCTGCAAGGTAGCAGATTCAAATTCTTCTTCCTAATTCATTCGAAGACCCTCTTTTGGCACCCACATATTAAAAGACATCTCCATAGATCACCACAGGAAAAGTTCTACGCTCAGGTATAGAGATTATTTACGCACAATTTGGAAACACCATTCATCAAGATCCTTCAAAGGGTGTTGTCATCTTCCTGTGAAAAGCCTTGACTGGAAAGTGTGGTTGTGTTTTAGGGGGACACTTTTCTGGCAAAAAAATCAGGAAGACGAAAAATTTCAGGGACAACCTCACTGACTATGTCCCACTCACCCTCTACCTGCCACTGACTATGTCTGACAGCTGGTTAGGTGTTGGGTGTTCTTGATCTTATGCATTTTATTGTTTCTTCGTCTCCTTTTTCACAATGCAAGACACCTTTAGTCTTCCCTCATTTTATTAAATGTGCATAGAGTTGGCTTTGGCCTTCCCCTTCCCCTTCCCCTTTTTCTGTACTTACTAAAGGATCTCAGGTTGTCTATTTATAGAGGATATTCCCGTTGATATTTTCTATGAAGAAGGGAAAGGAGAGTGTATAACTGATGGCTTGTAAGCAGATTTTGTGCGGCTGCTTTGTCTGATGGTTTTAACAAAATAAGTGGACTTGATTTCATGAACCTAACATAGCCGTAATATCACACAACCTGATAAAATTATGCAGTTGCACATGCTATGTACATTCAATTTGCTATCATTTGAAGTTCAATTCAATTGGGAACAACATAGAATCTGCATTTAATTTCCAGCAAGTAGAAACTTGAGAAATTATAGGTGTTTTATTGTGCAAGCCATTTTGTAATAGCTTGTTTTACTTCGCATCACCAACAATCTCCAAAAGAATGCCATTCTTTTTGTGATTATGGAAAATATGAGCATCCCTTGCTACTTTGAATATGAATTTTGCAGTGTGGTAACACTGCCAAGCACTCAAAACTTGTGGATAACCAGATTAGGAGTCACAGTCGACAAGCTTTCACCATATGCAATGGAAAACTTCACAATCTACTGGCAAAGGACTAGTTCATTGTACTCCTCCCTAACAAACAACATAAAGCTCTTGTTGTAGATTATCTGTCCAGCTATTGATGTTTTCTGTTTGTGGGCATAAACAGTCCCCTACAACAAAAGCATGCACAAGTTTCTTTACCTTGATCCTACTACATCCAAGGTTAGGTCTCAACCTTCGGTCTTTCATTAGATTCCTCACTTGTTCTTTATCATCCCATTTGCCAGCTACTGCATAGATGTTTGACAGTAGCACAAAAGCCACAAATTTTCCTAGTTCAATATTTTTATGGTGAAATATCCCTAGTGGGATACCACGAAATGATACACAAAATATAGAAAAAATTGCAGCAAATGGAATATTGGTTTTTGCAGATTTTTAACAGCTAGGGCAGCCAATTGAAGAAAAATGATATCTCTCAAAATACTCATTCAAATCACTTGAAATTTTTAGGAGAGCTTGCTAATATTATAAAGAACATAAGAAAATTATTTTGAGATTTTTTTAAATAATAAAATGCTGCCAGAAAATTACAGAAAACCCTAAATAGTTGTAAAACTTCAAAAATTCGTAACTTCTCCAATAAGCAAGATAAAATTATGAAATTCTGGAAATTACATATACTAATATGGAGAATGAAACCCCAACCTTCAGATCTGAAAATGGCAACCCGGGAAACCTCCAAAAATTACTGCGAACTTCCAAAGTAAGTTGCCCCCCTTGGAAAATGATCAAAACCCTCTGAAAAATCTCTAGGAATGATGCCAAAACCTGTTTTATCGCTGCCGTAAATCTGATCTGAAAACCCTTTACTTTTCTCCACCAAATATCTCCAAAACCCTCAAAACCCTTCCTCTGAAAACCTCTAAAAATATTTCTGCAAAACAACCCTGAAAACAGCTCCAAATGACAAACTAGGATGGATCTTTCACCACCGAAGAATGTTGTGCTAGCTAGGGATGGATCTCTCACCACCGAAGCTAGGGTCCCTGTGGGATCTTACTCCACAAGTTGAAATTGGCAAACAGCAGTTGCACAGAGAAAATATAAGTGTATGCAAGAATGATCTTCACTTTTTCCTCCCAACTCCTTATATATTTTTCCCCAAGGCAAAAGAGCCCCAAAATAGCCCAAGTCACATTTTTCCTTAGGAAGGACCAATAAAATAAAAGTAACTTAAGTTACTTTTCCCTTTTAAGTCGCCATGGTCCATAAGTGACCCCCAATGCAAAATTAAAACATTAAGTGTCATGTGGCCCCTTCCTAATGACAAAACATAATATCTAGTCCCTCCAAAACACTTTACGCTCATGTCAACGAAAAATTATAACAAAATGGACTAGATATTCATACCCAAGAGCTCCCAGCATCCATGGCCCTTTGGGTATGACCAAGGCTTGGACTCCAATTGGCCCTTAGGCCTTAGGCGTAGGAAAGGGGACATTACAGTCCTCCCTTCCCAAATTTTGCTTGTCCTCAAGCAAATGCAAACTAGGATGCTGCAAAATCTGTTGTCCCTCCCAAGTAGCATCCTCAAGTGGCAATCCCTTCCACCGCACCAAATACTCCGTGATCACTCTGCTCCTAAGCCTCCTCTGTCTCACCTCAATAATAGATTCTGGTTCTAACACCAACTTCCCCTCCTCATCCAGTGGCGGCAACTCCGTAGATGGTACAATATGCGTTGCCCAAGTGCCTTCTTAAGGCACAAAACATGGAAGACATTATGTATCTTATTGTGCTCTGGAAGCTCTAGCTCATATGCAACTACCCCAACTCGTCTAATTACCATGTACGGACCATAAAACCATGGTTTCAATTCTCTTGCACCCTTCGCTTTCAGTGAGGACTGTCGATATGGCTGCAAATGTAGGAATACCAGATCCCCAACCTCAAAAGACCTTTCTATCCTGTGTCGATCTGCATATACCTTCTGCTGATTTTGTGTCTTATGAAGGTCCTCCCTAAGAGCCTTTAGAATATCCTGGTTCTCCTGTAACCAATCTCGAGCTTTGGGAGCTCGGCTATCCAGTAATACCAAATCCACAAATGTCATAGTGTCGTACCCATACAAGGCTCGGAAAGGAGTCATGCCTATGCTCATCTGATAGGTGGTATTGTAGCAATACTCACCCATATGTAACCATCTAATCCATGCTCGTTGATGACCTGACACATAACTCCACAAGTAGCCCTCTATCCACTTATTGACTATCTTTGTCTGCCCATCCATCTTGTGGGTGATAGCTAGTACTAGGAGTCAACTCCGTACTGTTAATCGAAGATCTCCTGCCAAAAGGTGCTCATGAAGATCTTATCCCGGTCACTGACAATATTTTTAGGCAACCCATGTAGCCTAAAAACACCTGTATAGAAAATTTGAGCCACATCTGCCACCTCATGCCCCTTGGGTAGGGAAAAGAAATGAGCATACTTAGTTAACCAATCAACTACAACATAAATGCAGCTATGCCCATGCACCAAGGGAAGCCCTGTGATAAAGTCCATAGATATGCTTTCCCATTTTTGTTCGGGAATGGGAAGAGGCTGAAGTAATCTGTTGGAAAAGAATGCTCGGATTTGGTTTGTTGGCAAACCATACACTCTCTGACATGATTAAGGACATCGTCCTTCATCCCCTTCCATGCAAATCTCTCCCTGATAAACCTGTATGTTTTGAAATACCCAGGATGCCCAACTAATGGTGTATCATGTACTGCTTGAAGGATCTTCTCCTTCATCTTGGACCCTGGTACAAGGAAAATCCTATCCTTGTAGAAAATGAGATCATCCACCACTCTGTATCGGTCATCCTATATAATACCATCCATGATCTCACATGCAAACTGATTTTTGGAATACTCAACAAGTATATGAGCCTTCCAATCTGCTGAAATCTCAGACATAGAACTAAGCATAGAAGTAAGGTAAGGCCTCCTAGATAAAGCATCAGCAACAATATTATTCTTACCTCTAGTGTACTCTATGTCAAAGTCATAGGTTTGTACCTTGTTCACCCATCTCTGTTGGCGGTCGTTGAGATCCTTCCCCCCTTGTACAATTTGAGGTTGTTATGTCACATGACACATAATGTTTTAATTTTGCGAGGTTGTTATGCCACATGACACATAATGTTTTAATTTTGCGTTGGGGTCGAGTTATGGACCATGGCAACTTAGAAAGGAAAAAGTACCTTAAGTTACTTCTATTTTATTGGTCCTTCCTAAGGAAAAATGCGACTTGAGCTATTTTGGGGCTCTTTTGCCTTGGGCAAAAATATATAAGGAGTTGGGAGGAAAAAGTGAAGATCATTCTTGCATACACTTATATTTTCTTTATGTGCAATTGTTGTTTGCAAATTTCCAACTTGTGGAGTAAGATCCCACAGGAACCCTAGCTTCGGTGGTGAGAGATCCATCCCTAGCTAGCACGGCATTCTTCGATGGTGAAAGATCCATCCTAGTTTGTCATTTGGAGCTATTTTCACGAAATATTTTTAGAGGTTTTCGGTGAAAGGGTTTTGAGGGTTTTGGAGACATTTTGTGGAGTAAATCAAAGGGTTTTAGATCAGATTTATGACAGTGATAAGAACAGGTTTTGGCATCATTTCTAGAGACTTTTCAAAGGGTTTTGATCATTTTCAAGGGGGTGACTTACTTTGGAAGTTTGCAGTAATTTTGGAGGGTTTCGGGTTGCCATTTTCAGATCTGAAGGTTGGGGTTTCATTCTCCATATTAGTATATGTAATTTCCAGAATTTCATAATTTTATCTTGCTTATTGGAGAAGTTACGAATTTTTGAAGTTTTACCACTATTTAGGGTTTTCTGTAATTTTCTAGCAGCATTATATTATTCCAAAAAATCCCAAAATAATTTTCTTATGTTCTTTATAATATTAGCAAGCTCTCCTAAAAATTTCAAGTGATTTGAGTGAGTATTTTGAGAGATCAATTTTCTTCAATTCGTTGCCCTAGCTGTTAAAAATCTGCAAAAACCAATATTTCATTTGCTGCAATTTTTTCTATATTTTGTGTATCATTTCGTAGATTTTCAAAGATTATCAGTCATGGTACCTGATGTTACGGAGATGAGGTTGATTTCATTGTTCTGCAAGTTTGATGGATGCTCTCGCTAGGTTTGTGAAGGCATTTGAGCCTTCTTCTTTGCATGAGGCTATTAGGAGAGCTCGTGATTTGGAGTTATCCACTCCTAAGTCGAGGTTTCCACCTCGAGTGCAACCTAAGGTTTTTCCTTCTAGATCGATGGTTCATAACCAAAGGTACCTCCACCTAGGCAAGATGCAGCCAAGAGACCATTCATATCTAGGGAGGACAGAGATGAGTTGAGGCGAAAGAAACTATGTTTCGATTGCCGCACACCTTGGGTTCTAGGACATGATTGCAAGGGTAGAGGGAAGGCCCAATTCATAGAGGTCTTTGAGGAGAGTGATGGTGACGAGGAGTTGGACACACAGGGATTGGAGGATGATGACGATGAGGCATTGGATAGTGCAGGTGTTGAGCAGGATAGCGAGACTTTCCCCAAGAGACTATCACCACTTTGACTAGTACCCCGAGTATAATGCATTCAGAGTTAGGGGAGTTTTACAGGGATAGCGAGTAGTGGTACTCATTGATAGTGGGGCAACCCACAACTTTATTGATGCCTCATTAGTTGAGTGGCGGGGATTACAGACAAAGGATTTTGAGGGCTTCAATGGTTGTAGCCAATGGTGAGTCTATGAGGTGCACATGGCGGGTTCCCTAATTGAGCATCGCGATGGGTAATAAAATGTTGCCAAAAAATTACAAAAAGTCCTAAATAGTGGTAAAACTTCAAAAATTCGTAACTTCTCCAATAAGCAAGATAAAATTATGAAATTCTGGAAATTACATATACTAATATGGAGAATGAAAACCCAACCTTCAGATCTGAAAATGGCAACCCAGAAACCCTCCAAAATTAGCTGCAAACTTCCAAAGTAAGTCGCCCCCCTTGGAAAATGATCAAAACCCTCTGAAAAATCTCTAGGAATGATGCCAAAACCTGTTTTTATCGCTGCCGTAAATCTGATCTGAAAACCCTTTACTTTTCTCCACCAAATATCTCCAAAACCCTCAAAACCCTTCCTCTGAAAACTTCTGAAAATATCTCTACAAAACAGCTCTGAAAACAACTCCAAATGACAAACTAGGATGGATCTTTCACCACCGAAGAATGCCCTGCTAGCTAGGGATGGATCTCTCACCACCGAAGCTAGGGTCCTGTGGGATCTTACTCCACAAGCTGGAAATTTGCAAACAACAGTTGCACATAGAGAAAATATAAGTGTATGCAAGAATGATCTTCACTTTTTCCTCCCAACTCCTTATATATTTTTCCCCAAGGCAAAAGAGCCCCAAAATAGCCCAAGTCGCATTTTTCCTTAGGAAGGACCAATAAAATAAAAGTAACTTAAGTTACTTTTCCCTTTTTAAGTCGCCATGGTCCATAAGTGACCCCCAACGCAAAATTAAAACATTAAGTGTCATGTGGCCCCTTCCTAACGACAAAACATAATATCTAGTCCCTCCAAAACACTTTACGCTCATGTCAACGAAAAATTATAACAAAATGGACTAGATATTCATACCCAATAGCTCCCAGCGTCCATAGCCCCTTGGGTATGACCAAGGCTTGGACTCGAATTGGCCCTTAGGCCTTAGGCATAGGAAAGGGGACATTACATATGGACTCTACAAACACCAAGCAAACACCCCAACACATTTTGTAAATGATATGTCCAAGAATATCAATGATGCAACCATAGTGTTCTATTAAGGTGTAATATGATAGCACATTTGGCTCCATATCAGAGTGCTGCATTTGTTCAAATATTTCAAGGGCTTCCACGCCAAGCCCGAGCATGGTATATCCACCAATTATAGTTGTCCATGAGAACGAATCTCATTCAAGCATTTTATCAAATACATTGTGTGCTTTCTCTAGAATTCCACATTTTGTATATATGCCTACAAAACCATTTGCCAAGATACTTCAGACTCAAGTCCACTTCTAATTATGTCTTCATGGATCTCCATGACATGTTTCACAGCCGCCATGTCAGCACAGGCTGGAAGAACATTAGCGAAGGTCTATGAATTGGGCTTCATACCTGCTCACATGCAAAGAACGCATTTGCTGGAAAAGTTTCAGCTGCTTCCTTACCATGCCAATTCTGTGCATATCCTGCAATCATAGCCATCCAGAAAACCACATTCCATTCAAGCATTCCCAAAAACAGCTTTGCCTTATCAACATCCCTATCTTGGGCATATTGTGTCAGCATCTCTGTCCAAGAAACAACATCTCACTGAGGCATTTTGTCAAACACTTGCAAGCATCTTTCACTTCCACATTTGGCATACATATTCACTAGTGCATTGCACACATAGATACTAATTCCATACCCCCTCGTAACAGCCTTTTAATGGGTCGCTTTCCAGAGCTCTCAAGTTGGTGCAGGGCAGGATTATACTTGTCAATGTATTTGATTTTGGCTATACACCTACAACCCGCATTCACTAAAACAACTTCATTGCTTCCCTGTAGTACCTGTTGCAAATCATTTTCTTATCAGCGAAAATGATCAACAAATACAGGTAGATATAAATTATTTATATCCATGTAAATCAGATTTAGATTATGTATCTGAATTGTTTTCAAGGTCTTGATCAGTCAAAATTTGCTTATTTCAACTCAAACTGAAATGTTTTGTGCAAACGTTAATTTGGGATGTTATGCCTCCATCTACAAATAAATTTGTTATAAGCCACTATTAAATTTTTCCTCCAAATGTCAAATAAATGTATGGGAAAACTCCAATGGGCTCCCTTGTTGAAAGGGATTTCTTATCCTATGCTCAGTTTGCAATATATATATTCCTATTTTTATTTTTTTGGGGCGTAAGTTGATGAATCAATTTTCTTAGCTAATACTTTTATTAAGATGGAAAATTATCATATAACTCAAGTTTCCAATTAAAAAAATTTGGTAGAGGTTAATATAATATGTTATACCTCTCTTTTAGAAAAGCCTTATAAATTTCTTACTCGGCAGGACAACTTAAAATTAAAAATATATGAAATCTTTCCCTAATTCTGGGCATTTTACGTGAGCTATACATTTTTCAGACTAAATAAAGAGCAGAATTTTTCTTCCACAAAATAGAGTGCATATTTTGTAAATCTCCTTGGGATACATCAATTGATAATTGGAAAGTTGGGCCCCGTTGCCCGCATCGACGAAATCCCCTTAGAATCTTACATTTTTTATATATACATTTATTTTGTCTTAATTTGATTTGAGGCAATTTTATTTCCAGATGTTTCTTTTCTTTTCAATTAAGATTCTTCGTTGGGTGTAGGCTATTGGCAATCCAAGAACTGTGACAACATGCAATCATAAACAGAGAAAAGTTTCCAAAAATATGCAGACCGACCAGTGCATCCATTGTATCATACCACCTTCACCAGTTGCTGACAATAGATTGGATAATCAGCTGTCATGAGGAATCTACAGTTAGAAATGAGTATTATACAACAACATTGATTACATTGGAGAAAGAAAGATAAAAAAGCTTCTCTTGTAAGTTTATTGTCATTGGCTTAACAATCCTTTCCACTTCACATGAGGCCCTAGACGTACCCCCTGTCCATAAATGGAGTTCAAGTTTCAATAGTAACCAATTGATGAAAAATATACAATAATATGTTTTGGGATGCAGGTAAGCCCCTTGTCATTTATTGATTATGGATTTCAAATGGAACAATGAATAAATGGTAGACATCACATGTACACTCACATTTGCATTGACCAATTCACTTTTAAAATTTCGACACAAGAAAGTGGTCTTCAAATTCTCCTTGGTTAAATTTAATTCCACATCATCTTGCATTTCGAATTAAGAAATACCTCTCTTGCGTTGTCACATTACTGGCTGGCTGGCAAAGAATCACTCCCAAATGCCTTTAAAATTAAAGATATTGCATCTTCCTCATTAACTACTCACCTGTTGGTGCATTAGATTTTCACAATTGCATGTGGTACCATGCAGTGTGGAACCATAAAAAGTGACACCTAGTAATTGCAAGTTTCCTTAAAGAAGAGAAGAAGATGGGGCTGAGGGAAAATTTCAGGTGATTCCTGCTTACCATTTCTCTGTAGTTTCTGGCTATAATTCTGTTAAAAGGCATGTCTTGTTTTTTGCTAGCTAACTTTTAGTTTTGACTTTGTAAATGTTGTTTGGCACCCATTTTTCTTGTCAACTCTTCCCATTTGCTACACCATCTTCATCTGCATGCTCTTAGAGGTGAAGGTTTAATCCTTCAACATTTGGAAGAGAAAATATTCTACTCCATTGACAGATATTCTACACTAAAGCCAATGTCATGTGTAGGAGGCCAACTCAACCCATTTTGGGTTGAATTGTTTGCTTTTAGTTTACTTTTACATCATTCTTACCTCCGCTTCCATTTTCTTTTACCATTTCAGAAAAATCAAAGGTTGTTTATACCATGGGTTGTTTCCAAATTTGGTTCTGTTTCCATCCATTTTATTATAAATCTGAGGTTGGACCAGATAACAACCATAACTATGGAAGTTTACAGTTATAGAAGGGGAAAGAAATCACTGTGAGCACTGAAAAGAAGAAAAACAAGAACCCATATGCAAAAGTGTGCTAGTGCAGAAGATGATGGCCATAAATGAATTTCAATAAACTGAGAGTGTTTGTGTATATGTACAATATATTTATTATTTACATAGACAAAAGTAGGTATCCACCATGATGAGACTAAAATGTATGGCATATATAGTGTAGAGCCAAACTACGAGAAAAATATTACCCTCATCTCTCCACTTGCATGCATTGACACAAAGTGGCTTCTATATACACTTGCACATTGTAAAATTAGTTACATATGGCAATTCATTTTCTGAAAACTAAACTAATGCATATTTTTATGTGTTTGTTTCAATGTCTCTTACCTGACTGGTCTGTAATGACCATGTCCAGTTGGCAACATAGAAATGGAAATGCCATAAATGTGGCTGAGGAGCTATAAGCTAAATGTCAACTTGAGAGGTTGCCATGTGAGTTGCAGATGACACACGACAGTCTGCACAAGGCAGTCAATGGAGTTGATGTTGTTACAGATAAGCCATAATGCAGTTCATAAAGTGGATTGCGAGTCGTAAGGAGGCAGGGACAATGGTGTGGGCACTGGGCAGTAAATACGGGTCGTCGAGAAGGTTGCACACGTGGGCAGTAAAGCTTACATCAGATGTGGTCAAAATGAGATCATCGACTGCAAGGCAATTGTGGAGCATGCGAAACCACAAAAGAAAAACACAGGCAAGCACAGGTGTTTGAGGAGCAAGTTTACACACAACAGAAGGGTTTGCAACGGCTGTTGAACAAATTTGGTAATCATTAACAATTTCCAGATTGCAAAGAAAGGATAACAGATCTGTGATGGAAAAAAAAGGCCACAAAAGCTGCACAAGTGGAAAGCTGTTCAACTGCATGGCCAGAATCAGTCACTCCTGTTTTCTATTTGTTATGCCTAGCTGAAGAGTAACTATATACATTGATCTAATTCTCAACTGACAATTAACCAGACTTAATATGAATTTTGGGCATTTCAGAATTCATGTCCAATTTTCTGCTTTAGTCTCTTTTGTGGGAGACTAGATTCGCATCTTGCTTGCATCCAAATACTTCTTTATCGTAGAAGTTTGCCTTTTCACAGTGTACTCAAGTTCGAATTCTTTCCCAAAATTGTAAGCCAATTTGAATTGCAAATCCTTCAGATTGTGAACATTTGGTAGCAGAGTCTTGAGATCTGTGCATTGTACCCTTATATAGTTAAGTTGAATATACACACAATCTAACCTTCCCAGTGTTAGCATATGCAAAGAGAAGAAAGAACTCAGAGAAGGAGAGAGAGCAAACTGCACTGTTGAAATGACACAGGCAGAGGTTTATTTATTATAGGAAGAGGTGGTTGAACAGTTACCAACCGAACAACTACATAACTGTTTTACATGCTATATAAAGTGTTATATTTTAACACCCCCTCTTAATGACTAAACCGGAAACAAGACAAAGTTTGTCCCGAAATTTTACAAATTTCCTAAAGCCCATATGTTTAGTCATTACATCTACAGACTGTGCCATAGGTTGGACTTCAAAATCATCAGTCCATGACTGTGTTGCGGTTGTCGAATGAAGAAGAACCGCAAAACAAAAATCTGGTCCCATGAACAAAAGATATGGCAAGTGGTCCACTTTGGTTCTGTTACGTGATTCATTGACCAGTGATGAATCACCAATGGCTTGGAGTGTTAGCCCCATCTCCGAGTGCTGAAATGAACCTTGAAGATGGATTGAAAAATCTATTCTAGGCTTGTGTAGCATGATGTTGTACAAAGACAATTATCACGCAAAAAGTCACCCGTCATCCGAACTCGTGTAGTCTTCGTCCAACTTTCTCAATAAGAGAAAAGTGACCATCATAGGAGTTAGAACCAACTCCACAATAGTATGGAAATAACCATCTCTTTTGTCTCCGTCTCAACAGTGGTAGGAAGACCATACTCCTCATCTATTTGCTCATCTATCCTTCTTTAGGTGCGCCAATAAGCAAATTGTTCATGCTCTCTGTCCTTCGAGTAAGGACCTGCGAGTGAGTGGTAATGCCATCTCAACATGTGATTTGGAATAGTGGAGTCTCCATCCACCAATTGTTCTTGGAAGACTCATCCTCCCGAGGACGTTTCCCGTACACTGGTATAGTGGATATTCCCTCCACAATAGGTTGACAGTATCGAGTGATTTGTGAGGAAGAGCACCTCTTGCACTTCCCCGAAATGGAGTTGTCTCACACATGCATTCAAATTCGGATGCTCGACCACCTTGCCCAATACCAAGGGCAATTATCCTTTGTTTCACATTAGAGACAACACACTTCTTTCCACGTAAATCCACGAAATATTGGGTTTTTCATTCAATTGATGAATAGATAGAAGATTCTTTTGTAAAGAACTCTAACTTGTCATTTATGAGCATTATTCAATACGATGCAGTATCTTGACTTCCAAGTGATTCTCCATTAAATGGATTCAAAACCTCCACAAATGACTCATCCCTACGACATGAAAAGGTGCAAAGTTGTTCAATGAACCGATAGCCACCATATCATTTGAGCATGATGTTGTAAGACAATAAAGAGCATGCCCGTCATCCACCTTTTTGTTGATGGAAGATGTTCCTCATTACATGGCTTTTTGTCTCGCTGCGAAAGATCAGGTCTTTCATCCTCCTTTAGGTGTAGGTGCGGTAATAACATGTGACACGATACCAAGTGGAAGACTCAGCGATCCACCTTGTAACCCCGAATTCACAATTAAAAAGAGTCTCATATTTTTCAACGGTAGGAAAAACCCGACTGAGTGTTTGACTTCCATCCATTAAATGGATGCCTTTACGAAGAAGGTAAGTTGTTCAAAACCGGCCACCATACAACATGTCCACCTTTTTGTTGATGGAAGATTGGTCCGGAGGTCTTTCATGGCATTCCGCACTTGTAATTTTACGGAAGAGAACATATTCTTCGGGTATAAAATCATCTCGACGTATGATATTTACTTTAGGCCTGACAACATGCTTGCCAAATGGCATTCCGCAAGCATCATATAACAACTTGAGAAGCAATAACGCTTCCTTATGACGTTTGTCATAATCCTCGAAGTTCGTCGTTGGTCGACTTTCATCACCCTTGATTATTTTATCACAATCACGAAACTCCGCGACCATTAAAATCTTATGACTCCAAACATTGAAATTAGTGCCCGTTAATTTGTGTCTCCGGCAAAGTCAAGTGTGAAATATTTGCCATTTTATTATTCCAAAATAACGGTAATAATAAAATAATAGTTTGCCCACACTCAATAAAATATCTTTTTCCAGCAAATATATTTAATTAATTTAATTTCTCCAGCATATAGTATGAATACCTTTTTGAAAAAATAATATTATTTCAGGGTATTAATTCACCGACCTTTCGAAAAGGAAGCATAGAAAACAATCCTGCTTGGCACACGACTTCAGCAAATTCCAACGCAGTATTTCGTCGTTTCTCTTTCTCCCCAAGCAGGCTCAAAAACACTTCATGATTGTTCACATTTTTGTTCCTTTCTTCACACGACTGGGTTTTATTCTTTCTTGAGCAGCCACATTTTCTCTTTTCACTTGGGTGTTTGCCCTCCTTCACACGTTGGACTTTTGCCTTCGATTTCTCCTACGACTGTATCTGCCACGAAGTCTTTCTGCCCACAAATGTCTTCACGAAAAACGATTGTATATGCCTTTGTTTTTCTTTGCTCTGCTGAAATGACTTTATGCGACTGTGGATTTTGCTTTGCCTGCCCACGTATAACACTGTCTTCTCTGCCCTCGAAAATCCGTCTTCTTTGTCCTCAAAAATTGCGAATACGCCAGATTTCGACTTTGTAACAGTCGTTCTTCCTATATGACTGTAAACGCAAGTAGTTTGTGCCCTATCAAACTGCGACTGGGCTTCCTCAAACCATTTGCACTCTCCCGTACCCTTCAAGGGCTTCCTCGGGCTGCGAACCTTTGACGCTCTGATACCAATGTTAGCATATGCAAAGAGAAGAAAGAACTCAGAGAAGGAGAGCAAACTGCACTGTTGAAATGACACAGGCAGAGGTTTATTTATTATAGGAAGAGGTGGTTGAACAGTTACCAACAGAACAACTACATAACTGTTTTACATGCTATATAAAGTGTTATATTTTAACACCCAGAGTGGCATTTATCACCTGGCAAAGTCAAATTGTTAATGTGTAAACTTGTAAAGTCGCCTTTGAGTCGGTAGGAAAGCTGGATTTTAACACATTACAGAGTAGCCCCTAATTTATGCTAAATTGTGCCCCATTCTTGATCTATTATGAACTTAATGAGTTAAATGACCTCTGAAAACTTCGAATTAGGAAATATTAAGAGAATTGGAGATATATAAACTGTTAAAAGAGGTTCATCCTATTCCTCTAAGGCAATTTCTCCACAGAAACCAAAAAACAGTATTCTAATAACTGGATGGGCCATATGATAATTTATTTGCTAATATATCTCTATGGATTAAAGAGGACTGACTCTCCTTGCAATATGCATCTTTCTATTCCCTAAAGCCGAGGTTCAGTCAATATTCAATGCAGTACTTGAAACAAAATGTAGTCAGTACAATTTTTTATCACACAGCATTCTTATCTTGGCTGCAAATTAAATATTCAACAAACAGGATAATATTCACAAAGTGTGGTACGAATATTAGTTGAAAGTCCACATTGAATGTACATTCAGAAGTTGATTGTGAAAGTGAAGTCAACTCGCACCTAGTCCTCAAAGTTTTAAAGATGTCAGTTCTATGAATTTCAAAGGCACGTCTTGAAAACTTTGTTAGATGGCTTACCTAACCAGGAAAAATACTTTTCTGTTGTAGATAGAAAAATAAGTTCACAGATCACTTATGCACATTTTGTGTACTTCATTGGAAGCATACAGTCTCTAACCATGTGCAACATAGACCCTGAAGATATTTTATGCACATTTTGCAAATTTCATTGGAAGCATACAGCCTCTAACCATGTGGAGCATAGACCCTGAGGATATTTATAGTTTCGAAAATTTTGAAACAATGTCATATGATTTGCAAACAAAAGCTGATTGCTAATTTTAAAAACAAAAACTTAGCAGAATCAGTGAGTCAGCTTCCCACACATTCTTACTCAAATCAGTTCCTAATTGTGCTGCTGATATTTTACAGTGCAGTGTATTCTGCCTAGAATAGAATCTCAACAAAACTTGCAAGAAACAAACGTAGAATGTTGTTATTGAAATTGTGATTATCTAATGTACACGATATTCTGTGATTCTGTAATAAAGTCTCGAACTTAGAAATGAAGAGCATGCTTTTGCTTCACATGAGAAGAAAAATGTACAAGGGCACTAATTACGTAAGAGATTCAAACACCCAGGAGAAAGGTAATATGATATTCATGAGTTGAAAACTGACCTGCAAAACCTCTGGCATCCGTCCATCTTTTGTTCCTTTGACAAATTCACATAAGTACCACACACCAGCATTTGCAAAATCCTGCAAAATTATGTTTTTATTTTATAAAGATTGTGATGAAGAAAACAAAATGACATATAGTAACATATTATCACCTCTAAATTCACTTATCATCACTCAATCCAGGGAATACTTTCAAGATACACCAAGTCTTTATCACAATAAAAATAAACATACAATATACACCAGTCTCAAACAACATTCTGGCAAATATAGGAATCTGCATATTGACATAATGTCCCAGACAAGATTAAAAATTATATATGCACCCTTAAGAATCAAAAGAAATCCCTCTAGAGAATTTCTTTTAGTAGGTCAGATTGGTTTGTATACCTGCTTATCTTCAAGTGTGCCAATCTTTCCCTCCTGTTTTAGAAATATAAAGGTGCAAAAATCAGTCAGATTCACCATCTGAATAATATAATCGCTATGACAACTTAAGTGGTCAAAAAACATAATTGCATCAGTTAGATGATTACCAGCCCAGCAACCATTTTCTGAATTGCATCAATATCAAATCCTATCTGAGAAATATCTTCACGGACTTCAATAACCTGCATAGATACATTAAATCCCATAGAATCCAGTTGAAAGTAGTCTCCAGTTCTTGGCCTGCTCATAATCAAATCATGGCAAAGAATGCAAATGTAGAAACTACAATGGTAAACAACAGACCTCATTCTTAATTAATTTAGATATTTCTTTCTGCTCATCCATTTTTCCATCCAAATTTTCAAGCCTCTGGGTCAGGTGTCTCTTTGTGGCCTGACCAATATGAACACTATTAATGATACTGCCAACTTTCAACCATCAAAGATCATGGTAGGCAACATTAGTCAAACAAAAAAATTAAAATGTCCTTCAAATAGACAAGTGGAAAACGTACAGCAAGGGCTGTTGAAACTTGATCCAACTGCTTCGTCACACATTCAACCGCATTGGCCATGTTACGTTTTGTAACAAACATGACATCAGAAAAGGACCACCCCTGACAATTTGAAAAGGCATGAAATAAAATACCGTTATTAACATATATTATAAGTTATATCAAATAAAATTTACAGTATGTAGGAACTACCAATTTAAAAAGATTTGTTAGGATGTAACGGGTGTGCACAACTAGCAAATCTAGATAAGCCAATTACCAACATACTTAAACATATATACTAGCATACCTATCTTAGATAAATCTATGTAAAAGATGCCAAGAGGTATCATTCTCGAGGCGCCTATTCCATTTATGTCTCAAATCCAATATAGGTGCCTCGAGAATGATACCTCTCGGCGTCTTTTACATAGATTTATCTAAGATAGGTATGTTAGTAACTTAGTAGCATCCATGGGTATTGCATTTTACTTTAACATATAATAAGAAATATTTCATTAATCAAAGTGTGTAATATATATGATAATAAATGTTAGTAAGAGAAGCATTTGAAAACCATCCAAATGTGCAATATTCATGAGAAACATGAAAAATAAATTATTTAATATTAATGAAAATGTGCCATACACATCACATAAAATGACAAATTCATAGTATGAAATTTGTAATAAGTAGATGACATTATCTTCTAAGGACTTTAGTCTCTCTTCCTCAGCCTTCCGTTTGAAAGAAGGTTTCCTTTCTTCATCTTTTCATAGCAGTTATTTGTAAATGGCAGGAACATCCGTAGTCCTTCCAATGCCTTTACACGAGAGATAGCCACAAATGTTAACCTTGTTCTTTCCTTTGTTCTATATTAATTGTAGCTTTGAAAGAGTCAAACCTTGTGATTTGTGTATTGTCAATGCCCAAGCCAACCATAAGGGTAATTGGTGTGCGTCCCCTTTGAATTGGTGTAATTGGAATTCCATGTGGAGTTTGATCTTTAAATGGTATTCCGAAGTAACTATTGAATTCAACCATAACATATGTCGTTGGTTCTAATGAGGCACTTCCAAATTTGTATAATATGCTTCAAATTTACCCTAGAGCTCCATTTACAAGACTGCTTCTATCTAAAGATTGGAGGTTAGCATGACCCTTGTATTATTAGCAATTAATAACTCAACATCAAGTTCATCATTTGGACCTCCTATTGGTGTGTTGGTACTACATGTTTTGGTTGCAATGCTATGTGCAATAGGTCGTTTTAATTAATGCAATTTTCTTTTGTTGTGGTTATCCACATTATTCTTTGTGGCGAAAGATGAATACTATTGTCAAATTCTTCATTGGTAGCTTTATCTAATACAATAGTTTTGGTCATCGATAACTTTCAATCATTGATTGTCGGATTTGCATCACTCAAATTTGTGAGAAGTTGTGAAACCTTTTTCGGTCTTGGCTTTCTCTTTCTTGTTTAAATACCTTACCTAAAGTAACAATTGTTTTGAATTCTACCGTAATAGCTCCGCACGTCTATTACAATCATATGGCGATCTATCACTAATGGGGGAGTTGCCCCAAATCTCTCACGAAAATCATAGAAATACCTACAAAACGCATATCTACTTTTTTTTACTAAACTGCATGAAAACGCCATAGGAGTCCTCGTGCATTGCATGTCTGATACGAGGATCGGTAAGTAATGGGTATGTCCGGAAACGTCCACATTTGTCATACCGTAACATACCTTGTGTGTAGGTACGTTTCCGGACGTACTCGTCCCATAAAAACGTCATTTTTAAAACAAAACTCAAAAAAACTTTAAAAATATGCAAAAAAATTATTTTAAAATTTCCTATATCTAACCTAACCTAACTGACCCCCAAACACTTATATAAACACCCAATCCCTTTACTTTTTCCTCACACTCAATCTTTGTTATTTTGCTTGAGCTTGAAGGAGAAAGAAAGAGCTTGGAGGAGAGAAAGAGAGCTTGGAGGAGAGAGTGATTGAGCTTGAAGGAGAAAGAGAGAAGGAGAAGCAAGTCTACAAACATCAAGGAGGATTTTTCCAAGTATTTTACATGCATTCAAGCATTTTTTTAAATCTTTTGAGCAATGTTTTGTATATGAATATGATCAATGATCAATATCATGAATGATGTGTTTCAAACACATCATTCATGATTATTGATCATGATCTAAATTTATTTTTAATATTTATTTATTTTATGGTTATTAAAATATAATATATTAATTAATTTTTCCATATTTTAAGTTTAATAGTGAAGTTTTATTTAATTAAACGTCTACCCTCTATGTATGCTCTCACCTCACACCATTTATGGCGAACTTGGTGATCAGAATCAAAGATTGACGTGTAGGACTAATTGTTTAATTTTTTTAATTAGTTATGTATTCGTTTTTTTTTTAAGTTTTAAATTGAATTTGTTAAAAATTTAAACGTCTACCCTCTATGTATGCTCTCACCTTGCACCATTTATGGCGAACTTGGTGATCAAAATCAGAGAATGACGTGTATGGGTTAACAAATTAATTTTCTAATTTGTATTTGTTGTTTTTAATTAAATTATTTTAATATTTAGCAATGTTTTAAAAAATATCTCTTATTGTAGGTTAAAAGTTAAAACAAATTAATCCTACAATCATGGCATCCAGTTCAGCTTCAGTGGGGCAAGAGGGGGGAAATGTTTCGGGTGGTATGGCAGTGAAAATGGATCCAAATTATCCTTTATGGAGACATGTGGAAGTGGTAGAGCTTGTTGTCGGTGGTGGTGTCCGTGTTTGGACGTGTCCCCATTGTGCCGCCACATTTAAATCCTCATATACCCGTTTGAGAGCTCATCTGACTGGGGCATCGGGGACGGGTATTAGACCGTGTAGGAAGGTGGAAAAGAACCCCATAGAATGTACGAAAGAGCAAGAGGATGCAAACATTGAAGCAAAGAAGAGCTCGCTCTAGAATTGTTTTTTACAAAGAGAGGACCATGGGAAAACCACCAACATCAACACCATCATTTCATCCTTTCATTGAGACTCGTCTTTAAAACTATTCTGCAGACGATGACCCTTCCGATGCAGATACCTCAGTCCATCAAGCAAGAGAACAAAAGGCACATCGAAAAAGCATTTAACATCGAGAAGAGGGATATTGCAGATGAATTGGTGTCTTGATGTATATTTGCATGTGGACTACCATTCAATGTCTTGAGATCACCTTATTGGCAACAGATGGTGAGAGGCATTAATGAGGCACCACAAGGGTATACAAGCCCTAGCTATAATAAGGTTCGCACTTCTCTTTTGGCAAAAGAAGTGCAACACATTCAAACATCTCTACAGCCAATTAGAGATTCTTGGACTGATTCAGAGTCTCTATTATATCAGATGGATGGAAAGACTCCAGAAACAGACCTCTCATCAACATTATTGCAGTATGCCCTAAAGGGCCAATGTTTCTGAAGGTTGTTGATTGTGAGGGGGAAGTAAAAGATGCCCAATTCATTGCAAATATTCTCATTGAGGCTATTGAGTCAGTGGGTCCGTAGAGGGTTGTCCAAGTCATCACGGACAACGCCAAAAATTGCAAGGCAGCAAAATTGATAGTAGAGGGTAGGTATGAGCAAATATTTTGGACACCATGTGCACTACACTACCTAAATCTAATGATGCAGAAGATTGGGAAAATTGCATGGATTGAGCAAATATACATGGAGGCAAACAAGATTCAGATGTTTGTCACCAACCATCACATGTCTCAAGCCATATTCAGAAGATTTTCAAAGTTGGAGTTGTTGATGGTAAAGGAACAATTCATTTTAATTTAATATTTGATTTTAAATTTTAAATCAATTTCAAATTGTGTTGTTATTGAATTGTTTCCATTATTTTTTAATAGGTTGTTGAGACTAGGTTTGTCTCTCACACACTCGTCTTAAGCGACTGAAGGTGAGACGTGCTTTGAGCATAATGGTGATTGATAATGTTTGGACCATCTAGAAGCAATCTAACACGTAAAGAGCCCAAAAAAAAATCATGGATCCTTGATGAGCATTGGTGGGAAAAAGTTGAATATTTGTTGAGTTTCATAGAGCCTATTTTGAGTATGATACAATCTGTAGACAAAGATAATGCTTGCATTGGAGAAATATATGATGGCATTGATTCCATGCTTGAAAAAATTCATGATATCATACAGGCCAAAGAGCAGGACCCTGAGGAAAAATTTTGCAGTGAAGTTAAAAATGTGATCGTGAAAAGGTGGAACAAAATGACCACCCATTGCATCTTTTTGCTTATGCTTTAAATCCCAAATATTACAAACGGTGAAATAGTTCGGGAAAATTTGGTAGCAAATGACCATATGATGACCATGAGGTTGCAAATGGGACGAGGTCAACATTCAAGAGGTTGTTTCTTGATCCAGCTACATCACTTGCAGTCCGCTCAGGAGATGTCGATGTTTGTAAATGGACAAGGTAGCATGGGAGAGATAGAGGCTATTTGTGACAAACCCACCATGGATCCAATCACGTGGTGGACTTGTCATGGCCATGATGCCAAGTTCTTACGACCAGTTGTGATCAAATTGCTCTCACAGGTATAAAGTTTGTAACTTGTTATTTGATATTTTAATTACCAATTAAGAATTAAAATTCAAAATGATATCATTCTTTTTTAATTAATAATATTAATACTTTGTTTTTGTGACAGGTGGCTAGTAATTCTTCTGCAGAGCGCAACTAGAGTACTTATGGCTTCATCCACTCAGCCAAACGCACCATGTTGGCATCGAAGAAGGCTAAAGATCTAGTATACGTTCATTCCAACTTGCGCCTCTTAACCCACAGACACAAGAGTATACTAGTGGTCCTAACAAGCTTTGGGACCTCCAACCTGAAAACACGGACTTTGAAGCTTCTGCTGCTTGTTTGGCCAATGTTTCACTTCTTGGCATTGATGAGGAACTTCCAGGGAGCCCTTCACAAGGGTTCGAAAGTGGAGCTAGTGGGAGTGGAGCTGCAAGTGGCATCCATGAAGATGATTTTGATGATCATCTAGATGATATGCTCTAGAAGTTGAGAACTTGAATGTATTATGTTATTTACTATCATGTTTTGAACATTATGAATCAATACAAACTCAAGTCTCAATTCTCAAAGTATTGGAAATTTCAATTTTGTTTTCATGTTCTATGATTCATGAATGATTTTAAGTTGTATGACTCTATGAGTATTAAATTTCAATAAGTATGCAATGTATGAGAATTAAATTTCAATAAGTATGCAATGTATGAGAATTAAATTTCAATAAGTATGCAAATGCTTCTTTAAATTTATAATTTATATACATATTTTTATATTTATATATATAACGTACCCAAAGCGTACCATACCCAAGATTTTTAAAATTTGTCGTTTGGCGTATCGAAACCGTACCGAAACAGATGTTCACCCGCACACGTATGTCAGGCTGCTGTCTAGCTTTTTAAGGAAATGCTTAACGAAGTCGAGATCTATGTTTTCTAGCAAACTTTGTCCAATGAAGCTCATTTCATCAATCTATATACATTTTTATGTGGCGGATCTCTTCTTGGGAAGTTGTAAGCCTATTTCATCTGTGATAGGGATTTGAAGTTGCGAATGAATTGTTGATGCACAATCTTTTGAATGTTGCAAACCTAACCGACGCAACTAATAGAAGAGAAAGTTTTAGGAATGATGCATCTAGAAGAAGTGCTTCACAAATGGCGCCAATTACATATGATTTTTACGTGAATTATCATGCATGACAACGAGGCATTTTGGCATTGATGATAATGTGTCATTATTATATCAAGTGTTTGTCTTTTGTTAAGCACCTAAGCTTCCATAATTGATATTAAGAGCTAATTCAGACCGTAGTTCTATGACCAACCCATCATCTTTCATGGTGTTAATGAATTTAATCTCTTTATTCATGTATTCTTCATCTAGATATTCATTATTCCATGGTGCTTGTTTGTCAAGATCTCTTCTTCCCAACATAATTATTTCAGCTTACTTTATAACTTGGCCAGATTGAAGACTAAATATGAGTGACTTGGCCACATTGAAGACTAAATATGATTTCCCACTTGTGTTCTATAGTATTATGTTGAATAGATTGATTACTCGCTTCTTCGAATCACTATGATTATCAACATCTTTGGGAATAACCCTTCGCTCGACATGCCAAAGATTATAATTAAATGGCACCCAATTTGATTTTATTGGATCATAATCAAGTCCAATATTTCTTTGTATATCACGAAATGGCTTGTAATTTGTCTTGCGTTGATCCCTACTCCGAACAATAATCATCGATGAATCTTTATTTGAAGATAAAAATACCTTTACAATTTCTTTTACTTTTGAGAAAAATTAATTGTATATCCTTTATAGTTATATTGACCTCCAATTGCATGTGTCACTTTCATGATTGGGTTGACAAGCGGGCCATCAATATTTCCTTAACTTGTGTTCAATTTACAAATTTTGGTGGTTGTGGCCCAAGATCCATATTGTTAGATGTTGAAAATCGATGATAGCCTTTCTCTTGTCGACATTTATTACATACAGGGCCTTTGGGTGTTCAAGACACATTAATTCCAAGGTAACACTCTTGACAAATAAAGCACATACTTGGTGCCGAGAGATTATCTAGACCATGTCAAAAAACCATATGAAAAGTATTCAAATATCTCCCAACCATTCCATTACGATTACATATATTTTGCTCTCCTCAATTTCTAAATTTCGCATATATGTCTCCTTCTCCTTCTAGGTTGCGATGATGACTCTTCTCCTAAGTCATTATTTTGTATTCATCTCCTTGAACATGCAATGTTGACTCGTTTTGTATATCATTATTTTGTGCATTGTTTGTAGTATTACCATCGACATCCATTGCATCTTAAGTACATTTTTGGTGTTTCGAGCACACGATCTATGAATATTGAATTTTCTTTTTCTAGATTATTGTCAACATTAGAAATCGATCAACAATAGTGCCTCTCAAATGCTTGATTATGAATTTCTTGTCCGTGTTGTCTTTCTGCCTCAATTAATTGATCTGAATGCATTTGTCTTTGCAATCTTGTTTTTATACAATTTACACATTTTGAAAGGTTTGTGCATGAATTGTTATCATCTTATCTGCATGTTTTCTCTTTTCTACTTTTGATTCTTGATTGACAATTCAGCTCGACATTCTACAAATCTTTGTCTACCATTATCATTGCATCGTTTTTTTTTGTTCATCTACCATTTTTGTTGTTTGTGTATGCAATATTGTCAGTAATATTATCTTTGTTGTTGTCTTTGATATTATCTTCATTGTTCTTCATTTTCAAAATTCAATCTCCAGCCATACCTACACAATATATAAGAACAATGTATACATATTTATGAATATTTATTTCATATAAAAGCAACATAAGTTTAGACATTCTCTTTAAAATATTAAAACATAATATCAAAAAGATGAATTAATTATCAACATAATTTATATTTACACATACTATATTTATTAGTTAAAATTTGTTTAACATAGCATTTTCATATAGTGGGATTTGAACACAAATCAATTAATTTATAAATGTAAGTACACACCACAACACCATCATATGATTTATATCTAAATGAGAATAGAAAATAACTATCCTAATATTATTGAATTTTACATTTGTATAAGAAAAAAAAAATAATGTTCATAATAAAATAACTTAATATATGTAACCTAAACTTCATTGCATTCACAAGGCTACATTTATACAGAAATGAATATGTAAGTATACATTATGATTATAATTTTAAATCCATAAAATTTCAAGTATGGAGATTAAGGGAAGCTGGTATAGGTTTATAAATTTACTCTTTTACACATGTTTGCATTTTTATTAATAATGAGAGTGATATTTATTCACTATGGCTGCATTAAACATTCAATTGTAACACCTAATCTCTTATAAAATTTAGAGAGATTAAATTGTTTTGACAGAAAGTGCTTATAATTTTAAGGAAAGCTAAATTTTACATAGGTTTGAAATTTTATTAATAATGAGAATGATATTTATTCAGTGTCTATTGAAACATTTTTACGGAAAGTGGTTATATTTTTACAGAAAGCTAAATTTTATACAATATTAAATTAAATTAATAATGAGAGTGTATGGCTGCATTAAATTCTCTACAGCCATCCAAATAAATTGAAAAAGATGCAAAGAAAATATAAGTACTTACTGGTTCAACCAGTTTCTATTTGTAATTTTGTCGGCTGTTTTTTTATTATCAAGAAGGATCGATCAAAATAATGTCGGCCGGTTTGTCCTTTCATGTCACGACATCAAGAGGCGTAACCTACAATGGCAAACATTGAGTCGACTGTTTTTTAAATTATCAAAAAGGGATCGATTAAAATAATGTCGGCTGGCTTGTCCTTTCACAGTCACGACATCAGATCCCCACCCACTCTACTGCCATTGTAGGTTACACCTCTTGGTGTAATGAACTGCATGTGCATGATTGATAATTATTCACAAGAAATAAAGTAATAACCGTATAGATTCCAAAAAATGTGAACTTATAATGTGTTCAATTTTTTAAAATATTTGAGGAATGTCTAAGTCAAACAATTCAATATACATGACCCAGTAGGATTGCATTATACTTTCAATATATTATCTAACTCAAAACCTGCAAATAAAGATAAACACAATGCAAGAGAAAGCATTCCAAAATGTGTTGCTACAGCTAGACTGTTTCGGTATGGGTACGGGTATGGTATGCTGAAACGGCAAATTTTTAAAACCTCGGGTATGGTACGCTGTGGGTATGTTCATACAATATATTTTTAAAAAGTAAAAATATAAATATATATAAAAATTTAAAGAAAACAACAAGCTTATAGTCTCAGCAACCTAAAGCAAGATTTCTTTGACTGAATACAAGAAGACCACAAAACATTAAATCTATGAGTCCATCTACTAATGGGCTCACAAACATTCCACTTATTGTTAAGGCCCAGGGAAAGGTTTGGGGAGAAGGCAATCTTTTCATAGAGTTGTTTGGAGGTAGCCTCTTGGAGAAGGGGCCCTTTGAGCCACCTCATAGTATCCCAAAAGTCATTCTCATCCTCCATAATTAGTCCAGTAGAGGGAGCTGTGAAAGCATTTCTGAGCATTGTATACATTCTGAACTGAGATTGAGGAAGCTTATAGAAAGCTTTAAGGTCTGTCCATTCCATCCACTTCCCAAATCTGTACAAGTCATGAAATATTTTAATTCCTTTCTCAAACCAAAGGAGGGCAGAGCAGCCTCTTGTCAAGGCAAGGATCTTGTCATTATATTTCAGATTCGACAAAATCGATTTGTAGGCTTGGCACCTAGTGTCAAAGGAAGAGAAGATAGGCTGCCCAACCACCAAGTGCTTCACTTGTTCCCATGCCTTCCAAATTGACTGAAGAATAAAGGACCCATGAGGAGCAACAAGAAAGCACCCAAATAGTAAGTCAACCAAATGAAGTTCTTTTCATCTCTCTTGACCCTTCGGAGCCTATTGGCAATATTGAATCTCACACAAACTTTCCAAGGTTCAATTCCAGTCAAAGCCCTCAAGTTTTATTTATTTTTTGCACTTTAAAAAAACCATGTGGGTACACTGTGGGTACGTACCCACAGGCCCTGGGTATGTCCCAGGTATGGAAACAGGCCTGGGGGGACATACCCAGGGCCTGTGGGTATGTACCCACAGCATATAGTTGTGTGATACCCTTTATGCCTACGTATCAGGCCTGGTACGGGGGTACTCTGGCAATTCAGGCAGTCAGCACTACAGTTTTACACAGAAAATAAACAAGAACATTTGATGCAAACTTGAGTCAAACATTGTGTATTGTACAAAACAACACAAACCATGAAGAACTTACTTTCCACCACATATAGCAATATCCCATTGCCCCAAGAGCAGCAGCTGGCATCAAAAGAGATGGTAGATAACCTGAGGATTCACAGGGTAGCCAGTGTCAACTTATAGCTAACATTAAATGTTTTCTGACCAAAACAAATTCATATAGTGTTTAATAATTATATCATCATGATATATATTGTATGCCCCTTCACATGCAGAATCAAATTTGCATGTCTAAATAAATGCAATGGCTTGTCTTAATAGTTTCAATAAAGATAAGTGTTGAACCCAGTGCCTCAGGTCATGTTAGGAAGCCTTCATGGGCTGTAAAAATAATGATTATTCACCATAAAGCCACAAATTATACTTTACAGTCTATTGCATCTAACTAGGTCCTCCAACAAACCACCGAGTCATTAGCCAGTGTTCTAATTTAGCAAGCACTAAGTGGAAAAGCTAGCATACCGCTTTGGACAGAGCCATTCACAACTGTTATTGGCCTGTTGCAGCTATGTGCTTTACTTCTGTAACGGCGTACCTACAAACAAATGACACAGTCAATCACAGGAAAGTCCAAAAATATTGTATTTGGCACTTGTTGCCACATGGATCATTATTATTTCAGTCAACAAACTGGTCACCATATTAACCAAATAAACTGGTAAGCATAAGTCAGCAATTAGCATATTAATGTATTTGTTCTAAAACAGGGAGCTATTGCCTGCAGGAAGGGAAGGGAGTATGGTGGAATTGATGCAGCATAGCAGGCACTGATCAGAGAGGGAAAAATCCTAATATGAAGATCTGTTTGCCATCAGTGTGTCAGTTGCAAATGGTCGTCACTAGGCCATATATACAAGACAGAAATCAGCTTTCCGACTGTAAGTCAACAGATCTTGTTGGTTGCAAGGTAGTAGGATCTAAGAAGCGGCATCTGACAAATTTTATATAAAAAAAAAAAAATCAGAAAATATCAAATATTTCTGTTGAAATTGGTCCATTAGAATGGAATTGATATTTGTTAGAATACATTGAAATTCAATAAAACTTCACATTTCAGTAATCAGGATACAGGTACGGGTTCGGGTACAGATTCAATACACAGATAGGTTGATTTGAAAAAACCCTTGGGTACTATACATCTTGGATACGTCCATACATATATATTATATATATACATTTTACTCATTTTTAGTCCATAAGAAATACAAAACTTGAAAAATATAGTAGGATCAATGTTCAAAACATTCAATATACTTAAAATTTTACATTTTCATTGATCATGTGGCTGCCATACATATGATATACGAATATCATGTCAACATGAATACAAACAAAACTTGAAAAATATAGTAGGATCAATGTTCAAAACATTCAATATACTTAAGATTTTACATTTCATTGATAATGTGGCTGTCATACATATGATATACAAATATCATGTCAACTATGAATACAAACAAATCTAGAATATATCATCTAGATTTTCCTCAAAATCAAAATCTTGCATGCCACTCATGCTAGCTCCACTCTTAGCAGCTTTTTATAGCTTTTTGAGGAGTTTCGGGTTTATTATTTTATTAATTTATGAGTTAGGATTCGTTTTTAGTCATTGACCAAGTCGAAATAAAAATAAAAACTTTTTTAAGCGCCCACCGCCCAACCCTGATGTATGTCCAGGTATGCCAAAACATACCCCGGACATATCTGGGATGTATCAGTGACTGTAGAAGCCGGTACATATCCGTACCGGGTATGTATTGGAGGAGGAATGAAATAGAAAGATTGCTGGGGAGCAGCAAACCCATGCATCATTGCTGAAATTCATTGAAATTTGTAAAAAAACCTCAACAATTCTATGAAATTCATTCTTTATTTTTTGAATATTTTAATCTAAAACAACATATGCATAATATTTCTTTCAGTCAATTTAATCGCAAATTTTTATGACTTATTATTTAGAAGCAAATTTTTATCCTCCATTAATTTGAATGTGGCAACTTAGAGTAGGAGGTGATACCAATCAAGGCAATGGCAAACACAACCAACAAGGATCACAAAGCCAAGAAAAAGCAATCATTAACACTGTAATAGTATAAACAAGCAAGAAGATCAGTGAAATAATAAAACTCAAACGATATTTACCATATATTTCATAGCAGCATAAGCTACCAATCCCATGAACCTAAGTTAATTTAAAATGTAGGTAGCTAAAATGTCCTGAATGAAGGAGGTGTAAAAACACAATACATTGAAATGACAAATAAACATGAAAAGCTTCTCAACTTGAAAAAACATTTGCAAGGCTATGTACCATCACTTAAAGTACCTCTTCCTGGTATTTGACTGCAAACTCTTTAGCGCTAAGAAATCTCATATTTAACTAAGTTTACCTAAAGGCTTATGGTGTCATCAGGATACAGGACTCGACCCTGCAATAGCATCACTTGAATTTTGAAGACAAGAGAGCCAAAAGCAAGGGATGTGAACACCAATTCAGGGTGATTCTTAGTATATCCTCTGAATCGGGAGATTTGAACATTCGTCAACCCAACAGAAAACATCTGACCAAACCCTCCCTCAGTCCCAAATAAACAAATTACTGTTTTTAATATTCTTTTTCTTCAAAGATTTCCAATTTTGTTTGGAAGAGAATGACGTGCAAATTTCACTTGCAGTTTGTAATTTAAAGTTTTACATTCAGGATTCGGAATGTATGTTCTTACAGAAATGCTCTCATAAAGAAAGGACAGTTTAAAGAAATAAATAAGTGGCATTAGCCTATACTCTTTTCATCATAAGTTATTCCTTACTGAAGTCACAAGATTTGAGTTCGATTTCATGTTTGACAAGGATAAAGTTCCTTCAAGCTTGCCAATGGATAATGATCAGCAAAAAATCGTCTTAAAGTTTGAACAAAATATTTTTTCTTAACTACTAAAAAAATGCATAAATATGTTAGAGAGACAGAGTGAAGGAGTTTTCCATTCTCTACTTTCACTTGTAATGCAAAATCATGTCAAAAACGTCTTGCATAAAAGTAATGGACAAAGTTGAGTTCATGTTCAGCAAGGATAAAGTTTGGTAAAGTCGAACATTTTCCATAAACTTCAATGTACTTTGTGACATAGTTCCTTTACAATTATAGATATGGCAATCATAGGCTAAATATCATGAATACCCATCTGGCCTTTAGCATGCAATCGATGAGAACTTCAAAAACAATGTCAAGTTCATACTTATGTTCTGCAATGTTCCACTGGAGACGCGTTTAGTTGTTATAAAAAATTTGTCATCCTAGAGACTGTAAACGTCCCAAAGACTTGAAGACTTGGGTGATGTCCCCCACCGTTTCGCCGCCGCCATCAACACCTTAGGGATGTCCCCAAAACGTTTCTCTCAAAGAGGGGACATTTTTGAGGCATCCCCATTTTTGGGGACTCTGGGCCGTCTCCAGGAACTTTTTGAGACTTCTAGAAGTCTGAAGCCATTTTTGGGCTCCCATTGACCTTTGGTCATCATGGACTGCCTTAGATGGTTTTGTTAATTCAATTTGTTTTTTAAAAATTGATCCCTAACCTAAAACCTAATACTTAATGGGCCCCACCCACCCCCTAAGCACTCCAAAACAAACTATAAATAAGAGTTACACCCTCACTCCCGGGATCAAAAATCAAAGTAAGAGTGAAAGCATGAGCAAGAGTGAGAGGGTAAGAGCATCCCCCCACCAAGCAAGAGTGAGAGCATTAGCAAGGAAGAGGGACAACATTAGAACACGTAATAACAAGAAGTTAGAGCAAGTGCCAAATCTTCATTGCATTTACACCACCATCCCGCCACCCCGTTGTCATCCCTCCGTCCCCAAACCTAGGCCCTGAGTACCCCCATCTCCCGAGACCCATTCCCCCAGAGGTTCTAAGACTGTAGAAAACTTTGGTTCATTTTTTTGTAATATTAGGTATTATGGGGCTAATGATGTTCTTAATGAGACATCATCCTTTTGTTTATTACTTTAAAAAAGCATCCCACCCCAAACCTCATTCTTGATGGAGTGGATTAACAAGCTTAAGAGTGAGAGGGAAAGCCTTCTCCTTGTTTGTAAGCAAGGTCACAAAGCAAGCAAGAGTGAGAGGTCACTATAGTTTTCTCTACCAAAAGAGGTTCTCTAGATAATGTGTTAAGAGCCATGTTTTAAATATCAAACCGACTGGATCCACCCGAGGATCGGATAGGAATCAAACCGGTTTAAAACTTATGAACCGGTTTATTAAAAATACATAAAATATTACAATTTTAATGAAAACGAAAAATTTTAAAGATTTCAAACCATGATTACAAACAATTAGAGACAAAAATATGCAAAGTTTGCTCATGTATATACCATGTAAGGGTAAATATAGTAAAACAACACCGAGTGCACTACACATATCGAAACAAAATACACAAACAACAAGGCTCTAAATGGCCTATAAAGTCCAAAAACAATATGTTACACACTAGTACATGTTTAATATCAATCATCAAACTCAACACCACTACTGCTAAGAATGGGATCCTCATCCTCATCCTCATCCTCATCAATGTCATCATGTTCCTTTGACTTAGACACATCGACTCCTCAAGGACGGCGTTTATAATAGTTGTAGTAACACGACTAGTGTTTGACATGTCCAGTGCTACTAGTGGTTCATCATCCAAAGCCATCCACCCCAAATCATGGGATCAAACTCTGCCAGGTAACTCTCCTCTACCCATTCTGAGGTTGGATCGATATCATCCAAGACAATGGGATTTGTATTAGGTATCCTATTCAGTAATTGATTGCGCCTTAGCCGAAGGTTGTATTGCGCGAAGACAAGATCATTTAACCGTTGTTCCAAATAGGGTCTATATAACATCATTTTAGGGTTAAGGTTGGAAAAAGGTAGCTTAAAAGCTAAAATTGGGAAAAAAATGTTCTAAGGCAAACCCTGCCCCTCAACTAGTTCGGACCGGTCTAGTACGGAACCGACCGGTTTGACCGGTTCAATATGGAACCGGCGGTTTAGATAAAAGCTGATCTTGAATCGGTCGATTCCGTATGGAACAGGTCATTGGATCAGTTTTCTAACGGTTTGCAAATTTTTTAAGGAACCGATCGAATCGAACCGGAATGGTTTTAAAACCTTTGGTTAAGAGAGGTTCTAGGGGAGTATTTAGTACATCGGTGTTAAGAGAATCCCGACAAGAGTTTAAGGCAACCTCGGTGAGGTCATGGCCTCAAATTGCAAACTCAATGTGTCTAACCTTGGGACTTGCAAGTCCCAAGGTTGGACAGACCGAGTCTTTTTCTTATAAAAGGGAAATCGAAGAAAAAAATGTCATCGAGTCCAAAAAGCCAAAAATAACATTAAAAGCATGCCTTGAATAAACAAAAATGAATAAAACCCTTTATAATGGGTAAAAGGATCCAATATTTCTTTGGTCCGACTACTACTTATAGGATTTTACAGTTTTTGTAATTTGTCATCAATAATCCACAAAAACACAAGTTCCTCAATGGATTCTCCTAAAGTTGCATTCTTTCCTTGCTTGATCTACTTGTGAGTACCCTTATTGTGCAGGGTCATCTCCCTCTTGTTGTCAATGGTCAAGCAAATAGAATATTCATATAAAGTGAACATATGAATTGTTAGGTACCCAAGACAGGTGTATGAGTACGTTGGTATGGTAATTTTGGGGGCAGGTACAGTTGTACAATATATATATAATTAAAATAAAATATAAAATAATAAACAATATAGCCAAATAAGTAAAATTTCAGACTTATACATGAGTAGAGTAAACAAATAATTAAATAAGTGAAATAGCCAAATAACATATTAATAATTCGATGCATTTTGTCATGATATTCATTAATCGAACTTAGAACAAATACATTGTTCAAACTGCAAATGTTACATTCTAAGTCACAAAATTGGCGGATTTCAACCAAAAAGTTTGAAATTCGGCAATTTTCAAAAAAACAAAAAAATAATTAAAGCTTGGCAGAAATTCAAATATTCGGATTTGATTTTTTTTTTGGAACCCTGCGAAAAATCGCGACTAGTCAAAATACGTTGAAAAGTTTTCTTATTTTTCAGGGTTTGCATTAAAGTCGGCTAGGGTTCTAGTCCACAATGACACAGATCCAAACTCCATGGTGCTCGTAGCCCACGTCGCGCTCGAGGTATTTCCTATTCCATTTTCATCTTGTTTTTTATTTAGTATGGCCACATAAGATAAAAATAAATAAAACTTTAAAAGCACATAAATTTAGGTATTTTATTTGTTTAGTGACATTTAAAAACATAGTAAATAAATAAATAAAACAAACCTAAACATTAGGTTTAGGTTTGTTTTATTCATTTATTTATTATGTTAAATTTAAAGTTATAAATTCTTATTATTTAATAGTAATAGTTGGATAAAGATTTAAAATTAAATTTTTATTGTTATTAAAAAATTAATATTAAACTTAAATATGATGATGGTTGAACAATATAGTAAGTAAATAAATAAATAAATCTTTAAAGTTTTATATTCTTATTATTCAATATTAAATACTTATTTGTTATTAAAATATAATATTAAACTCAAATTTGTTATTAGAATTTATATATTTAGGTTTATTTATGTATTATTATTTATTTATTAATATATAAAAATGCAGATTTATATATTCGAACTTTTGACAAATTTTTTTCCCGAACTTTATCGGTTGACGAATTTTTGTCAAATTTTATCCTCGCCGAACATGAACCTGGTGACTTAGTTACAAATTACAATGTATACACAAAAAATCAAGATAAATCAGCATACTAATAGTCCAATTATAATCATAAATAATAACAAATCACATAACTGAGTTGGAATTCCGGCTATTACCAGCTCCCTCCAAATCTGGCAATTCAGATTCCTTTGGGGTTTCTCTTATTATTCCTGCATTAGTCTTACTTGCTAGTGGAGATGCTGCCACTGCATTTTTTGATCCTACATTACCCAAACTCATCTCAACTGTTGCAGTTTCAGCCATTGTTTTAGGTACTTCTGTGAATGCCCTTGTTTTACCACAGTTGAATCATTTACGTGATCCCATCTATTGACCTTTATTGACCCCCTAAACAAAAAAACAAAAATTAATAGAAAAATTGCTGTTTTACTGTGGGAACGCTTAGGTACAGCCAGGGTACGTCCAGCAGTACCTGTGTACGTCTGGGTACGTCTCAGGAAGTACCCAGACGTACCCGGGTACTGCTGGACATACCCTGGGCATACCCCTGGCGAACCGTACCGTCTTGCATACCGGGTACAGTACATACCGGCTACCTAGATGAATTGTAATAGGTTTCTTAAAATAAATGTCAAAGCTATAAAAATTTATCATAACTATAACTTACAGTTTTATTACCCTGTTTTATATAGAAAGTTGCAATTATACCTTGTAATTCTATGATTATTAATATTATTTCAATTTAAAGACCTTTTTATCGCACTTTTTAGCTATATTTTAGCTACTTTTAGAATTGCCAAGATATGGTCAAGTTTTTCACCGAATCCAAATCAACTGAGTTATAGCTGAGTTTAAATCTCAACATTCAATTGAATAATTTACTAAGACGGGGAACCTCCTAGGAAGACTCTAGCGTAACAAAAGCGACAAGTGTGTCTTAATATACATTCAAATAGGCAATGTGTGTTAGCAAGCAAAAGCAATAAAACAACCAAAATGCATAATCAATGAAACAAAAGTGTTGGGACAATGGATACGTAATGGGGAGACTTAGGTCTTTGGTCTCCCCCTTTGACCAAAGCATGCCTATTGTGGAATATCATAGGTGCACCAAGAGAGATGGGGAAGACCTGATAGATGAGTGAGTGATTCACTGAGTCTATAGAGTATGTTGTTATTGTTCATTATTCTTGAGTTCTAACCCAGCCTTAGAGAAGAATGTTTCCTTTGGTAAAGTCCCTTTCTACTTGTGTCCTTAGGTTTCTATAGATGCATAAGTTGAAAATGAGCTAAAGGAAAGCGCATTGTTGTGATCTGATTTCAGAAATGGCCTCATGGATTTACAATTTATATGTATGTCAAATCCTGGGACAATATTCCAACGAACCCAAAATTTCTGACCAGGGTCAAATTAATCGGCTAAATTTGAGACAAAAACAGCTATCGGGGCAATTTGGACCAGAGACAAAATTCTACAGGAACACAAAATGTTGTGATCTAATTTCAGTAATGACCTATGGATTATTAGAAATTATTTATACGCATGTCAAATCCAAGGGCAATATTCCAAGGAAACTGACACATCTGTCCAGGGTCAAATTAATCAGCTTACATTGAGTCAAAAACAGCTATCAGGTGGGGACAAGGGGACACCATCAGAGGGTGAAAATGAAATGAATGCAAAGTGGAGACATGACTAATCCAGCCGAGCCCACCCAAATCCCATACTGGGAGGTCAATGTGCCAAAACGGCTATCAGGGCATTTTCAAGCAGGGACAACGGGACACCCTCAGAGGGTGAAAACCAGTTCAACATAGTTCATGATCTGCAAATGCAACAGTGACACTAAGGTGATTTATAAATGCAAATTTAATTGCATTTTAAGCATTTCATTTTATTTTTGATAAGCATTTGCTTGTCCATCCCAATGTTAGGTGCAGTAACGCAACACAAACACTTGAAAATTTAACTTCTCTTTGTCATAGTAGCTATCTCAAAAATGTTTACACTTGTTAGTATACTTATCTTAGTGAGGTGACCTCAGCAATTGGTCCAATGTAACTCAAGCGGCTAGGTGTTACAGATTTTGTTTAGAGACTTACATTAGAACTTCTGTGCAGAATACTGATGACAAAAAAATTCAGAAAGAGGAACGCAAGAAATTACAATCAAAATTAGAAGAAACAGAATTTTTACCAAGATAATGCTGAAAATACCAGATATAACACCACAAACTAAAAATAAATCTCCTTGAGCATTATAAATTTCGCGTTCCATTTTCATAATTTCTATATTTATTTGATAGCTTCATTTCTCTTATCAACCCAATAAAAGATGTTACAAGACAGACTTGAACTTTACAGATTGTCATCCACTTTAGTGATAAAAAAACCCATATACCTGCGCTGCTAGAATAGCAGCGGTCTCAGAGTTGCCATCTGACTCTCTTGTTTCATCTATCTTTGTTATCAATGCCTGACAAAAGAAAGTCAAACAAAATCGTGAAATTGGATAAAAACATGTACTTCAGTCTTGCCGCTGCAAAAACAGAAAACTGCTAAATAAAGTTTTAGAAAATAATGAAATTGGATAAATACATATACTTCAGTCATGCTGCAAGAAAACAAAAAGTGAACCATTATGGATTTATTTGAATGGTCCGATACAAAACTATCCCTTAAAATGCTCAAATGTGCTTACGGCAAACATTGTTGGTGCAAACCGTTTCTTCCAACACCGCAAAAATGCATAATTTCTAAAGATACTGTTTTACTAATATGCATAAAGTTCTTAAAGATGCATGCAGAATGCCACCAAACTCCATATCCAAGGCCTTACAGCTTCTCCTATAAAAATCCAGCTTTCTATCCAAAAATATTGTTGGCAATTATTGACATAGAAATTTAGGTCAAGATGCCATTCAAGCTGGCACTATGCAACTTCATAATTAACCATAGAAAAAATGCCCTAACAACAGAGTATTAAGGAAGTAAGAAACAAATACAAACATGACATAGGGTGCAAGCTCTACTTGAACATTACCAAGGCTGCATGAAAAACAAAGTCAGATATGCTGCACTAGGAGCTAATTCAACTTTACACCTTTTATAAATACTTTCCCAATAATGCATACCAGTGGGATGAATTAGATCACAAAATGTGATTACAGAAAAACAAAATCAAAATATCAGGAATACTTAGACTAGATGTATACAAGACAAATCAATGCAAGTAAGATGGTCAAGGTCAAGGCAGAGCAAGGTAAGAAACCAGACTGAAAGGCATCCATACCATCCTTGGTAGAGATAATTTCCCAATACTTATCTTACAAAGAGACCTCATCAATAACCATGGTATGCTTCCAGGAGATTAAGTAGAAGGATATAAACTTTTAAGTTATCAATATCACACTGCATGTAGGTAAAATAGATGAAGGGAGATTTCAAAATGGTCCTCAAAAATGCACCATATGTTACCTACAGATGGAAATTCGGACCTTATTTAGAAGAATGCTGAGCACAACTGAAATGGCTGAAAATGAGTGAGTTGGCCTTTAGAGTCAAAATATGAAGCATAAACTTATAATAACAATACTTTCAGCATGTTTGTCTGCTATTTCATGCCAATAAGACACACAAGGGTACAGTTTTAAAAATATGAAAGCAGGTAGCATAAATATCAAGGAATGGAGAACATTCAAGCCACAAGCAAGACCACTTGACATGTAAATCAGTTACTCTAATATTAAGGCTGCCATGCTTCTGCTCTCAACAATCAGTGATATAGAATAATGTCAAGATAAACAGTGTTCAAAATTGACTTATCCGCCAATCAAAATGAGTGAATTGGCCTTGTAGACACGTCAAAATATGCATCATAAAAGTATAATACCAATGCTTTCGGAACGTTTGTCTGCTATTTCGTGCTATGAAGACATTGAGGGATACAGTTTGAAAAATATAGAAATGGGAAGTACAAATATCAAGGAATGGAGAAAACATTTTAGCCACAAGAAAGACCACTTGGCATGTAGTTCAGTCACTCTACTATTCAGATTACCATGCTTCTGGTCTCAACAATCAGTGGTACAGATTGAAGTCTGGATAAACTGTAATCAAAATTGATTTGTCCACCAAACAAAATGCAAGTCTGCTAATTTAAGAAAAAAACTGATTCATTACTACCCTTTGAAGAGAAAATATACCTTATATTATATGAATAAGTCTACCTGACATAGCCCTAAAAACTACATACATTGTGCATATGCATGGTACCTGAAGCTCTGAAATGATATCTGACAAGCGCCCACTCTTCAAAAGAACAGACCCTCCCAATCCTAAATATAAAAGGAAACAACAACCAAGTAAATGAATATAATTTAAGTTAGAAATGTTGAAATAATGCATCCCCTCTTGCATACACTGTTATAATCAGACTTTAACACTTGGCAAAAGAAGATAGAGATCAAATATACATATGCTGTTAAAACCAGGATAGAAACAATATTATTGATTGTATCAAGGATAGAAACAGAGGCATGCCTTTCACATTAGTAACAACCTTATTTTATCCTGGAACATGGAATATAAGGTTTGAGTTTTAAAAAAATTAATTTGCCGCCAACCATAAGAAAAATAAAATTTTGATATTGTAAATAATACTCTGCAGAATCAATAAATACAAGTTGTAAGGCAGATATTTACAAGTGGTACGCATAGGAAACCTAAGTCGGATGGTTCGTGTTTGTGTTCATATTCGGCATGGATAAAAATCAGAAACAAAATCGTGATTTCGTTCAAACTCCAAGAACATAAATTTACATTTGTATATCATTTTTATTTTCAGAATAAGAAATAAATGCACAAGAGTGTCAAAATGGATAAATATTTCTAAATAAAAATAAATAAATAGATGACCCAAGTTAAAAATATAAATGCTTGTATTGCCCAGATAAAAAAGTAAATAAAGAAATATAAAAGTATAAATGTTTATATTTATAAATTTGGATTTGTATGTAACAAATTTTATTATAAATTCAGATTTGTATTTAATAAATATTTATAAACTTATTATTTACAAATATTCATAAAAATATTTATATTTATAAATTCAGTTTTGTATTTAACAAATATTTATACACTTATTATTTATAAATATTCATAGAGATATTTACATTTATTATTTATTAAGCTCAATAAAGGATCAGTTCAGATCTGTTCAGGTTGCCATTACTCTGATGCTTACACGGTTTCAGTTCTTACATGTGCTGGAATGGTAGCACATTTAATCAAGAGAATAGAAGATATTGATGACTGTCACAAATGGGGAATATTGAGTAAACCACGCTTCCTTTCCAAAATTCATTTAAGGCTCAAAGTGACACTAAATTATCATATAAAATTCTGCTCACATATTTCAGGAGCTAGCTGGCATCAATACAATTGGAATTTATACACCTGCACCGTCCTGCAGACTTCAGTTTTAAATGCAGTTATTATTGATCTAATCAGAAGCTTACCCACAGTTATCTGAATAATTCTTCTTACAAAAGCAGTTACCCACTGTAAGTTGAATAATACTCCTTCTCAAAGCAGGGGTACAAATATCAATTCAAAGATCGTAATTGCATTTCTTCTGCTAACAGAATTGAAGAATAAATAAGTCTCATTAAGAGGAAAAAGGTCATTGCAAGGAAGGATCATGTTGAAGGCTGTCGCATAAGGGAGGTAGTGGAGATTGAAAAGCACCTGAAACAATTCAAACAGGGACCTAATCCAATCTTGGAGGCCTATCATCCAGAAATTCGAAATTGATCCAGCTCAACCATTTAATGTATTGAATACTTCATTTTTCTTTCGAGAATAATTTAGTAATTGTCTGTCTTGGTGGCAATTTATCTACTATGTGCACCTTGGGTTTTAATCATTATGAGATTAACTAATTCATTAATGTTCTCTTTTTGGTGGAATATTTAATAAGTTAATTATATTTTTGGATCAGAGCCATTCAACATCATGTATTTGTACGGAGTTATCTATAGACTATATCCATAGTTGCAATCCATGTTCATCATGTTGATGATGAGTCACAAAGAGCCCAATGTCCTCAAACTTAAAAATAGATAGCACTCAACCATTTACTGCATTGATTTATTAATTTTCCTTCTGAGAATAACTTAGAAATCGTTTTTGTCTTAGTGGCCATTTATCTATTATTTGCGCCTTTCCGGGGTTTTAATGACAAAATAATTCAATACTCTTCTCCTCTTGGTGGAATATTTAATAAATTAATTATATTTTTTTGGAACATCATGTATTTGTAACATGTATGGAGTTATCTATAGACTATATATATACTTGCAATCTATGTTCATCATCCTAATGATGGGTCACAAAGCATGCCCGAAATGCCAATATTCTCAACTTCTCTTGCACAATTTTTACAAAAGCTCCCTTTTTCAAACAAAGAATTTATTTTTATGATACAATTCGAGTCAATCTTCATTGACCATATTTCATGAGTGGCAGTTCACAAGAACCCATCTCTCATGAGTATGAGGTCCACTTACCACTTTTGCATATAATATAAGTGATGATCACAGGTGAAGCATCAAGACTTCCTAGAAGATCACCCATCCAAGTACTACTTTGGCTCACGCATGTTTAAAGTTTAAACCATGGAGTCTCCTCCACAATCAATCCCAGATAGCTTGCTACTCCATTTCTAAAACCTTCAGCAAGTGTTGTGCCTCATGAACCATTCATTATGGAGCTCCTAGATTTTTCAATTTATACAAGTCGTCTTAGTACTACTCTGGATCCCACACACTTAACCATGGAGTTTACTCCACAATTAATCCAGCTTAACTTGCTACCCGTTGCAAAATCCTCAGCAAGTTATCTTCCAACTTATTTATTCTTCAATTCAGTTATGGATAAGTCGTAAGAATAATTAATTGTGTTATATGTTGCCAAAATTCAAACACATATGAACACAAACATCAAAATAACCATTAATCATGAATTTAATACAGAGAAATAACTATTTCTCTCTGGCAAATATGGAAGGAAAGGAATAGTAGGACATTTAAGAGAAGCTCAACCTTTGGAAGCCGTTTGCATCAAACAAGAATTAACCATTGTAGAGTTGGTTGATGTAAAGTTGAGATCTAGGAAATCGAGCTTTACAGCTAAGAACAGGCTAATCACATCTAAGAGAACTTCTTGAAGTTGTACTAAGGGAGATTGAATTAAGAACTCCATGGTCTGCTACACTACATGTAAGACTTCAATATTAGGTTTTGAACTACAAGTCCATATTCTCAGAATTTGAACACCAACATTCAGGTTGATTATTCACCTGGATATTTTAAGGCCACATTAGAGGCATCAGATCGTGGTGAATACCGTAGTAACTGTATTGAAGGATGGAACCACACACCTTGTATGTTGAACAACGCAAATTCGCTAATATGATAGAAATATTGAACTATTTGTGAGAATATACATTATTAAAAATAGCTATTACATCCACCTGAACTAGCCACAGATTTTTTACATGCTCAGCTGCTCTCCTGGAGAAGTAGATCTAAAAACTTAACTATTGAAATATATGGGCATAATTCACTGTATGATGTCTATGCTCATAGCCTATGTAATCCATAGAAAAAGAGCGTGAAAATCCATTCTATACGCATGAAAATACAAAAAAACCACTATTAACTCTTTATTAAGAGAGCCCAATTGTAAAAAGATAAATTGTAAACTTTAAGATTGAATAGAGTAGAGCTTATATAGCAGAATTTAAAAGGTTATGCCTCAGTAATTATCAGGCATGTTGAATACTTAGGAGTTAGGACCCAACTGCAGAAGGACTGATCCATTCCCCAACCATGGACATCCCTTCTCTTGAATGCCCCCAACCAAGGGCAAGCTATGACAAAGAAGCCACTAGATCAGAGCAAGTACAACTGCACTCTCAACATTCAGAACCAATGGTATAACAAGACAACTCTATCTTCATAAATTGAAAAAGTCTTGCCTCCATTTTTGGTCACATTATACCTGTTCAATATTTACAATTTTCGTCCTAAATGTTGTACTGATATTTTGCATCACATTTCAGAACGGTAATGCCATTCCCAACCCTTCTGAAAAACCAAACATAAGTTTTTCAGGACCCCTTAAAATAGAGCAAAATAAAGACTGCAATTTTAGTACAACAGAAACAACTGAATACCAAAAACATGCCTCGTCATATTTTTGGCAATATTCAGACATCATTATGTCAATAATAATGGACATGGCATACTGAAAGAATAATTTTCGAGCTTTACATGATTTCCTGTACAAGAAAACGTCTGTTATGCTTCTGAGTCCTAGTTGCACATGTCATATGTATGCATGATCTATGCAGTAGCCTACATGTGGCATGCAGAACCTTTGTCTTAGTCAAGCAGACATTTCTAGATTCTAATACTTGGCCTCAATATACTTTATTGGGTTGAACTAGCCTAATTGAACCAGAGATAGGGCTTAGATATTCATTTGTACATCATCAGCTATGGAAATTCATCTTTGGCTTAAGCATTTGGGAGATTGTCCCCTTGAAGTGAGTTTCTTATCTTTATCTATTGTAATGTAATGTTGGCTTCAGCTCTGCACATATCTGCTTCTTGGATACCCAGAAACGTCAACCAGGGCAGCATACCGACATACCGTGCACTGGTACAGGCCCTGGTGAGAGCCCTAAATGCTTCCGAAATGCCAAAACAGTTCCAGGTACGGCTCTGTCGTACTCAGGACATTTCTGTACCGTTTATTAAAAAATGAATAATACTCATTTTTAGTCCATAAAAGATAAAATCTATATTGCCGGAAACGGAAACGGAAACGGAAACGGGTACGAAACGCGGAAACGGCAATTTTCAAAAAACCTTGGATACGAAACGTCGACGGAAACGTCCGTACAATATATTATTAAAAAAAATATATATATATATATATATATATATATATATGCATAGTACTCATTTTATAATTGTAGACCATAAGAGATAATTGATAAAGCACTCAAAATATTTTGAATTCATTGAAATTTGAACTTCTAAGTTCTAAAGAGTCATCATCCAACATGGTTACAATTTCAATGATTCACATATACATAATAATAATCTAGATTCTAGAATATATCATCTAGATTTCCTCATAGTCATAATCATCTCCATGAACACCACTAGCACCGACATTTCCACTTCCACTAGCTCCATGCAAAAGATCCCGATTCTTCTTCATCAATAGTGAAAGTTGGCTAAGAGTTCAACATCAAAGTCGCTAGTCTCGGGATCAATATCCCAAAGTTTGTTGGGACCTCTAACATAGGCTTCACTCTTGTGTGATAGAATGCGCAAATTGGAATGCACATACACTAAATCCTGCCTTCTTGGATGCTAACTTGTTCCATTTGGCTGAGTGGATGAAGGTATTTGAGGAATTGCTAGCACATGTTACAAAAAAAGAAGTTAGAAATTTTCAATTAGTAATACTATAGTATTAATTTACTTACTAAATGAACATACATTTTTAATTAATAAACAAACTTTTGATTTCATTTTAATATTTGATACTGTGAAAGGATTTTAATGGCACAGTGTCGCAGCCCACTTGGCATCATGGCCATGTGCACACCACCACATGCATGGGGTCATCTTGTACTGTCAAAGTGTCATCTATTTCACCCATGCTACCATTAGATGAAGAGACAAAGAGCGTCATTTCACAATTGTACTAGTTACACTGGATCGGGAAAAAGAGGAATCGCCTTAGCTCCACTTGCAACTTCATGGTCATCATATGGTTTTTGTACTGCTATAAAATTTGGGATTCAGGGCATAGGCTAGGAGATGCAATGGGGTGGTCATTTTATTCCACCTTCTCATGATCACGTTCTTAACTTCACTGTAGAATTTTTCTTCAGGATCCTGCTCTTTTTGTTGTATGATGTCTCTAATTTTTTCAAGCATAGAGTCAATGCCATCATAGATCTCCCTATGCAAGCATTATCCCATTATCCGTGCATATCTAATCATAGATAAAATAGGCTCAAGAAAAACTAAGCATGCAACCTTTGCCCACCAAATATCATCAAGTATCTTGATTTTATTTTGATGGCTCTTTACGTGTTTGATTGCCTCCACACTGACCAAACATCATCAATCACCATAAGCCTTAAGGCTTGCTTTACCTTCACAAGTTCTCAAGACGAGCGTGTGAGAGGCAAATCTTGTTTCAGCAACCTATTAAAATAAATTAAAGCAAGTTAATTAAAAAAAAATTAAAAGGAATTCAATTGATGATTTGATATTTCATAAAAAGTTAGCAAATAAAAATTAGAAACTAGGAAATTGTTTGGTTACCTTCAGCAACTCCAATGTCGAGAATCTCCTAAAGATAGCCTGGGACATATGATGATTTGTGATAAACATTTGGATCTCATTTGCCTCTGTATAAACTTCCTCAATCCATGGTATTTTTCCAATCTTCTGCAGCATCAAATTCAAGGAGTGTCTTACAAGGTGTCAAAAAATGTGCTCATATCTCCACTCAATCAATCGCCTTTGCTCTACAATTTTGGCATTGTCATGTGATGACTTGGACAACGTTCATAGGCCCACCGACTCAATAGCCTCAATCAAAATGTTAGCAATAAATTGAGCATCTTTCACTTCACCCTCACAATCAATGACCTTAAAGAACATTGCCCTTTAGGGATTATTGCAACAATGTTGATTAGGGGTCTATTTCGGGCATCTTTCCATCCATCTGAAATGATAGATACCCCTGAGTCCTTCCATGAGTCCCTAATTGGCTGCAAAGAAGTATGTACATGGGCCACTTCTTTCGCCAACAATGTGGTTCTGACCTTCTCATAACTAGGGCTTTTATACCCTTTTGGTGCATCATTAATACCTCTCACCATTTGTTGCCAATAAGGTGAGCGCAACACATTGAAGGGCAGCCCACATGCATAAATGCATCGAGCAACCAACTCATCAGCAACATCCCTTTTCTCATTTGCAAATGCCTGCTCTAATGGGCCTTTGGAAATTCTCTTTCGTGACAAAGTCTCTCCCTCTGTTGGAGTTTCAACTGCAACTTGGATAAAAGGATGGCTTGATGGGTTGGGTGGTTTTTGTGAACCCCTATTTTGCAAAGGAGCTGTTTTAAATCTAGCTCTTGAAGCTTGCATATCAGCGTCCTCTTGCTCTTTCATATATGCCAATATATGTTTATGTTCAACCTTGTTACATTTTCTAATCCCCGTTCCTGATTTCCCCATTAAATGAGCTTTGAGTCGGGTATAAGAGGATTTGTATTGTATATTGCAATGATGGCATACCCAAACTCGAGAGCCACCGCCAACAAGGTTCTCCACAATTTGCACATGTCTCCAAAGAGGAGCTCTAGGATCTACACCCCCACTTTGGCTTTCTTCCCCTTCCCCATGCCCTCCCACTGAAGCTGAACTAGATGCCATTGAATCAAACCTTCATTGAAAAATAAAAACATAAACTTAGATAACAATATTGAATAAATTATTAAATAGAACCACACCCTACATATCCTATTCTGCTTTTGATCACCAAGTTCACCGTTTAGGCGCGAGGTGAGAGCATACACAGAGTTCGGATTTTTTAATTTAAAAAAAACAAAATAAACTTTTTTTAAAAAACAAAAAAGAATTAAATTAAAAATCCCTGCACATCCTATCTCTATTTTGATCACCAAGGTCACCGTTCAGGCGCGAGGTGAGAGCATACACAGAGTTCGGATTTTTTAATTTAAAAAAAACAAAATAAACTTTTTTTAAAAAACAAAAAAGAATTAAATTAAAAATCCCTACACATCCTATTCTGCTTTTGATCACCAAGGTCACCGTTCAGGCGCGAGGTGAGAGCATACACAGAGTTCGGATTTTTTAATTTAAAAAAACAAAATAAACTTTTTAAAAAAACAAAAAGAATTAAATTTAAAAACCCTACACATCCTATTCTGTTTTTGATCACCAAGGTCACCGTATAGGTGCGAGGTGAGAGCATACACAGAGTTTGGATGATATTTATAATTTAAAAAAAGAATATATGTTTTTTATTTTAACACGCAAAGAAAATGTTACATTTTTTTATTTTTTAAGCATAGAGTTTTAAAATTACTAAATTAAATATACATATTGACATCATGATCAATGATCACGAATGATGTGTGCATAATGCACACATCATTCGTGATCATTGATCACATTAACATTTTCTTTAGCCAAATAAAAAAAAACTTGAAAAATACCTGGTTTTTCCTCCTTGAAGTCAATCCCACCTTCCAAATCTGATTCGAAATTCCTCCTTGAAGCTGCTCCTTGATGTCTCTTTGCTCTTAACAATGCTAAACTCCTCCTTCAAGCTGCTCCTTGATGTCTCTTTGCTCTTCACAATGCTAAATGTTAGTTTACTAAAAACTGTATTCAGCAAGAGAAAAATGAGAGTGTGATTTAGAATGGACCCAAGAGGTCATTATATAACTTTTTGGAAGTGTGTTTAGCAAGCTGCAGCCGCGTTAGGGTTTCAAGGCATTTAATGCAAAGTATTTTTACCTTTTTGAACCGTATTTTCGTTTTTTTAAACTGTATTTTCGTTTTTTAAAACTGTATTTTCGTTTTTTTTTTTAAGCGAGCGCGAAACGGAAAACGGAAACGGCACGGAAGCGCCTAAACGCGTTTCGGCGCGTTTCGCGCGTTCCCTCCGAACGCTTTTGAAAGCGTTTCTAGGCCGAAACGCAGACCCTACCCGCGTTTCCTGGTAACGTAGGATAAAATCATAAAACACTAAAAAATAGTTTGTATTCATGAAGGTTCAAAACATTCAACATGCTTAAATGTTCATATGTACATGATTATAATCTAGATTTTAAAGTACCGCTGAAACAGAAGTCTCTACTGTTTTTATTTTTATTTTTGGTGTTTAAAAACAGAAGTACTGCTGTAATGGTACAGAAACGTCCCGGTACAGCTCACTTAATACTTTGTTTCGGTGGTACATGAGGAAAATCTAGATGATATATTCTAGAATCTAGATTGTAATCATGTACATATGAAAATTTAAGCACGTTGAATGTTTTGAACTTTCATCAATACAAATTATTTTTAGTATTTTATCTTTTATGGACTAAAAAAGAGTATTATGCATTTTTTAATATATATTTATGTTTTTAATAATATAATATACGGACGTTTCTGTGCCATTTCGCACCCCAGGGCTTTTTGAAAGTTGGTGTTTCTGCGTTTTGATTCTTGAAACCATACCCATTCCTTGGCAACCTAAATCTTCTTCATTGCATGCATCTGGGGTGAATTTTGTTGCTTTATTTCTATGGATCTGCTGTATTTCTTGTGCTAGTATCCTATCATTGCCAGAAACTACAATAAGGCCACAATGTCTACACTACAGCTAAGACTCGCAATCACATATCCAGCTCTCTAAAGAGGAAACTTGTATGCTCAAGCCTCTAAGAATTTAAGAAGCAATAGCTGTAAGCATAATGAGGACTTTAACCTAGGACTATACTATCATGTACGCAAGGTGTGGGCATTGGAAAACAATCCAATCATGTTGACTGAGGCATTAGGGATCAACCTTAGAACTTGCATCCTGTAGTACCTCCAAGGCTCTCCTAGCAGGAGCTGAGTTTTTGGCTTCTTTTGTCTCTGTTTTATGATGTTAGTATTGTTACAGCTACACTGTTATGTTAATATATCCAGCTTAGTTACTTTAATTTTACCATAAATCAAGGTCTGGAGACTTGAATCTGAATGAAATTGCTTATTATGTCCTTGTATAAGTATTATTATGGTTATCAATTGTATATTATAGTTGTGGTTTTCCTTAGAAGGGATTGGAGCAGTTGAAAATTTGAAATCCACTTTAACCCCCATGTTTTGATCTACTATTTGGACAGTCCAATTATATAACCCCGATTCTCTTCAACAGGTGAAGTTTAAGACCCATGAGTTCGCAGTCAGAGTTTGAAGTGCCGTCAATCGCAGTATCATTGTTTACATTTCTTTTGGACAGTTGCCCCATAGTAGATCAGTGTTAACTAATCCAAAAATAAAAAATGCGCAGGGCACTGAATTATCACGTGTTTGGTTGCATGTTGAAATCTTGTGGGTGATCAAAATGCAAATAATTTAATGGAGATAGAAGTTCAGTTTCTTGATCAGTAAAATCGTTAACACTCCCAATGTTTTTCAGTGCATAATGATAGCTCCCTATCAAACATAGAATAACTGTTTGGTAGGCCGCTATCAAACTTAGAATAATGATATAATCATTTGGCATAGAAGAGGCATTACAGAATATTGATTCAGTAATGACTCGCCAGAGGTATCTCTTGAGACAAAAGTTAACGAGACTTGCTGAGTCTAGGCGAGTACTCACTGGCTCACCAGCCAAGTCGGTCTCAGAAAGTACTTGCCAAGTCTACTCAAGTGTGCCAAAAAAACAGAAAAACAGACAGCCGAGGTTTGAATGAGGTTTTTCCTGTGTCCAATTCCAATTGCCAAGTCCAGGTCTCACAATTATGAGGTTCAAAATTCACAGGCACATCAGCCTGGCCTTGTACATCATTTATTATCAAACCAAGAATGCATTAATATCAATTCATCGATCAGAGACTTCCACCTGGCCTCTTCAATCTTTAACCTACATTATCACAGCCACTTGAACACAAATAGCTTCTCCAGCAGGGTTTGAAGTTGAACACAAGCCATCGTCATTGTAATTGCTCCACCTACCACTAACAATGGTCAACGAAGACAATTTAACGACTAAAGATATGCCCTAAACTTTTGGGGTGAAATTTTGATTAAAAACAAAAGCCGTCTGTTACAAAAGTCCCAGGATTTTGGAAAGGACTGTGTCAAACATCTGTTATAATGTGAATATTTTCGTATCCAATCTTATAATTGACAAAGTTCTTATTTCAACCAGTTTATTAGGGTTTCAAAACAGCATTGAGAAGCATCGGGGGCTACATACCCTCTAAACAACTAATAACTGGAAATCAAAGGAGACAAGAAATTGTTCTCCCATTTAAGAAGAAAAAATGGCTCAAAGCATTAAACGGTAATAATTGAAAACGAAAGAATAAAAACGTAGGGTTTCAGATTGGAAGCTGGGCCAACTAGGACAAGAAGCTTAGTTGTGGCAACTCTTGCATGCAACGCCATGGCATCGCGAAAATCTCAAAACTTTAAACATGCAAAACAATATTCCGGCGCCATTATCCGGGGTATTCAATAAATTGCATACAGTTCTTATACATCCGGGATAATCTCCAGTTTAAGAATTCAGAGATAAACACGAAATTTCCTTACAAATGGCAGACGAAATTTTTATAAAAGGAAACAGACGATCGGGATATGACAAGAAAACGCACGATATTATATACTGGGAGCGGTGGAGGCATAGGCTCAGGCGCGCACGCAAAACCCGGTACAAACCCTGTGACCACGTTCCGTGCTAGTTTACAACTATTTTTTTTTTTTTAAGGGAAAGGTAGGCTATGTATATGAGTTGCAAATTACGACGCAAGAATAGTAATGTGAAGTTCATGATCCATGAATTTAATTAGTAAGATTAATGGATTAATTGTGGACAATAGTTTACTCATTGTTTTTTTTACATTCATATTATTTTTAGCAATACATTTAGATAGTTATTTTCCATATAAATATAAGGTCATGAAATGACATATCCTGCCGAAGGTATTATTATGTGGCATTCCAGGAGTAAGAAATAAAAACTAGAGAAAATTGTTTCATTTAATTTATAATGATGCAGAATTTATAGTGTTAAGACTTTAGAGTATTGAAGGTACATAATAGCAAAGGATGGAAAATGTCGAAGAACAACATTTCGAATGAGCTAACCAATCGGTATTGTGCTCCAAAAGGTGCTAAAAACATCCAATGAAATAAGAACAAATATATTGGTAGGGGCATAGAAGTTACAACCAAAACACTTATAACACTCAGACAAAGCATGTAGGAAAGGCTATCACTACTAAAGTGAATAGAGGAATTAAAGGAATCATATTTTCCAACATAACTTAAGTTTCAATCTAATAATTGTACCTAGAAGTATGGGTTGTCAACAAAAGTGATTCTTTTACAACATCGCATAATACAAAGTTTATTAGATGATGTTTTAGGCTTGGTATTATTGTGCCAATGATCAAAATGGAATGTGGAAAATATGGCATTGTTCTAAGCGCCGTGGCCATTCTTTATGAAATCTTCAAACAAATTTGACTATACATGCTAATATATTCTATGAATGCGAGATGATGTGAATAAGTATATTAGATGCCCAAGCACACCATCTACAATTTCAAAGGGATGGAAGACACAAGTAACTGGTTAAGAGTTTATAGATGCATCAAACATGGAAGTGTTTTTATGGAGGAAAAAGTTAATGAATGTTAGATAATATCATAATAATCTTTAAAATACAAAGAAGCGATGTAATATGACATTCATGAGAGGATTGGTGAAACAACTCCTAAGAAGCTCCAATTATACATGATGGGAAAATCAAAGTAAGCTCAACCTAAAGACACAGTGGAAACATGTGATTCATACAAAAGAAAATCAATATTTATTTTGGTCAAGACAATATACCTTCCTTGGTAGAATAATAAATCAATCTTATAAATGTAGAATAATGCTATAAATTAAAGTAATGTACACGCTAATTTTTTATTATATGTAATTTTCTTTATTTTAAATATAAATTAGTAAAATAAATTATCAAGTATTACAATAATTTATATATAATTATTAACATATATACTTATATTTGTAATATACTATATGTTCCATTTTAATATTAATATATATATAAAAATATTATAACTATATTAAATATACGTTATAAAATTATTTATTATATATTAATATAAGAATAATATACATATATTATATAATATTTTGAATATTGTAATACTTAATTATATAATATATTAGTTATCACATATCAAACAAGGCCATGAATGGGATCTGTTGAATCAAGAGGAAAATGGAGTTGCGTTTTTTTAAAGCAATTTGTTATTCTATGAATGTTGTTATGGTATATGTTTGTGCTTTCATTATATCACAAGATATCTCTAAAGGTTTATGATCGCTTAAGAAAACCCTAAACAATAGTACGGTAGGCAATTGCAGTTATAACACATATAAGAGAAAGACCAACTATGGAGTCAAAATTAGACGGTTGGGACATAGCTATGTACACGTGTCTTGAGATTAGGATGAGATGTAATTGAATGAATATAAAGGCCTATATGTTTATATACTAACAAAGATATATACAAGTGTTGAAATTGGATTTTGATCAATCATGTTGCTCTATCAAAGCGAATAAAAATCAAACGAAGAACACAATTTGGACATGTATACATTGTATATAAGCATAATAGTTGTATGTTATACATTTGTATAAAAAAATTTAAAGTATTCATTGAAGTTATTCATCGCCGATTTTTCAAATTGTTGTGAGAAAAAAGTAATTCAAAAAGAAAAGAAATATCATATGTGTCGGACCCCAAATGGAGTAATGTGACAAAAAAATATGCAATATACTTATAATAGGTTTAAAGTGTATACAAAAATTCCAATGTTGTTTATATTTTGTACAAAAGCAATATAAAGACCCTATTTTTCAAAGGCATGCACGAATAAAACGAAAGGCATGTTCCAATTTTAGTAAGTCTAAGAGAGACAATGATAAGAATTGCAAAAATGTGTTCCATGCTAAGTAATACGATGACATTGTTATGTTGGTGCAAAGTAGTTCTCATATGTGAAGGTGTTTGTTCAAAAGTGCAAATTGAGAATTGCAGATGTATTTGTAAAGACGAAAAATAGAGAAGATAGTTGCGACAATTTTATAAAGCATATTTTGTAGATGAGGAAGTGGGTGTGTGTGTATGTGTTGATAATTGTATACCTTGTTTGTGGATACTATTCTTGACACTAAGGATGATGTTACTTTGATTAAGTGTAAAGATTCTTTGGACTATGAAAGTACATAAGAGTGTGTACGGTGGAGCTTTTGTTTTGAACATATTGTTCAAGACTTGTATCTCATTAGAGTGGGAAATAATTCGGCTAAAAGGATTAGAAAGAGTGTATTTGACACTTATGTCTATTGTGTTTGTTATATTACATATCAACATGTGAACATAATGAAAAGCACTTTCTTGGTTGTAATTTGTGCATGTTATTGTTGTATGTTTTGGTGCTAGAAATTTGTCAATTTTGAAGTTGCACTTGTGGCATACAAGTTGAAATGGCTTGGAGTAGATGTTGGAGACATTCAATGAATATTGTACCCAAGAACCGATGACAACAGATGGAGAGATGGAAATTGTACAAAAAAGTAGCTAAATATGGAATGAGAGAGTAAATGGAAGTAATCAATATACAAAATGTATCAAATTGAAGTATAGGTTGTCAAAAATTACTTTTTTCTTGCCTCAAATGTTGCATTCAAAAATACATGCATATTTTCAAGTTCATGTTTTCCTTTGAGAGGAATGATAAATGTTGATTGGCGGGTCCTTAATGCCTTGTTGGGGTTGTTTTGCTTGACTAAGTTCTTGAACAAATAAATTGGAGATTATTTTTTGCAAAGTTTTTCTCAATTGTATTGAACAATAGTGCAAATGTCTCAAACAAGTATACCTTGCATCAAGCAAAGTGTTGAAATGTTTAGGTGTTGTTTAAGGAATAGTAATGAAAGAGATGGAAAAATGTTGAAGAGTATAGAGGGTAAACATACATGTGCTTTGTCATCTGTGGAGTGACCATCTTTAATTTCAAAGATGAATTGTGTTGTAACTTTATTTGTAGAAGTTATAACAACAATAATTGTTCCAATATGCATGGTCATAGTACACTATACTCCAAAGTTGGTTTAAGGTCTTCATGAGGTCAAACATGTTCCATGAGATGTGTGAGAGGTGTCTAAGTGTCTACAAGTGGTCTTCATGGTCTATTCATGAGAAGTCATGGTTGAGTCAGGTCATTCTAGGCCTATTCCTAGACCTAGTCCAAGCAATATGGTGGAGTAACATGAGATATGGAGTAGGAAATTTTGATATGACCATGGTAGGTGTGTTTTGACATGGCATAAGACATGTTGGAGGAGTTTTAGGTCATTATTTAGAGGTTTGATGATGTTTCAAGGTCCATTGAAGAAAGTTTCTTGAGAACAAGGCATGTAGACACATGTAAGTCTTAGTGGTTGGAGAGTTGCAGATGTATTTGAGAATGGATGAGAGTTGGCATGCATAGAGGAGGTCATAATGATGCTTTAGGTCAAATTTCAGGTTAAAGTTGTGAAGGAGTTGTAAGAAAATTGATTTTTGGTGAAACCAAGCTTTAAGAGAGCCAAATCCATTTCTCGATAGGTCATCTTGTTTTACTCACCCACATGCGTGGTTTCTACATGGGACCTTGTGGCTTTAAGGGGTGATTTAACAGTGATATAAGAGTGTTTTTCAAAAGGAATGGAATGATTTTATCTTTGGAATTTTATGAACAAATGTTAAGAAGGTAAAGTGGTCTTAAACCCTAGTTAAACCCTCCTCTAGCAGTGATATGAAAGATATGCATGGTATGGTATCCAAATGAATTTGGTGTTGTCACCTATCCCAAAAATGTTGAATTTTAGATTTTTTTAGTTTTTGGTTAAGTGACCTATTTGCTTCATTGAGCTTACCTTTGTTGATGTCATAGAGTATAAAGGTTCCAATTGTTAGTCAATTTTTGGTTAATTTGGGATTTTTAAGGTCAATGCAGACTTTGGAGGAACAATTCCTCCATTCTTCATGTTCCCGATCTTCCAATTCACCCACATTACACTAATTTTAGTGGTAATCGACTTTCTTGCGTTTTGGTGGAACTTGTTATATCATTTGGCCTATTCCCGATCCCTTGTTTTATCCACATTTTGTAACCCTTCTCTCTGTAGCTTAATCAACAATTTGGAGAACTTGAGGAATTTGTTACATTTTCCTTCTTATTCCCCACATAACCCTATTCTTTTCTGATTCATTGTCCTTCTCTCCTTTACAACTTTTGCGGAACTTTTTGGAACCGAGGGAATCATTATGTCTCAACCTTCTTTCCCCACATGATTACCTTTCCTGCAAGCCTTAGCCTCACTCAATTACTAATCTTACAAATATTATTATAAAGAGGGAATCATTCCCTCGTGCTCTCTATTCCCACATCCCTTGTATTCTTACACCCCATTGTGTTCCTCAAGTTCTTCAAATCCCTGTCATGTTTGATTAATGAAAAAATGAGTGAATGAGTTCCCATGGGCAAGCTGACTCCTACACACTACTTTCCTTAAACTAAATTGAGTCTTTTTTTATCCTATTATTATATAAAGCCAATACTTAGCCATTTTGTGAATCGAGTTATTGTGGCCCAACCCTCTCTCGCTCATGTGTGCCAAAGAAGGTATTTTACTCATAACTTATCCATTTTCACCCAAATTCAAAAATTTAAGTTACGTTGGGACCGTTGTGAAGGCACCTATCTTTCTATACTAGAGGTGAGTGGTTTCATCCTTCCTTGTTTTAGTTTGACATTTATTTATGTTTTCAACCCTCCCCTACTTGAAATTCACTATTAAATATCCATTTTCTCTATGTTTTCCCTAGTCCCTCCATAATGAAGTTCCAATATGCGGGATATGAACACATTTCATCTCATGAAACCTATGTGCCTGATATATAAGGCAGTGATGTAAGGAACATGAACCTAAATGATTTTGGGCTTGAATTTCAGATGATAACCCTACCATAATTGCTCAATGTATAAAAAACAATGGAATTACTTATGCTTCTAGATTCCCTACCTAAGTGCAATGCACACTTACATAATCTTGGCTTGTACTTCAAACTTTGACCAGGTAAACTAAGGAAGTAAAATATCCCCAGAGGAAAATCATTGCCAAACTAGATGCCCACTATATTACTGTTACCTTAGGAATACCAACTTATGAGGATTTTAAAATATTGACCAAGATGAAGTCTAGAGTCTCTTTGATCAAAACCAAAATAAATATAAGACTATGATAGCTAAATCGGCTCAATACCAAAAAGAAGGAAGCCTCAAGTTACTCAAAACTCTCTCTAGGTCGATTTCATGAAGAACTTTTAGATATGATTACACTACTAGCTAGGATAATGGGCATGCCTTCCAACAATGAATTCCAATATTGATATGTGTGTACATCAATGTTATTTTTAAAGACAAACAAAGGTTGAATTGGGGAAATCATCTATGAGAACCTAACTCAGCAATTGGTCAATGTACATCAAAGTAAGACTTTCCACATGAATTCATATCTAATGTACATTATAGCAGCCTACATGGTGTGGATAGGGTTGTGGGGAAAGAGGATAAACAAAATGCACCGGTGTATGAGTTCTACACCCAACTCACCTATGAAAACAATAAGACTCATCATAGGAGAGTGAATGATGCCTTCACTATGTTCTTAGTTAGGCTATTGGAAGGAAATGTGGCTGAAAGAGTTTCTTTAAAGGTGAGGCATCTAATTTCTACATATGGTAGCCTCTTTATTCAATTTAGAAATTTTTCATATATCAAGATAGTTGGTTTGAAGGAGTACCAAACAAGTTACCAATGTATTGCAATGATAAATTGATTTTGGTAGAACTTTGTAGGCAGATGGATGTACTACATAGAACCTACATAGACAAGAAGATCTCAAGTATTCAATTTCCTATTTCATTGGGAAATTACACATATAGGTCTACCCTTGATGCCTAGAATGTCGAAAGAACCATTTAGAATTCAAGTTTCATACTTACCAAAAGAGGTCTTCTTTTGATAGCAAGGGTTTTATCTCAAAGAATCTCATAATGACATACTATCATGTGCCCACATTCAAATACTACTGGGAGGGCCGTGATGATGAATACGAGGTGAGAAAAAGGTACTTTAGAAGATTATCATTGCAACAAATCAAGGATATCAATCTATATAATGTTCTTGAAGGTATATAAGATGATGATTCTGATTTTTATTCTATGGAATACATAATATCTATTCAATAAACACCTTTACCAACTATTAATTGGTCTCACAAGGAGAGGGACGCTCCTAATGAAATGAACAACCCATTGTTGTTGTTGAGACAATACATTAGTTTAGTAGGAAGATTAAGGAATTCATATAATCAATGAAGACATCCTCCTCCCATGAAGCTTCCACTTCTCATAAATATGCTCTAACACAATTGACTCCTTTCTCCTCACCCTTGGACTTAGGAACCAATGTGTACATGAAAAAGGATAAATCAAAAAGAGGCAAGAGAAGAGGGAAGAGACACGTGATAAAGAGGTGGAGCAAGAGAAAATCAAAGAGTTGGTTTATGAAACTACATACGCCCTTAAACAAGTGTCATAACCATTTGGAGAAGAAGGAAAAGCAATTGAGAACAAATGATAAAGAAGAAGAAGATGAAGGAGAAGAGGGTGAAGATGAAGAGGATGAAGTAAAAATCATTGAACCAGATACAAGAAAAGCTAGTGCCTCAAGGCCTAAGCTAGAGGTTAGGAGACCACCTTATTCTACTAAAACTCTCACTCTTGAAGTCTCCACTTCTCAACCTCTAGCTCTCAGAATGTCCTTACTTTACCTCCCCCTCCAGCTCATTCTTCCAGTGATTCATTCACATGGGTTCAACCCATGATTGATAGTAAAAAGAGAAAAGCTTTATCTCATATTGTAGCTCCAGGATTTGACGTAGTGGGTGCTCTTATAGGTATAACTCCTCATCCTCCTAAGAAATATATGTACAACTTCTTGTCTAGTTTCAGACTCTAAAGGAAAAAATTTCCTAGAAATTTCTAAAGTAAAAGGAGAAAAGAGTGAAAAAGAAGTATCTATTTCAAATCTGGAGCTCATTAGGATTCCACTTGGAGAATCTACTCCAGAAGGAGAGGTGCACAATCATAGGAAATGATCTCTAAATTCATTGAGAGGGTGGAAAAGGAAAGAAAAATTAAGATCAACTTGAGGAGTAAGTACAAGTTCTCTCAAATTTTATCAAATATTTCCTTTCATCAGATAAGACCCCTCTGGATCCCACTCCTCTCTCTTCACTTCCACCCACTTCTGCCACTACTTGGATTGATGTCAAAGCTATTGCAGAAATTCATATGCATGCAACATTCAACAAATCTTCTAAGGTCTGGGTTGAAGGCATTATAGTCTCTAAATTGCAGTTTATTGATGAAGCATACCAAGTATATGAGAATATCACTTTTGCTCAAGAAAAAATCAACTCAGGAGTTGACATAATTGATAAGGAGCTCAAGCTTTGGGTAGATTGTATTCAAGACCTTCGGACCATGAGCACAACTGATGAAAAGGTTCTCCTGTCTCATAATATTTTTAATGATCCTAAGAGCAACCTATCCAAGAACTAGATAGACATACATCATTGAATGGAGAGTTAAGGTTTTAAAGGAAGCTTGCAATTGAACTAAGAGCCATGGTACGAGTAAAGGTGAGTCACCTTTGAATGCTAAGATCTCCCTTTGATTTACAAGCCCTCTAATGTTAATTCTAAAAGATATTTTTATAGATAAGAATCCAACTAATGAGATTAAAGCAAAATTCAAATCATTGATCAAAGAGGAACTATTTAAAGAAGATTCAGTCAACAAGGACAAGATGGAGGAGCTCTCGGAATTGCACAATGTTGTAGTAGAGGCAACAAAGGGACTCGTGCAGAATGGTGGGGTTGCAAAAGAGATGGGGTACTCTCTTGGAAGTTGGCTGGCTGCTCTCGCAAACACTATAGTCCCCAAGAGCATGGAGATCTCAACTGTTGTGACTAAGTTCAGAATACAAGTGCTCAAGATAAAGGTTATAGTCGTAGTTGTTCCCAACGTCCCTTCTTCTTCTAAATCATATTAGTTTCTAATTTTGAAGTTGGATTTATTATTTTGAAAATAAAATTAAAAAATAAAGCCAAATTATGTAATTAATTAATTAAGTATTTAGCACTTAAATAAAGACAATTGGTTAGAAAGGTAGTTACATCCTCCCCTCAGCCTATATAAGGCCTCATTCTCACTTGTAAAGGGGTTTGATATTGGTGCACTTGGATATTATATGTAAAGTTTTGATCAATATAGAGGAAGACCTTCCTTTTCTCATATGAGTTATTTTCATTTCCCTTTCTTGCAATTTGGTTAATGTGATACTTTGTGTCAATTTGCATTCTACATATTATGGGTTTTCAATTATACAAACACACATGTTCTTGAGTTCTTTTTACATGCATAAGTAAAATAAAAATCTGCAATCTCTTTATTTGAAAGTGTTGCTTCTTCCCTTCTCTCTTTTGCATTCAGTTGGTAATCTTGGGGAACCAAGGGACATGTGTTCATATTTAATCGAGTTAGTTAGTTGCAATTTTGATTCCTTAACTAACTGCGCCTTACCCTAGTCATACTAAGGTAATTCCAACATACCTTTTCCTAGTTTCTCTTCTATATTAAAAGAAATGATTCAAATGTTGTGATCCCATATATCCTCATCTGCAATATATTAGTTTGTACATTTGTACATATTTAGGATTTTGGATTTTAAATAAGGGAACCTCCCCATTAAAGAGGAGGGACTGTTGTCCCCTTTAGAACATTAATTGTCTAACTAAAAAATTTCTAGCCAACAATTGGGAAGAAAAAGTGATGCATCATGTTTGTAAAGCATTTTCCAAGATTCATTTTGCAATGGTTTCATGTTCAAGTTATTTCAGGAAGTGAGAGAAAAACCCTAGTTTTGTGGAAATTTATAGTTTTAGGGTTGAGATGGAAGCTTCATGATGAAAATTGAATTGTTAAAGGGAATCTTGGGAGTTATGCTAGATATCCATGGAAATTTTTAGGTTGGTACAATGGAGAAAATGAAAGATATAGGTCCTCAAAATAGCCCTACCGCTTTTGGCCTCAAAGGGTTATAACCTAGTCTTGGAGTTTGTGGAGAGTTTGATTGTTTTGCATCATAGAGTAGTGGTTTTTGGTCATGAAAAGCTTATTGAAACTTGATATGATGTGATTAGAAACTTGGTTTGATATGGAGAAATGGTTTTTGCTAAAGCCCTAATGGCCTACTTGGTCCTCTTAGGCTTCTCAAGAAGGTGTGATGAAACATGTGTGTTTGGTTGATTTTCTCCAAATGTAACATACATGTAAGTGCTTAAACAAGTGTGTTAGGGTCCTAATGAAGTGTTCCAAATGGTTTCAATACTTGGAAGATTCTTTGGATGTGACCGAGCTTGTTTCTCTCAAGATTGGTTTTGAGCCCTTATTGGTTGTTTTGACTCATTTCAAAGATTGGCTTAGTTGGAGGCCTTGTGCTAAGTTTTGATGAATGAAGTAAGTTTTTTCAGAAAAGACTCAGAGATATTTCCATTGATATACTACTTGAGCCTTGATGATGAGTTTTTCTATATGAAGTTACTTGTTTTATGGGATTGATTTTTGGGTGCTTGAAGACCTAGTTGTGTAAGCTTGCTTCTTTGTGTGCTTCATGGTGATGATTGAAGTTTCATTCGATCCCAAGATACTTGGTAGTGTTGAGATGATGTACCTAATTTTTTATGATGAGTGATGGAGTTTCTTGATGACCTTGGAGCTCATGATGCATTTGTTGGAGCTAGAAGACCTTGTTTTGAGCCTAAAAGGGTTATTGTGACATTCCTCGATGGTGTAACGCTTTCCGACCTATATGTTTATCTTGATGTGTTTTATATGATGTTGTTGATATGTTTTTGAGTTGGAATGACCGACCTATATGGTCATGGCTGACCTAGAGGTGTTATAAGTAAGAGTTGTGTATATAAGTGAATTATAATGACTCATCATGTACTAGTTGAGATAACGAGGAGATGAGAGAGCTATAAGAGGTGAAGGAGGAGTGTAGAGGGGTCAAGGAAAAGATGAGAAGAGGTGTGAAAGGTTGTGGAGTATTTAAGAGAAAGTGTGCAAGGTCATTAGACCTAATAAACAAATGAAAGGGAAAATTTGAGCGAGTTAGGAGAGAGTTTGTTTTGAGAGGGTTTGAGGAGTAAGGAGCTGAATTAGAGATCACAATCAGTTTTGGAAGTAACATATTTTTAGTGATAATCCATTTCAGGTGGTTAAGTTGGTGCTTGATCACCTTAGGGGTTGTAGCCTCCTTGAAGGATTGGTGTCCTACTAAACTAGGGGTTGGTTCTCCTTGTGGGATTGGTGTCTCACTAAACAAATATTTTTTAATGTGTAATATTCTTGAAAGTACTTTGTTATGAGTAATATTATCATAGGTTTCAATAGGATTTATTCCCTTTGAGGTTTTCCCACTTATATTTGGTGTCTTTTGTTCTCTCTCTTGTTTCATGTACTTGTGAATGTTAATACACACTTAATAAGCTCACATTATTTATGGATGTTGAATGGATGGTTTGTATGATGAATGTATGTAATGGAAAATGAAGTAAATTTTTTGTAAGACTGATTCACCCCCCATCAATATTTATGTTTTTAACACATTTTTGATGGTATATAAACCTTAATATCATCAAGAAAAGGTTATATGATTTCTCCACCTTGGTACTTTGGAGAGGGGATAAATCTTATTTTCAAGAAATATCACATACCTCATTTGTAGTTTTTGTCTATTGGTGCTAATTTTCCTCTTGTTTGATTGAACATGCCTATTATCTAGCATAATTAGTTCATAAGAGCCATGCGCCCAATTCTCATAAGATACACTTATTGTATTTGACACTAAATGGGCATAATCCCACTAGATTACTCCTTGAGTTAGATTAAAATGCATTAAAATCTCTAATTTCATGTTGTATATGTGGTTTAAGTCCTCCCCAAATTTTATAGATTTAACATCAGTGGCCTTGGTTGATATCCATTGGGATGACTATGTGTTGTCAATCATTTTTAAAACATATGTAGCACTTCTTAAAGTGCAAGTATGCATTTTTGTATAATACCAAATCCTACCTAAGAGTGCTTTAGGAAATTTTCTTCCTTAGAAAATTCTATGACTTTAAAGACTCCTTTGAATTTTACCCCCATGATGTTAATGATGGAATTATTTAATACACCTATGGGTAACCCATGAGTCTTGTTTTGCATGAAACAAACACAGATATGATGAAGCACATGAACCCCAGTTTTTTCATGCATTGAAAATAAGAATGTTGAATACTACGCAAACACCAACCAAAATTTAGTGATTATATTATTTGACTTTTTTGCCTTTACATCTCTACTTCAGACATGTCCAAGGTATTTTTCAAGGAAATCTCCTTGTCCTATTGTAAAATACATTACCCAAGCAAAGGAGTGAATCCTCATGTCTAAGAGTATCAAACATCACATAATCCATTTCTCTCAAACCCTATTTTTTTGAATCACTTATGCTTGGTTCCTTGTGTGCATGTTGTTATTGTGAAAATCAATTTGTCCTTAGATATCCCTTACAAGCCCCATATTTTCTTGCAAAACTTCCTTTTTTGTCCATTAGGGTATACTTATTTTGAATGAGGATATTCATTCTTGATTTATTCAAGGGTTTTAGGAATCTTGAGGCTACATGTAGAAGTTCCTCTCGTAGTTATATTCACTTTTATAACTTGATTGGAATTTTGTATACCTAATAATTCCTTTGATTCACTTATTGTGGTATGTATAATTATGATCATGCATGCACCCTTATCACTCTTCTCTTTTATGGCATCATATATGTCCATCTGATATTCCACCTTTTTCCCTCAAAAGCTTGCATATTGGAGATGTAAGCTAGTTTTGCTAATAATAACCTAAGGAGATAATTTTTGACAAGTTCGATATGGAAATATTCCTCCTCTGCATCCACCACATCCTCGGTCCATATACAATCTTCTTGATTGTTCCCCATTATTTCATGTCTTATCTTGAGTTCTTGGACCACATGGATTTGGTAGATAACACGAAAATCCTTAGCTTTATAAGTATGTGCATCAAAGATTTTACAGTAGAGGGATACATTAGTTTGAGCAATGTGTTGAAAGTACAATAAAATTCCTTACATCATGCCCTTCCCCAAAAAATATAATATGCCTTGAGATTTACACGCACGATGCATGTGGCTTGTTTGTTTTTGTGTCCTTTGACTTCACAGTCCATATAGAAAATCAAGCTACACATTTCTCTTGAAATGTTGCATATCAATATTTCAAACCTGGGTGGCCATTGATGTTATTTATGCTTCCATGAACATGATTGATTTCTTACTGAGAATGTCTTAAGTGAGATAACACACTACAATAGAAATAACAAACATCCATCGAAATATTGTGCATATTGAACATGATGGATATCATGGGTTATATTTGAGATCAAGGTTTTGAAGCACACATCATATGTACACACACTTTATGTCGAGATCCTATCATATATATTTCAAGGCTAAGATACTTTATTCCTAAAACTTAGAAATATCTACTTCCTTTAGAAACAATTTGTTAATCTATCATAGTATACCACCACTTGTTGTGGTCCATACTTGCAATACCAAGTATGTGATCACTCCAAAATAATTGTGGATAATCACTTGGCTTATAATCTAGAGAGATGATTCATTTGCATGCCATATTAACAAAATTGAACACGTAAATGTTGCACTACATTTTATACCCCATGATATTCTAGGAGATGTAAATACATCTCATAAAATATATGAGGTGAAAAATAAGGATGCATTATAGCTATAAATATTATTTTTTCTATTGCTTCTACTTCTTGTCCGAGTTCCATATGTTATTACGTTGTCATTGATTCTAGAGGCTACATGTGCAATATTAGTTTTCATGTTATATATGACTATGAAGCTATAACTTGTTGCATCGGGGCCACATTCTTGGTCCCTCCTATCTATATGTTGCAAAAACATAACTTATGAGCTTGTTATTCATCATCCTTAACTATGGTTCATTAGATGTATTCTTAATAGGATCACACCTAGCTATTTAAAGTGTGAAACTTGTTGGAATACAAAAGGAAATGATCTATATAATATTTCTTTCTACTTTCCTATTATAGTTACTTTTCACTATCAATTTCAATACTCATTATCTTTTAAATGTTAGGAAAACCCATTCGTATGAGTATACATGTTAGGTTAAGAAAGGAATCCATTAAAATTATGTGGTTCATCATTCTCTAAATATTGTGTTTCAAAGACACATGTCTCTCCAAGCCTTCTTCTTCATTTTGATCATCCTCGTGTCATTTCCACTCACCTCGGGTCTTCACAAAACTTCTAAAGTTTGACCCATCCTTCTATTGAAGACATTTGTTGACTATATATTTCTGCTAAGATTCTTTGTATCATCACATCCGCTCACATGCATATGTGTTTAACCGACCATATGGAAATTATTGATTCCAAGGTATACATTCAACTTCTTAATTTACAAGAGGATTTTTTCTCAATTAATACCCATGTGGCTCATATAATAAATGCAACTTTATTTCCTAAAGCATAGGAGAAGGTGAAAATGGTGTACTCTAGAATGTAACTATGAATCACTCAAATACACAAAAATCTACCATGCATGTCCATGTATCATCTAGTTATGTGATTCTTCTACTATATTTTGGTGTCAATTTTACTTCCACCCAAAGTTTAGACTTTTATACATAGAATATGTATCCAACCAAGCATACAAGTTTCCAAGTAGCTCATTAAATAATTTTTCATATAACAATTCATAGAGGTGCCTCTATACCCATGTTCTTGGGAGAAATATCCATAAATGGGGTGTTTTGTGAGAATTATATTTTAACCTCTCCATCCAATGCTCAATATTCTCTTGATTCAAACATTATTCTCTTGCATCATCATGGAAACAAAATTTGATGGTTCCCAACAAAAAAACAAAATGTTACACTTCAAACCTAACCACCACACTTGTAATAGTGCACACGAGTTAATGTTATCATTGAACACAAGGTGTGGAGGCAATTCCCTAAATCGATATGTCACACCAATGAGAAACCTTCTACACTCACCTAAGGCATGAGAGTATTCCATTCCTTGTCATCTTTAGTCGTGTCATGATGTTAACATGTGTTCATCTTGTAACTTAAAATTCAATCTACAATTGTATATTCACTCAAAAAAATGTATAAACCATAGATGAAATGGTTACTAGAATAAAAAACAAAAAATAAGTTCATAATAACAATGAATAACCTTTACATTAATTTAACTCATGGATTACAATGTTCTTTATTATAATAACTAAATCACCATATCAAAATTAAAAAACAAAAAATAACTCCAAATAGACAACCAAACAACCCCATCTAATGCCTTAAGGGGTTAAACATAATAACGGGTTCTTGTTCATAATTAGTTCAACTAATATTTATATTAGCCCTTGAGCTCTAGTTTACAATGAATTAGATATTAATATATAATAGTTGGTGTGCAAGATAGATGGTGTCGATCCTTACGTTGAAATTTCACTTGTGAACCTTATCCCTTAAGGACTTTACTTCACCTGTGAACTTCAACTATCTTGTTGTCACACCCCAAAGATTCCTCTCTTTCATGCAAACGTCCCTTAATTAATAGTTAACAACCCCCATTTTTCCCTTGATTGTTACTTTTACAATTCTCACCCATGAGCCGTAATGGATTGCTCTCAAGTTTTTATGAGTGAGGAGAGTGAATGTCTCCTCACTTTTCACACTCCAAGTGTGATATCATCCTATAATCTTCTATGGTTGTCATGTGAGATAAGGGACTTAAAAAATTGTAGGTACACACCATCACAGTAAAACCTACTTTGGAGGAAGGTATACTTTTGCACCGATACCAAAGTGCCTTATTCTCCAAGTGAAGGAATACACAACCAAGAAAAATATGGGTTCAACAACACATATTATTGGGTACATATTTATTGTGATACTTTGTTTGAGACATCTTACTTGAGATAAATTGTGATATACATATCGGTTGATATGTTTTTGTTGACATATAGTATTTGGAACATACTTGTTTGACACACACATTGATGTTTGACACATACTTGTTTATCACACACAACTAACTACTACTAATATTGTTAGAGTCACCGTCATAATGTATTGTGAGTCATCTATGTGTTATAGTGCACCTTTCATGTCATGTCATAATTTATAATGGGTCCATTAGCTTTTTATTGTATGGTTCATTGTTATAATCTTAACTATTGATTTATATGCATTATTGGACATTTTTTCTATATAATTTCCTATTAGATGATTTCTAATGATTATATTTTAACTGATTCCTAATTATTTATGTACATAAAGATTTAATTAAGAAAAATTTAAAGAATGTTACATGATGATTATTCTAAATTAATTAATAAACATTATCCATACACCCTTAGAATAAAACATCAATACTTGCAACAATGCTAAAACGATATAATGATTGGTTAAACACTCAAAGGGATAAGTAATTAGATACAAAGAGTGACACAAAGATGATTTGGGTGTGCATATTGGGTAAAAGAGTTGTTCTATATTTGGAAATGCTTCATCGCTAAAAATGGGATTGATAACTACTCTTCTCGGAACATGGTACAATCTTGACTATTTTGTACGGTGTTGGAACTATGCATAGTGGGGTTCTAATTTTATCTCCCTTGTTTAGAAATTAACATCGTTTATTTTTCTAGGGCTCACACAACTTTGACACCACCTATAATGAACTACAAAAATAAAAACCCTATATACATGCATCAAATTTAATGAAAGTATTATATAATTAAAGGAGAAATTAGTGTGTGGGTGAGGCTAGGATACCCTTAGAGGTCAACACCTATTGAGCCAATCAAGTGCTACACTATGTCCCATCAAGTGAGAGAAAGCCTCATGTAGCTCTCTTAGTGTAGGTTGAGTGTGTATGCATATCTAAGCCAAACCCTTATTGGTGCCCTTCCTTCTCTTAAAATAAAGATAATGAGATAACTATATAGTAGAAAATGTACCCAACATGGTAATATTGTAATGTGATGTGCTTCATATGACTTATGTTATCCCTTTTTCCAATGAAAACTTTGAAAATGCTTGGAGTGATATCCTTTTATTAAGACATGGTTCTTGGACCTTTGGATGCTTAGAAATACAAGAAGGTAGAATCTTGAACCTAGTTTGATTGCTTTAGATCCATATGGTGGTTGTTTTAACCAATGTGTGAGTTCTTTAGGTATATTTAGGATATCCATGAGTGCTTTATTATTGATATTTACAAGTGGAACTTATGAGAATGCAAAGTGAGTTATAAAGTGTAATTGACTTGTTTATATATGATTCTATATGTTATACATTTGCATTATGGACAACCTAGGGAGATGAATGAATCACATACGGTATTCAAATTTGAAAAAGAGTCTTTATATGGGAGATTCCAATATTGTATATGTTTGGCCAAGAATTTCTTGAGATGTGTGGTTTTGGACACACACCTAGTGATGAAAAAGCTAGAGTTTATGAATGATTCCAAGAGATAGATTATTGATTTATTTAAATAATATTTCCTAGATGAATGATAAAGTAGTGTGTAAAGATGGAAAATTTGGGATAGAGTGATATATATATATATATATATATATATATATATATATATATATATGTATGTATATATATATATATATATATATATATATATATATATAGTCCGGGATAGAATGTGAGCATGTATTGATATAGAACAAAGCCAAACTTGTCATTTATAAAGGATAAGTTATCAAATTTGAGTGTCTAAATTTTCCCACCCTTTAAGTGTGGAATTGAAAATTACATGCTTAAAGGAAAAACATACTTGAGTGTGCACACAAAATTTTACTTTGCTTGATTTTTAATCCTTAGTGTGGGTCTTTGCATATTCTATAGTGAAACATACAACATAAAGTGTAGTCAATGTCCATAGTAGAAATTGAATTATAACTCAAATGTAAATAATGCTTGTAACTTTGAAAAATTAAAATTGTATAAAGTAAAGAGATGAAAAACATGGAAGAAATACACTTTTTAATTTTGTAGAGGGAGGAGATCATATTCTTATTGTATTATGGATATTTAGATTTGTTATTGAGATGTTGAAGGATTGAGGGTGATCAATCCCCAATTGTGTCGAAGAAGAAGCCAAAGTAGGACATGAAATTGATTATAAACAACCCACAACTAAAGAGAAGAGGTAACAAAATACCCCATTAAGAGGAAAGAATAACATATAGAGTATTTTTCCACCTTAATATCATCCCACTCAAATATAAAGAGGAAATTAAGGACGACCTATGAAGAACTTAGTTGCTACGATACCTTCCACCCCATGAACCACACTACTACGAGATAGATCTAGGTCCAATATTATAAATAAAGCACAAATTCAAAATAGAATGGATGACCCATGCCCTCATCATGTGTTTTATAACTAAATTTGATTATGAAAATTTTCAAGTAATGCAAAGGATAAGAAGACCCATGCCCCCAAACTCATATTTTGTCATTGTATCCAAGTTGTGAAATGGAGAAGGAATGAAGTACTCATATGCCCCCAATATTCTAATATAAAATATGTCATATGTGTTTGAATCTATACCAAAATTCTATAAATTCTTGTAATAATATTAAACTATTGGAATTTTCTTAATAACTTCTCTGACTTGGGAATGTCCGGTGAGGGTATTTACCTTAGTACACTCTTGACATGAATAATACAATTTCGAACTAATGTGAATTCTATCACTTCTGTATCAATATATATATATTCATGATGATTTGTAACATGTAAAAATGTGTTTGTGTCTTATAATCTACATGTATAGTTGTAGATGTAGAATATACCCTAATAAACTCCCCTCGTTTTAGGTTCATGTAGAAAAGTGTTTGAGCACGCATCTCAAAATAAATAATGTGTACCCATGTCGAAAAATATGAGAATTTGTGTTGGATCACATGGAAGGTTGTAGTAGTGTCCATCATTATGATCCCATTCCTACAAAATGTTTGTGCACGATGGAGAGCAAAGTGCATAATGAAAACAACACATAACATATAATAAACAAGAGTAACAACATTAAATATGTATAGAATAATATTATCATAGAGACAAAGAAATAAGAAATCAAAACATAAGAAATATCATGTAAAAGATTCACATCAAGGAATATATCCACAAACATGGGACACCTATGATGTTAAAATAAAACCACAAAAGAGGCACATAAGTTGAATTCAAAGAAGTAATGTCACATCTGATAGAGGCATAAAGCCATAAAATATGGGACACCCATAGTATCACAAGATAAACAAGGTACTCAAGCCGTACACAATAAGCGAGTTAGGTATTTAAATAATCAAGTTAGAAAGAAATCTTAGCAAAAAGTATAGAAATACAATAGTAATGAAAGCACATAAAGATAGATAGGTTAGAATTTCACAAGACACACATGTTAACCATATTAGCCCAAAAGATGACATATAAAAATATAATTAATTGAATATAATGAGTATGTGAAATGTAATTAAAATGAAACAAAATCACATGTATAGTGTAGGAGATGATTGCGAATGATGGGTTTCATTGGGAAGGGAATAGTTGGGACACCTACCATCATGTATCAATCTATGTGTGTCTTGTATCAAGTTCAACATACTTCCTGAATGCATGTGTGTAAAGAGTATGTAGAAAAAATATTTATGTATCAAACCAATATGAAAAATAACGTATATAAAGTAACAAGTTGTCCAATCAAGTCATATGTAGGTCCTAATTTTGTATTTTTGTAAATATTTGAATGCTTTTTTCCTTTTGAAAATAGTTATGTATAGGTAATGGGGTAACACAAGAGCTACCTAATGAGGGTCCGATTAAGAGGTAGGGAATACCCATAATTTGAAGGAGGACTGAGCCCCAAATATGTCAATGGAGTATACATATCTTCAAGTATAACTTATGTAGAATCCATAGTATGTTCCATAAGAGACCTATGATAGAAAGAGTCATAAGGAGGAGCATGTACACTAGAAGGCCTACTGGAAGTTTATGAGGGATAGACATAGTAGAAGAATGATGTTTAATAGAAAACCTAGTAGGATTCCTAGGAGATAAAGAGCCACTAGTAGAGGCATGTGCAATAGGAAACCTAAGAGGTATATGAGATAAAAAGACATTAAAATAAGCATGTGCGATATGAGACCTAGGAGATAGAGAGTCACTAGAAAGGGCATGCACACTAGGAGACCTAGGAGATAAGGAGCCACTAGAAGTAGTATGTGTGATAGAATACTTAGCAAGAGAGTGCATATGGATGGAATTACTAGCAATGATAAATCATTATTAGAAATAATATAAGTATCTCAAATGTAATGTTAGACACATGAATGATTTTTATTGCATTTTAAGAATATTGGTTAAAAGGTGCTCCCATATTTGGCCATTTTGTGCATCTTATACTCGTTAGTGACATGTTGAGAAATAAGTAATTCTTTTAGTGAAACAATATATTCTATAGGTATATTGTCACATATTGAGAAACCCTTTCTTGAAAATAGTTTCTTGTGTGTCTTGCATTAAGACTTCTTTACCTTTTTAGTAACCTCTATAATGTGAGAGGTTGTTATAACACCGACATTATAATTATTTATTTGGTATGTTCCAATGCCTATATATTTAATACATGAATCATTTTCTTTGATGGATTGAAATTTAACTTGTGTAGATGTTCATCTAACATGTAAAATTGTTCATCTTCCCTATCATAATATTCAATATTAAATTCATCTTGTTGTTATAAATTGAATAGAAATGAGAAATCAAGTATATCCTTAAAATTAATCTCATAATTTTCCCTTACTTTGTTTGTATTTGCTCTAATTATGTTATATCAATGCGTAATTTCTCTTGTTTGAGACATTTTTGCTCATATTTCTCTCTTTGTAATGTTTCTTGTGTAGTTTTATATCGTATAATGCATATTATTTCGTTTTCTTTTTGCATAATAGTACGATGTGTCTCTTATAGCAATATAAAATTTTCTTGATGATATATCACTTACCTATGCTCTTGGGGGTATATGTCTCTTTCATTGTAGATGAATGTGTATGATTTAATATAACATTATACTCATCGATGTAGATGTGTTAGCCTTAAAACCCATGTAGATTTAGGGACATGAGATGACCGAAAAGAGAGGTTATGTTTCGAGAGATCAATTATAGGAGGTTGAGAAACTAATACGCCCAAAGAAATACCATCATAGGAGTTCGCAACCTTCATAAAGGGATGCCCTAAAAAAAAAAAAGAGGGATATATATCATGTAATGCCCGCAAAATTTTCCCCACATGAAACCCAAGAACAACCTAGGTCAAACTAGAAAAATTATGGAATAATGTTTTTTTGAAAAGTGTGCCCCAAAAAGGTTTCGAAAATAACAGATTGTCACATTATTGTTTCTAAGTTACTTTAAATTAATAATATAAATTTCTTTTTTTTATCCCCATTATAATAAAATAATAAAACTCTCATTACCTTTTAATAAACTTAGTTAGTCTAAGGTATGGTTTAGTTCCCCCTAAATGTTATTTTGATAAACATTTAAATTCCACTATAGTTAAAATTGCACAAATTAATCCCAAGGGTAAAGGGGTATAACTGATTAAATAAAAAAGATCTTATTATACCCACAAAGGGGTCAAGTTGACATTTAATTAAAATGTCTCTAAAAGACATTTGGGTTAGAAAGTTAATAACACCCATCCCCTTTTACACTTAATTGAGTGGCCCCCAAAATAAGTCAACCCATGCATTTTAAATTTTGAATTTCCTCTCACCCACTTCCCACCTACTTTTTGTAGGGATGAATCTCATCCATTGGATGGATTCATTTAGGGCCCTTGGATTTAGAAAACCCTCTAACCCTAAGTTTGCTTATGAAAAACTTATTTCTCTTTGTTAGGCTTATTATTTCTTTGTTTTGTTTTTGCAAATTGGTGGAGGAGGATGAGGAAGCCATGAGAGGCCACCTCAAAGCTTTTGGGAGGAAGCACATGCTTCATTTCTTTCCTTGTTTTATTTATACCCTTACCTAGGGTTTTAATGTATTTATCTATTTTATTTATCTCATTATTTTAATATTTTTCCCAAATGGGCATATGGGTTTTGCCCCATTTTAGTGATATAGTTAAATTTGGTATGTGTTTTCATTAGGGTAGAAGAATATATACATATATATGTATATACATTTGTATACCTATATATATGTATATATTTTAATGAATTATATTTTAATAAAAACCCAAAATGATTATAAAATATGGAGGTCTATATATATATATATATATATATATATATATATGAAAATAATCTTTTATTTTGTAAAGTTTTGGGTTAAAATATAATTCATTGAATGGGGGGTTTGTTATATTGGTAATTATTTTTATTTGGGGTTGGGGAGGGTCACGCCACCCCACCCCCATCCCATTGTTAATAGGGTGGGGGTGGTTTGGCGACCCTCCCCCAACCCTTTTCCCCACTAACATCAACACAAGCCTGACCTTAAGCTTCTAAATGCTACGTGATTAAGAATCAACCTTTGTTTTGTTTAAAAGTATAGATTAAGACTTTTATATATATATATATATATATATATATATATATATATATATATATATATATATATATATATATATATATATATATATATATATATATATATATACATATATTCATTAAAGGTATATAAATATAATAACTATATATCTATTTTATTTATTAAAAAATAATAATATATTGTATTATATCTACTATTACCAAAGTAAAATACTTATATTATTTACTAAGTGTAATATTGCACTTAAAATGATTGTCTTCTTCATGAAAAAATGAGGCGAAAAAATCATCCGGAACTCCCTGGGACAGGACGCAGAATGGTCAATTTTTTCAAATTACCCCGCTGGCTTCTTCGTCTCCCTGGTTTGGATGGTGCGCTTTGGCTCAGTTTGGCGAGCCTCGCTAAATTTGTCTCGCTTAGATCCGGGTCCACTTTGGTCTCTTCATCGTCATTTTCAAGCGATAGCTTGGGAGTGCTCCTACATCTGAAGACTCGGAGGCAGCGGATTTCGTGACAGTCTCTCTGGAAAGCTCTGTCGACCTCGATTCCCAACTGCATCTTCTTGGGTAGAGGGCCATCATCGCTAAGTTTGTGGGTCGGTGTCTCTCGGTTGATGGAATCCACTCCACAGTGGGATACCCAATGGGGAGTGGTCTCGCGTCGATTCTTGGACAAAGGTTTCTTCCTTGTCATTTTTCGTAGCCAAGCTCAAAGGGACGATTCCCTAGAAAGGAAAGAGTTTCTGCTTCTCGATTCTGGGCTTCATCTTCGGAGGTGGACGACTCATTTCAATCCAGATCTCACCATCATGGAAGGTTTTCAGGTTTGGATTCGCCTTTATTCTCTTCCTAGTGAGTATTGGTCCCCTTCTTCTCTCTCTCAAATTTGTTCCAGTTTGGGGCGGGTCATCCGTATAGACCCTGTGACTCTCGAAGGAACCCTTTCTTCCTTCGCTAGGGTCTGTATCTCTATTGACATATCAAAAAAATTGCAAGACAAGATTGTGATTCTTTCCCCAGTGGCAAATGGGTTCAGAAGGTCGATTATGAGACCATTTCGAACTGTTGCTTCCGTTGTAAACAACCTGGTCACTTCCAAAAAGCCTGTAAAGCTCCTCCCTCCTCACGGCAGGCTGTTTGGTAGAAGAAGCCTCCATCGCCTCAAGCCCTAGCAGTTGTGGATCCTCCTCCACCTCCCGAGTCCTTTTGTCCCCCTCCACCTGTCGAGGAAAAGTCTCTTTCTCTAGAACCCTTAAACTTGGATCCCAACACTATCTCCCTTGTCAAAGAAACGGCCTCGGTGGTTCAAGACTCAACATGAATCCTCTCCTTATTCCAAGAAGGTATTGCTTTAGGTTTGGGTTCAGATGTTGCCTCCCTAGAAAATTGGGTGGGTCATAAAGAAGAGTTTCTCAATGCCTCCGGAGGTTGTTGTGGAGGAATCAGTCCATTCGGAAGAAGAAGGTGAGATTTTGAAATCTAGTCGTGGTATTCTACCTACTCCACCTATTCATAACTTGAATCTTGGTCTGAAAGCTCTTGTCAGGGCGGCCCTCCAAATCTCGTTCTTCTCTAAAAGAGGTGGCTTCTGGTAATCAATCTCAGCTAGGCTCTTTTTCTAATTTTCAAGTAAGAGAGGCGAGTCCTCTCTGAACAAAAGATGAATATCCTATCTTGGAATGTTAGAGGCCTCAACACCCCTAACAAACAACACATCGCTTAGGCGTTATGTCACCGATATGAACATTTCCATTTGTTTGCTCCAAGAGACCAAGATGTCCAGTGCGGCGTGCTTAGAAGGTGGTTTCGGAGTTGGCGAGGCTGGGAAGGCTTCTTCGTTAACTCGGAAGGAGCCTCTGGTGGGTTGGGTCTTCTCTGGAAATCCAACTCCTGCGGTGTGGTTCTCCTTTCTTCTCATGCCAATTTCCAATGGTGTCAGGTCAGTTTAAAGCATTCTGATGAGACTTTTTTCCTATGCAATGTCTATGGTCTGAATAATCCCATTAAAAAATGGGAAACTTGGCATAAAATTCAGGATTCCTTGAGCTCCCTTCCGGATCTTAAAATTATTGTGGCAGGGGATTTTAATGCTACCATCTCTGATAGGGATAAATGTGGTGGTATCAGTTGGCAACCTCGTTCCCAATCTGATTTTATTTCCTTTGTTCATTCCTCCAAGCTTGTGGATTTGGAACCACACTCCGGGTGGTTCACTTGGAATAATCGTCATCCTGGTTTTGGGAACTTGGTGGTTAGACTCGATAGATTTCGATTTTAATCTTGGCTTCAACAAAATTTCCTCCTTCAAAGCTCTGTTTCCCCCCTTTCTGGATCTGATCATTTCCCTATTTCTTTGACCATAAATTTTGATCTTCCCCCTCGGCGTTCGCCTTTTAAGTTTGAAAGCATGTGGATGTAGGACCCCTCTCTCAAATCGTTGATCAAATCATGGTGGGATTCCTTTTTGCTTGACCGGTACCAAAATGTTCATTCTCTCTAAAAATCTCTCCCTGCTCAAAGATAAATTATTAGCTTGGAATTCACTTTCCTTTAAAAATATCTTTCAAGAAAAGCTTAGAGTTGAGAAAGCCCTTCGCACTCTCAATGATAGGGTTCTTAGGTTTGGTATGCAGCAAGAAGATTTTCATCTTGAAAAGCTCCTTCTCAACGAACTGGGGGATCTCTTATTGAAGGAAGAATATTTTTGGCATCAAAAATCCAGGGAAATTTGGTTAAAAGATGGTGATAAGAATACCAAATTTTTCCATGCTTCGGTTAAAGCAAGGAGAAACTCCAATTATATTTCCTCCATCAAGTTGTTTGATGACACGTTGATCTCGACTCAACCTCTAATTAAAATGGAGGTTGTTTCCTTTTTCCACAAGCTCTTAACCAAAGAAATGCATTCTTCTTTGGCCGCTCAATCTCCTTTGCTTGATCAAATTCCCAAGCTAGTTATTGAGGCGGATAACGAACGGCTATCTTCCCCTTTCTCTCTAGAGGATGTCCGTAAAATTGTTTTCTCTATGGCTCGTGACAAAGCCCCCTGGTCCAGATGGTTTCCTAGCTACCTTTTTCCAAGATTTTTGGGAAGTTATTGGTACCACTGTTTGGCAAGCTGTGGAAGAATCTGGTCTTCTGGTAAAATCCTCGGCTCTCTCAATCACACTTTTATCTGCATGTTCCCCAAAAAATCTCCCGCTGACAAGTTTGATGATTTCCGTCCCATTTCCCTTTGCAATACCTCGTATAAGATCATCTCCAAAGCCATCACCTCTCGAATCAGCCCCTTCTCAGTTCTATTGTCTCACAAGAGCAAAGTGGCTTTCTTCCTGGCAGATCCATCTCAGATGGGGTGATCATTTCTCATGAACTTATTCATACCTTACAGCTCTCCTCATGTCCTGGGATGATGATCAAGCTGGATTACAACAAAGCTTATGATCACATTAATTGGAGATTCCTTCTTAAATCTTTGCAGGCTTTGGGTTTCAACAAGCTCTTTTGTGATTGGATTTTCAATTGTATCTCCTCTCCTCGCTTCTCGGTTCTGGTGAATGGCTCTACCAGAAGGTTTCTTCCGGAGCAGCAGGGGTCTTAGGCAAGGAGACCCTTTATCTTCCTTCCTCTTTATTTTTGTTCTTTAAAGCTTGAGTTCATTCTATTAAGTCATTTTATTGTCTCTAGATCCCTACTATGCCTCTCAATTTCCTCCAGCTTGCCCTCTCTTACTCATCAACAAGTTTGCGGATGACACTTTCCTTTTTGGTTTGGCCACTGTTCCAGAAGCCCATGCTCTATCCAATATCCTAAATTCTTATTCCAATGTTGCGGGCAGGTAATTAATTTCCATAAATCAATTATCTTCTTTTTTAATGTTTCTCCTTGGCTGCAACGTAGGATTCTGGCGATCCTCGGTTTCGTTTTTGGTTCTCTTCCCCATAAATATTTGGGTATCCCTTTATTCTCTAGAGTAGGCAAAGCTTGCTTATGGAATGACCTTCTTCAGTCCCTTTTAGCTAGGTTGCAAGCCTGGAAAGGGAAATGGCTCTCATTGGCGGGTCGTTTGCTTCTGATTAAGTCGGTTCTTTGTGCTCTCCCGGTTTATATGTTATCTGTTCTGGCTCTTCCTAATTTGGTGTTGTTGAAATTTGAAAAGGTTATCAGAACCTTCCTTTGGCAGGGGAACAACGAAGATCACAAATTTCATTTGGTCAAATGGGATGTGGTTAAATCGCCCATCTCTTCGGGCGGCTTGGGGATTGTGGATTTAGCTCTCCATAATATTGCTCTGGGCGCTAAATTAGTCTGGAACTTCATCTCTTTCCCACACGCTGGCACATCAGGTTCTCTCTCATAAATATTTGGAGGCTGGTAGGCCGGAGCTTCTTCTTTCTTGTGAAGATCTCCCTAAAGGTTCCCATATTTGGAATTTCATGTAAATGCAAATCTTTAATCACAGATTCGGTTTCTTGGTTTGTTAACAATGGTACTCAGGTCAACTTTTGGGAGGATGGTTGGAACGGGTGCCCCCTCTTAATTTGGTCTCTTCCCTCAACAATGTTATGAACAAAACCATATTGTCTTGGGGTAATCATGTTGCAAATTATGGTTCCCGTCATCCGGATGGTTCTCCTTCGTGGCAATGGAAAGATCCTTCTCAGTTGAATGTCCCGGACATGGAGTGCTCTACCCTCTCGGATGAGATCCTTATGAGAAGGGTTGCCTTCAATGATTGTGAGGACCATTTTCTCTGGCTTGGCTCCTTCTCGGGCATTTACTCTATCAAAGATGGTTACCAAATGCTTCTTTCGCAGTCCGTTTTGTCGCTCACCCCAAGCTAGGTTGTTGGCACTCCTCTCTCCTTCCCAAAGTGGCGATCTTCAGCTGGCTCATCCTCAAAAACAAAGTTCTTACCCAGTTACACAGAAGATCTGGGGTTTTGTTGGTCCCTCCAAATGCATCCTTTGTGGTAATGCGGAAGAAGATCTCGATCATCTCTTCCTCTTTTTCCCCTTTGCTTGTCAAGGATGGCATTGGCTTTTGGGTAAACTTAATCTTTCCTGGGTCCATTGCAACAACATCAAAGACTCCCTTCTCTCTTGGCCCTCTTTGGGTTCCAATAGTTCTTTGAGTTCTATTTGGCAGGTGGCCCCTTTTCTTCTCATGTGGCACATTTGGTGGGAGAGAAATTTGTGCCTTTTTCGTAATCAATTGTGCACTCTTCCCGCCTTTTTGATAAAATTAGAAGTTGCCATCTCTGAAATCATGTCTAAGAATAGTTTGAATAATCCCTCATTCTCCTCGATGGATGCTCACATTTCCAAGGCTTGGCCTCTCGTCAAAATTCCAAAACCTGGATCCATTGTCAAACAAGGCCTATCCCAAGTTGAGAAGCTCATTCGTAGGAAACAGGCTATCTAGAGACCTCCCCCCAAAGGTGCTAGAAATTAAATTTTGATGGTGCTTCCAGAGGTAACCCAGGTTCTTCGAGAGCGGATGCATTCTCTGTGATGAAGCTGGTATCCTCATTGCGGTGGGTTCTTTTCCACTGCGTAATTGTTCTTGCAACATGGCAGAAGTCCAGGCCCTTTTAGAGGGTGTCAAACTAGCCATCAAAATGGGAGGGGAATCTCTTCTAAGGGGGACTCCCAAATTATTACCTTCGCCATTTCGAAGGGTTCTGCCTCATCTGGTGCATCAATCCTTTCATTCAGTCCGTCATCTTCGGCTCAGAAAACTAAAATTCTGGAGCATCAGTCATATTTTTCATGAGTCCAACTCGGTGGCAGATCTTCTAGCAAATTTTGCGATTGACTCCCCACATGCAACAACTATCTCTTGTGACGCCTCGGCCTGGGAAGGACTCACATCAATCATCTCGCAGAAAGGTAGTTCCTAGTTCTTCACGCCAGGGCTCCTTAAGTAACGCTTGGTGCTTCTTCTTTTCTGCTCATCCTCCCAGTTGAGCTCTCTGTCTTCTATTTCCATGGCTTTTGTTGGGTTTCCATTTGTAGCTCTTCACGGATAGTTCCAGGAATTGGCCAATACTTAGAGATTGATTGTCACTAGCTCTCTGCCATCTTCCATTACTCTTTGTCTGAGGAAGCAGAAGCGATCGAAACCATCCTGGGGATTCCTACCATTTTAGATCTCGGCCCCGGGACAGATTCGGAGATCACGTTGGCCTCGTCTCTTTCTACCTCCTCCTTCATCCTAACCTTGCTATTGTCAATTTGTTGCGGAGGATGAAATTTATCCGGTCCACAGGGTGGGATTACATGAACAATTGGTAGATTTTTCCCTCCTAGATCCTTTGTTGTGGGTCGAGGAGGTTGATGAGTTGGCCCTGGGTTTGGAGTTGAGGTATTCAATGGCTCTGCGGCCAATACCGTGATCTGGTCACCTTTGCATAAAACATGCATCCTTCGCTTGATCATTGTTTCCTTCCTACGGTCGATATCGATGCAGCCTTATTCCCAAGTGCACTCTGTGATCGATAACCTCAACGAGCTGAAAGATCGTGTCGGTGTTGCTTTCTCTCTGCTGCTCAGAGCTGCCAATGTGTTCGCCAGACGTCCATGGCTGATTTTTTTGATCCAGTGAGTTTCTCGGTGTCCTTCGACATTGTTTTTACCTTGACTTCTTCGCTCTACGTCGCTCTCTGTTCCTTCTTCCTCCTTTCCTCCTCCCGTTTGCGTTTGTAATTCTGGTTTCTTCCATCTTTCTCCCATCTTCTTCTTCTGCATTGTTGTAGGGTAGGGGCCCTTACCCCTCCGGTTCATAGCTCCAGTCAAAAGCGTTTACTCATAAAAAAATTGAACTTAAAATTTCTTTTATAAATTGTTAGAATATTACCAAGTGTTGGTTTAGACTTTATTTCATCAATCCTTGCCATATTTCTAGATATTTGATTTTAAATGAGTTAATTTAACTTAGTAATACATTTACAAAATCAATAGATCTAAGGTCTACTTGCAACTATGTAATTCCTTTACACAACTAGATTTAGGAATTAACCTACTTTATTGGCCAAGTAAATGAAAATTATAATTTAAGTTCTTTCCATCTATACATCCAAAGTTTGGCTCTCTTTCAACCAATACAAGAAAGTGCACAAATATAGTCTAACTTTCCATTATATGCCTTTCAAATAATGCAATAAAATTTAATATTTCTTTCCTTTGCAACATACAAGTTTCAATCATGCCCACAAGAACTTACAACAAGATTTTTCCAATAGTTTTAAAACAAGAGCAACACACCTATGTGAGATGATAAATCAACTAAAATGTAACAATGTGTTTCCTCTTTTCAACTATATTTCCATTATATCAACTTATTTCACTAAAATTTTCTTTCATTCCCACATACATTACAATCTTAATAACCAATAATCAATACAACTTTTCTTTCAAAAGTAATACAATAAAATTCCACTTAGTGTGGTGTGGATTTTACAAGAAATATAATATATAATTAAAGATTTATATATTTTTGTCTTTTATTTGTGCTCCAAGTTTCCAAATATCCAACAAGGCTCCATCTTTTCTCCACTTGATCACAACAACAAATGGGGGAGAGGCAACACTCTCCACCCAACCAAAACTCTAATGAGGAGAGACAATCCTCCTCATTGGCCCCGAGCCCCAACCACAAGGCAATAAGGGATGGATCAACACATGAAAACTATACAATGCTTCCACACTTACTTTCAAGCAACAAACACACAAGAAATATAACCACACAAAAACACTCATTTTTAAGCACAACAACTTCCCAAAATAATGGCTCTAAAATAAGCCAAGTAGAGATAGGAACATGGGGGTGCCCTTGTGCCTCCCAAGGGTTTGGATGCCCACCTCTAAAATCCTCCAAACACAATCAACCCCAAAATCTCTTATGCCTCCCCTACAACAACAAATATATGTCTCTTATGCCTCCCTCTCTCTTATGGCTCCCACAATGCACAAAATAACAAAAGAGAACAAGGTGGGGCATCCAAAACCCACTCCCTCCTAAACACACAAAGAAGCTCTTATGCCTCCCAACATATTTCATCCCCATTTCACTATCTCAACACAACCTAAGGTCAATTTACTACCCAACACTTCAAACAAGAACACACATCCATACAACACATAACATACAAGAAAACAAGAGTGCAAGACCCTACCTTGCCATGGTAAAGCTCCAATTTTCAAGAAAGTCCCAAAATATTTCAAACTCAAGCAATTCCAAGCTCCCTTCAACTCCAACAAGCAAGCACTCCAAAATCCAAGAGCCAAAACCAAGCAAGTAACCCCATTTACTTCCCAAAATTCCAATAAATAGAAAAGAGGAAGAGGGAGATGATGTGGCTCCATGTAGGATGCCACATCATTTCTTCTCCATCCCACATCACCCAAGTCAAACCCATACCCCAAGGAAAAATAAATGGGTGGTTGAGAGGTATGACAAACCTCTTACACACACCACTCCAACCCACACCCTTTAGGACAAAGAAATAAACACATGTAAGAAAGTGCAATTAAAACTCACCTTTTGCCTTCCAAAACACATAATGGGGTCTATTTTTGACCCCCAACCCATAGGTAGGGTTGGTATAATAAATTAAGAGGTGTGGGACAAGTTTAACTTGTCCCACAAGCCTCCAAAATTGGCCCTTAAGGCCAAATCCGAATTTCTAAGGAGAGGTAGAGTGTACAACACTCAAGATCACATACACTCAACTTAAAAACATAAACCAAAGAACCATCTAATCTAATAAATGAATTATTTTTGTCCCATCCATAATTAGTTTAGTAACATGATTAATTTACTAATCTAGACACATAAATTAATTAATGATAAAAGGGAATTACATCACCATAAAATCACATACTCTAAAATTAAATAAAGGAAAAGAAAATAACAACACACAAACCCTTGGTCATAATTGGAGGTAATCCCCCCATGGGACCCCTAACAACAAATAAACACACACAACATAACACAAGTTGTCATGGTGACCATTGTCGAATCCACCCAATATTCTACTGTGGTTGGTCTCCGATCTCACACAATCTCTGGAATCTCGCTTAATCATAACAACTTAGTGCTCCATATCCCGTAATAAAGTCGGCCTAAGAGAAACCCTATCCTCTAACTCTGTCCCAACTCGGTGGTGTGATGCACTCTCTACCATACTGATGCCTGAAAAAAGCCATGCTTATTGAACTATGAAAACTATTATTATAGGAAAACTCCACCAGATACAAGTACTCCTCCCACCTCGACTGATGGTCCATAACGTACATCCTAAGCATGTCCTCCAAGATATGATTCACCCACTCGGTCTGTCAATCTATCTCAGGGTGATAGGCTGTGCTGAAATTGATCTTTGTCCCAAGAGCATACTTCATCGTAGTACAAAAGTGAGAATTGTACAAGGGATCGCGGTCCCAAATGATCTTCAAGAGGAATCCCATGCAATCTGAAAATCTCATCAAGATATACCCATGCCACTGCACTAGTAGTGTAGGTGGTCTTCACCAGGAGAAAAATGAGCCACTTTCCTCAATTTATCCACCATGACCATGATGGCGTCATGGTGGTATTTCGATGTCAGTAACCCAACTATGAAGTCCATAGAAATGGTGTCCCATTTCCACTTTGGTATAACGTGAGGGAAGAGAAGGCCAGCTGGATGCCGATGCTCGACCTTCACCTTCTGACACTCTAAGAAACGTGACATGAACTAAGCCATGTCTCTCCATAGTCCCCTCTAATGGTACAACTTTCTCAAGATGGCGTGCATCTTCTTACCCCGGGATGGGCTGAATAAGGTGTATGATGAGCCTCTGTCAAAATGTCATGTATTAAGCCTTTGTCTCTAGGAACATATATCCGACCTCTGTGCTTGAGAAGGCCATCTGTCTCTAATGAAAATCCATCAAATCTCCCTTCGAGGGTCTGCGAGAACTCAATATCTACTCTCGGTTTGCAAGGTAGAAGGCGGTGTGAGGGAAGCTGCAAAATCCTACTTGTAAATTTGTACCCATTGAAGTAGCCATAGCCACATGTCTTCATCTACTCAAGGCGTTTAACCACATTCTCCTTCCCCTTCACATGCTCTATCTCCATGTCGTACTCATAAAGAAACTCCATCCAACGCCGCCTGGTGAGTGTTGAGATTGGGTTGCGTGAAGAGGTGGTGAAGACTCAAGTGATCAATCCTGAGTGTAAATCTCTAGCCAAGAAGGAAGTGTCTCCATTGCAACCAAGGCATGTACAATTGTTGTAAGCTCAAGGTCATGAGTCGGATAATTGAGCTCATAATCCTTGAGTTTGCGAGACTCAAAAGCAACTACTTGGCCCTCCTGCATCAACACACCTCTAAGTATTGCCAAAGAAGCATCTATACAAACGAAGAACTCACCTCGAGAGTCCGGCACTGCAATAATAAGCGTTGATGTGAGGCATTCCCTTAGTGTCCTGAAGGCCTACTCACATCTATCTGACCATACAAAATTCTTCCCTTTCTACTGAAGAGAAGTGATGGGGTACGCAACTTGAGAAAATTCCTATACAAATCTCCTATAGTATCTGCCAAACCCATGAAGCTGCACACCTCGGTCACACTAGTGAGAGCTAGCCAATCCATAATGACTCTAATATTGGAAGGATCGATTGGGATACCTTCCCCAAAAATGATGTGACCCAAATATTACACCTTTGTTTGAAAGAACACACACTTCTCTAGGTTCCCTTAAAGCTGCTACTCATGAAGACATTGAAGAACCTAGGCGAAGGTGCTCCTCGTGCTCCTCATGCATACATGAGTATATTAGAATGTCATCAAGGAAAATGAGCATGAAGTGATCCAAAAATGTCCTAAACACCCCATTCATCAAGCTCATGAACATTATGGGGGCATTCGTTAGACCAAAAGGCACTACTGTGAACTTGTAGTGGCCATATCTCGTACGGAAGGTGATCTTATGAATATCTGCCTCCATGATCCTCAACTGATGATATCCCGACTTAAGATCTATCTTGGAAAATATTGTGTCCCCTTCATTTGATCAAGTAAATCATAAATGCGAAGAAGGGGGTAATGATTGTCAAATCCACCCAGTATTCCGTTGTGGTTGGTCTTCAATCCCCTTTGATTGTTGTGATATAATCACCTACAAAACACACAATACCTCATTCGGCCTCATGGCCGCATCAAAACATCCAAGATAAAATATATGCATATAATTCAACAATCATCCATACATAAATTAAATCATCATCTAGGCAAATAATGTTATTATTTTAAAATTCTAACAACATCTCAATTCTATATTTCATCAATACCAATAAGATCACAAGATTAGTTCAACTGCTAAATCCTACTCAATATGATGAAAATGTCGAATGTCAGAAATATATAAATATGTCAAAAACACATCATCATCAATATAAAATGTCTCTCTAAGAAATCCACACAAATCATACTATGAATCGAAATCCATCAATAGTCAAAGTATCTCTATCGTCTAATCATCATGCTAAGCCAAAATGATACAATAATATCCATGTATATAACCAACAATAATCGAGATCAAAATATAATAAGTGTTGAAGGGAAGTGGGTACTACATATCATAATATCATGTATCGAAGGAAATAGTTACCTTAAAAGTTGTTGGATATTTTGTTGTAAATTATACCAATCATTGTCATGAGGCCCCGATTAATCACTTATTGGATATCAAATATAGAATATCATGTGGTATATCATTATATTCAATACTGAAAGATTATTTTGATGTGGCTGAATTATTATTCGAGATTGATTTCTTAGAACATACAAATTATTTCCTCTATGTAGGAATTTCACTTCACTTGAATGAGCATATGTATCATGCATATCATTTATATCATATTTCTTTACTTTAGTCTCATATGTAAATTAATTGTGATGTGTAGAGATATGATTGAGATAGATATGATTCCTTATGTGTGCTATCTCATCCTTGAGAGATTTGATCTTGATACTCATAGCTTGAATTTGTACTTGAAAATCATGTTGTAACACTTGAATATACTCTATGATATCCATATGAAAGATGTCATTGTTATGTCCATGTATTGATGAAGGACCCATATAGATGGCCTAAAATGGTCTTTTAAACTATCATATTTGAAAAATAAATTTGGAATATCTATACTAATATATGCATTTTTGGAGTCATTAATATTTTCATCATTCAAAATAAGGGAAGGAACAACATCATAACTACTATTCCAATCATAAAAATCATTAGTATCACATTTAGAAATATTTTCAAAACATGGCTCATGTGTATTGGTGGGGCTAGTGATGCAGAGTAATACAAGATGCATTCATGCATTTAACTAATTATGAGGATTCAAATTAACAACCCACACAAAGCTCTGCAAAGAAGGATCTTGTCTAAATGCCCAAAATGGTCTAAATTTGTAAAATTTGACTTCTTTCACCCTAATGTATTTACCTAGCACTATTACGTACTTCATATGCTTTATTTAATGTCATTTCAACTCCCAATTTGATCCCTTATTCATCAACCTCAATTAACTCTTACCTTTTTCTCAATTTTACTTCACCTTCTTACTAGCTTTTCTTCTCAAATCAAGCAAGTTTTTGATTTTTCCCTCTCGATTCTTGCCAACATTTATACCCTATTTCAAACCTCTAAAATTGCTAACTCAACCACTATTTTGACTTAAAAGGATCAAACAACCATCTTTACTCATTTTTCTCAAAAGTGCCCTTCCTCATTCTTCACTAGCTTCTAGTCCAAATGAAGCACAATTTGACTTTCCACCTCCCATGACCTTCTTCCACTTTGGTACCATATTACATGCTCAAAATAAAAATTAGATCACTCATAAAATTGAATAAAGAAGATAAAAATATCAATATTTCACCAATCCAACTCAATCTTGCATTCTTGTACCCTTAAGACCAAGTATCTTGCTAGCTTCATGGGTGGGATGTAGAAAGATTCATTAGATGACCTTTTGGCCCAATATGGTGTACCCCAAATTTTAAGTCTCCACTCTTTGAACTTCTCTCTTTATCTTCTTTTCACTCTTCTAGCTCACAAAGGCCTAACTAGCCCCATCAACAAACGTTTTTAGTCATAACTTTCTCTACATGAGGCTTTAAAATAAAATAGTGACATTTCGGGACACCAATTTTCGAGTTCTTCCTGTGTGTAAGGTTAAGATCTTGGATTCAAATTTTAAACCTTACTTCCTTTGTAATATGATCCCTCAAATTAGCCTATGATTGTGTGCTTCTTGCCCTTTATCTAGACTGTCAAGAATATATCGTAAAATACCCAATGAAAACCCTAAATTCCTTCTTTATCTCTCATAATATATTTTTACCTTGACTACTTCCCATTCTTAGGCTAATATTTTAAGTGGAGAGGTTTTTATCACATCTTTGTCTCCTAAACCATAGTTTCTCTCAATGAGAGCTTGAGAAGCTTTGATTCTTAATATCATGCAAAGATTTGATATTACAACCTTAAAAATTGATCCTCAAGTCCTTTTCTACCTCCCCTTCAATCATATGCTAGCAGTGAAGACTAATAATGATAATGAATGCAATAAAATATCAAACTTGGTTTGCATACACATTAAGAACAATGCAAAACCCTCTCTCTTTGTTTAGTATTCGAGTGAAGAACTTTCCTTTGCTCATAACAACTACCTCCACATCATTCCAAATGGTGTCTTACCTCTTCACATTCCATATTAATAACAACAAACTCATATTTGATAAAACTTAATAAATCACAATTGCTTCAATTGATACCTGTCTTAGCCTTAAGGCTTTCTGCATGATAAAGGAAATAACAAGGAACTTACAATTTACTATTTGGGGTAACACAACCATTAACCTTCATAACATTATTAGCATGTGAGGAACCTTATCTCGAGAGTTCATATACCTAAAAATATCAATACCTCTTATAAAGAAAAACCACACAATCTTAAGTTAGCATTTTTATCAAAACAAGGAATTACCTTTAACTATATAGCTAAACCAAGAATGGCCTTTCACAAAATGGTTTACATTGTAATAATTAAATTCAAGACTCTTCCATCTACAAAAAGATAAAATGAAATGCATGTAGAAAAATAATTCCTTTTTCAAAACAAATTTTCCTTATATTGGATTGTATCTTAGTGTAGACACAAAATCATACACTTTGGGTAATTATCTAGTCCTACTTACATACTACTATTCGTATGATTCCTAAGTAAGAAAAGTACTAATTAACCAATGTCTTTGGAAACCTTTTTTTCTTCATGTTTCCACTTTCGTTCCTACACCCTTACTTGTTCGAGTCTTCCTTTTTTATACCCCAAAATTTATCATCCTGGACACCAGCACCTACCAAGATGCCAACGCTAGGCACCTTCATCCCTGTGAGCGCCCTTGACCCTTTTATACTTGTTCACATCTTTTGGGTCCTTTTTAAGATGTTTGAGCATCTTATATTTTTGGTAGTCATCCTTTTCAGGGTTAATTACAAATTTCAAGCAAATGAATCATATAAATATAAAGTTATGTGATCATAATAAAGGACCAAGCACTAAACACTAACTATCACCACCTAAGGTTGTATCCATCGAACATCTAAGATCTCCATTGCATCCATCTAGAACCATCCAAAGGACACAAGGGCTAGTTATTCGGCATACACACTTCATAGGAGGAAAGTTCATTCTATTCCATGCACACATCTATTACATTTCATTACATCTACCTTACTTTCTTGTTATCAAGTGTGACACACACAAGAGCCACCTATGGCACAATTCCGCACACACATACACAAAACTACATTGGGTCTGAGATGTAGTGCAATGCTTAGTCGTAAGATCACCATTGTGATAACTAAGGATATTCTGACCCCTCATTTTACATCTTTATTTTTAGGATTTGATGTCTCTTTGAGGTTTTGCAAGTCATTATTTCATTGTAGGTTTCAACGATCATTGTGTGACCTTATAGAGACCAAATGATAAATGATAGATAATACCTTGTCACTACTAAGAGGAGGTTTTATGAACATTTTGACAGACACATGCACCCATAACCAAGCCTAAGGTGCTCACATGGTGCCCCTGTCCCTCTCCAGGCACCCCGTCAGATAGATAGCCAACTCGTACACTTTTCTGAGGATTTGTGTGATGCTTCTCCCTCCTTATTCATCCAGTCAACACTTTGGCATAGTCTAGGATTAATTATGAAACAACTAAGTCATCTTACATGTTCTTTGCACTTAGGGTTTTATACTTTCTTTCTTAGCTTGTTTGGCTTAATTTTTGTACTTAATTGCTTTTCATTTCTTGTTGCATAATAGCAATCAAATTAGGCATATATTATTCATATTTAGCTTAATCATTATAGGGAAAAATTCAAGTTATTCGGGCTTAGTCGTAAGATCACCATGTAATGACTAAGGACATTTGACCCCTCATTTTACATCTTTATTTTTAGGATTTGATGTCTCTTTGAGGTTTTGCAGTCATTATTTCATTGCGGTTTCAAAGCGATCATTGTGTGACCTTATAGAGACCAAATGATAATAATAAATAATACCTTGTGACTACTAAGAGGAGGTTTTATGAACATTTTGACAAACACATGCACCCATAACTAGGCTAAGGTGCTCGTCGGTGCCCCTGTCCCTCTCGGGCACCTCCGTCCAAATAGATCACCAACTCGTACACTTTTATGAGGATTTGTACGATGCTTCTCCTCCTTATTCATCCAGTCAAACACTTTGGCATAGTTTAGGATTAATTATGAAACAACTAAGTCATCTTACCTCTTCTTTGCACTTAGGGTTTCATACTTTCTTTCTTAGCTTGTTTGGCTTAATTTTTGTACTTAATTGTTTATTCATTTATTGCTGCAATAGCAATCAAATTAGGCATATATTATTCATATTTAGCTTGATCATTACAAGGAAAAATTCAAGTTATCGGCTATTCATTACACAACTTGCTGATAAAACTCAACCATTCACATGTCTAATGAAGAAAGATACTAAGTTCGTATGGGATGATCAATGCCAACAAAATTTTGATGACATCAAAGCATATCTTTTAAATCCACTGTATTAGTCCCTCTATTGGCTAACCAACCTTTCTTATTATACATTTCTACTATGTTTCATGCCTTAGGAGCATTGCTTGACAACATGATGACAACATGAAAGGGAAATATATTACTTCGAGTTGAATCTTTTACTATCTTACAAATGTAACTATAGTTACATTGAAAAGCTATGTCTCGGCCTTGTCTTTGTCATAGATAAATTGTGTCATTATCTTCTTAACAATGAGGTACATATCATCACCAAAGTAGATCCATTATAATAATTCTTGTCTCGCAGGCATCTATCGGGACGTCTAACATGTTGGGTTATGCTTATCATTGAATTTGATTTCAAGTTCATATCATAGAAATTAATTAAAGGCCAAGTCATAAATATCTATTAGTTGTGTCACCTCTTCTCGATGCATCTATCATCTCGATTCCTTACGTATTTATTTCATTACTTATACTATTGATTTTGATACATGGAATATGTACTTTGATGGGTTTATTGTCACTCTAGCACTGGGACCGGATAGTTTTCATCACCCCACATGGTGATCCACTCCCCTTTACATATCGATTAGGGTTTTCCTATACAAATAACATCGCTGAATATGAAGCCCTCATCCTCGGCCTTCTCACCACTCAAAAACTCCTTATTCGTAACCTATGCATACATGGTGATTCCCAACTCATCATAAATCAAGTGAATGATACATATAACACAAAAGAGGAACACTTAATCCCATATGATATGCTTATTAAAGATCTCTTGACTGTGTTTGAGTCCTACTCTATCACTACCATCCCATGCAAGGACAATCATCATGTGGATAACATGGCTAGTGCGGCATCACTTATCCCCCAAGATATTACCGATGAGAAAACCACATTCATCATTAGGCACTTACGACATCCTTCCACTTCCACTCTACCTCTAGTGGCTTGTGCCATTACATGAAGTCATGAAAATCTTGAATGGTTTACTCCGATTTACAACTTCTTATATAAATAAACAATTTTAATGATTTGTAACCTCATAAAGCTCGTCATTTGTGAAGTGAGGCTACCCATTATGTCATCATCAAAACATAATTATTTAAATGTGCACTTGATGGTCATCTCTTACGCTGCTTAGGGATTTCGATATTCCCATTGCTATTTCATAGATACATGACAACATGTGGCGATCACTTTTCTAGAAAAGCCATGTCTTAAAAGCTTTTACGTCAAGGATATTATTGGCCTACTATGGAGCAAGACTACCTTGAATACGCTACTCACTACTACTTTAGAAGTTACAAAAGCACAAAACCTTCATCACACACCCACATATGATCTCTAACCCATTGCGCTAACATGGCCATTCTCTCTATGGGGTTTTGACCTCATTGGCATGATAAATCCTAAATTGGTGATGGACACAAATACATTATTACTACTACCGAATATTTTACCAAATGGGTCGAAGCAACCCCACTGTGAAATATAACTTACATTGACATTTGTGGTTTCATCCTTTGCCCATATCATTACACACTTTGGTGTTCCCTTTTCCATTATCACTGATAATGGATCTTCTTTCAAAAGTAAGGAGGTTAAATTTTTGCGCAAACTTCAAAATTAAATAGTCATTTTCTACTCCTTATTACCCGCAAGGCAATGGCCAAGCTTATCACCACCAACAAAAATATCATCAAAATTTTATGCAAGACAATTGCTTATAGTGGTGATGACTGACATAATCAACTATTTTATAATATTTGGTCTTATCGCACTAGTGTGCGTACACACCCACTAACGTAACTCCTTTTCACTAGTCTATAGTGCGAGGCCATCATTCACTTGAATTTGAAATACCCTCATTGCATGTTTCACTCAAAGGTATACTTAAAGACAATGAATATCATGAAAACTTCCTACATGAGTTAGAAATGTTAGACTCCCACCATGTCCAAACACTTGAACATCTTCATGCATATCAATCTTGCATCGCACATACATACAATCGTAAAAATTGTCCTTGTGAGTTTAGCATAGGTGACCTAGTCTTAAAATAAAATCAAAAGAACATGAAAGATGAAGCTACTTTTAAAGCCAAATTCAAGCCCAATTGGCTTGGTCCTTATATTGTTACTGAAAAACTTGGTTGTGGTTTCTACTACCTTGCCACCCTTTTGAGAAACCCACTCAATGCCATGCATCGTAAGAGTTACTATGCATAGAACAACACTCATTACCCTATGATGCACTCTAGTTCCACGGTCCATACTCGATCGATGAGGGTCTACATTTCAAATAGACCTCATCATACTCACATGTTTAATCAACTCACTCACTCACTCATGCGTGTTTACAACCTACACTTTACAATTTGATGATCACATCTATTTAGTACACACAACTCAACCCATTTCCCGATGACACACTCTCGTTTACGGTTCATTCTTGACCACTGAGGGAACATAAATAAATGAGCCTCATATCATACATACACATCCACTCGGGGGCACGCTTCTCCTATCATTCACTCTACATTCCATTCCATCTCATCCACAACATACTGCATATCTTGGTCACATTTAGTCTTGCTTACATTTACTTGTTACATGCACATCTTATTACACATGCTAGATATATATCTTGTATGTCATTATATTTATCATACACACATGCGTGTTAAATTTCCTTCTAGTTGTGATCATAGATTCTACAGATCCATACGCACAACATGAATGCTTGGCGTAGTACCTATTACTAGTCCCACAAAGGCTCTGAGGGCATCCACTTTCGTACACTACAAGTGTTATTGTTTCATTTTATTTCATAACACACTACTTTATTAGATTATACACACTTTGACATAATTTTAATCTTTCTAACATGCTAATGGGTGCTTCATGTCTAGCATTTGTTTTGCAGGGTCTATTTTCCACCATGGTTATTTGTTACATTGCTTTTTCTTTCTTGTCATTATTTTCCATTATTTGTGGGCTTTGCCCTTTGTATTGTGTGCACATTGTCTTCTTTTGGCTTCGTCGGCCTTGATTTTCTTGCGACATTGTGAGTGGTGTCCAATGTTTACAACCCGCTTTTTACAACCTACATTGTCTTCTTGCTTGTTTAAATTATCTTCTTGTGTCTTAGCCTACATATTTTTGCTTAACATACAATTTGTCTTCTACATGCATGTTTTTCTTTACTTTTACTAACACTTGTTTCTAGCCACTTTGTTTTGCGTGTGCCTTGGTTTTTACCAAGCACATTCCCTTCCCCATGTAGGGCACAATTTCAGCACAGTGGTTGGTCCTCCTTTGGGCGCATACTCCTTCAGTGACATCATATGCACCCCAAATGAGGGGGTATCATTTGGGTGAATCAGTCACCCCATAAAATAGTCTACAATTATTACACAACATAACATAGTACTAGTACAACAAACTCTTTAGTTTTAGGGCTCAAAATCAGATTTGGTTCCTTAGCACAATACAATCACAAAGCCCTTCTGGATGCCTATAACTAGGGGTAGTTACACATCATTTGGCAGTTCATCACAGTCTATAGAACTCCACACAATGGATTTTACAAGGCACATAGTCCTTAGCATTTTGACATGCATGCACTACACACTTTCACATTGGATCGAATTGTTTGAATTTTACACACCATCTGCGAAGTGGTGTTCTACATTACGGGAAGTAGTTAAAGGTTGGAGGATAACACCGAACTTTTCTCCCTACACTTCTTCCATGACTTGGCGTGAGATCACCCCAAAAATCGGGACCGACGCAACTGGTGTGAGATTTTGCAAAAAAATCATTCATCTACAACATCTTCAGGATCCTTTCTACCCTCTTTTCTCATCTCGGATTAGGTGCACATGTTCCTTTTTCAATTTTTGTATTTTACATACTTTAATTACATAAGTTTTACATATTTTGATCATATATATGCATATTTGACTACTTTTTGTTCTTCTCTTTTGCAGGTCCATCCGTATGGGAAGTAATAGTCAACATCATTCAACACTAGACACAACAAAAAAATGACATTAACAACAAGCACATTGTGACATCTACACATGCATTTCCACCCTAGGATCATTTTTATCATCACTTTTTGCACTTTCTCGTCCTTAGCATGCACGCTTCACCATTTTATCACTCCACGCTTTGTATTATCCCTAGACTCACTTTCGTCATCAATGTACATGGTTATTAGGTACACATCTCTTATCTACTTTATGTTACCAAGATTTCTACTCACCAACATAAAGTGGGGAAAATATAGACACAAAATCATGCACTTTGGGTATTTATCTAGTCATGATTACATACTACTATTCATATTATTCCTAAGTAAGAAAAGTACTAATTAACCCATGTCTTTGGCCACCTTTCTTTTCTTCATGTTTCCAATTTTGGTCTTATACCCTTGCTCAATATTCCTTTTTATAACTAAGAATTTATCATCCTGGCACCAGCGCTCCAACTAGGACACCAACGTCGGGTGCCCTCATCTTCTCTAGCGCCCTTGACCCTTTTGTACTTTTTTCACATATTTTGGGTCCTTCTATTCATTTGAGCATCTTATCTTTTTGGTAGTCGGCCTTTTTGGGGTTAATTACAAAATTCAAGCAAAATGAATCATATAAATATAAAGTTATGTGATCATAATAAAGGACCAACACTAAGCACTAGCTATCACCACCTAAGGTTACATCCATCAAGCATCTAAGAGATCCATTGCATCCATCTAGCACCATCCAAGGGACACAAGGGTTGGTTATTCTCCATACACGATTCATAGGAAGTAAGTTCATTCTATTCCATGCACACATCCATTACATATCTTAACATCTAGCTTAGGTTCTCGCTATAAAGTATTACATGCATAATAGCCACATAGGGCAAAATTCCATGAACACACACACACACACACAAAACTACATTAGGTATGAGATGTAGTGCAATGCTCAGTCATAAGATCACCATTGTGATAAGTTGAGGATAGTCCGACCCCTCATTTTACATCTTTCTTTTTTAGGATTTGATGTCTCTTTGAGGGTTTTCTTAGTCATTTCATTGCGGGTTTTCAATAACTCCAACGATCATTGTGAGACCTTATAGAACTAAAGACGAACAACAACAAATACCTCGCGACCACTCATAGGAGGTTTTATAAACATTCTAGTAGACACAAGTGCCCATAAATAGGCTTAGGGCACCAGAGTGCCCCTGTCCCTCTCCAACCGCCCCCGATCTAGGAAGATCTCCAACTCACACACTTTTATATGGCTTTGTGCGATGCTTCTCTATCCTGTTCATTTGGCATAACTTCGGCATGATCTAGGATTAATTGCAAAACAACTAAGTAATATACCTTTTCTTTTCACTTAGGGTTTTATTCTTTCTTTATTAGCTTGCTTGGCTTAGTTTCGTACTTAATTATCGATTCATTTACTTATTGTAATAGCAATCAAATTAGGGATATATTATTCATATTTAGCTTAATCACTTAGTACAAAATTTCATGTTCCTTACATTCTCCCACTTCTCCCATAAGGAAATCCTCCTTTTTTTCTTCCTCTTTCCTTTTTGGAGGTTCAATAACTCTCACTCCTTAGAATCCTCCTTCTTTATCTCATCTCCTTTAGATCTTAACCTTAACTAACTTGACTCATGATCTTGACACATGGCCATAATAGGTATATCATATCATTCTAATCACTTTCCAACTCTTACCTTCACCTAGGACCTATGACACATACTTAAACCATCAAGATGCTCTTCCATTCACCTTAAGACTCATGTCCTAAACTCTCACTCACCCCGACAGGCCCATTAGACTCGATTCTAAGCCTTATAATTTTGAATTACATTTTTGGAGGGAATTGCAAAATTTGAAATTCATAACACTTGACCAACTAGCTTTATCTCTTAGGACTTCAACATGCTCTAATATGCCCTTAAAATCATGAATAAGGAGAAAAATGAAAATTTAGTGTTCTTGAAGATTCCCTACATTAGCTAGCCTCAAATACTTATTCACAAACATGCAAAGGGTGAGAATAACTAGGGTTAGCGATCGAGAGAGTGGCTAAAAGATTCAAGATCCTTACTCATGAGCTTATAAGGGGTATGTAATTAATTAAAGGGATACTATCCTATATGATTTCATGAAGAATGGGCCTTGACACAAGCCATAAATACACAAAGGATAATTAATCATACACTCAATGAGAAATGGAAGAATAACATTCAATAGACCATGGATGGTAGGAACAAAAATTGATTTTTAGTAAAAAGTGATAGTCATCAAATTAATAAAATGACTAGTTATAAAAATATAAGATGAATCTTACTTACCCAAGAAACATAATTTACTAACTTAATATGAAAAGCAAAAACCTATAAGGATTTCAAAATAAATAAATATACTACAAATTATGCCCTTTTTACTAAAAATAATAATTTTAAATTTCCAAAAATGTGGTCAAAATCAAGAATATATATTTTCATTTAATTGATTAAAAACCCTTATAGTAATCTTAACATAGAACCATTAATATAAAGATATGTGATGAAAGGTGTTTATGCCAAAAAATAACCCTAGAAAAATGACCAATCATGAGACCCTAGGGAAACATTTGAATATTAGTTTTAGGCCAAGAAATAGACGGGAATCATAATTAAATTTGAATGCAAACCCTAGAATATTGATAAATTTGAAACGAAAGAGGAAGGAGGAACCCTAGGTAAATAGGTTTGAGTAATAGATTCGAATTTGAGATGGGTTCATGGTGTGTTTTACCCGAATTAGTTAATATGTAAAGAGTGAATTAATAATAAGCTACATAATGTTACATGATGTATATTTGGAATTAATAAATATCTATTAACCATGTGCATTCAAAATAAAGCATTAATACTTACATATATGCTAAAATGATATAACAATTACTTAAAACACATAAACAAATACGTACTTAGCTATATAGAGTGGTAAAAAGATGATCTAGGTGTGCAAATTGGGTAAAATATTTATTCTAGATCTAGATATGTGTAGACACTCAAAATTTGCAAACTCATTTCTTTGTTATACCATTATTTCTTACAAAAATACATACACTCACCACATCATATTATTCTTATGAAAATCATACATTTATCGCACCATTTAATCACACTATATTATCAAAATAATTTATCCTAAGTTTAATATTCCCCGTGTCTGAGTCGCTAGACCCCCTTCATTATCACATCTAATCCCTATACTAAGTCATATAAAATCTACACCCCTCATCACCCTCATCCTTACTCAATTAATTAATTAAATATATCAACTCCCCATATCCTAAGTCATATACTATACCCCTTTATCTTTATTCAATCAATTACTTAAATACATCGATATTTCATACCCACCATTTAATCACACTACATTATTAAAATCATTTATCCTAAGTTATACACCATATCTCTCACCTTTGTCTAATTAATTAATTAAATACATTAACATCCCACACTTACACCCTTCATTCTTATTTAATTAATTAATTAAATATATGAATATTTCATTATACACCATTTAATCCCATTTAATTGCATTACATTTTATTCTAAGCTTAATATTTCATTTCTAAATTATCCAAATCTCCAAAATCCATCTAAATCCATTTCTAATATATCCCTAACTTCCTAATCTCTTGTTATCTTACCAAAATCTTATATTATCACAAATAATCATATATTTGTACGTTTGATATATCTTAATCAAACAACTTAATACATATCCTAAAAAAACTTAGGATAAATTAGAACATATCTAACTAATAAAATATTTTCCTTGACACCTCATTAAACAACAAATTTTCAAAATCATTTTGACTAACAAACCCATCCCTTAAAATTTTAAAAAAAAATTTCTCAAATTGGGAATTTGTTCCAAAACAAACTCAAGAATCCCGAAATCATTGATGATTTGTTAAATCACAATGATTATTTAAGCCCAAATTGCAGCCTCTTTATGGGATCTTCTCAGAATTTTTGAGATTCAAGTCATTTCAATTGTTGTTGCCATCGTGCATCATTTACATTTCAAATGAGTCACAATTAAATCCTCAACATCAAGGTTATGGAGGTCTTCTATTAAATTATCTCAAGGATTCAATTTTGCTCCAGACTTCATTTCACAAATTCTTGTTTCCACTTTGATCTTCTTACTTTATCAACATATTCATTGAAAAATGAGCAAATCAAATCAAGTCTATCATTTATCTCTTTGAGTATCTGGAGACATTTCATCTTTGGGTAAACATCTATTCTCATTTTTTACTATCATCATTTGAACTAGGTAGGTACTTTATTTACACTTTTATCATCTTTCACTATCATTCATTAATTATTTTCCCACATCATTACTTTAATTATTTGTTGTTTAAAATCATGATCAATTTTGAATTTTGACATTTGTCAATCTTGTGTGTATCTTCCCCAATCGCCAGTGATTTTCCCAATCTATCATATCCTTTTCTCGACCCCTTTACCATTACCTACCTTCTAATACATCACCTCAATTTTGATCAACACTTTGTCTCTATGAGTATATTTCATTCTATTATGCTCCTTTGAGCCATATCCACTCTTTTGAGCCATCCTTTTCATTTCATCAATTACCTCAATCAAACACATCATCTTTTTTTCCTTTGTAAGCACATATCCATCTACACCATTGATCCTTTGAGCCATACTATGATTCCTAAACTCCCTTTGGATTAGGAATCACCATCAAACTAACATATAACCCTGGACCACATCAGTCCCTTTGCCTTTGCATTGAATGGTTATATCATCTACTTTTATTTTATTATCAATTATCGATTTATCGTATCATTATCAATTAATTTATCAAAAGTGGATTGACATCCTTGCAAGGAAGTCCATTGACTTTGGGGACTAGCCTTTTTTCTAGGAAATCCACCATATATTTTTTAATCTCATCTTGTGTAGTGTCTGTGATTTACATTTTTTAGCAGGAAATGAGCTAATTCATTTCTTATATGGAAAAACAATCAAACATTGTCCATCCACATCCGTAGGTACCTCTAAACCCCACCATCTCGAGGTTTGGTAAGTTTTATTATCTTCTTATTAGGTTAAGTTGAAGAGGTAAAATTTACTCTAAACATTTTGGCACGCCTAGGTGGGACATTATTCCTTATTTTTTGTTTTATTTCATAAAATAAAATTTTTTTTTTTAAAAAGTGTGATTCTGATGTAATAATCATCTCTGTGATTGGATAAATTTCATGTGGAAAATTTGGCAATCACTAGTGATTTCTTTAGGTGTTTTTCAAAGCCTAACAATTTTTTTTTCCTTCTTATTTTTTTTTTTTACTTGTTTTTTTCCTAACCTATTTACAGGGTATTGTTTTGGAAAGCTCATTTACTAGATTTTTGGGATTTCTTTCTTTAAAAAATGCTAAAATAAAAATAAAAGGAGCATTTGATGGTGAGTCCTAAAACTTTCTTTTTTTTTCAATATTGCATTTTGTTTGATTTTTTCATCAAAACAACATTTTCATTTTGGGCTTTAAAACAAACTTTTCATCCTTCCTGTTTCACATAGAATTAATTAGGAAGGTAATTTTGTTGCATTCACTTTTTTCCCCCACACATAACCAAACCACTTAAACAAAAAACATTTAAAACAATTCCTACCAGGTGGATACCTACTTGGATTTGATCACCAAGAGGAGAATCCGACTCGGTGTTTTGGCCAAGTATAATCATTTGTCTGTCGGTATATATTGGATAAGCACCGATACACCCTTATCATTGTGGGACCGTGAAGTGAGGGGTAGGCCCCAATACCATGCCCGTATCGACAGTAGTATAGAGTTGGGCCTCACGTACCTTTGGGTATATCGAGGACTCTGCCTTAAACATATCCTGAAACCATCCATAGCTTCCCATTTCCTAGGACCCTATTCCATTTTACACATTTCATTCTTTTTAATTAAATCAAGATAATTAAAATTCTTTTTTTGACTTGTTTGTTAAATTTATAGATTCCTTAGATTTTTTTGTATCATCATTAGTTGATTATTGTTTAAAATGGATCAATCCTTATGTATCTATATATCCTTATAATCATTATGCATCATATTTTTATCAATATCAAAACATTCCCTATACAAAATCTAGTCCTTATCAGTCTTATCAACCCACTACATCTTATTCAACTTCATTTAGCTCTGACATGTTTCCAGAGTCATCTAGACCATCCTATGTCCCTTATGGAACTTCTACCCTTCAGCCCATCAAACAATCATATAATAACCCCTTTAACAAACTTATGATTATTCTTTACAACCAAGCTATTTCCAAACTATCTTCCCAGCCCCTGTCCAATCAAACAATCTTTTCCACAACCTCTCCTTCATCACAATTACATCAGAATCTTAATATTCCCTATCCTTCATCTAATCAATCCATCTCTACTTCAATCCATTTTTGGTATCCTCAGACATCCCAAACCCATACAAATATCCCTACTCAATCTCAATCAATCCCTCTCATCCAACAACAACATACTCAATATTTTTCCACATCTCCCCACATCCCTTTATCACAACCCACTTTACAAACAATATCTTCTCAAGCTACCCCTTACCAAACTCCACATCAAACTGATCCAAAAAATCATCCTACCTTCAATCCTCATCAGCCAAATCAATCACATCCTCTTGTTAATATTCCTTCACATCTACTCCCACAAATGATCCTTTGCAAGACTTTTCAAATAGATTAGACAATTTAGAATCCACTACCAAGGGATCCAAACACATCCTCACTTATGATCAGGTTTGTAATGAACCCATTCATCCATCAATATTATATAAGTCCTATCCTCCACATTGGGAATCACCTGAATTTACTTTGTTCTATGGCCAAGAGGATCCTCAACAACACATACTATCCTTTAGACACTCATGTTATCTCATTATCCATGATCAAGATCTTCTTCTCAAGAACCTTTCCATGTCATTGGCAGGAATTGCCTTGGATTGGTATAATTCCCTTCCTCGACATTCTTTGGTCTCTTTCACATAGTTAGCTATGTTATTCCTTAATCAACTTTTTTATAAATGTTACTTGTAAAATCACCATTTCTGACCTTGCTACCATCAAACAATTGAAAATGAATCTCTTGGAGATTTTGTCACTAGATGGAAAAACAATTATTAATAAATTGTCCTTTCCATTGCCACAATCGAACTAATGAGTTGTTTTCTCGATCATGTTCTCATAAGATATCATCCACTCTTAGATCCACACATTTTAGACCTTTGATGAAGCCTTTACCATGGCCAAGAAATTAGAAAACCAAGCCCTCGAAGAAGGCCATCTCGATCCTCAACCTACAAATGTTTCATCTGATTCTCCTAGGTCTTCCTATGATTCAGATGAAACTATTTCATTGATTCTCCTAGGTCTTCCTATAATTTAGATGAAACTACCATGTATGATGACTTTATTGGTCTTCCCGATCCAACCCCCTCGATAGAATCAGTCCATATAGATATTGTATATCCTTTAAGTCATACCATCAACACTATTACACATGTTTTCCCCATGAGGAGACCCCTTCATCACTAGCACCTCCACTTGAAGGCCTTAGAACCCTTGGATCCTCTTTTTGATGATCCTCACACATCGACATTACCTATGTCCATTGTCCAATCATCTATTACCTCCTCACAACCTTTAGATTCCATGTTGGAAGTCGTTACTAAGGAGGCACCTATAATCAAAGATCATGACATCCAATTATCTTGTAAACCAATCAAAGAATTAGAAAGCTTACATAATCCACCACAATTATGTCTAGAAACAACACCTCCCTCATCCAAATTAGACCCAATCCTATCTATAGCTCCTCACTTTCCATCTAGCCTAGAACCTTGTCTGAATCAAATACCCCACAATCAAATACCATCACACTTACGGCCTCACCCTCGTCATTTGATGTGAATCCCTCTCCTCTATCTAACACAAATGTTACTAATCAAAACTATCACATCCACCATCTCATCCTCATCATCTATCATAAAACCCCCTCCTTTTCCTAAAATAAAAATTACAAAGCCAAAGTACACATCATCTAATGTCTCAAACTTTCCATCCATTTTGGGACCCCATCCTCTCTCACAATCCAAATCTTTCAATTCTACAATTTCACCTTTACCATCGATCTTAGGACCTCATCCTTTATCTCAACATTTTGTCATGCATTCGTATACTATCAATCCCTCCTCTTCTATTTTGGGATCTGATCCATCATCCAATTCTATCAATCCTATATCTTACCAACCTCACAATGTCCCTACGATGTCTCAATACCATACAACATCTACGAATCTACCCCCATCCAAAAACAAGACATGTCATACTAAGCATCCTCGTAAAACAAAATCAAAATCAAAATCCATTAATCTAAACCCTCAAAAGGGACTTATATCGACATCCTCAAGAGGCTCATGCAGGCTTCTCTCATCACATTACCACCAATTAAAACACCTAACCCACAAACTTGAAAACCCACATGGTATGATCAAAACAAAACTTGTGCCTATCATAGAAGCCTAGGTCATAATATGGAAAGTTGTAAAGCATTGAAAGCCATAATCCAATGACTCTTCCTCATCAATGATCTTCTCCTAGAAGAGGACCATCCTAACCCATCATCAACATTACCAACATCTCCATCCTCATCAGTGTCCTCAAGGACATCTGTAAGTCAAGGGGGACATCTATTATTTTCATTAGAGACCTTTGTCAAACATCTCTTTAGCACTTTCCATTGAAGGTCCATCAATTTTTCAGCACCTTCCTTTGAAGGTCCAACAAACTCATTAGCACCTTCCATTGGAGGTCCCTTCATCTTGTTAGCACCTTCCATTGAAGGTCCATCAATCTCATTAACACCTTCCATTGAAGGTCTCTCAGTCTCATCAACACCTTCCTTTGAAGGTCCCTCAATCTTATCAGCACCTTCCATTAAAGGTCCTTCAACCTCGCCAACATCTACATCCAAGTCATTAACAATGTTCTTACCGACATCAGCAAGGACTAGGAGGTCATACTCAACCAAATCTTGACAAACATTTTTCATCCAGCTTCTCATCCTTCGTTGAAGGTCCTTCATCTCAAATCAATGTGGTTCACCCACTTATATGAATCCAAAATCAACATACATGAAGAAAAGGTAAAACCAAAGATTCTTCGTTAACCCCTCTTTACCAACCCACATTTTCAATGACTCCTTTGTTAAAAGCTCCACATCCCTTTGTTTACCATATACTCAATCAATCAAGATCAAAACTTTCATCATCCTAACCTGAGAGGTATTGTTCCTTTTAGTGAACATTGTTTCTATCCACAATATCATGCTAGGGGATTCCTCTACTGAGGCTTCGAAAGTCTTATCTTTCACATTCCTCTAACACATATTCACCAAACCTATCAATCCAATCAAAATGTCACTACTATGGGAAGGAGTAAATGTGGAAATTTTTCCCCTAACTAGATCGGTCCATATAACATGGGTCAACCTTTGAAATGTCTTGCACTTGTAGCCTTTCTACTATTAACACATCAACCATCAAGACAATAGTCACATCAAAGATCTTATTTCACTATCCACCACCATCTTATCATTGTAATGATTTGAAAGCATGTGGTCTTCCATCACTATCCTCACAAACCTTAAAGATGAGCACCATGGCTCTGTTCATCGCATATTTCACATGGATAAGTTCCTCCTTAGCAGGAACCCTGTAATCATTACTTCCATCTACCTTTGTATACCAACTAAAGACATGTCTTGGGGCATGTGTGTAGGTCATACACATATTTCTTCCCCTCCTCGAAATGATCTATTAGGGATTTTCCCTCAACTAAAAATATATGTATTAAAATCATTTGGATGCATTTCTCAAAAGTAAAAATAAATGATAGACTGATCCCTTGAAGGAAACTATCCATCAAAATCATAGACCGATCCCTAAAGGATGGCTATCTATAAAATCAAAAGTCAAAAGTCAAAATTGTAGACCATACCCTGAAGGATGGCTACTTATGTAAAAAGGCTTCCACATTGATCATCCTTCAAAATACATCAAAATATAAAAGCATCTAATAGAAAGCTTCCCACATTGATTAGATTTCCCATATAAAAACTTCCGCATTGATCAGTTTGCTTCAAAAAAAAAATAATGTAAAAGTTGGGGCATTTCCTATGAAACCGTTGAAAGGAGAACCCTCTTTTCCCACACAACCTACATATGTCATCCCTTCTCATGTCTAGGAAGGTACATCTTTATCATCTCTATATCCAAGATCCTACGTGTGACTACCCATTATTAGTCATATTAACAACTATGAAAAAGACAAAAGTGAAAGTAAGCACATTCATTCTATTGTTTCCCATCATATATGTATCAAATCCAGTATAAAGAAATCAATCCACATTTCATTCTTGACCATGGTTGTGAAAACATTAAATCAATGAATCTTAACATCAACATCAACATCATCACCTAAAAAATACCAACAACATCTAAAACATCATTAATATCAACATCAACATCATCACAAAGAAATAAAATCTCTTAACATCAACACAATCCTCAATACATCTCAACATGACTTTATTGTGTCTAAAACGTCACATTTATTCAATCAAATTGACATTTTCAAATGGATACCTCCTCAGGTACGTTACATTTGAGTTGGTCATCTTATGAACCCCCATCTTATTTCTTGTAATCCCACCTTTTGGAAACATCTAGTTCAAGCTTTGTCCTTTGACCTCATCAAATCATCATTTTATCCTCATCCTTTGTAAGTCCTATATCAAACCCTTTGGTTCCCCTATCACTTCATCTGGCCTCGTAAGCCTTTCACATCATTATTAGTCCTTTGAATTTGTCAAAAACTCTTTATTTTAATTCATATGTCTATAGGACACAAACCCTTTTCCTTCTCCTATCACTTGACTTCTTCCTTTGCTTATAAGCCCACCTTTGTGTGGCAACATCAATATCATTGGTATTTTGACCTTTCAAACCATCATCCTATCATCTTTAAGTCATATGTCATATGGACACGAAACCTTTATTTCCCTATCACTTGACTTCATGGCCTCGTAAGCCCACCTTTTTGGAAACATCATATTTGGTCCTTTGACATCTCATAAACATATCATTTTCATCATTTAGATCATATGTCTATAGGGACATGAACCCTTTGGTTCCCTATCACATGATTTGATTTTAATCGACATTTATTTTAGAATCTTGGGGCATTATTCCATTTCCCTAATCACTCCCCATCTTTGTATCTTTTCATTTCTCTTCCAAATTAGTGATCATGATTCCTTTAGTTCATCAATCCTTATTTTAGGGGAACACTTATCTTGATGATTCTACATCCATCTTCACTTCCATCACATCTCATTTTTACTCATCATTGTTTTGTCTAAAACCACTCAACAAAAAGGGGAAAATGTAGTCTTCTAAAACTTCACACACTCATTTCTTCTCTATACCATTATTTCTTACACAAATCCATACACTCACCACATCATATTATTCTTATGAAAACCATACATTATACACACTATTTCTATACCATTATTTCTTACACAAATCCATACACTCACCCCATCATATTATTCTTATGAAAACCATACATTTACCACACCATTTATTGACACACCACTATATTATCAAAATAATTTATCCTAAGTTTAATATTCCCATGTTGTCGAGTCTCTAGACCCCTTCATTATCACATTTAATCCTATACTAAGTCATATAAAATCTATATACACCCTTCACCCTCATCCTTACTCAATTAATTAATTAAATATCAATCCACATATCCTATGTCATATATCATACCCCTTTATCTTTTTATTGATCAATTACTTAAATACATCGATATTTCATACCCACCATTTAATCACACTACATTATTAAAATCATTTATCCTAAGTTATACACATATCTCTCACCTTTGTCACATTAATTAAATACATTAACATCCCACACTTACACCCTTCATTCTTATTTAATTAATTAATTAAATATATGAATATTTCATTATACACCATTTAATCCCATTTAATTGCATTACATTTTATTCTAAGCTTAATATTTCATTTCTAAATTATCCAAATCTCCAAAATCCATCTAAATCCATTTCTAATATATCCCTAACTTCCTAATCTCCCGTTATCTTACTAAAATCTTATATTATCACAAATAATCATATATTTTTACGTTTGATATATCTTAATCAAACAACTTAATACATATCCTAAACAAACTTAGGCTAAATTAGAACATATCTAACTAATAAAATCTTTTCCTTAACACCTCATTAGACAACACGACACTTTCAAAACCGACCAACAAACCCATCCTTCAAAATTTTGAACAAAAATCTCAAATTGGGAATTTGTTCCAAAAAACTCAAGAATCCCAAAATTGTTGGCGATTTGTTAAATCACCAACGATTATTTAAGCCTAAATTTCAACCTCTTTATGGGATCCTCTTCAGAATTCATGAGCCTTCGGTATTCAATCTAGTGCATGCGAGTTTTCCAACACATCGAGACAATAAACTCTACTCTAGTGTTTTGATTTTCAAACATCTAGGATTCATCTTCGAGACTTTTGGCATCCACAATCTTTTTCATTAATATGAAGACTTCATCAAGTATTAGCTTAAAGCATCCATTAATCAATGTCTAAACTCTTTAACATCTATTAACATTTTAGCTCGGGTAACATCTATTATCATCTTTTCCTATCATCGAAACAATTTTAGGTACATTATTTATCCATTATTATCTGATCATTCATTAATTATTACATCCTAACAATCTTGTCTATCTTCCCCTTCATCAATGATGTATATTCGGCCCCAATCGTTAGTGATTTTTTCCTATAAAACCTATTTGCCATTGGAATCTATATTTCTGATATCTAGACCTCAATTTTGATCAACACTCTATCTCTGTGAGTATATTTCATCCCTATCATGCTCCTTTGAGCCATCCATCTCTTTGCATTTCAACAAAAACCTCAATCAAACACATCATCTCGCTTTCCTTTGTGATAAGTGCATATCCATATACACTATTGCTCCTTTGAGCCATACTATGATTCCCAAAACTCCCTTTGGATCAGGAATCACCATAGACCAACATATAACCCTGGACCGCATCAGTCCCTTTTCCTTTGCATTGAATGGTTATATCATCTGCTTTTATTTTATTATCAGTTATCGATTTATCGTATCATTATCACATTAATTTCTCAAAAGTGGATTGACATCCTTGCAAGGAATTCCTTTGACTTTTGGGTGGCCTTTTCTAGGAAATCCATGCCATATATTTGTTTAATCTCGTCTTGTGTAGTGTCTATGATTTCAGGTTTCTTGGTAGGACAAGAGCTTATTCATTTCTTATATGGAGTGCAACAATCAAACATCATCCATCCACATCTGCGGGTACCTCTAAACCCCGCCATATCGAGGTTTGGTAAGTTTTATTATCTTGCTTATTAGGTTAAGTTGAAGAGGTAAAATTTACTCTCTTTACTTGCCTCAAATTGAGAGTCATTATCTATTGTTACGGAACATACAACTTCAACACCACATGTAATGATGCCTGTAACAAATAGAAACCCTAGATACATATGACAAACTTCATGAAAGTATTAGATAAATAAATGATAAATTAGTGTGTGGGTGATGTTAGACTACTCTTCTGATCATCCTCACTTTGACCTAATATAAGTGTTGCATTACATCCCCTCATTAGGAGAAATCCTCATGTATTTTTCCTAATCTAGGTGCAAGTGTGCAAGCATATCTAATCAACCCCTATTTGTGTCATTCTTTCTCTTAACACAAATATAATGAGCTAAATATAGAGTAGAAAATGTACCTAGTGTGGTATTAATGTGATATGATGTGCCTTAGATGATTTAGACTATTTATTTAAATAAATCTTAAATATTTATCAAAGGGATTGAGGTAAAAAAATAGATAACAAACAAGATATATCATGCAAATTACAAACAAGTGTGCAATTTAGGAGATGAGAGTGACTTATCTTGTATCAAGAGTTGGATTGGTTATGGGTTGGAAGATGGTTGAAATAGGCCGGATTTGAAGCTGTGTAAGCTATGTTTGATACATTGGAATTTGGAACCTCTTTTGATGGGAGCCCCAAGATGTGGACATGACCTCTCAAGCACCGTGTATGCGGCTGGGTGATATTTTCCTAGAAAGTTTTCTACTTCTAATATTTTTAGGGTCTTAACTTAGCTTCTTCATTTCATTTTCTATCACATCCAATTCGATGTAGGGTTCTTGTGTTACATCCGAGCCTCGCAAAACAAACCCGAATACCTACACAAGGATAAAAAAAACATTAAATGAAATAAATAATGCATATGCTTGATTCTTACTAACCTTTGTGGTCACCCTAATGTGATTGTCACTAAGCATTGCACTACATTTCAGACTTTATGTAGTTCTTGTGTGTGTGATTTGAATTTTATCCCTTGAAGATAGGTTTCCCTTGCAGCTTATTACACCAAGATAGAGAGATATAAATATTTTTCCCCTAAGATGAATGTGTGATATGGAATTCAAAAATAACCCCTCTTATGCAATGAATAATGCAACCTAAATGCATTCCTTGAATGTTTTTATTTTCCTAAGTAGTAGATAGTAAGTATTAGCCTCAAAATTTGTCAACCCTAATAATAGTGAGTAATTCATGTATATATATATATATATATATATATATATATATATATATATATATATATATATATATATATATATGATTTCATTGTTTGAATTTCATCATTACAACTAAAAAGTTGACCCAAAGTGATAAAAAGACTCTAGAAAAGATACCAAATGATGTGGCAATTCAAAATCAAGAAAAAGAGGGAAAGGGACAAAAGTGCCCAAAGGGGACAATAGCGCATGGGGCACTCCTATCCTAATGGGTGGTAGTGTCTAGGATGCTCAAAAGATGTAATAGTCAATACAAAGTTGGGTCACATGTCATTTAGTATCCAAAAGTAAAGTGGTCATTAGAAAAGTAAATAACAAGAGTGTGGGAAAGATAAAAGTAAGTGTTGTTAATTTTTATTCTTCTTTGTTAGGAATCACACATATAATGAAATACTTAGAGGTGTGATGTAAGTAGAAAGTGCGTGATTTTGTAACTACAACTATCATTTTATTCACTTGAATACCTTTAACAACGTCTCGAGTGAGGTGTTATTTTTATCCATGGATATGGACCTTTGGATGCTTGGAAATGGTGGAATCTAGATTCTTGAACTTGGTTTGAGTGCTTTTAAATATGTGTAGTAGCTACTCATGACCGATGTGTAACTACTTTAGAAAAATTTAGTAGAGCCTTGGGTGCTTTATTATTGATATTTTCAATAGAATATTATGAGAATACCAGAGTTATAAATTATAAATGACTTGCTTACATTGGATTTTATATGTTAAACATTCACATTATGGATGAACTAGGAGATATGAATTGATTCACATATGATATCAAAATTATAAAAAAAGTTATTAGATGGGAGTGTTCAAGACTGTATAATTTAGCTAGGAATGTAATCCACTATAAACCTAAGATGTACGGTTTTGGATAAGCAACTATTGATAAAAATCCATAGTTGATTAACTAAAAATGGAAACTACTCTCTAATACTATGGAAAGTATAACCACTCATTAATATAATATAGGAGTGAAAGAGGGATGCGTGAGAACCGATGTCAAAAAGCAATGCACCACAACGAAGTTGCACTCCGATGGTAACGTCAAGCCAACACAATACGCAAGATTCGAATCAATGGAAAGAAGATTGCAAGTAAGAATAATAGGTTTGCTCATACTCATAGATCGAAAAAAGGAAGTACAAATAGGGGTGTTGTGTAACCCCATTCCTAAACATGGAAATAACCCTAATGACGCCAGCAGCGCATATGACGTTGGTGCGCATATGACGCCACTAGAAGAGGAGTTACAATTCCAAATAAGGAATGTAACTCTATGACCATTGATGACACAAATGACAAATGACAGCGATGATAGAATATGACATTTGTCATTTGACTTCCTAAGACCTATAACTTTGCAAGGTGAGATGACTCACCTAGGTGATGTGGAAGATGATTGGATAGTCACACACACCAACACCCCCTTCATCGAAGCCGAGGAAGAGGTCATGGTAAGCCAGAATAGAAAAGAAGACTCCCCTAGACAACTAAGAAAGATGTGTCAATGGGGCCCGACAACTAAAGGCCTGATAAGGTGCCCATATACAAACAACATATTTCTGGAAAGAAGAAGAGGAGAAGGAGGAGGACTATATAGCTCGAAGAAGATGGGCGGCTGCAGCAGACCTCACCCCAAGAAGAGACCGTAAGTGAAGAAACTTCACCTCAGTGAAGGGCTTGGTGAATATGTTTGCAACTTGATCAAATGTCTAAACATACTGTATGTCGATGATATTCTCATTTATTAGCTCCGTATGAAGTGCATATGAATCTCAATGTGCTTCGTCTGTGATCTGACTGGATTTCTAAAATCGAGATGGTGCTCATGTTGTCACAGTAGATGATGGTAGGCGGCGAAAGTGGATGCCAAACTCTGTCAAGATACCTTGTAACCAAACAACTTTTGTGGCAATGTTAATCTTTGCTCCTCTGTATTCTACTTCTATCGATGATATGGCAATGGCGTTCTACTTCTTCTTTGGACCAACGACGAGGACTGAACCAAGAGTGAAATTGTATCTGAGGTAGAATTATGATGATCTAGATCACCGGCCCAATCTGAGTCTGTAAATCCAACCAAGTCAATCTCAGTCCCTCCTAAGTAATGAATCCCATTGGTGTGAGTGCCATGAACATAGTGAAGGATCCACTTTGTTGCTTTTAAATGCAGCTCATGAGGCTCTGCATAAATTTGGACATGATCCCGATAACATACAAAATATCTGGCTGAGTGTGAGTAAGGTATATCAAGCTCCCCACTAACTACCGATAAAGGGGAAGAGCAATCAGAGACCAACTTGACCCCGGAAAGAAAAGGAGTAGGTGAGGACTTGCAATCAGACATGTGAAACCGAGCAAGCAAATCAAGAGAGTGCTTAGGCTACGAGATCATAATTCCCGAGTCATATTGTGAAATATGGATCCCAAGAAAGTAATGAAGCAATCCTAAGTCAGACATGGAGAACTTGTTGGCCAAGGAGATCTTCACAGAATCAATGATAGAGGAAGAGCTACCCGTGATCAACAAGTCATCAACATAGAAAACAAGAATAAACATGGATTCATCCTATCGCAAAATATGCACATTTGGGTCGAGTGACACCGAGTGAACCCTGATGCAAGTAGAAAGGAGTCCATCTTGGCATACCAAGCCTGAGGGGCTTTTTTAAGGCTGTAGAGAGACTTCTTTAACTTGTAAACGAGGATGGATCATGGACATAACCAGAGGTTGTTCCATATAGATCTCTTCCTCTAGGTCCCCATGAAGGAAGGCACTCTTAACGTCCATCTGGTGGACTTCCCATCTATTAGTGGCAGTGATGGCAAGGGTTAGTTGAATGGAAGTCATCTTCACAACTAGAGCAAAGGTTTCCAAGTAATCAACCCCAGCTACCTGGGAGAAACCCTTAGCTACAAGTCGCACTTTATACTTCTTGACTTCTCCATTGGCTCCATACTTTGTTTGATATATCCACCTACACCGAATGATTTTTCTTCCTTTCGGAAGAGGGGTAAGATCCCAAGTGTCATTCTTTATGAGTGAGGAATACTCCTCATCCATAGAAAAATCCCACTCAGGAATCCCAAAAGCTTCTGGAAAGACGGTGGATAGAAGCAGAGGTGAAGAAGGAGTGAGGTCCAGTGAAGTTTGAGAGCAAGTACGTCTCTCATCCAAAGGATCTCCAACACTTTGTAAAGTTTTCCTGGCCCAAAGAGGTCCCGAAGGCTCAGGCTCAGAGTCGGAAGATTCTTCACTTGAGTGAGAAGGGACATAGTCCTCATCATCACTACTATCAGAATCAGAAGACTCAGAAGTTTGAGGATCGAAGGAGCAGGGAGAGGTGGAACTCACTCAACAACATCATCATCTGAAGAGTCAAAATCTGAATCAGTGGGCAAAAGAACCTCAGTGGAAGTTGAAGTCAAGGATGACTCATCAAACTTCACACTCCTCTCAATATAAAGCTCACGGGTGGTAGGGTTCAACAATCGATATCCCTTCACGCCATCGGGATACCCTACAAAGATCAAAGTTTGGATTGTGGATCCAATGCCTTACGTTTCTTCTTGGGGAATCGAGCCATAGCCTTGGATCAAAGACTCGAAAGTGCTCAACATTAGGCTTGTGTCAAACCGGTCTTAAAGGGTGTTATCCCTTTATTGCCTTGTGTGGAACATGATTACGAATGTGACAAGCATAATTCACTGCTTCAGCCCAATCTTTTGTGAGGAAGGGACTTGAGTGAACCATACAAGTGGCCATCTCCTTTAAATTTTGGTTCTTTCTTTTTTACAACTCCATTTTGGGAAGGGCACATGTAAGAAATTGTATTTGTAAAGCAATCCTCCTCAGAAGTGCGAAATCCTCAAACCTGTTGCTCACATACTCACCTCCATTGTCGGTTCGAAGAACCTTGATAGACCGTTCCACTTGTTTCTCAGCAAGAGCCTTAAAGTTTTGAAAATGCTCAAAAACTTTAGACTTAAGCTTAAGAAAATATACCCAAGTATAATGCGAAAAGTCATCAATGAAGGTTAGTATATATAGAGCTCTAGTAAAAGAAGGAGATGGAAAAGGGCTAGAAATGTCACTATGAACAAGATCCAAGGGACGAGTAGCTCTCCAGGATTTTCCCTTGTCAAATTTTTTAGGGTGCTTTCAAAGGTACAACCCTCACAAAGACCCTTAGAAAACTTAACTCGGGGGTAGCCCAGTTGACCATTTCATTTTGGCTCAATTGTTCAAGGTAACGATAATTTAAATGCCCAAAATGCTCATGCCATAACTTGCTAACCTCATTTGCATGAGTGAGTAAGGCATTGGGTGTTAAATCAGAAGAGAAGTGGGAAAAGGTATCTGACCGTGAACGGTGATCTACCTTTCCCTCAGCCACAGTGTAGTTAGAGTTAAGCTCACGAATAATCACCAAGTTAGGACCAAATTCCACTCGCATTCCTTCACCAAGGTGGGTGATTTGGTAAACCGATAGGAGATTGGTAGAGAGATTGGGAACACTCAACACTTGGTTAAATGTTCCACCTTATATCTCTACCGATCCACTACAGAAACCGACACATGAGTGTCATCACCCAACGTGATTTGGGACATGCCACATGGTTCAATGCTAGATAATTCAACCTCTGAAGAAGCCATGTGGTGTGAGGCACTGGAATCGATAATCCAAGTTGATGATGGAGCTGATCTAGCTACTGAGGGCCTTACCTTTCTTCTTTTCATTTTTAGTCTCCTTTGCATTAGAAGACTCACCCTTCTGAGCATTTTGTTTAATGGATTCAGGAACACTTATTTTATTCTTCTCAAGTAAATGAGTTAAGTGATCAATTTGTTTCCAAAAACAATGATGCTCGTCATGGCCAAAATTCTTACAATAGGAGCATTTATACTTTTCCTTCTTCGTACTTTAGGCTCAGAAGTCGAAGTGTTAGTGTTGGGATTAGCTGGGGGTTGGTTGGTCTTGGTTTCTTTCTTAGGTTGGTCCTTAGTTTCTTTCTTCTTTTCATTTTTCTTGCCCTTATTCACCACAAGGGCATGTGACTTGGATTTTAGAGTCCCCATTTGAATGAGTTTGTCTTGTTCTCGAATGAGTTGGGATGAAAAACTGTCAAAGGAGGGCATAGTCCAAGCACTACCCAAGGCGACTTTCATGGCGTGGAAAGTTGAAACGAAGATAGAGTATTCAAGACCTAGTTTAGAAAGAATCGACAAGATCAATTGAGAGTCTTTCTTTTCCACTTTACATTCCTTTAGAAGCAATCTAGTGTGGAAAAACTTTGAGAAGAAGGCCTGCAGGTTTTCAAAGTCACTAGGATTTAACCCTAGTAGTTTGTTCTCCAACTCATGTGCTCTCATGTCATCTTGCTTCCCAAACATATCATCAAGTGTTTTCCATGCTTTATCAGGTGTCGAGGAAGTTTCGATGTGGAAGAGCAAGTCGGGAGAGACAGACATACAAAGAAGACCTAAGGCTTCATCACAACGGTTGAACCACTTAGATTTTTGGGTTCATCATTAGGTTCGGTCTCTAACCCCATGGTGACACGGTATAACCCTTTACTTCGCAAAACCAATATAATTTTAGATTTCCATTCAAAGAAGTTAAAAGGTGTGAGCACTGGTACTTTAGAGATATCCATAATGAAGAGATAGAACCAAAGGATGTAGAAGGAAGGAGAGAGAAAATAAACAACCACCCCAAAACAATATCACACCCCCGAGTTTGGCACTTTATAGTTCAGTGCGTTGATTACAACCAGATGTGATCTGTGTGCCAAGAACCAGTTTGTCACTCACCTTGTAATCAATGTAATAATGCACAAAGGTGGAGACAACAATCAAGGTTCGTTGGGCACAGCAGATCATCACCGTAAGCAAGCACAAGAACAAGAGAAACAAGAGGGGAAGAAAGGGCTTTGTGAGAAACAACATCTGTCGCACGAAAGAATCCCTTTGTCGTATCTTTTGTGGTGGGACGCGCTCACAAGTCCATGAAAAAAGGAATAGAACAAAGCTCAAGAGAACCGAAAAGAGATTTCACAAGCAAGTAGTGACACCCCCAGAATGCGGCACTTTATAAAATTAGTGCGTTTACAAAACTAATGATCCCATCACCTAGAATGTGAAAAAACATGCAACATTGACTATTAAAATCTCAACTACCAAACTACCAAACTAGTGGTCTTATCACTAAGCATTGCACTACATTTCGGACACGGATGTGTGTGTGTGTGTGTGTGTGTGTGTGTGTGTGTGTGTGTGTGTGTGTGTGCTCTTGTGCCAAGTGCTCTTCGCACTTTTCAAAGTAGCAAGAAATAATAACTATAGAGAATGTAATAACATGTGTAAATGGAATAGAATAGAATCCCTCCCCTATGTTGTGTGTGTTGATGCAGATTTCCTAGCCTTGATGCATGACACTTTGTGTGGATCTGATGTATGCAACTCTAGATGGAGTGATAGTAGTATGTGATGCTAGGACCCTCATTATGGTCTCATAACTTTATATTTATAGGGTTCTCTTGATCTAATTCGTAATTAACCTTGATGTGTCCGATTAGGAAAAGATAAGGATGAAAAATGGATAGAAAGACCCCATAAAGAAGCGGGAAAGTGAAACATGGATCGGGCGCCTAGGTGGGACTAGAGCGCCTGGGCGCCCCACTACTGAGAACTTGGCACCCGATTTAGGCTAGAATGATGAGAAAGTTTGAAATAAGTGGATATGTGTAAGAAAATATGTAGGAATGACGAAATAAAATATAAAATAAAGGTGGCCAAAAGGTGGGATTAATTATTACTTTATTCACTTGAGAACCCTCTAAATAATAGTATAAGACCGGGCTAAATAATGCCTAAAGGGCATGATTTTGTGTCTACAATAGTTGGAAATGATGTTTGAAGATGGATTAATGATTTAGTTAATCGATATTTCCTAGATGAATAATAGAGTATTGTGTAAAGATGGGAAAAATAGGGGAGAGATATTGATTGTGTTTAGAATGTGAGCATTTGTATTAGAATAAGAAGAAAGCGAATTATCATTGACAAATTTGAGTTTCTACAACTTCTTATTTAATGATCATAGGTGATGCACATTAATTTTATAACAATATTTAATACATATGTGTTATGTGGTTCACATCCTAGATGATTTGATTATACTTGTTACACCTAACATCTATTCACTTTTGAGGTAAGTATTACACAACAACATCCTTCATCTCAAAAGGGGACATATCGTGGGATCTTCTATAAGTTCACACAAACCATGAGCAAACACCATGAGGTAGACATGGTGATAGTATTTCACATAGTTTATATACATGTATTCATGAAAATGATAGTTTATATAAGATTTTATATGGCCTTGGAATAATGTCATCATTACAAATTACATGTTTAATTACAACATTTAGTATATTATATTTGCATGGAATAGATACAAGTTCAACATTATACAAGTTTTATATCATATTTAAATAGACTTTAAGGGGATCATCATTATAGGTTCACATATATTATGGAACATAAATTACGGAGTTTACATGAACTACGCACAATCTCATGTATAATATATTCGAGTCACACATGTAACATATATTTAATTTATATTAGCATGGAATATGTGTAAGTCCAACATTCATGATCATATCATGTTTATCAATATCCTTACAAAAAATAAATAAATTATTTGGTGGTCAATGGATAATAATCTATATAATGTTCTGTTATGTTTTGATTCCTATATTTTATCTTATGCATAAATTTCATAAATTTCCATGTGATAACCCCTTGAATGCTCCTATTTTGAGGTGAGCTAGATGAACAAGTAGAATACTTAACTCAAAATAAATGATGTGTGTTCGTATCATATGTAGAAAATAGGAAATATTGGATCATGTTGAGAGTTGTTGTAGGTGGCCACCATAAAGATCCTATTATTATAAAGGAGTGAATGTTAGAAACAAATTTACATAGGAAACAAGTTTATAAGTAAAAATCATAGAGACAAACAAGCATACAAGTATATAATCATGGAAGAAAGCAAACACATAAAGAATGTCACATATGTTATTCATAGAAAGGAAACAAGTTGCATACAAGAGGCACAAGAGTGTTACACACACAAACAAGCATGAGCAAAGGTTAGACATGCTACAAACTAGGGACGCCAAAGTGTTACAAAAACAAGCATAGTAAATGTCAAAGGTTGCATACATGAAATTAAGAATACAAGTAAGTGAGTAAAATAGTAGCCAATACCTAGAGGTACATAGAGAAAGAGATGTTAAAGATGTACAAAGCACATTTATTAGTTGTATTAGTCCAAATAAATAACATAGAGAACAATATAGAAAATGAGCATAACGAGAATCTAAAATTACACAAAGTATAATGAAACAAAAACACACGATAGTATAAAAGATGCCTAGATGATGAATGAACCATAGGATAAGAGGAGAGATCCAACATCTAAGCATTGAATAGTCTTGTGTATATCATGTATCATGCTCAAATACCTTATGAACATGTGTGTAAAGAATATATAGAATATGTTATTTATAAAACTAGTATGACAAACAACATGTACAAAGTAAAGAACCGAGAAAATCAACTCATAAACATATCTTGGTTTTGTATTTTGGAAATATTTTAATGTTTGTTGGCTTATTTTATTATTTGATTGTTTTTGTATTTTTGGAATATTTGTATAAAATATTAAAATCTAAAACAAGTCTTATCCTATGATAGGGTCATATGGGTGGGGATCTAAATCTATAGGGGTGGGAGGACCAAACCTCAAATTTGCATTATGCATAGTAGGAGTATGATGTGTGATATCACGATCGGGCTATAGGACAAGCTCAAGATCTTTATTATTTGCATTAGGACTATGAAAATGTATGGAAGATGTGTGATATAATCGCTTGATTTTCTAGTATAGTATACATGGAAACAAATATTACATTATCTGGGGACTGAGCCATCCTCCATAGGCATCTTCCAAACTCTGGGGCAAATCGAAGTGATATAGTGTGACATGTGGTTCGATGCACGCAAAATGTACATCTATTATTTACATTCAAACTAAATGTTTAGCTCTGCAACTAATGAATAGCTCTAAGGATTTTGTTCAATACAAGTTTCCATTAAAGATAAGTTTAATACCATGAGCAACAAGTTCGTTGATTAGAATTAAGCAAGCTCTATTTTTTTCTACAAAAAATTAGAATTTGAAAAGCTTCTTTCTTCAAGAGTTTGTTGGGATTTTTCTAGATGGAAGCATTATCTCATGGATCTTCAATCGGGCATCTAAATTTTTTATATACTACCCATTCTTAAAAATTTGAGTCTGATGAGCCCTAATTATGTACTCTGCCTCCTCTTGCACCTACTTAATCTTAGTTAACCAAATTGAGCGAGGAGGATTTTTGAAGCATTGTCTTTGCATTGCAATATTATATGAGTGGACTAAAATTTCATCCTTTAAGATCCATTGTTAACTCGCTCCCTTTCACCGGTCCCATGCTTATTCTAAATTATACTTACCTCTACTCCCCTTATATCAATGTCCTTTCCTTGCGCAACAATGACTTAGAAATTCTCTAACCCATTGGTTAAAAGTGGATTTTTGAGATGGAGCGACATGGTCACATGGGTAGTATGGAGACATTCCCAGACAAGCAAACTTGTTGATATTCTCTTGCCTTTTCATTCTTCTCGGTTGAGAAAATTGTGAGGTCATGGATTTGATATAACACCATAAATATTAACAAAAAACTAGGAATGTGATGATTGTAGCATAGTACAAATTGGTGTTCTTAACAAAGATTTTAGGTTTAAAAAAATCCTCGATCAAATGTGGTGTCATGGAATTTCATATTTGTTAGATACGCACAAAATGAGCTTGTTGAAAATGCCTCAAAGGTTTTTAAGGTTTTTAAACATATGTAATTGGATGGTGTAAAACCCAACTTATAGTTTTTATACTCCCATCATATAACAAAAAAGGAGCTTCAAAACAAGGTATGGAGGTCCATCAAAGAATACTTGAAAGTGAATTATTGTCAAATGCTATTATGCAAATACATCATAGTCATGTATACAATATGTGGAAGATTACAAAAGGCATGTGATATACAAAATGGGCTTGTTGAAAAGTCTTGGAGATTTTAAAACAAAAACAAAAAACAAATGTCCAACGCAATCAATTTATTTTTGCCACCATCCTACCAAAATAAGAGCTTTAGAAGAGGTTATAGAGATCCATCAAAGAATAATTGAAAATGCATTTTTTAGATATCATAGTTGTGACTACATTTATGTACATGTATGCAAAATGTGGAAGCATAGAAAAGGCATACAAACCTGTTTGAGAAAATACCTCAACTAAACACAAGCTCATAGAATGGAATGATTGTATGATACACACAAAATGGTTTTCTAGATGAGGCTTTAAATATTTAAAAAAAAACGCCTTAGCAAAGATGATGTCTCGTGGACCATACTCATTACTAGATATACACAAACTAGTCTTATTGAAGAGGCCTTGAGGTTTTTAAGTAATGCAATTAGAAGGTATAAAGCCAAACTTTATAATCTTTTCTAGTATCCTCTCGGCTTGTGCCAAATTTGGAGCATTGGAATAGAACATGGAGATCCATCTCAAAATTATTGAAAGTTGATTTTTTTAAAGTGTTGTAGCCACAAATACTCTAATAATCTACACAAAATGTGGAAAGCATACAAAGGGCACATAATTTGTTTTTGCAAAGTGCAATATGCAAATTTGTTCTTGAGGACATTGATGATTGTAGGATAGGCATTCGCATGGCTATGGTAAGGATGCCTTCAAACTCTTTAAACTCTTGAGCCACTTTGGATTCAATCATGGCCATGTTACATGGGGTAAGATGTTACATATATAATACTTGATAGGTAGGTAAGGGTGGGGCCCTATCTCCCTATCGGTTTAAAGGAATGTAATTTATGCTACGCACCCATATATATCAAGGTTGTGAATACTTCAATCGCATGAATGATTCATATTACATTATGGCTCTGATGGATCATTATTTGTGTATTGTTGACCATCTTGGCTATCTTTAGTAAGCTCCAAACTTTATCAAAAATTCCTAGTAAAACCTGATGTGGTTATGTGGGTGTGTTATTTGAGAGATTGTACATTACATAAAAATATAGGGCTAGGAGAATTTGTGGCAACACTCCTATTTGAGTTGGATCCTAAACATGTTGCACCTTATGTTCATGTATATCAAACAAATATGTAGTGGTGGGTAAGTAAGTGGGCGATGTTCAAAAGGTAATGATATTTATGAAAGATAAATGAGTTGAAAAGATGCCGAATATAGTTGGATCGAAGTCCATAAAATAGTACTTGCTTTTTGTGTAGGAGACATCACACCCACAAACACAAGAAATCTATGCCACATAAAGACATGTATAAAATGACGTGGAGGATGACGATAAAGAAGTATTCTACCACCATAGTGAGAGCTTGATGATCACATTTGGGTTGTTAAACACATCCCTTGGAACAACTATTAGAGTCGTAAAAAAACCTTCAAATATGTGGTGATTGTGACATCGTTAAACCAAGCGTATCTCCAAGATTGTTACAAGAATAATTGTGAGAGATGTAAACGGTGTTCTTCTAGAGATTATTGACAATGTTTAGTGAAGCAAGCTATTAACAAACTATAACAAGGTGCACATGTGTCGAGTCGTGGTGGTAACAAGGTATGTGTTTCAAGTTTTTGAAAAAGTATTGTGTAGAGCAATACTATCTAGTTGATTTGATGTAATCAAATTGTATATTATGCATCCATGCTTAGATATGTTGATGGATATTTGTTATTCATATTTAATAATTCCATAGGGAGTGAAAACATTGAACTAAATAACTTTGGAGTGAAAATCCCAAAAGAAAGGGAAATGCATAAGGAGATGAATATGCTTAAAGGAAATGAAGAGTTGCTTTGTCACTAGGTAATGTGAGAGTGAATATCTAAAATGAGTGAAATTCAACATATGTGGTTTGCTACATGCTAGATTTTCAATTGCTTCACTTTCTAACAACACCCAAAAAACTAAAGGCACGTTCAAACAAAAAGTCACACTCTAAATTCTGAATTGGGAGTTCACCATATACCAAATTTACAATTGACACAACTCCTTTCACAACAAAATTGGAGCCCTTCAAATTTATCTCCAATAAGTATTCACAATTTTATATTAACAAATAATTAAATATTAGCAACCCTTGTAACATATTTTATTTCAAAACTTTCACACCATCCATTAATCCAGAATATTCCTCATACATTCATACACCATCACAAAATAATATATTTTTTCCCAAATATTTTTTTCTTTTGTATCAGAATAGAGATCCGAATTTTTCCTATATATTATTTTAGGAGCCATATTTCCTTTTTTATTGAATAAATAATAAACAGAGTTCCGTCCAAGTTCCGAGAGTCAAAAAGTGCCTTGCATATTTAATGATAAAAGTGCCTCAACACCCACATATGTGGCCCATCTGAAACCATTTGTCCGTGTTCCAAACCCCCTAAAAAGATGAAAAAATAAAAAATCTACAACCCAATTATATACAAGTTCCCAAATATCTGGCATATGAATATGTAAGTTGTGAGCGAATGGTCAGTCAGAAAGCGCCACATAGTCCATGACTTGTGCCTCTCTACACCAATGCACTTGCACGGCGAAAGTGACCCCAATGCATGCTGTCACCCATTCACAACCCCAGGGGCCCAACCAAATATTTTCACAAACCCTCAATTAACACCACTATGCCAACTGCCAAATATGACTTTACATTCCAGAATAGCCAAAACCCTTTTACCCTCCCTGGTTCTAGACCCACCATTATTAGAAAACTCTAGACACACCATTATTAGAAAAACCCTGAAGCTGGAGGTATGTGTCGCAGAATAATTTAAATCTCAAAATTAAAATTAAAATGTCAAAACGGTTGAGGTCAGGATCTGTTTAACCTGAAGGTGATCATTAATTATGCTTACTTGTAATTGTAAATTCGCTATATGCTTCCTCCAAAGAATGAGCAGAGATGTTGATAATCTATGTAATCTAGTGCCCAAATGAATGCACTACTCAAAAAATAAAAAATTGTCATTAGAAAAATAGTGGAGGGGTTTGAGGGCTGACTTTTTCTATTGCATAACTGATTATCTAGAGTGGACTGGGCTCAAACCCTTGGATGCCGTACAAATAGGTGGAAGATCACACCAGAAGATAAACGGGAAAAGAAAATGTCTTTTCTATGTATGATAATGCTTCCTTTATGATGATGTTCCTACAACAACTTGTAAAAATTGCATAAAGTGTCCATATATATCAGTAATATTTGAGATGAAATGACACATTATCATACAATGTCACATTTATGTCAATATTTGAACTACAGTTTGCAAAGGGTGTTTATGTCCATTCCAAAGAGAAAACAATGAAAAATTGAGGAATTTCTGACCAAAATTGCAGCGAAAAATTGAGGAATTTCTGACCATTAAAATCCACAACAAGAGAAAGAAGCTATGCATAACAATAGCAGCAAAATCCACAAGAAAAGAACGAACCCACCCAAAACAGTTACAGAAAATTCCACAGCAAAAGCATAAACCTACAAAGAACAATAGCAAAATTTTGAACTATGGTATAGTTGCACAAATCTGTCTTCACCGCGGCGGTTATAACTTTTGCAGAATTTTGAACAATTGTCTGTTCTTCACTGCCGCGGTTCTATCTTTTTGCTCTTAAGGTCATATGGACTGTTTTTGTTCTTATGGTCTCATTGACAGTTTTTAGTCTCTTTGACATTTTTAATTAATTTTGTTCATTGGCTTCTTCATTTTTAGTTATGCTTTTGGTTCTAAGCTTCTTCATTTCTTTAGTTATGTTTTTGATCTTAAGGTTTCATGACTATTTTTGGTCTCGTGGACATTAGTAAATTCTTTAAAAATGTGAACACTTAAATTTCAGTCTTTCACTGCTGTGGTTCTACCTTCTGCTCTTAAGGATTCATGGACTGTTTTTGTTGTGGTCATATTGACAGTTTTTAATCTCTTTGATGTTATTAATTAATTTTGTTAATTGGTTTTTTTATTTTTAATTATGCTTTTAGTTCTTATAGTCTTATATAACTTTTTTTGGTCTCGTGGACGTTATCAAATTCTTAAAATTTCTTAGAGACTTTGTTTGATCTCTGCCATTAAAAACTAGAGGCATACCTACTTGCATTTGATGCACAATACTGTAATAATTAAAAAAACCTCTTTACACTGAATTCTGTAGATGCTGTTTACCAGTCTAAACCCTATACAATATATTCATCATACTCTGCATACTCAATCTGAATGAATAAAAATCTAAGTAATAACACACTTTGCTCTATAAACCGTAGACGTTATTAAGATCTCCACAGAAGTAAAAACACACTTTGCTCTATAAACCGTAAACGTTATTAAGATCTCCATAGAAGTAAAAACACATTTTGCTCTTTAAAGTCGTAGACGTTATTAAGATCTCTATAGCACTAGAAACTGTAAAAATACATTTTGCTCTTAAAATCTTATAGACTCTGTGTGGACGTTATTTAAATCTCTGAATGCATACTTACATTTGATACAAGAAACCACTTTAATTTCACCATGCGAACTCAATCTCGACTAAAGAAAAATACATGCCAATTTATGAAGAACCAAAAATCAACGATCCCATCGTCCCACTGAAGTTCCAGTCAAAAGGGGGAAAAATATATTGAATTTCATAAAAATATTGTTTTCAACATAAAGTGAGAGATCCAAAGTCGAATGCTCCGGGAAAACGTTTCCCCGGTAAGAATTTGTTAAACAATGTGGAGGCAGTAGAGTCCTCTGCTCACTAGCATCATCATCATCATAATATGTACAGAAAGAAGCCGTTTTTTTGGCTTCGGCTCTGACTCCATAGGCCATTGCCTAATCGCATATATATACAAATGTACAGACGAAGAAAACTAACAAAAAGGCCCCACTTTGCAGCAGCTAAAAAAACCTCACTTAGCAGCTGATAACCCTAGACATTTCCAGCCATGGGACTGTAGCAAATCCAAACGGCCCTTTTCTCACCGGCTTTTCAGCGAATCCAGCCATTTCTGTAGATGTATCTGGCTATCTGCACATCAAATACCAAAAATTGAAAACCTAGCGAAAAGAGCCAAATCCATCCAACAGCAGCGCAGCAGACATACCTTCGAAGGACTGGTAGAGAGAACAGCATTCAGCATCTGCGCCTGAGGATCAGTGCCCTTGCTATTGACCTTTTTCTTGACGGGAAGGGCCCTGGCGCCATAACAAGGAACCAAAACTGCGAAACTCCTCTCCGACTCCGTTTCGCTGGAGAAATCAGACGACAGGGGTTCGAAACAACCAATCGACCACTCGGAATTCCCGGAATCATCCGAATCAGACATGCAAACCCCGTCGGCCGGCACCATAACGCCGTTAAACTCCGGGTCAGTCGGAGGGTTACAATCACGCCCTATTCCGACTCCCGCACCGCTTTTTGGCTCCTCCTCCGCGATGCCGCCGCCGTCGCCGCCGTTTCTGCTTCGTGCCGCCGCCGCTCCGTCGAAACAGGGGACGCCGCATGTCGGAGTTTCGAATCTCGCCGACGCCACAGCCATCGGGAAAGATTACTAAACGCCATCGCGAATTGGGGAAAAACAAAGAAAATAAAGACCAAAAAAACCCTTCAGACGCTCGATCGGCTTTTTTCACACAACCAGCACCATGACTATCTAAAAGAAGAAGCCGCGCTCTCCGTAAACGAATTTCTGTCAATAGACGGAAGCAAAACCAGGTGTGTATCTTTCTTGTTCCGCAAGTTTTTCTTCTGTGTGTTGTTTGAAAGCAGGCAGAAACAAAATTCTGTTAATAGACGGAAGCAAAACCAGGTATGTATCTTGTCCCGCAAGTATTTCTTCTGTGTGTTGTCTGAAAGCTGGCAGAAGCCGGCTGCCTCGGCCACGCCTTGACGCATACACCTTCCGCAAGCTTTCCTATATAGGCATTACGCTAACCTCCTCGCGGTTCGCGCAACCTGGACGGTCATCATTTCACCCGGAGTTTGGGACCACGATCTCCGTCCGATTATGTAAGAACAATAATTAATGAAAGACGTAGTAATAATAAAATATTCGGTGGCTTCTTTCTGCCCCAAATTTCTTGCGATGAACTTCCACAGCTCAAATTTGTTAAAGAGGACAAGTGGCGAGTTTTCATTGGGCCCCGCATGGGACCAAAATTAAGCTCCTTGCCGAGGACCCCACTGTATCTGATCTCCTCTAATGATATGATTGGGCCCACACATGCAGCCAAAGTTTTACCTAGGAGACTTGTTCAAATTTGACGGCAGCTTACACGTTTTTCGTGTTTTTAAGCCGCCCCTTCCCGTCCAATTACAACATCACCTGTCATTTAAAATTTGATGTTTATTTGACTCTCACATGGGTATTTTGTTTTAAAAATTAATTAATAATTTTAAATTTGATGTTTGTTTGATTGATGGTTATTTCTATATTAATATTTAGGAATTTTAAATTATATATAAGTTTATTCTTTTTCTTTAAAAAAATTAAAGTTAAATTTGATATTTATTTGATTCTAGTAAGGTTATTTTATATTTATGTTGAAAAATATTTAAGTTATCAATAAAAAAATTAATTTTAAATTTAATGTTTATTTGACCATCACAGGGCTATTTTTATATTAATGACTGAGACTATTTAAATTAGATTTTTTTTTTTTCTTTCAAAAAAATAATTTAAAATTTGTAATATTTTAGTCATATGATTTTTTCAAACCCGACATAATGATATTATGTAATTAGATGAATCCTATTATTTCATTTTTAACATGATATCGTCCCTTTCATTTTTAACATGATATCGTCCCTTTTAACAATAAAATATTTGTGAAATAACACATGCTTTACATATTTAAAATATGACCATAAGTTTTAAATAGATTTTATATGTAAACTATATTAAAAAAATATTATTAAGAAATTGTCACCACTTAAAAACTATCGATAAGTCATATACCAACAACACATGCAAACAATCACTTAACTTTTTTAAATTTATTTACATCGTTTATCAATAAATCACCACCACTTAAAATTGTTTGACAACATTGCATAGAATGGGTGTACACAATATATACTCGCTATCTTTTAATCCTTTAAAAATAATTGTTTTCAAAATAGATCCATAATCTTCCAAGATTCTTGTAATTGCCCAAATCAATTACTTTGGATGGAGAGATTATTTTTAATGATTTTAATCATAAATGAGAATTAGTACTAAAAATGAGCACAAAATTGAAGAAAGATTGCCCTGCAGGTTTCTATTTCCTTGAGTTTTTATTTTGAAATAGAGGTAGTTGCGTAAATTATAAATGTTTTCCATTCATAATAATAAATAAACATATTTTATTTTTGGTTGTTGAATACGCCTCTCATTTTATTTTGTGAGTACATGTTAATGATGGGCATTATTGATGTAACCATAGTGGGAGTCAAAACACACTAACACACTCCGTATGATTTGTATCATAATCCTTAGGTACAACATGATGTCCTTTATTGTGTTCTCAAGGGTATGGTATGTTGACCTATGTTTGCATTAGGTTAGAAGTGGTCTTTAGCTATTTAGTTTTTGTTTTGTCTAAATTAATTTGTTGTTAGTTGGAGAGTTATTTGTAGCATTTGTTATTGTGTTTAAGATTTTATTCTCTTACATATAATTAATCATTTCCCAAAAAAATTTGTACTTGTATAACAAAAATACACCTTGAGTGTTTATTCCAAAGATTTGGTTGTAAAATGTTAATGTAAGAGAGGGAGTTATACACATATTCTTGATTCAATCTTGTGTATTTGATGGCCTAGTCATTATTGTCATTTTGATATATATATGGGGTCTCTTAGATGAAGAATTCACTTCTCAATATGGTTTCAAAGCAAAATTATTGTAGTCATTACTCATTGAATTTTTTAAAGAAAATTTTAATTCATAATTATGCGACATCTCTAACATTACAAATTATGTATGTATTTATATATATATATATATATATATATATATATGTGTGTGTGTGTGTGTGTGTGTGTGTGTGTGTGTGTGTGTGTGTGTGTGTGTGTGTGTGTGTGTGTGTGTGTGTGTGTGTATGTAGACACTAGTTTTTGAAACTTCTATGTGGCCTATCCACACGGCTCATATACATATATCAAACATTATACCTAAATCCTAAATCATATCTTTACCCTGTAAAACCTATTTACTCATGTAAATAGTCATTTATCCCTCCTAAACCTCCTAAACCACTTAAAGCTATTTTATCCTAGTAAGGACAAAACCTCCACAACCTCCCAACCTCCTCAACATACTCCTACTCGTCTTAATTTCATCCTTAACCCGAAACTCACCATTTTGGAAGCGGTTTCAACCACTTTCAAGTGAGTTTCCCCACTTTTCCCGGATCGCAATGATTCTAACTAATCACCTTGACAATTCTATATAAACTCACCAAATTTCTTGGATGAGGATCTTAGAACTCGCACATCATACCATCATTCTGTCATCTTGGAAGCTCAAACAACATCATTCACGACATTTTTAGCACCTCGTAAAACCACAACAAATCCTCGAGTATTCACAAATGTCGTAAGGTCTCTCTACAACATTTATCATTTACATTTTGCATCAAAGACAAGGTATTATCACTTCTTTACATTCCTCGTTTATTTACACATCTTTTCAAAAGATAATCAAATCATTAAATCATTTGTTCAGGACCAAATCTGCACTTTATTCAAAATTGGCCAATCACACACAAGAATCGCCCGATTCCCTCAATCGCTAAGGATCGCACCGAATCACCGGCCGATTCTACCTTTTAGCCCTTGATCACATATCCTCTGTTTTTAATCCATTTACAATCTATTTTATGTCAATCTTTATGTTTCAAAGTATCTTTTGTTTGTAGATGACCGTCATAGGTGAAGCACATTGTTGGTGAAATAATTTGTCGTATGGAAAGTTATGTGTTTTCACCAATGCTCATGGGCCTATGCCCCTCCTTTTGTGTATGAGGAGACTCCCATTATTGAATGTAAACTATTTTAATCCTATATATTATTGTGGGGTGGCCAAATAGGTCGAGGATCACACAGGAACACTTCATTAAACCTATGACAAAGTGCTTGTATGGGTACAAGGGAGGAATTTACACGATGAAGGGTGAAGGAGAGAAATTAGGCAAGGGAAAGTTATTGATGTGAGTGACACAAGCGAGTTCACACCCGATAACATGAGTAGTTCAATATTGATTAGATGAAAACAACAATGAAGCATCTAGTGAGACTAATAAACCCAGACACACATTTCGTTGGATTCATTCATCAAAGATACAAAGCTCTTTCTTGATCATTATGCTTACAAAGTGCATAAAAGAGAGAGAATAGAGGAAACATGAGCAAAGGAAATTGAAGAATGTATCTTTTATTTCTTGTGTTGGTGATACAAAGTTCAACATCTAAAACACAATTCATAATTACTCAGAGTAGAAATCATCAAAATCTAGGATCCTTTGGAATGGAGAAGCCATCCCAATTTATAGCATTGTGAATTGACCTTTCACTACCTCCCACATGACTCTTCATGTTCTATTCCACTTGTGACCTTTCATTTTCCCTTAGAAGAGACAAATTAAGTATCTCTCTTATAATTTTGAGAGAATACTTTTACAATTTACAAATATTGTCACTTAAGTGAATAGGACAAAATACAATGATTGTGTACAATGAAGAATTGGAAGAAAGGGAGAAAAGAGAAGGAGGGAAAGGGATTATTTGATATGTTATAGAATTTGTTGATCTAAGACATGGTGCTTAACAATTCCCTCCTCCTCTATTGTATGCACGGATAAAATGAGTGTTTAGAAACACCATTAAGGGACTTCTAATGTGAGCCTGAGATGACTGAGGGCTTTGCTCATGATGATATATTATTTGCTTCATAGTGAGAGTAAGGATCACCCTCTCACTCATAATGCTTAGGTTGTTTGATGTTCCTCTTGATGCTTGATTGATTTGATCAGCTCATTAATCCCACTTAGCTCATTGAGCTCAACTCAACTCACTCATCGAGCTTAGCTCAACCAACTCACTTCAATCCATCTAGCTCACCAAGCTCAACTCACTAAGCTTAATGAGTTCACTTAAACCAACTCATCGAGCTTGCTAAATCTCATTTCGTTTACCAACTCATCTCACTATAATTTGACTAGCTCACCCAACTTGTTTAACTTGGCTCACTTGCATAGGATCTTCATGAAAAAGGATGAGCTCTTGACTAGCTCACCGCCACAACCGACCTAACTCAAACTCACTGCAACCAACTTAGCTCAACTCAACTTAGCTCAACTCAACTTAGCTCAATCCATGTAATTGACCAACTCACACAACCAACCAACTCGACGAGCTCACTTCAACTCAAATCACTTAGTCAACTCAACTCATTGCAACCAACTCACCCAAATTTCAACTCATTGCAGAGATGATGATGGCTTTAGGATCCTCGTGGAAGGTTGAATATCCGATTCAAGCTACAAGACAACTTTATGACCATGTGAGGATGGAAAAAATCAGTGAGATGAGTGAAATTAGAGCCAATTGCAATTTTTTTGTACCCGGAAATGAGACTTTTTATTTTTAGTAGGTGGGCTCGTGAGCTACTATTTTTTGGAATTTTTACTTATTTTCATTCCCTGATGTTTCTTGCGACTAGAGGATCATGGATGTCATGAATTCACATTATTCAACCACTTACTATTTTTAACCATGCCTCACCATGTACACACAAGTTAATTTTAGTAGTTAGTGCACTACTGATGACGTCGGACAAAGAGAAAAAGGGACTTGAAATTTTGGGTTTTATTCCGGGATTCCTTGCTCCAAATCTTGGATGACTTTGATTTCGGTTCTTTGGGAAATTGATATTTTATTCAAGGAGGGAAGAATGCTAATGAAAACACAGTCCTCCATATCCCTAAAAAATAGGTACTTCATGGCATGAAAACTAGTTCACGTGAAACTAGATTTTTCGAGGATCATTTCCTCTAATTTTTATGTGATTCCAACTACCGGATATCTAGGAAGTGAAGAGGTGCCTCTTTGTCCTTTCATTGTTGTGTCATAACAGCCATTAATGGAGGCTTTCAAGCTTTGACAATGAAAAAATCATCCAAGTGCCAATAATGAATTCTAGTTCCTTTTTGTCTCATATAGGGATCTCATGCCTTGATTTATGGATGGAGAACGATGAGGAAAGCTCCATTGTTTACTGACCACAAGTGTCTCCACTACATGATGGGTAGTATGAAAAATTTGTTTTACCATCAATAATGGCTTCCATCTTGAACTGTGAGGAAGAAAGAGGTTAAAATCTTCAATCTTGAGCTTTAAAGCCTCTGACTGTGCTTTTGAGAGACGGGTGGACAAGCAACAGTTAGTTTTTTCTTTGGTTTTTCAAATCCTTGGTACGGGGCACATTTTATTGTCCTCTCTATCCCCTTGGGATAGGGACAAGAGGGAAACAAAAATGTGCCCTCACCTGGGCTTTCCATGTGTCACAACGTGATTGGGCGAGAGGGGAATGAGGCAAAACAATCCATTAAGCACCCGGGGATGAGATGGGGTCATATGGAAGACCGGACTGGGGGAAGAGAGGGGAAAATTTTCTTATCCCATTTTTCCCCAAGGTAAAGGGACATGAGGGACAAAAAATGCACCCTCACCTAGTTGTGACAAGTGGCGTAGTGTGATTTGGTGAGGGGAAAGTGAGGAAAAGGCTAGAAAGAGGTTGTTTAACACGGGGGGTTAGTTTGAGGTCATATGAAGGTCCAAGAGGAAAAAATGGGTTAGGAAAATTTACTTATCCCCAATATCCCTAAGGGACGGGGACAATAGGGACACAAAAATCTGTCATGCACTTGGAGCTCAAAATTTTGACTAACTACGAGAAGTACACTCGAGAGAGAGAGATCTTAAAACGAAGTTGCCGAAGCTCCAAGAGGAATTGTTTTATGAAAATTTATATGATTTTGACTCCCAAGATCCTTCCAAATACAATGGGATGGGTATAAAGTTCCAATTATTCTTGAAACACCCTGAAATTACACCTTTTTCGGAGACAACGAGGTATGTTTGTTGAAAATGAGTTGTCAGTAAGCAGAAGAGCCTATATATTGTGAATGATTTGAACATTTAATCATGTATAGAATTATACAAGATTTTCAATGAGTATTTTTTTCCTCTTAATTCCTTATAGAGCTCCCGAAATCATTTGCGGAAGATCATGTACTTGTTTTGATTGCCTTCTCTTTACACCTTAGAAACCTAATGTTGCACCGTTGGTCCCTAAACCTCCAAACATTTCCTAAACTTTCCCAAATCAGTTGAAACATGATCATAGCTCTTCAATATCATCGTTGGATAATTTTTAACCTTTCTTTCCATCCTGGAGGGTGCACACCGAGTCCTTAAAAGGTCAAAATTGGTCTTTCTAGGCCTTGAGAAACTAAGATTCTGAAACACTTCGCTAGATGAAATTGCTGATCTTGTCACATCATTCCAAACACATGTAATTTCTTGTTCATCATCTTGGAAGTACTGCAAGGTCAAACTGGACATGACACAATTGAAAAACTGACCAGGAGGGGGTTTCAAGAAGACTTGGGAACAAAATTTTCAATTTGGGTCTAGTTGTCATGCTTGAAAATTTGAATTTTCATGTTGCACATTTACATGACAACACACACCCAAATAATAACATTTACGACCTTTTGATTATCTCCTAATCCTTTTCCGGGATCAATACGACATCGCATAAGAGTTGACCCTCTGTGTCATCGTCTTGACACCGAACCCAGGGAACAACATTGAGAACTAGTTGGAGATCATCGAGAAGAACAAAACACCGTTGAGCAAGAGTGGATTGAGTACTTTGAGGATATTCATATTTCCATAGATCTTGCATGGGCCATCTACTACATAGAGCATGATATTCCTATCCCTATGGAAGATTTATTTATTTTGTCATTTCATTATCTAAATATCATAATTCTAGTCACATTGTATACTTCATTATTTATCATTTAATTGTCTAAAATGAGTTGACACTCATCAAAGGAAGCCCTTAGGTTCCTGGGATTGGCCTTTTCTAAGTAACTTGTCATTATAATGTTTAATGTTTAATGTTTTCTCCTTCTCTTTATTATTTATTACTCACTAACAGTGGAGAGCCAAAGAGCTTTGATGAAGCAATGCAGGTAGATGCCAAGAAGAAGTGGGAGCAAGCCATGGATGAGGAGCATTAGGCTCTCATGGAGAACCAAACATGGGATTTGGTGAAGCTACCCGAAGGAAAAAGAGCATTACAGAACAAGTGGGTTTTGAGTAAAGAGGAAGGAGACAAGAAAAGATACAAGGCCGGTTGGTGGTCGAGGGGTTTACATGGAAAAAAGGTATAGATTTTGATAAGATTTTTTCTCCTATAGTAAAAATGACTTCTATTAAAAATTTCTTGGAATAGTTGTAGTAGAAGACTGACACTTAGAGCGGTTTGATGTAAAAACTACATTTCTCCATGGTGATTTGGAGGAGGATCTATATATGCAAAGAACGAGAGGGCTATGAGGTCAAAGGTAAATAAGAGATGGTGTGAAAATTGAAGAAGAGCTTGTATGGCTTGAAACAAGCTCCACGTCGATGGTATAAGAAATTTGATAGCTTCATGATGGAGCAAGGTTATATTAGATGACATTCGACCATTGCGTGTATACAAATAAAATTGAGGATGGCAATTTAATATATATCTGGTGTGTATGTACGTGGATGACATGTTGGTCAGTAGGTAAAAACATGCAGGAAATAAAAGTACTCAAGAAGCAGCTAAGTGAATCCTTTTTTATGAAGGTTTTGGGGGTAGCCAAACAAATCATTGGTATGAGGATATCTCGGGATAGGAAGGAACAAAAGCTGAATTTATCTCAGGAAGAGTACATTAAGAAGGTCTTGGAGAGGTTTAATATGCAGGATGCTAAACTGGTTAGGACTCCTTTGGCAGGCCATTTCAAGTTATCAAAGGAGTAGTGTCCCAAGACAGAGCAGGAGAGAAACCAGATGTCCAAGGTACCTTACTCATCAGCGATTGGTAGTTTGATGTATGCCATGGTGTGCACCAGGCTTGATATTGCCCATGTAGTGGGAGCGGTGAGTAGATTTATGAGTGATCCAGGTAGAGATCACTGACAGGTAGTAAAGTGGATCCTTTGGTATTTGAGAGGGACCATGGGGACAGTTTTGTGCTACAGTGGATCAGACACCACTTTGTGTGGTTATGTAGATTCAGATATGGCTGGAGATGTAGACAACATGAGGAGCATGACAAGTTATGTTTACATTGTAGGTGGGACAACAATGAGTTGGATTTCGACTACAGAAGTTGGTGGCTTTGTCAACCACGAAGGCTGAGTATGTTGCTGCCACAGAGGCAAGCAAAGAAATGATTTGGTTACAACAATTGCTTGAGGAGTTGGGGCATAAGTAGGAGGAAGGAAAGCTGCATAGTGATAGTCAGAGTGCTATACACCTAGCTAAGAACTCTATTTTCCACTCTAGGATGAAGCATATATAGTTAAGGTACCATTTCATCAGGAAAACTTTGGAGGAAGAGAAGTTGAAGTTGGAGAAGATTCATACTAGTTAGAATCCTGTAGACATGATGACAAAGGTGGTCACAAAGGAAAATCTGAAGTTGTGTTAAGCTTTGATTGGTCTTCACAGAAACTACTGAAGGGTTGAAAAGCTTGCTTAGAAGAAAACTAGTCTCAAAGTGGGAGATTGTTAGGTTGTGGAGCTTGTTTTCATGTGTGAAAGTGTTGAAGACTATATAGTTTCCATAGTTGTCTCATGGGGTTGGGCATAGCCCCAAGAATTTGTTTTTAGCCTCAAAAAAACGTGCCCAATATACTGGGAAACATGATTTTCTCATATGGGTGGGATTTTGACCCATAGGTTTATGGGATGGTTTTGGCCCATGGTTTTGATACCCATGGTTTTGTAAAAATGCTCAAGCGGTTTGTCGATTATGTAGTTTTGTGCATATGGTAGGTATTATGTAACATTACAGATGTGTCTGAATTCGGGTGTGAATTCTGTAGAGTTTGTTGAGCATAGCTCCAAACAAATCTGGGTATTGTATTGAGAGAGTAGTGGCTTGTAATAAAATATGAGCAAGTGATTCTTGGTGGACGTAGCCCAAATTGGGTGAACCACATTAAATTATCTCTTTGTGTTGTGTTATTTTATTTTGCACTTTTATTTGAGATCTGTAATATTTTATGCATATTAGTTTCTATTGTTGTGATTATGTGAGGGATTATTCCACATATTTTATCCCTTATTTCCTAACATCCACATCATCCACCTCATCACTTACAATGTCAGCAGTGATCAACCTTATTACAACTATCATCATATCAATGGCCATCATGACAATGATTGTTGTGCCCTTCATGATCAATTACAAAAATTAGAAGATAAGGGTATCATTTCCTTTGGCTCTCACTCTCATGAGTGGTCTATGTCTCCACTTCCACGTAAGCATTTTATTACTCTAGTTGATTTATCTCCTCCATCTAGTTCTAAGGTCATTATTCATCCACCACCATAGGTTGTTGCTCATGCACGCTCTCCATCTCATCCATCCACCACTGCACCATCTCATCCACCGCGCCATGCTACCACTACACATTGTCTTCCTCACCATCGGCATCTGCACTTCCCACTACTCCATCTCCCATCATTGGCACCATTTCACATGGAATTCAATTTAGTTCATACACTCATGTTGCTTACACCCCACATGCTTCCACCACTCCACGCTGCTTGGTATTTGGTAGGTGATTTTATCACCTTACCCCCAATGACACACTCGTGTTCTTATGGTTCTTACATGATTGTTGAGGGATATGTTCTAATAATAACCTCACTATATCTTTACACTACACATTATATTGACATATCTATCTAGCATACACTATCATATCACTTCCGATGATGCACTCTTGCTTAATGGTTCATTCTTGACTTGAGGGGTCTTATATAAATGAACCTTATCATCTATACACTAGGGGGCATCACTCCCCCATCTTCATCGTACTAACACACGCTTCACTACACTATTACGACCATCTCATTCACATAATATTTCACATTATACATTTCTACTTCATCATTCATACAATACACTTTTTCATCATTTATCTATTATACATCACAATTACACTACATACATCATCTATAATCATATACACTATCTCATCATTAATCATCATCAACAACTACACATTTCCAATCATATCAAAAAAACAATCATCACAATATCACACATCAAATATAACAACAATAATCAACACATCATACATCAACATATGCATACCAAATCATCACATCACATAATCAATAAAACATCAAGTACATTGAACATATGCCAATAGTCCATATATATCGATCAAAATCATAGTTACAAAAATCCCATCACTAGGGGGAAAAGCCCCATGCATCACTACATCACTACATATCATATCTCATCATCATTATCACTCTCTAACTATGGGAGCTCTAGAGCTAGAAGCTTCACCACTCAATCTGTGTTGTTGATCGTGGCCCCTATATCTCTCTACCTACCAACACAATAATGTAACCTCAATCAAATGCTCGCATAATGACCTGTAGATCCTCGAATCACACAAATACATCATGTTCCAAGGGACCTCCACCCGTAGCCTCTTTAGCTCCTTGTGTCTCCTCTTGTGCCTCGTCTCGCTCACTCAACAATATGGTACACGTTGCCACCGCTAGCACCGCTAGATAAAATAAGTGCGCATGCTCACCTGTGATAGCATCCAAACTCTCTAGCATACCTCTACCTATGAGTACATGGTGGGCACATTCCACTTCAATGTGCGGATGGATGTGTCATAATAATCAACGACCAACACACATAATTTGTATTCATATATCAACGCATTAGACAACAACAATAATAAAGCAACTAAATAACCAATCACAACTAACACTATACAAATACTCACACTCTGCTACCATTGCTACTATGCTATCAAGGGCATGTGCTTTCCCCTCTAGTCCTCCCCCTAGTGGTACTCCTTCCGCATCTCAAAAACTAGAAACAAAAATACCCACCGATGTGACACCCACCATGCATGATATGCCTCTGTACACCTCACGTCATCCACATCTATCAACTCTATCACCACATCTTCCTCATCTAGCCTAGGAGGTACTAGCTACGCTCATGTGTACCCTAGTCTAGCTCTCGGCCCTCCTCGGTGCCATAATGGCCCTAACCCATACATATGGCTCGGGGTCACATCTGGGCAATACTAAACTATCGTGTGACTCACTGCTTGGAATAACTCGATCACCCCTGAAACTGATCCTCCAACCACATAGTCATTGTACACATCGTAACTCCTCTACATCCTCTAACCATCCTTCGTAGTCTCGTATGGCCTCTATATCACGACCTTTGGCCCCATCTAATCTACCATCGCTCTATAGGTATCTGTATCCATCTTCTTACCATGAACACCTACCCATCTCCTAACAAATATATCTGGCCTCACCCACTCTCCCCACGGTCCACCAACTAGCCTCAATATTGCAATATGTTCATAGGCCCATACATGTAATAATGTGGTAGCTCTAATACCACCTTCGTGTTCCTCCTATGTAAACCTGTATAGATCTATATATAGATGGGCCAATACACATCGTGCCTAAGCATATCTCGTGCCCTCCTCCTTTATTTAATGACATATGTCATGCATCTTATACAAGATGCCTACACCACTACCATCCACTGCAATTGATGATGTAATCACAATGAAAAATGAGATTCCACAATTGCATAACCCGATCTCATAATAGTATCTAGGATAATGTGGAACTTAGTATGAACTTAGTCCCATAAAATACCACCTAGCGGCCCTCATCTGCCTCTGTGCATCATCCATAGCCATCACCTGAACCCTCTCATCAACAATAGGTAATTGCAATATGTGATACACATCCTCCAGAGTCATTCATCATCTCCTTGTAGGTAACCAAAGGTGAAATTATTCTGCACAACACCTCTTGCACAAATATGTGATCATAGGCATATTATGGGGCACATGGGGCACATCCCCATCCTAGCTATGTGCCGTAGGTGAGCCACGGTCTAGAACATCCCACTCATCATCTAACAACCCCAATCCTAGCAATGTACTCAAATAGCCACCACAAAACTCTCTCGAAATGGATATCCCTCTACACAACACAAACCAACAACAAACAATCCATTAACATCTCATATATATGCAAATACACATACCTATAACATCAACAAGCATCAATTTTCACATCTACAACACTCTGGGCTCAACCCAAGCCTTTTGGGACACCAACGCCAGGAGTAGGTCACTAACACCCATACATGGGCTCTCGTGTCCTGAAGGTCATTAGGGCCTTCATCACACTCTTGTCCAAGTCCAAAACACTGAGAAAAAAAAAAAACATAAATTTTACAAAAATTCATTATCAGAAACAAATGATATCAACACATTTTTCCAAAAAAAGCACACTTACTAGCTTAGTTGTCGTATGTGACATCACAACTATTGCCACCACCATTGAACCAACTCAATCGTGGTGTTATAACTTGAGGCATCTTCGCACACCCAAAGCTCCAAATCACTCACGTAATAATCAAATTAATTGCCTATTCACTTTTTCACATTATAGTAACTTCCCATTACTTACAATGCTATAGTCACTAATCACACCTATCCTTCGAACTAATACACATCATACGATTTCAATCATATCTTGGGCATCCTTAATTTGATTCCTATCCCATTTGCATCATTCTTTTCAAAATTCAACCTACTATCATATCATACACACTCCATAAACACTAGTCCTCCTTGACATAATTTTAAATTTATATACACACACTTTTGTGATATCTATCACACATTCACTATTACATCATTACATGCTTCCTTTCGGCTCAACGTTCATTCTCATCATCACCTTTCAAAAGGGGGCATACAATCAAGGTCATCCTATAATTCCCCTTACACCATTACACAATCATTATACTTTCTAATTCATCATTTCTAAAATTTCTCATACATCATATGTGGCATGTTCACACCATTTTTTAGCGATTCCCCTAATGACCTAATATGGGGGCAACAAGCATAAAATCTCTCTATGAGTAACCAATCAATCAATCACACACATCTCAATGATATAAACCTTCTACAATCCAAAATCACATAAAAATTTGACAAAACACAATGTATTTATCCTCCCGAATGACCTAACTTGTGAGTTATATCACCATTTCCCAGATGACCTAACATGGGAAGTTATTCTACATTTTGTGACTACTTCTAGATGACCTAACATGGAAGCCATCTCATACAAAGTGTGACGACACCCCTCGAGTGGTGGAAATGAGACGTCATTGCCTATCCTATATTACTCCTATATGGGGTTATTCACATTTGATCGAAATTGGATCCAAATTAAAAAAATTGGTATTTGTTCGAATGCAATGGCTAGACCTTTTGAGGATGTAGTTAAAGTTGGAGAGTAAAACTAGACCTCTCTCCTACACTCTTCCTCTGGCGGTAGGACGCCCAAATCCTCATTTTTCACACACACACAATCGGGTTGGGAATTGATCACTCCCTACCCCAACACATCTCCATCGATGACAAAATTGAAACCTCTAATCATTCAACACCGTAATCATCAATCTCACTTAGTGCTCCTCATAATGGTCCCATGTCTCTCGTTACACCACATGGATTAACACGTTGATCCATGGTTTCACACTATGTGTTCTCATTCGACACATACTTCTACCACATCTACATGTACTTCTACAACATGGGCTTCTCTAGACTTATCTCAAGTATGCATCTCTATCTACTTTATGTTACCGAGATTTCGCTCACCAACATAAAGTGGGGCAAATGTAGACACAAAATCACACACTTACTACTATTTACTATATTGCCAAGTATGTTGTTTTATATATGGATCTTGCATAAGAAAAGTATTCACTGGTGACCCATTCCATAGTCCATTCACTTGTGTTGTTGGTTTTTTATTGTTTTTATCTTTCACACTTGTCACTCATATACCCAATTTTGGTCAGGTCATAATGATCCCTATCTGTTAGTCTTCACTCATTTTTCATCACTTATCTCTCGGATACTAGCACTGTGTACTCGGGTCCATGTTGGGCGCCCGTGTCTTCTTTATGTTTGATCTTATTTTTGACATTTGAGGTCGGTCTTTTCATTTTTCCCTCTCATATCCCGAGGTACTAGTCGGCATGTCGAGTCATTAGTGTCAAAATTCAAGCAAGAGATCCCTATATAAACACAACATACATACCATTATATGGGCAGAAAATTCTTATCAAGGGCTATCTATCTACATATCTCAAGGGACTACATTTGGGTGCATTACTCTGCATACACATTATATAGGAAGGGAGTTCATTCTATTTCATCCACACATTTGCATTTTATCTAGCTACCACCCACTATCTTGGCATCATTGGCGCGAGGGTGACCTAGGAGCACTATTGCACACATAAGCACATAGAACTACATTGGTTCTAAGATATAGTACAATTCTCAATCTTAAGTTCACCATCATGGATACAGTGAGGACAGTATGACCCCTCATTTTACATCTTTATTTTTTAGGATTTGATGTCTTTTTGAGGGTTTTATGAAGGATATTTGTGTGTAGATTTATAGGTACCTCGACGATCCAAGTGCAACATAAAGGTGACCAAAAGTGAACAAGTTTGAATCCCTAGTGACATTGTTGAAACTAGGTTCCGACCATTTCTACAGACTCTGATGACCACACAGAGGTTGGGCACCGCGGTGCCCCTATCATTGCTTAGGCACCCATGTCTCATGCATAGTGAGCATCTCTACATTTTTCTAAGCCTGATTATGATGGTCAGTGCTCCTGTTCCATCATATTTTCAGTTCAGACTCACTTTCGGGATAAGCAAAATTCAGATAAGTAACTTATCTCATCTCATTTCCTTTCATAGTTAAAATTAATAAATTCTTTAGCATTTATATTTCATTCTTTATCAGTCATAACATATGTTTACATTCATATTTTTATAAAATATAGATTTTATTAAATCATCAAGCTAATTAAAATTTCTTCATGGTTGTGTAAGTTGCATCTTAATTAAACATCTTCCCATCGTTACTTGTTTATTTTTTCATGGTTTTGACTAGTCAATAATTACATATCCAAAATACCATAGACATGTTTAACCCATTACAACAATCCTGAATCAAATCAAGAGCCTCCACACTCACCTAGTGTACATTTAGATATATATGAAATTGCCTATAAATCTTTCCATAACACTTCCACAATGGAGATCCGGTATTCAAAGAACCCGGACACCAATATGATTTCCTTAGTAGTTATCTTGACTCTAGACTATCTTCCTTCCCCATTACAATCTAGAGCCTTTAAGACCTATCACCACTATCACATTCGATCGCTCTAGGTTCATCGATCCTTCTTACCAACCAATTATCAAACAAACTGTGCCATATCCTACCGCTTAGTAATACAGGAACATCAACACTTTTCTCATCCGCTATCGTAGTTAAATTTGAACTCAACACAATCTCATCACAAAATGCAGCTACTCAACAAGGACCCACATCATCTACATCTTCGATAGCCCTCGCTACATCACCCTTAGTTATTCAATGAGTACCTTTCATATCGCATCTTCATCTAACCCTCTTAAGGGGTATAAAATCCCACTATTATAGCCTATTTCTACAAACCCCTTGGACACGTCACAACCCATCGTCTCGCAACAATCACATTTGTAGTTCAAAATTTAGTAGTATTTATTCCCACGTCCCTACCACCCATCAATACAAGTTTCATCACTAGCGTATGTCCCCTCTCATACCTATCTCCTTGAACGGGTTTTCCATAGTACGAATACATTCTCGATTCAAAAAAATTTACCACCATTACATCCCCTGTCTACACTTCTATCCCTTAACCCTGCCAAGTATATTCAACCCTCCTCACAACCATTAGTCTCTCAAAAAACCTAAAACATACCAGGGATTATTCCTCCTTTCCAAAATCCAATTCCACCATATTACCCATATCAACAATCAAACCCCCTCATCTATAATCAAGTTAACACCTCAAACACACAACCTCCTCAAAACAATCCCATGCAACTTTGCAAGCACTATTAAGTAGAATCATAAGTCTGAAACTACCACCATGGGACCTAAAATAAATTTTCTTATGAGATGATATGTAATCAGCATATCAACCCATCCATACCTTTTAAACCCTATCCTCCTCATTGGGAAATTTCAAAGTTTATTAAGTTCTATAATAAAGAAGATCCACAACAACACATTCAATCCTTTCATCATGCTTGTTATCTTATAGCTCACAACTAGGATCTTATGCTAAGGACATTCTCGATGTCGTTATTCATCCCCACTCTTGATTGTTATAACAACATCCCTCAACATTCCCTTTATTTATCCACATAACTAGCATAAATGTTCTTAGAGAATTTCTCGGTCAACATCACACATAAGATATCTATCACCAACTTATACGCTATCAAACAATTTGAGGATGAGTTTCATTCGATTTTATCACCAGTTGGTGGGGAATTATTAATCGATTTATTTTTCTCAACCCAGATGATTTGATCGAGTTATTTACCCGATCTTGTGCGAAACACATATCATCCACCCTTGAGATCCAATCGTTTCAAATGTTGGATGATGCCTTTACCATGTCCTAGAAATTGGAACTCGAGCCCTTGAGGATGATAAGGTTAAATTATGATCTAAGAAACCTAAACCTAAATCCTCCTTTAAATCCTCTTTCCACAATGACAAATCTAAGGGTTCAATGAATGTAGTTTTCTTAAAAATAATGTGTAAAAATCATTCGATTCCGAGCGGTAGCTCGACCTCCACGTAAATACACACCTCTAGGGGAATTTTACAACTCTATTTTTGAAAAAATTATGGCACCTGCATGATAAAACTCCCTCTCATCTAATCCATTAAAGACTCTCACCCTAAACCATCATGGTATAGGGGTGATGCTTATTACAAATATCACTAGGTCTGGGGAATGACATTGAGAAATTTCACTCTTTTAGAAACTTCCTCTAAGATCTCATTGACCAAGGTGAGCTATAACTTGACAATTTGAATGCACCTCCCAATCAAAACATATATGTGTTCAAATAACCTTTTCCAAACCATCCCCAATTAATAATCAAACTAATGTTATAGGAGATCAAAATCTATGGCTCATATTATCAACACTATCAACTAGATCCCACCTACCCCTATTGTACCATGTGTTTCCACGATTAAAGCACCCAATGCATAATCAAAATCTACACATATCCTTACCATTGAATTCTCAAACCCATCCACGTCATAACTTTCAAGCCTCATTACATACACTCATATAGATATCTCTATTACTTGTCCCTTCAAAATTAAAAAAATTGACACGTTATCGAAATAAAAAAACCCCGCCCAAATTCAAATTCAAAATCAAAAAACCTTGGCATTTCAACACAAAAGCTAGTAAGCCATCCACACAAAATATTAAACCCTCACACGATTATAAAAAAAAAAAAAAGCATACAGTAGTAGAGATCGGTAGTTAAGCGGGAAGCGCAGAAGGAGTAGTATCTCTGGAAGCCGGGAGTTCGACTCTCCTGTTAGCTAGACTAGATATAAATAATAGAATAGATATATATATATATATATATATATATATATATATATATATATATATATATATATATATATATATATAGCACTATTAGCGTATTTGCTCCTCCCCGGGTAAGGGACATAGGTAGTACTGAACGCGAATCGCGGAGATTGCTTGAGAATGGGGCAGGGTAGGGAGACTCTACCGCTACTTTTACAAAAGAATTATTATTGGGGGGTACATTCTCTTTGAGGATGGAATCTATTCCGTTTCTTTCATAAACCTTTAGGATTGGTAGAGGACGACTTGTCTCACAACTCAAGGGAATCCAAGATAGGGACTACCGGCCTCCATGCTGGATATCGTTTTTCAGTATGGCAATTCGGTTCGGGTATACGGTGCCATCTAAAATCACTCGTACTCCTGGGCAAGTCCAGCCAATAGGAGAGTGATTCTAGAGGAGGAGGTATACGGCTTGATGGGACCCACGGCGAGAGGGGAAGGGCTCTTTCAGAGAGAGGAGAGGGAGAATGGGAAAGGTAGGGGGATGGGGATGGGATGGCCTAGAAGCCACGGTCCCCATCGGTTGAGCGAGGAGGATAGATGCGTGTAGGAGATGGTTTGTCTGCACCTATATTCTCTGGGGAATAGGGGGTAGGAGGGGGGTAGGGGAATGGTCTGAAAAAGAGAATATTGCCTATAAAAACAAGGCATTGTTCGCTGGTTTGGCGGGCAATGCCTCGAAAGGTTTTGTTGTTTTTTTCGGGTTTTTCCCTGCCCCCCTCCTTCCTCCCCTTCCCCGTGCCCGGTCAACTCCCCTCCTCTCCCTTCTGTCTTTACTTTGTCTCCCTTTCCTTATCGCCGGGGGGTAGACGGAACCCCTCTCGGGGTACCGGCACTCAACCTGGAAATAAGCGTAGCGGGGTAAACATGATCGGGGGCTGGGGTGAGAGAGGGGGTCCGGGGGAGAGAGAGGGGAGGGGCCCATGTCTATACGAATACAACATCGGTGGATTATATTCGTTATATATAACGAATCAAAGACCACCGATAGTTGTATTACATATATAATGATGATAGATACTACTCCTATCTATCCCTCTATCTTCTATAGAGGGATAGATGGAAGGAGACTATCTATAGATCTATATATCTTATAACCGTGGTCCCCCTAGCCCTCATACTTCGGGCTAGACCCCCTCGGGGGGAAGAAGAGTATTACTTGTGGTCCCCCTAGCCCTCATATTTTGGGCTAAACCCCTTCGGGGTATAACCCCGAGGGACCCAGGGGAGTATTCAAGTGTCCCCCCTCCCCATCGGGGAGACCCCCTCGGGGATTAACCCCAGGGACCCCAGCTTAGTTTAGTTTTTGTTGTTGAGTCTGAAGTCCCGAAGGGACGAAAGACAAAACAACACAAACTAAACAAAACTAAGACATCTTTGTTGTCTCGTCTGTAGTCCCTTCGGGACGAAAGACAGAACAACAAAAGAACTCCTTGGTATCTCATCTGTAGTCCCGAAGGGACGAAAGACGAGACACCCCTTTCGTCTTGTTTTGTTATCTCGTCTGTAGTCCCTTCGGGACAAAAGACAGAACAACAAAGAAAACCAAGGGGATCCTTGGTGTTGAGTCTGTAGTCCCGAAGGGACGAAAGACGAGACACCACTTTAGTCTTGTCTTGGTCTTGAGTCTGTAGTTCCTTCGGAACGAAAGACAGAACAACCTGGGCCTGGGTCGTTATTCCCCTTGTTGTCTGTAGTCCCGATAGGGACAAAAGACAACCAACCCTCACCTTTACGGCCAACAAAAGTAAGACCGCTTTCCCCCCTACCCCTATCGGGGTAGACCCCCACGGGGGGTATTCTAACAACAAAACAAAAAGAAAACATTGCAGTTTAACCTACAATCAATCTAAATAGAGATAGATGGAGAGGCCCCCTCCCCTTCTATCTCTATAAAAGGAGGCCCCTCCCCATATATCTATAAAGAAGAGGCCCCCTCCCCAGAAAAGAGAAGCCCCCTCCCCAGATAGAGCTCTCTAGGGGAGAGGGCCCTACCCAGATCTCTTGATTTGGGAAGGCCCCCCTCCCCATATATCTCTATAGAGGAAGGCCCTCTCCCTTCCCATATAGAGATAGATAGAGAGGCCCCCCCTCCCATATCTAGAGAGAGGTCCCTCCCCCTAGATATATATATATGGAGACCCCCCTCTCCTATCCACCCGCCCCTACCCTAGAAACCCGCCCCTCTCTATAGATTCTATCGGGGCCTCCGTCTTCGGGGGGGGCTGTCTCATCAGAGATCGGGATGGGGGGGCTTTCCCCTTTTGGGAGGGGACGCCCCCCACCCTCAAGCTCTGATGAGGCCCCCCCTAGACTCGGCCCCTTGAATCCCTATCATTAACAAAAGGCCTAGAAAGAAGAGGACCATACCTATATTTATCTAGGAAGAGACACTCCTCTATAGATATAGGTATGGCCTCC